>CM029658.1:28908728-29508728 GCA_017311315.1 Dendrocalamus latiflorus | reverse complement strand
TTGAGGTTAGCTTTGCAGCGGCTTTGACAATTAAGAGCAGGTAAGTAAGACTTCGAATTTCAAGGTAAGTATAGGGTGAACAGGGTAAGTACGAGAGTGAAAGGAGACAGAAGAAAACTTTGAACACAGGAGGGACATACAGATAAATAAGCAAACAAATTAAAAGAGATAGCAAACATAATTCACATTAAGCAAGTGGTGCACAGACCACATAAAGGTTCATGTTACACTTGCATTACATTACAAAAGTATCACTAATACAAAAGGTCGGGCTACGCTAGCGGACAGCGTCTACTCCTCCATATCCTCAGGCGCTGGGAGGGTCAAGCGGGGCTGCGGGGCGGAACCGAGCACGGTACTGCGCCGCAGTCATCCGGCGCTTGGGCCTAGACTGCACTGAAGCACAGGAGGAGTGAACGCTGGGCGACTCTGCACTATCTGAGATCTCTGCTGCCTCCTGGGCCTCAAAGCGGTGAAGGGACTCCCGGAGGCGCTGAACCTCCTCGCGGGTGTCCCAAAGCTGCCTCCGCAGAACTCTGGCCTCCGCGACTGCTCCGTCGTAGCGGACGACCTGCTGCGTCATAAGGGTGGCGATGCCCGCCAAGCGGGGATCGTCATCCTCACCGAACCTAGGGACTATAAAGTCCCCAAAGTGCGGACGCGGCACCAGGTCGAAGGGCGTCCCTGCTAGCTCCTGGTGATAGTAGTCCCTGAGGTAGAGTGCGGCCTTCTGAGCCACATCCTGAACAGCATCCTCCTCGTTCACCCGACGGGCGGTGAACCTCCGCTTCCTGTCTGGGCGGACAGGCAACGGATCAAGAACCACCCAAGCCTCGTACTCGTAGAACTGGTCCTGGCGAAACTGTCCCACAGCATGGTACACCGGGTTGAAATTGCCTCTCGCTCCAAGATGCTTCCGCATTTCCCACACCTTGCGGGCCCAACCATCCATACGGTCGGGGCGGGAAAAGATGTGGTGCACCATCTGCCGGAAACGAAAATTTTGAAGTTAGACAAGTGAGATAATAAACATTTGCAAAAATTAAAGCTTATGCAGAAATAAACTAAGACAGGAAAAGTAGCAACAAGAGAGGAACAAGACAGCAGTAATACTTATATTTTTCGTAAACTCTTTTTATGCCTTAAATTAATTTTTGCGATAAAATCGCTTTCTAAACAGCCTTAGGTCTTAACCTACGGTCAAAGAGCCTGCTCTGATACCACTTCTTGTAACGCCCCCGTTTCCAGGGGCGCGTACGGACACGGCATTCCGCAACTATTCACGCATGAACAGTTATGGAATGTCGCGCAAGAGTATACCATTGCATGCTTACAACAAAAGTCCAGCATATATTTGACATAAGGATTAACATCCAGGTTTTGACAGCGGGGCGTGCAAGCCCAAAGTATAATTACATTACAAAAGACTTCCAGAATCCGCTTGAGCGCGGCCAAGACCTACAGCCAAGGGTCCTCGTCGAAGAAAAGATCCTCCGGGACTTCTTCAACGGGGAGACCTTCTCCTTCGTCTTGATCCTGTAAAGATTAGATTAAGCAAGCCGTGAGCCAATCAACCGGCTCAGCAAATCCCAAAGGTATCCTAACTTATTACATGCACGGAACTTCAAGGAAGGGAATATATTTGGTTTATTATCTTTGAGGGGATGCAGTTTTATTTGCAATCATTTTGATAAGACGGCCCAAAACTACTTCTCAACAACTCAGGGGTTTTCAACAAGAGTTCATTAACCAACCTAAACAAGTTAAAGCATGTACAAAACTACTTAAGCTTTGCTGCTGGAGTTACCCAAGTGACACAGCTCCAATAACCGGGAGCACGGTGTATTCGAATACCATTTATTTGACTCTGCAGAGTTTGCTCAGCTTTACCCACACGATCCCTTAACTCCCGCTAAAGAGTTAAGAAAGTCAGGTCGTTTCACTGCTCAGCTCTTTATATAGGCTCTACCCGGTAGAATTCACTCGGGTCTGGCTCTCTCTCTCTCACACACACACACCAGAGAAAAACGGTGTCCGCTTTGAGTGAACTCTACCGTTGTTAGGCACCCACAACACGGCTTGCCTAACCTCACTGCTAAACCTCCTGTAGAGTTTCAATCGAGTTGAGCAGCTACTAGACCAGTGTTGACAAGTCAACTCTTGTGGTTTGAGCGGGTTCTATGACATTTGCTCAGCATAAGGGTTTCAGTCCTTATATTTTCACATGGTCCGCAACCTCACCAGGCTCGCGACCCAACCTAAGGTAAGCGGTGGGCGTAGACCGTCTCGCGATTTCCCACTCACCCTTACCCTTCTCCAAACCCTAGGGTAACGAGATGGGCGAAGACCGTCTCGCGGTTCCCCAACCCTTACCCTACCTCGTGCACGCCGGCACTCTCCGCTCTAAGATACGGTGTCCCATACCACCCTACCTTAGAGTCGGGTTTTCTAAATTCTATTGGCCCACAGCCACAACCTTATTAGTGTAAGACTTTGCAAGATGATAATAACCTACAGTTATCTAGATTAACAGATAATTATTTCTAGGGTTACAAAGGCATGGTTATAAATTTAACAGGGCATTTGACAGTGGTAGGATTAACTACATAACAAGTCATTCTAAATATTTTATTTTATTTCAAACTAACATTTCACAATTAGCATAATGCAAATAGCATATTAACATAAATAAACATCATGGGTTGCAATATGATCAAAGGATTTGGGACTTGCCGTCAATCCGAATGATTTCCGCTAGCTCGAACGAAGAACCTCCTGGCTCCTGTGACTGCACTTGAACTTCCGGGGACTCCGACACTAGCGCAAACATACAAAACAAATTAAATCCAGCTTGAGACTAATCAAGTGAGGGAAAATAAACTATTTAAAAAAGAGTAAATTGCATAAATCTCCAAATGAGGAATTTTAGGAATTTATTTGGGATGGATCTGTGGGAATGGAGGTCACCAATGGGTCTGGAATATTATTTGGAATAAGGTGGTAAAATTTGGGAATTTTTGGGATTTTCTGTGATTTTCTAGGATTTATTTGGATTTTCTGGGATTTTAGAAATTGATAAATCACTGGAAAATAGTTATGAACAGTGCTCGGGCCGGCCCATGCTACAGTGCGGCCCGACTGGGATTTCGAACGCGCGCGCGCACGCGGGAGCAGAGCGGGCCGGGGAGAGCGGCCCAGTCCACCGCGCGTCCGGGCGGCCTGGATGGCCGACGCGTGGTGCGGGCGGACGGAGCGGATGGCGAGGGAGCGGGCGACGATCGGACGGTCCAGGCGAGATGGCAACGATCAGCGCGGGCGGCTGAGATGAGACGGGCAAAGCGGTACGGTGGGGAGATCCGACGGAGGTGGATGGCGGTGTTTATGAGGATCGGACGGCGGAGGGGATGGCTTGATCTGGCGGCTGAGGTTAGACGACAACGGTGGGATCGGGCGGTGGAGGGGAGGCCACGTCGGTCGTCGTCTACCTCCAGCCGAGCGGGGCGACAGCGAAACGGGGATGGCTGGACTGCGGTGCTCCGGCGACGGCGAAGGCCCCCAGTGGCCGGGGAGGGCTCCATTGGCTAGAGCTTGGTTCGGGGAGTCCATTTTAGGGCCTTGAAGGGCGAGGGGAACAACGGAGAGGACGGGGGACAGAAGGGGAAGATTTGGGTGCTCGGAGGTGAGGGAGGTCATCGGCGGCAAGGGAGCTCGAACGGCTGCGGTTACACGGGGAGGGGGTCCAGAGACTCACGTTGGCGGTGGCGGCGGGAGCTGGGGAGCCTCGAGGAGAGCTGGCCACGGGGAGCTGGTTCGGTCGGCGGGGGAGCTACGGCGACAGCGTTCCTCGGGCAACCACCTGTCCAACGGCAAGCACCAAAGGGGTCAGTGAGGGGAGGTGGTGCTCTCGACGAATGCAATCGAGGAATGAGGGAGAGGAGAGGGAGATTGGCTTCGGGGTGCCGCCGGCTCGCAGGGCGGCAATGGGGAAGCTCCGGGCGGCGGGACTTCAATCGGCCGCTCGGGGAGCTTCTCTGGAGGCTGGGGAGGCGAATGGAGGTGGCGGAGCGGCTCGGGAAGCAAAGGAGGAGCGAGGAGCCGGAGGGGGAATTTTATACCCCGAGCGGAGGGGAGTGGGGCGTGGAGAAGAAGCCACTGGGCGGGCTCCGGCGTCAACAGGAGCAGGTCGGCCGTCTCCTCCGCGGGATGGAGCGGTGACCGGGGTGACGCCGGCTCTGCACAGGAGTAATGGCGACCGGACGGGAGAGGGGCAGGTGAGTCGCGGGCATGGGCGAGGTAGCGTCCGCGCGCGGGAGAGGGAGGAGCCGGGGCTGACAGGCGGGCCCCAGGGCGGACGCGGGGCGACGCGTGGCGCGGAGGCGCCCACGGATTTGGACCGTGGCGGTCGGGACGGCGCGGGCGCGAGGAGGGGATCCGAGGGCGGCGCTGTCCGCGCGAGGGGAGGCGGGCGCAAAGCGCAGCGCGCAGCGCTCCGCGCGTGCGCTAGGCGAAGGCGGAAAGGAGCCGGGGTGCCAACGAGCGAGGGGCGCGGAGGGAGGCGCTGGGCGCAGGAGAAAGCGGGAGAAGAGCGGGAGACGCCGGGGAGGAGAGGAGGCGGAAAGGAAAAAGGCGCCAGCGCGAGGGAGGAGGCGCCAGGCCGAAAAGGGAAAGCGGCGGCGGGGAAAACTTTCCCAAAAAGGAAAGTTTTCAAAAATCACTCAAAAATGCAGCAAAAATTAAGGAAATTTTTGTTTGAAATTTTGGGCCTTTTCAGTATAGCCTCTCCGTACCAGGATGGTTTACTAAGAAAAGTTGTTATCATGTTTGGAAAAAGGTGAAGGGATGATTTCAAACTAAAATATTGTAATATTTTTCATTAAATTCTTTTGAAGGCCAACTAATGAGGTATTGCTTTCAAAACATTTATTTTGTTCTATTTTGCCTCCTCCGATACCGGTCACCTTCTCGCCGCCAAGTCCGAGCTCTCCGGCCCCGCTGGCGCCCTCTCCGGCTGGGAGGCCCGCTCCAGCCGCTCCCTCTGCCGCTGGCCACACGTGTCGTGCGCCAGGAACTCCACCACAGCCGTTGCCGTGCTCAACCTCGGCAGTCTCTCCCTCGCCGGGAGCTTCCCGGTCGCGCTCTGCTTGCTGAGGTCCTTGGAGCACCTCGACCTCTCCGCAAACAACCTCGTGGGTTCGCTGCCCGCCTGCCTCGCCGTGCTCCCAGCGCTAGCGCGCCTCAACCTCGCCGAGAACAACTTCTCCGAGAAAGAAGGAATTATTTGCCGTGATAATCCCCTGTGGGGTTTCATTCTCTTATATAGAAAAGATACATGGTAGGGTTTACAGCAGATCGTATCTGAACGATCCTATACAATCGGCTCCTTCTATCTATACAAGAAACCGATCCCTACAATTATGCTACGCTATAATGCTCATGCCTAATAGATCGCTAACTACTATGTTTTACATTCCCCCTCAATCTTAACCGGAACAAGGTTCAGATTGTGTCGTAGACGATCAAGCATGTAGCGCGTAGCTGGTTTGGTGAATCCATCAGCTACCTGATCATTGGAAGATACAAAATGCGCATCAAGTGCACCCAATGCAACCTTCTCCCTGACAAAATTAAAGTCCACCTCTATATGCTTTGTCCGTGCGTGGAAGACAGGATTAGCTGTTAGATAGGTAGCTCCAAGATTATCACACCATAATACTGGAGGTCGCGGCTGGCATACGCCTAATTATTTCAACAAAGACTGTACCCACGTTGCTTCAGCAGTACCATTCGCCAAGGCCTTGTACTCAGCTTCGGTGCTAGACCGGGGCACTGTGGGTTGTTTGCGAGAGCTCCATGAGATCAAGTTTGGGCCTAGAAATACTGCAAAACCTCCTGTAGACCTGCGGTCATCCATACACCCAGCCCAATCTGCGTCAGTAAACACGCTCAAGAGTGTGGAGCTGGAACGCCGTATACTGAGTCCTATAGCAACTGTGCCCTTGATATATCTTAAAATACGCTTGACTGCTTCCCAATGCACATCAGTGGGTTTGGAAAGATATTGGCACACCTTATTCACAGCAAAAGAAATGTCCGGCCTTGTTAACATGAGATATTGCAGTCCTCCAACCATGCTTCGATAATTCAAAGCATCATCGTCACTAAGAGTTGTACCACTATCACGTGCAAGTTTGTCTGTAACAGACATGGGGGTTGAGACGCTCTTACAATTCTCCATGTGAGCTCGATGAAGGAGATCAAAAGCATACTTGTGCTGCATCAAGGTGATTCCCCCTGGATTGTAGACGACTTCAATCCCTAGAAAATAGTGCAATCGACCAAGATCTTTGATCGGAAAGGAAGAAGACAAAGCACGTAACAGATGATCAACAGCCTTCTGGGAAGAGCCAGCAATAACAATGTCGTCCACATACACAAGCATATATATGGTGATGTCCTCATGATGAAACAGAAAAAGGGAGGTATCTGCCTTGGAGGACTGAAACCAAGCTGAATCAACCGGTCACTGAGCCGGGAGAACCAGGCACGAGGTGACTGTTTGAGACCATAAAGTGCCTTTTGAAGTTTGCACACATAAGAAGGATGCTGAGAGTCTTCAAAACCAGGAGGCTGCTGCATATATACGTCCTCATTCAGAAAACCATGGAGAAAAGCATTACTCACATCTATTTGACAAAGATGCCATCCGCGAGAAATAGCCAAAGCCAGAACTAAACGCACAGTGGCTGGCTTAACAACAGGACTGAAAGTGTCTTGATAATCAACACCATACTGCTGTGTGAATCCCCGAGCAACCAAACGCGCCTTATGTTTATCAATGGAGCCATCTGGACGTTGTTTAAGCTTGAACACCCATTTACTCCCAACAATATTGACTCCAGGCGGCCGAGGCACAAGAATCCATGTGCAATTTTTTTGGAGAGCAGCAAACTCGTCCTCCATAGCGGAGCGCCAAGCTGGGTCTGAGAGGGCAAAAAGATGAGACGTAGGCGCGGCGAAGAAAGCACGGCGGTTCGGATCATACCGAACTGTGCCATCTGTAAATTGCTTGGGAAAAGCCTGTCCATTGCGGAGACGAGTGGTCATTTGGTGTACGGGTTGAGCATTAGCAGGTGCAGCATCAGGTACCGCGCGCGACGTCGACATCGCTCGCTACATGATCATGCAACAGATGGAGCACACCGGGAGACGCTGGAGCGGGGTCATGTGTATCCGGTGCAGGCGAGGCAGGGACTTGAGCCGGAATCGCTGGACCAGTCGTAGGTGCGAGTTGTGCCGCACCAAGCAGCTGCTGCAGCGGAGGACGTCCTGGGCCAGAAGTCGACGTAGCAGGCCCAGGATTACATGCACCCGGGACGTCGATCAGAGGACGTGGTGCAACTGCAGCTGCATCAGGTATATTAGACAACAAAAGCGATAAGTCATAATTTCGCATATGATCATTCACAATCACCGGCTCAGACTGAGGAAAACAATCAGCGTCAGAGGAAGGTGTGGCCAATTGAGAAGGAGTGGAGAAAGGAAACAGGGATTCATCAAAAACAACATCGCGCGAGATATACACCCGGCCGGTACTTCTGTCAAGGCACTTGTATCCCTTATGCATGGAACTGTACCCCAAAAACACACATATTTTGGAGCGAAACTGCAACTTATGAGAGTTATATTTCCGAAGACTAGGCCAACAAGCACAACCAAAAGTGCGAAGAAAAGTATAATCTGGTGTAATATTGAGAAGGCGTGTAATAGGTGTAGAATTGTTGATGGTACGACTCGGCATTCGATTAATTAAATAGCATGCCGTCAAGAAAGCTTCATCCCAGAATCTTAGAGGAATAGAGGAATGAGCTAAGAGAGCAAGTCCAGTTTCAACAATGTGCCTGTGCTTTCTTTCGGCCACACCATTTTGTTGTGAGGTATGGGGACAGGAGACACGATGAGAAATACCACAACGCTGGAAATATTTATGAAGACGATGATACTCCCCTCCCCAATCAGATTGAATAGTACGAATTTTGGAATTCAAGAGACGCTCAACATGATTTTGAAAAATATAAAAGATTTGCTCAACATCTGATTTATGCTTAAGAAGATAAATCCAAGTATAGCGGCTATAGTCATCCAAGAAACTTACATAATATTTAAAACCTCCGACAGAGGCTTGAGCAGGCCCCCACACGTCGGAGGAATAAGCTCAAGTGGAGAGGTTGTGACACGAGCAGAATTATTATAAGGAAGTTGATGACTCTTTGCACGTTGACAGGCATCACAAACAGAAAACTCTTGTTCAAAGAAACAATCTAATTTATTGGATTTTAAGATAGACCTAGCAACGGTTGAAGTAGGATGGCCAAGGCATTGATGCCATTGGGAGGACGACACTTTGACACCGGACGAAGCATGATGATGAGTGATGGATGTTGAGCGACAAAATGGCAGTGGATAGAGACCGCCTTTGCTTCTACCGAGTAGAAGTGTGTTTCCTCGTGGCCTTGTCCTTAACAAGGAAAGCATCAGCATGAAATTCAATGAATACATCATTATCAGAAACAAGTTATGTGCGGAAAGGAGATGCTTATTGATGTGAGGAACATGAAGAATATTTTTAAGAGCAAGAGATCGATCTAAGCCGGGAATTATAGAATGACCAATATGTGAAATATGCAAACCTGCTCCGTTGGCCACTTGAACCTGATCCTTGCCGTGGTAGCGTTCTTGAATGGTCAGGCGATCAAGATCGCTTGTCAGGTGATCCGTTGCACCGGTGTCGATGTACCAATTTGTGTCGACATTGTAGCCTCCTCCAGTCATGGCGCTGTTGCCGCCACAATACTCCCCACGGTGCTCCTCTGGCTGGTATGCATGATTGAATCGGTTGCGGCAGTTCAACGCCACATGGCCATAGATGCCACATACCTGACAGCGAGGGCCGTTGTTCTTGCCGCGGCCATGCCCTCGGCCGCGGCCACCACCACCGCGGTGGCCACCACCACCACGGTTGCCAGAGTTGTTGTGGTAGTTATGATTATTGCGACGTGGAGCGATGGAGGAGTCCTGGCGCGTGACGTTGTTGGCGGACGAAGAAAATTCCGTCATGCCACTCAACACGGTGGCTTGAGCCTCATGCGAAAGCATGTAGGAATACAGCTCCGGGAGGGTCACCGATTGCTGATTGCTTAGGACAGTGATGGCAGTGACGAGATCACCGTGACCTGGACCAAGGCCGGCGAGAATGTACCCAATCACTTCATCATCGGACATGGGTTGTCCAATGTTTGCCATGGTATCAGCAAGCGTCGTCATCTTCTGGTAGTACTCAGTCGCGCTCATATCACCCTTCCTCGACGTGGCGAGTTGGGTGCGGATCTGGATGGCGTTTCCGCGATGCTAGGCAGAGAACATGGTGTGGAGCGTCCTCCACACTTCGGCGGATGTGCCGATGCGCGTGAGCTGGGATAGCACGTCCTCGGTCATGGAGGACAGCAGGCCGCCCAAGATGGCCTGATCCTGGATAGTCCAGGCGGATCGGGCAGGGTTGTCCACCTGCCGTGCAGTAGCATCTCTCCCTTCGGTCACCGTGGCCGGCGGCATAGGCGTGGTGCCGTCGAGATAACCAAACAGCTGGATACCTCGAAGAATGGGAACGACTTGGGCCTTCCAAAGCAGAAAATTTGTGCGGGTGAGCCTACAGGTGATGGCGTTGGCAAAAGAGGAAGAGGTGGTCATGAGGGAGGCCTGACCAGAGGTGGTCATGGCGAAGAGATTGGATCAGGCTCTGATACCAAGAAAGAAGGAATTATTTGCCGTGATAATCCCCTGTGGGGTTTCATTCTCTTATGTAGAAAAGATACATGGTAGAGTTTACAGCAGATCGTATCTGAACGATCCTATACAATCGGCTCCTTCTATCTATACAAGAAACTGATCCCTACAATTATGCTACGCTATAATGCTCATGCCTAATAGATCGCTAACTACTATGTTTTACACTCCGGTGAGCTCCCGGCGGCCTACGGAGGCGGCTTCCGGTCGCTCGCCGTGCTCAACTTGATCCAGAACTGCATCTCCGGCGAGTTCCCGGGGTTCTTGGCTAACCTCACCGCCCTCCAGGAGCTCCTGCTCGCCTACAACGAGTTCTCGCCGTCGCCATTGCCGGAGAGGCTCGGCGACCTCTCTGGCCTCCGCGTGCTGTTTCTCGCCAACTGCTCCCTGAACGGTAACATCCCTTCTTCCATTGGAAAGCTAAACAATCTCGTCAATCTGGACCTCTCGTCGAACAGTCTCTCCGGCGAGATACCAAGAAGCATTGGGAATTTGAGTTCTATGGTCCAGATGGAGCTCTTCACGAACCAGCTCACTTGGCATGTATGCCAAACATGCACTCTCCTACATCAGCCGTCTCCGGTTTCTAGTGAGGTCTATCTATATTAGTTGAAGATAAACAGTAGTAATTAAAAGAAATATTTTTTTAAAAGGACGAGCAATGAAAAAAAGTAAAAAGATAGATACAAAGACAGAAGTAAAAGGAGTTAAATATATAATATATTTTGTGAGCCTCAGTTTTATCCTATCTATCCTACTCTATAATACATCAAAATTTTCTTTACTAAATCCACCCCCTCAACCACCCCACAGTCATGCCTAATCTAAGTCCACCCAGATTTGTGTACCAAAAGGTTCCAACTTCATACAAATGAATGGCCTGGATCTCTCCTCAAGCCTTCTTCTCTTACTCATTGAAGATCCTAAGGCCAAAATCATTTGGTTCATGCACATCATCGAACCTCTCCTCTCTCTGATATCCCCCACCTCGCGAAATGACGCTGCTTCCCCCCGGCACCGCGTCCCATCTCGCACTCCTCCTGCTCCGCCCTCGCTCCTCCTCCACCGCCGCCTCCCCCGCTCCTCTCTGCCGCCGCCGCCTCCTCCCCCCACCCCCTGCGCCACCGCCGCCTCCTCCTCCCCACCCCACCCCGCGCTGCCGTCTTCTCCTCCCCACACCACCCCGCGCCGCCGCCTCCTCCTCCCCCCACCCCTCCGCTCCGCCGCCGCCTCCTCCTGCCCCCACCCCGCGCCGCCGCCTCTTCCTCCTCCCCACCCCACCCCACGCCGCCGCCTCCTCCCCTCCCTCCCCCCCCCCCCCCCCCGCGCTCCCGTCGCCTCCTCCTCCCCCCACTCCGCCGCTCCGCCTCCTCCTTCCCCCACTCCTCTGCTCCGCCGCCTCCTCCCCGCGCCCACGCACACGCCCCCGACACTGCCTCCACCCCGCGATACCCGTCTCTGTGGCGCATACAGCATACAGCATAGGAGGTGGTTGTGTGCGGAGTGCTGCGTGCATGGAGGTCAAGCCGGGAGAAGCGAGTGCTGCGCCTGCGGCCGCCGCGCGGGAGGCTACGGTGGGCTTCCAGTCGCCGGCGCCGCCTTCGGCGGCGGAGAAGGGTGGTAGCTCGAGCGGTGTGTTGGTGTCGCCGCCTATGGTGACGGCAGGGATGGCGGTGGGAGGAGTGGGCGTGGCGGGGCCGGTGGTGAAGGTGGCGAAGAAGAGGGGGAGGCCGAGGAAGTACGGGCCAGAAGGGAGCCTGATCTGGCCGCTGAACGCGATGCCGATCTCGGCGTCGGCGCCGATAGCGGCCGCCGTGGCGGCGGGGCCGTACACGCCGGCGGCGGCGACGGGCGCCGCCATGAAGCGCGGGAGGGGCAGACCCCTCGACGTCGCCGCTGCGGGCAAGCAGCACCAGCATCAACACCATCAGTACGGCTTCCACTTCGACTCCCTTGGTTGGTATCCATCCCTTGCTCGCATGTCCTTTCCTCCCCCAATTGTCCTGGCATATCCGATTTACAGGGCTGCCGGTACAAGTTTGAATGGTTGGAGTGAACAAGTTTCGTCAAGAGTCGTGAATGTATAAAGTACTCGAATTCGATGTTATGGAAAGGACTGCGGGCTACTGCAGTTGATGATCTCTGGTTGCATTCTCTCGAGCTTTTAATTTGTTTTGTAAAATTCTACTGTCAGTTTGTTAACCACAGTTATTGCTGGCAGGTGACATGGTGGCCTACTCTGCTGGTACGAATTTCACTCCTCATATCATCACTGTCGCTCCTGGTGAGGTATGGATTTCAATGTTTTCTTTCAAGTCTTCACCGATAGTTTACATTGGAATTTGTTCGAATGATCAACATATATGAGTTCATGTTGGCAAAGGTATTCTGATTGCACACACATTTCACCCAACCTTAATCTGTACTAGCAGATTTACCCGCATAATTGTGTAGCTAGATATTATGATACAATTGTATTTGGTATACAACTATACTGTCTATAATTAAAATACAATTGTATTTACTACACAACTCTAATATACATATATGATTAATCTGCACTGTTATAATTTGGCCTCACCAAAATAAGTGATGGAGATGTTTCTCTTTTCTCTCAATTAATATGAGAATTTCTAGGATTTTTTCTTTTTAGGACTATTGTAGGATTTGTTTTGTTCTCAAAATGAAGGATGTGCCTTTAATCTCACCAGTTTTTTTTATTTATATAGATCTGATGTTATAAATGTAGCGTATCACAGCGTATGTAACTTCCTCACATTGTTCTACTGAAATATTATTTTTGTTAGACCGTCAGTAGTCATATAGGTCAAGCTTTTCTGAATTTATATTGTGATTAGCTGCATCATTTTTTGTATTTTCTTACATTTTGGTCTATATTATGGTTTACAGAAGTAGTTTTGTATATAAACAGATCAAATGCATTACTGCACCTTGAATTTTGTATGCTTTTGCTTTCACAAGGTGGACCAAAGCGAATCACAATTTGAATTGTGAATATGCTTGAATTTCATTAATCAGATTGGATAAAAAGCGGTGAACAATTTGTATTTTAGGACGGGTGTTTGAATTCAATGCATTCGATAGTTAGTCCTCCATGATAAAATACAAGAATCCAAAAGATGAGTATAATATGATTTCTAAAAGTCGTACATCCAAACAGGTTCACTCAAGGTTCTCCACAAACACCTTCCCCAGCTGGGACCGTGCACAGCCAATGCGTGTGTTAGGTCATAATGGAGAGATCAATACCCTCAAAGGGAACAAGAATTGGTAATCTTAATAAACCTTTCTCTGTTGTGTCCATTTCTTGGTTGATGCAATCATCTTCACATGCCTTTGGATCTAATGATGCTTGGTTTTATAATTCCCTTTGTACATATGACAGGATGAAAGCACGTGAAGGTCTCTTAAAGTGTGAGAAGCTTGGCCTATCAAAGGATGAATTTTCAAAAATTCTACCAATTGTGGATGCTACCTCTTCAGATTCAGGTAGGAGCTCAAAGTCTGACACAGTGCAACATGCACTGTGCATTTGCACTTGGCAAATGCAAATTTACATCATCTTTTGTGAGTTGTTAATTGAAAAAACTATGTGAATTCTAGGTGCTTTTGATGGTGTTCTTGAGCTTCTTATCCGAGGTGGAAGAAGCCTCCCAGAAGCTGTGATGATGATGATCCCTGAGGCGTGGCAGAACGATGTAAACATGGAACCTGAGAAGAAAGCTCTCTACGAGTTCTTGTCAGCACTTATGGAGCCTTGGGATGGACCTGCTCTGATATCTTGTAAGAAGATTTAAATTCATCTTCCTTTTCCGATCATATTTTTGATGGGTTACTTGAGCTAACTTGGCTTTCACCTGTAGTTACTGATGGCCGTTACCTTGGAGCTACCCTGGATCGCAACGGCTTGAGGCTCGGTCGATTTTATGTGACCCACAGTGGCCGTGTAGTCATGGGTAGTGAAGTTGGTGTTGTCAATATTCCTCTTGAAGATGTGTTGAGAAAGGGTAGACTAAACCCTGGAATGATGCTATTGGTTGATTTTGAGAACCACACTGTAGTGGATGATGAAGCACTGAAGGCACAGTACTCTAAAGCTCACCCATATGGGGAATGGCTCAAGAGAGAAAAGATATACCTCAAAGACATTGTAGAATCTGTACCAGAAACTGACAGAGTTGCTCCAAGCATTTGTGGTTCACTTCCAGTAAGTCCTTTATCATGCTTCAATATGTTTATTGGTCTACAACTTCGACTGGGTTGTTGACGATAACTTGAGTCAACCATAGTTAACATAGTGGTTTTGATTTCTTTTACAATTTGGTGCAGCAAAAGAACGAGAACAAGGAACGTGGAGGTATCAATGAAATTTTGACTCCACTAAAGGCCTTTGGGTAAGCAAGGGTTCGACTTTGTTGATTATCCCTGCTGTTTTGATTTCTGCTGGCTAACTATCCAACTGATTAATTCCAGATACACATTAGAAGCCCTGGAAATGTTGCTGCTGCCAATGGCTAAAGATGGAGTGGAATCACTTGGATCCATGGGAAATGATACACCACTTGCAGTGATGTCTAACAGGGAGAAGTTGACTTTTGAGTACTTCAAGCAGATGTTTGCACAAGTTCAAACCCGCCAATTGACCCAATTAGGGAGAAAATTGTTACATCTATGGAGTGCATGATTGGGCCTGAAGGAGACTTGTTGGAAACAACCAAAAAGCAATGCAACCGCCTTGCACTTAAAGGTCCTTTGGTTTCTATTAATGAAATGGAGGCTATTAAGAAGATGAACTACCGTGGTTGGCGCAGCAAGGTGCTCAACATAATTTATCCTAAGAAGTCCGGAAAGAAAGGCTTGGAAGAAACTTTGGACAGAATTTGTGCTGAAGCTCGGGAAGCTATATGGAAAGGCTACACTATTTTAGTTCTCTCAGATAGAGGTCAGTGATATATAATATACAGTAGTTTATGGTTATGCTATCCCACTGTTTGATGGTACTAATAACTCAATTTCGTAAACTTGCCAGCAGATGAGTCAAATGCATTAGGCAAATTTATTATCATTTAGAGATAGCTTTAAGCATATAGGATCACCATATAATAACTTTAATATTATCGTAGTTTTGGTTAATACATGCAGTCATTTTTCTTGCGCAATGTATATTAAGGATGTTCTAACTTTTCTCATAGAATGTATATTGAACTTTACGCAATTCATTGTCTATGGCATGTTGTCAACATTTCAAGCTTTTTGAGATCTGAAATTTGTTTTTTGTTTAAATTCTTGACACAAGATTTTCCTCAGATAGTGTTGCTGTCAGTTCTCTCTTAGCGGTTGGAGCAGTTCATCAACACCTTGTTGCAAATCTTGAGAGGACACAAATAGGATTGTTGGTTGAGTCCGCTGAACCTCGTGAAGTGCACCATTTCTGTACACTTGTTGGATTTGGTGCAGATGCCATATGCCCTTATTTGGCTATTGAAGCAATTTGGTTCTTGCAGAATGATGGGAAGATTCCTCCTAATGGTGATGGGCAATCCTACTCTAAGGAGGAACTTGTGAAGAAATATTTCTATGCTTCAAACTATGGAATGATGAAAGTTCTGGCAAAGATGGGAATATCCACCCTTGCATCTTACAAAGGTGCACAGATTTTTGAAGCTCTTGGCCTTTCTTCTGAAGTGATCCATAAGTGTTTTGAAGGTACGCCTAGCAGAATCGAGGGTGCAACATTTGAAATGCTTGCACGTGATGCTCTCCGTCTTCACGAGCTAGCATTCCCATCAAGGACCCCTCCACCTGGCAGTGCAGATGCAAAGGCACTTCCCAATCCAGGGGACTACCACTGGAGGAAAAATGGTGAAGTTCACCTCAATGATCCTCTTGCAATGGCAAAATTACAAGAAGCAGCTAAAGTAAATAGCCGGGCAGCATACAAAGAATACTCTAGGCGAATTCAGGAGCTCAACAAGACCTGCAATCTGCGTGGCATGCTGAAATTTAAAGATATCACTGACAAGATTTCTTTGGATGAGGTTGAACCATTCATGGCGTCCATATTCACCGATATGTTAGTATTGCAAGATGTACAGGTTGTCTTCTACTTCTCATTTAACACCCATAGTTTGTTCTACAATTTGTCAAATATTTTTTGTTTTTGAAAGGAGACATGACAACATATTGGCCGATACTTTAAATTGTCCACTGTTATCATGTGAGGAAAAAAGATTGAAAATTTTTTGGTCTCGAATATTGGTATCCCCACAGGGCATCTTTTGCTCAAAGATACATATAATAATTGTGAAATTGTCAATTGGGGCATCAAAAAATGGAATTGCATTGTACTGTTGTTTTTAAGGCACGGACAGTGAGGAAGAGGCACAAGAGAGGCTCACGGAGATCGAGGAGGCCACGCGTGTCGCAGCCGCCATGTCGTTCCTGTCCGTCTGCAGCACCATGTCCGTCGCGGGCGCGTTCTCCGTGTTCGCGGCCATGTCGGCGTTGTCCGTGCTGTTCGTGCACAGGTTCGTGCCGGAGACGAGCGGCAAGACGCTGGAGCAGATCGAGTCACTCTTCGGTGGCGGAGGCGAAGCGCGGGGCGAGGTGGAGCATCTCGTGCACAGGGGATGAGCATCTGTCGCTCTTGCCTCTTGGCATGGCACATTCGCAATCAGTGACTGACCTTTTGTTAGTTTTGCGTGTCTACATGACCCTAACTTGCGTGTGTGGGATCCCAATAATACACCAAAATTTTCTTTACTAAATCCACCAGATTTTCCATGGAATTGTTTCATGCTGAAACCTTTTCTTGTCGTGTGAATGCAGCTGGAGCATATGGCGTTTTGTTTGAGCAATTGAGTTTTTTGGTTGGGGGGGGGCAGCTCTAAATACTGATTGTTGGTACATATCTCTTAGGAGGAACACAATTCTTTTTTGTTAACAAGGATGCTTTTTTGTATATATCTCTGGATGATTGCTTCAAATGTAGTGTTGTGAAACTATGTATAGGTGGCCAAAATATGAATTACTGATATATGTAGCCTCATACGAGAGTGTTTCTCTCTTTTTTGGCAATTTTTTGTTGTATCTGTGTTGAATACACAAAGTAGCAAAGTGGACCGTTATTTCACTTTTATTAGTTACCACACTAATATGGCAGGTTAATCTTGTCTATTAGTGATATAATAGAAACTTGTGAAAGACAATAAAAATTTAGATCATATAAAATATATCACAGATAAACTAATTTATTTTTTGGTTATACAATATATGAGACGTGAATCTTAATGAATCTGATTGTTCGTTTTATTTTTTACAAATTTTATCTTGTTTTGTATTTTATCGTAGCGTTAGTACGGGTACACTACTAGTAACGAGAGAAACAAGAAAACCGAGCGGGCCGCGCCTCTCTTCCTAGCGTGCATGCGCTCCTCAAGTGTCAAGAACCATTCAAAACCTGGCAAGAAAACAAGAAACGCTTACGCTACCGCTTCACACCCTCCTGCTCTCTCTCTCTCTCTCTCTCTCTCTCTCTCTTCTGCACTGCACTGCACCCCACCGTTCCTCAGGCCTCAGCAGAACACTGCAGAAAACGGCTCTTCAGTGATGACTTCGTCACTGACGAAGCAAGACAAAATCACAGCACGAGACAACAATTTGGAACTGGAAAGTTAAGTGGAAACGCTCTTGCATGCATGATCTCAATTCCTTGTCGCGATGAATGCATGCATGAATACATACATGCTCATTGGGACCATCAGAGCAGGTGACACCTGGACAAAAAAGGTTTAACTCGTGAGGCCCCTTCGTTCCTCGTGCACACTGCCACGGATGGATCAGTACGTTGGGAGGAGCAGTGCCTCTTTCTTTTCAGCTTAGAATATATAATGACATAGATAACCGTTCTAAAATTATTTATAAATAAAATTAAAAATAGTTATTATAATATATTATCTTTTTACATGTCACTACAAACTGTTTTTTATGATATAATATATCTTATTTTTCATGTTAGAATCAATTGTTGTATAAGAGATGGCTCTATTCTCTATTCCCCTTTCTCTCTTCTACGTTATTTATTGTCCTACATGGCAATACTTATAAATAATTGACATCATACTATTGCACATGTTCTTATGGTTTATAACTTCTTCTAAATAAATAAATATGACGATTTTTCTTTCATCTTTTTGAAACAGTCTATCGAGATAGCCTTTTCAAAATAATTTATTAATTTATTAGTGTTCAGTTTATTTACGTAAATATTTATAATAAAATCAAAAAATATTATTTATAGCTTCAATCAGCTACAGCGGAAAAGAGCCGTGGTGACCCTAGGAGCAGACGGCAGCGTGGGGAATGCTGCACTGGAAGAAACAGGCGCTGCGGAGCGGCTCGCAACCACGCTTACCTCGTTTCTCGGGCTCAAAACTGATTTGGGTTACCGCAAAATGCTTCGGGCACACAGGTCTGTAAACCCAAAAAGATTTCACTGAGCAAAGCACCCAAATAGTTCTTCACCTTGCCATGCAAATAAATGAAAAGCTTTATTCCAAAATAGAAGTATAGCTTCTCCGTACCACGATGGTTTACTAAGAAAAGTTGTTACCATGTTTGGAAAAAGGTGAAGGGATGATTTCAAACTAAAATATTGTAATATTTTTCATTAAATTCTTTTGAAGGCCAACTAATGAGGCATTGCTTTCAAAAAATTTATTTTGTGCTATCTTGAAATTATAAAAAAAGTTAGATCTTTCGTGAGACAGTAGAAATGTAACACGGTCATAAAAGCAACTGTCGATGCAAATTAGCCCATTGTTGTCATTTTGACACGCATTTGCAAAAAGTATTTTTCAACGTTAGCTATTTTGCCAACAACTATTTTAATTTCAAGCAATCAAATCCTTGGTTATTTGCAAAAAACCAAAGCAGCCATCATATTGTCAGCGTAGATATATCTAATTAGTTGCTTGCGCTGACACTCCTTATTGTAACTGGCATTTAAATGCAACTCCTAATTTGGGTACGTTCCAAATGCACCAACTAAATATATTGATCCGAGAGGTTGAGAGGCAACTAATAACATTACCATATTCATTATACGTTACTCAACCCTAGAACAATATGTTTCGAATTCTTTATGTAAACTTTATTGTTCTCGCTAGCGCTACATTTAACCTCTCTACGCTAGCTACCTCACCTGACGATCTCAAAAAGACGCCTTCACCGCTCTCAAAGACCCTTATGGGTATATCCCTTGGTTCCCCTAGCCAAGATCCACTCTCCCTCTCCATTCTCACTTTCAACGTGCTCCTCTCACTCTAGTAAGAGACAAAACCAGGAGAATTGGATGGAGCCTTCCAATTCTGCCACCACAAGGCCAACTCCCTCCACCATGGCTGCCCTCCACCGCCGCCGATACCTCCTCCTCCTCTTCGTTCTCCTCCTACTCCCTCTCCACACTGTCGCCTCCTCCGATGCCGGTCACCTCCTCGCCGCCAAGTCCGAGCTCTCCGACCCCGCTGGCGCCCTCTCCGGCTGGGAGGCCCGCTCCAGCCGCTCCCTCTGCCGCTGGCCGCACGTGTCGTGCGCCGGGAATTCCACCACCGCCGTTGCCGTGCTCAACCTCGGCAATCTCTCCCTCGGCAGCGGCTTCCCGGCCGCGCTCTGCTCGCTGAGGTCCTTGGAGTACCTCGACCTCTCCGCAAACAACCTCGTGGGCTCGCTGCCCGCCTGCCTCGCCGCGCTCCCAGCGCTAGCGCACCTCAACCTCGCCGGGAACAACTTCTCTGGCGAGCTCCCGGCGGCATACGGAGGCGGCTTCCGGTCGCTCGCCGTGCTCAACCTGATCCAGAACTGCATCTCCGGCGAGTTCCCGGGGTTCTTGGCTAACCTCACCGCCCTCCAGGAGCTCCTCCTCGCCTACAACGAGTTCTCGCCGTCGCCATTGCCGGAGAGGCTCGGCGACCTCGCCGGCCTCCGCATGCTGTTTCTCGCCAACTGCTCCCTGAACGGCAACATCCCTTCTTCCATCGGAAAGCTAAACAATCTCGTCAATCTGGACCTCTCGTCGAACAGTCTCTCCGGCGAGATACCAAGAAGCATTGGGAATTTGAGTTCTCTGGTCCAGATGGAGCTCTTCACGAACCAGCTCTCCGGAAGTATACCGGAGGGGATCGGGGGACTCAAGAAGCTCCGGTTCTTGGACATCTCCATGAACCGGCTCACCGGGGAGATACCAGAGGACGTGTTCGCCGCGCCGAGCCTGGAGAGCGTGCACCTGTACGAGAACAACCTGACCGGGCCCTTGCCGGCGACGCTGGGGACGGCGCCGGCGCTGGCCGACCTGAGGATTTTCAGGAACCAGATTGAGGGCCCGTTCCCGCCGGAGTTTGGGAAGAATTGCCCGCTCGGGTTCTTGGACATGTCGGACAACCGGCTGTCCGGTCCGATTCCGGCGACGCTGTGCGCTTCCGGGAAGCTGACGCAGCTCATGCTGCTGGACAACGAGTTCGAGGGCTCCATTCCGGTGGAGTTGGGGAAATGCCCGACGCTGGTGAGGATCCGGCTGCAGAACAACCGGCTGTCCGGCCCCGTGCCGCCGGAATTCTGGGGCTTGCCGGGTGTCTACCTGCTCGAGCTACGGGGCAATGCTCTATCCGGGACGGTTGCCCCTGCCATTGTTAGTAGCAAGAACCTATCCAAGCTGCTCATACAGGACAACCGATTCACTGGTGTTCTGCCTGCCGAGCTTGGGAATTTGACCCAACTGCAAGAGGTGTCGGCTTCAAATAACAACTTCTCCGGGCCGGTGCCCCCGTCTCTTGTCGAGCTTTCTGAACTTTACCGACTTGATCTGAGCAACAATTCCCTATCTGGAGAGATCCCACGAGGCATTGGACGATTGAAGAAGCTGACGCAGTTGGTCCTTTCACATAACCACCTCACTGGGATTATCCCTCCAGAGCTTGGGGATATCCACGGGATGAATGCGCTGGATCTGTCGAACAATGAGCTTTCTGGTGAGGTGCCCGTGCAATTGCAGGATCTTAAGCTCACTGATTTCAACCTATCCTACAACAAGCTAACTGGGTCTGTGCCTCTTCTCTTCAATGGCTTCGCTTACCGAGAGAGCTTCTTGGGTAACCCTGGCCTGTGCTATGGGATATGTCCTAGTAATGGCGATCCCAATGCCAACCGGCGAGCCCGTATCGAGTTGGTCGTCTCCATCCTCGTTGCATCTGCTGTCATCCTGCTCCTTGGTTTCGCATGGTTCACTGTCAAGTACAGGAGCTACAAGAAGCGCGCCGCTGAAGTCGATGGTGAAAAGTCAAGGTGGACGCTCACATCCTTCCACAAGGTGGAGTTCAACGAGAGGGACATAGTAAACAGCCTCGATGAGAACAATGTGATCGGCAAGGGTGCAGCAGGAAAGGTATACAAGTCTGTCGTCGGGTCTAGGAGTGAGGCCATGGCTGTCAAGAAGCTCTGGGCAAGCAGTGTGGCGACCAAGAAGATCGACACCTTTGAGGCTGAGGTAGCAACATTGAGCAGAGTAAGGCACAAGAACATCGTCAAGCTCTTCTGTTGTGTTACGAACAAAGACTGCCGGCTGCTTGTCTACGAGTACATGCCAAATGGCAGCCTGGGGGAGCTGCTCCACAGTGCCAAAGGCAGCGTCTTGGATTGGCCGACGAGGTACAAGATCGCAGTCAGTGCCGCTGAGGGCCTCTGCTACTTGCACCATGACTGTGTGCCCTCGATCGTCCATCGAGATGTGAAGTCAAACAACATTTTGCTTGATGCAGAGTTTGGCGCGAAGGTTGCAGATTTTGGTCTTGCGAAGACTATTGGGGATGGGCCGGCCACCATGTCGGTTATTGCCGGCTCCTGTGGATACATTGCTCCTGGTGGGTTCCCTGATGCCTAATTTGTTTCTAAGTAAGAAGTACTGCTAAATGTTACATGCTACCATTGTTATAACTGCTATGGCGCATTAAAGGTTGTTGTTGGGATGGACTGGGAAGAACACTGAGAACAGTTCCTAGCTTCAGTTTGTTCTCTTGTTTTGTCCAAGACCTTAGACATGCTCAGTATGATCTTGCAATTTCTTTTACTTGTGCATTATGGCTATAGCTAACAACTTGGCAGATTTCACCTGTATTGGTTCTCATGTGCGATCGATCTGTTTTGCATTGCAGAGTATGCCTACACTCTCCATGTAACCGAGAAGAGCGACATATACAGCTTTGGCGTGGTCATTCTGGAGCTTGTCACTGGTAAGAGGCCCATGGCACCGGAGATTGGCGACAAGGACCTGGTGGTGTGGGTGCGTGCCAATGTTGAGCAGAACGGGGCAGAATCCGTGCTCGACCAGAAGCTCGCCAACCAGTTTAAGGATGAGATGTGTAAGGTTCTGAACATCGCCCTGCTATGCATCGACATCCTCCCAATCAACCGCCCACCGATGAGGTCTGTGGTGAAGATGCTGCTCGAGGTCAAGGGAGAGAACAAGCCCAAGGCGGGGAAGGAGGCGCCCCCTGCCATCTGATTTGGGGCAAAACCTTCTAACGAATCATAAATAATTATAATTATAATTATAATAGTATGTGCTCTTCTTGGATCATGTACTTAAAACCATTGGGAATTATATTCGATCCTAAGGAGTGCACTCCTGATGGCAGCTAGCTAATTCTGAACCTTTAACAGTTTGGTGAACTCGAAATTTTGGAACTGTATTGACTTTTGCTCTGAATGAATGAAATGTGCCAGTTGCTGCCAATCTATCTGTGACAAAGATTTCATTTTCTTGAGTGGCTAGTGCTTTTGTGGGAACCAGTTGCATCCTTTTTGTGCTTACTTTCTGATCCTGAAAGGTGCGCTTGTTATTTTTTCCAACCTTTCCATGTGGTGCCGGTAAGATACTTTGGAACATCTTATGGAATTGCTAATATTCTTAGTTAGGCAGAACACTCATAAATCTCAGCCTGATGGTAAGCATATTACTTGACATTTGGCTATCCACCTTCTGCCATTTTAAGTCCTATCTAAATTATGCTACAATAGCTCAAGTACCAATCAATGATTGAATTCTCATCAGCTTCAGTGCTGTGTACAAATGCTTTAGAAAAAAAATGCAGCCTTGTTAAAGAAAAAGGCACCTGTGACAGCGACTAGATTTCAGTGGCCTTGTTTGCATTTCTTCTTTTGGTGGTTGCTTTTTTTTGGCACCCTTTAGCCTGGTAAGCAGACACTGCACCATTTTACATTCAGTCTCCAATTTCCATGGCTGCTGCAGTAGAAACAGAAGCTGCACACAGCACTGCTTGTGTATTGTCTTGCCTGCCTTATGTGGATCTTAAAGAAGCAACCTTTTTCATCTGCTTTTGCAATTCATAAATCATTGGTTGTGCTACTAACACTGTTTTGCGAACTCTGTAACCCCCAACCTCTTGAGAATATGCTGTTCTTTTATCAGGTGCATGGAAGTTGCAAGGACAAGTAACCTGTACACATTTTATCAGCGGCAAAGGACTTGATTGGAATGCAGCTCTGCAGCTTTGAAGCCTATGTTCAGCAAAACATAGGACGATAGGACATCTGAGTAGCCCAGTGGTCTATCAGCCCATGGTAGGACCAGTGTACCTAGGCAAACGAATCTAATTTTGCAACTTTTCATTGGATGAGTTGACATGATGTCGTGGTTGTGTGTTCAGTGTTTAGCTTCTTCTGTTCTACGTTGCTTTCTATGGTTTTTGTACTGTTCAGGCTTTTCAATCCTGGATGTTCCTTTTACTCTTTTTGATACAGCTAATCTTGCACAGGTGTATAACCAAAGGAGGAAAAAAACAGCAAGCAAACATTATGTTGTCAATCAAGTTTATACTTCCAGGTCATACATTTATGATTCATACAAATGGAGTATACAGATGGAACTTGTTGTAGATGTGGCCCTCACTTAAGCCCAGCCGGCCTGTTAGAATGCTGTAAAGTCCAATATGGGACATATATAATGACATAAATACCTTTGAGGGGGTTACTCAGGTGTAAGGGCAAGATTATAAAAACACTCCCCATGTATATACACACACATAATACAGGCTATGGGGGAAACCCTAAGCATTGCTCACCTAACTCTCCACTACCACACACTCTCTCTATTTGGTTTGTAGCCACAACAGAACTGATTTTTTTCATCATGTATAAAACACATTATTAGCTCCACCGTGCTCTTCAATCTCTCTCTTCGAGCAGCAAGTGATGTGAAGTGCAAATTTTAGGCAGGAGAAACGTCCCCTAAACATTAACATTAGGAATCTTAATGCATGATCTCCGTGGAGCCATGGACCCATCGAGATGACAGTCATGGAGCCCCCCATGACGAAAATTATAGAACTGCATGCTTGTGAGTTCCACGAATCTCTTCTCTGACAAAAGACACCTCTACACCACTAGGGTTCTTGGAGGCTGCCACTTTGGTCTCCTCGGCAGCCAATGGGATGCGAGTGCCGGCGGAATACTGTCATTGCTACCCCACATGATGGCCAAAGCCAACACAAAACGAAACAAAGAGAAGGCAGCAAAAGAAAAGAAGCATATGATTTTAGATGTAGGGTTGTATAACTGAGAAGAAAAGCAACAGTTGGAGCACTTACTGCTTGTATTGAGGACTCAGAGAAGCAATGCCTTTTTTTCCCTTTTGCTCATCTTTTTTTTTTTAAAATGCGGTTTTGCTCATCTTTTGACATGCCTGCAAGGTCATGCCTATGTTTGACAATTGATAAAGGGGAGATTGGAGCATTTGCTCCATGCATAAACATGGAATTTGAGGTGTGGCAAAAGATCAATTATTCCTTGATAAAGTGGTCATGTTCCATTCTTTGCTATATTTTCCATGTGACACTGAAATAGCAAACTTCTGAACCTAGCTGGGCCATACAAACAAAAACGGTTGTTCTGATACAGTCCAAACTCATAAGGAAACCATTCTTGCAGCCTGTTCTTTTGGGCTGTAGCTTATGATTTTTAGCTACGGCTTATTAATCTAATAAATAGTGATTGCTAAAAGAAGTCAAAAACCGCTAAAAAGCCAAAAAGGACACCACCTAAATGCTAGCGACGTTCCTCTCATTTCCAAGAAGAGAGAAAAAAAATGAAAAATACTCAGTGTTGCAAGTTGCAATCTATTATCTATATTTGGCATGTAAATGGTTGATGCACCTGTGTTATTTCTCTGCAATTTGTTCCACTGGTACCTTGATATTGCCTCTATTTAGTACTAGTAGTTGCTAATACCTAGAGGTGGCTGAATGGACAGTCCGGTACGGCACAGAATGGGCCCTTGTAGGCATGATCCATTTGGGCACAAACCCATTTGGACCGTTACTTAGCCAGACCATGTTATGCCAGTCCAATAGGCTAAGGTATCAACCCAAGCACAACCCGATAACCTCACGGACCGTGCTAGACTAGCTCAAGCATGGTTAGCCTGTCAGACTAGTGTCAGCCTATTTAGCCTCATCTGGTTTGAAATTTTAAAAAATATAAAAAATCTTAGAAAATATATAAATTTTTAAAAATACAAAATAAATTATATATACTTATAAAATGAACTATATAACATTCAAAAACTAATAAAATAAAATCACATAAATAAATAATAAATCATGTAGAATTAAAAAAAATACAAATATAACCATATAAATATTTAAAAAGAACGGGCCTAAAGGGTTGTGCCTAGGCCTGATACTATTTGTCCCGTGGGCTTGGCCACTAGGCCGAAGTCTCGACCTAAGCACGGCATTGGTTGTCGGGTCGGGTCAGCACGACCCGTTTAGGTGGTGGGCCGTGTCATGCCTAAGTCGAGCCAATGGTGCCTTGCTTTGGGCCGGCCCGGCTAGCATGGCCCCTTGGCCACCTCTACTAGAACCTTATGTTAGGGTTATTACCACAACAAATATTTTTATTATATTGGTTCTTTTCCCTCTATATATACGCATTGCTAATTGATAAGATGAACTCAACACAAGATGCATTACTCCAAAACCACAACAACCACAAATAAAAGTTTTATGAGACGCTTAGGAGAAATTAGCAACTTAGCATGCCTATTCATATCCCCTCATAATTCTCAAGTGGCAACGTCGTATCTTCAGATTGCTGCTGCAATTATCTACATTCAAATGCACCAACTGAGATAGCTGAGCTTGATTCTAGGAAACTACAGGTCAGTATTTAGCATGTCTCGATGATGCCATCGAAGAACCCTCCTTTTGGTACTGTGGCAATTTTAACGGTACTGTTTGGTCTGGAAACTCTGGCAGGCGCTGGTATACAACTGAAGCGGCATAAATCAAAATGCCAGCGGCCAGAGCCAAATGTGCTTCTGGTTTTTTTCGTCATAATCGAAGTAGTGAACTCTGAACTTCTGTCCTGCCCCAGAAATTCTCTCTCTTTGACACCTCCTGTTCTCATCCTGCAAAAATGTATGCAGAAATGATGAATGCTTGTCCTCCTGAATTCTCACATGTCCAGGGGCACATCTAATATGTCCTCAACCTCGCTGATATTAAGGATAAAGCTTGCCTATCTCGAAGTACAGCACAGCTACAACAGGGACAACCACAGGGAGGTGCTGCAGAAGGCATGGAGAATGTTGAACGTGACAAATTTACTTGACAAAAGTAAATTTATACTCAGCAGAGGAGTAGTAGCTATTCAATTCAATGACATTGACGAATTTAATCTCCATGCCATCAAAGCAGTGCATCTTTGCCGATCATTTTCAGACTCTGGTAGCACATTAAATCTATTATTATTATTATTATTATTATTATTATTATTATTATTATTATTATTATTATTATTAAAGCAAAGGTACAAGGAGCCACCACGTTTACTTTCAAGGGATAGAAATTATCATTTAATTGAAGAAAAAAGATAAAGATCCCCACCATTGATCATAGTGGGTCTAGATTAAAAGAAAGAGATCACATCAGGAACAATCCAAATAATAACTAAAATTTGGAATAAAAAATAAAAAATTGTAATTTGATTTCAATATAAATTCAAAAGTAAAATATCTAACTAATTATAAATTAGAATAAAAATTTAAAAAATTAGCAATTGGATTTGAATATGAAATTCAACCAAACAAATTGAAATTTCAAATAGATAAAAAAGAAGATTTGCAATTTAATTTAATACAATTTCAAAGTAAAATATTTAAATAACTAAAATTTAGAATAAATTAAATAAAATTAGTAATTTGGTTTCAATACGAATTGACAGTCTTTTGAAGCTTGGGTTTCTGCTGATGCTTGAAACAATCACAATGGTGGTGTCGAGTGATACAAGTTATTCAACGGTGATTATTCATACGGGGTAGAGAGGAATGTATCCCGCACGGAAAGTTGGAGGCCAGGTCAAAATTATGGTACAAGAGTATCGTTAGAGTAAGCTTTTTTTCATTAATTTATTGTGCCTCTAAGTCCATAACTACTACTCCCTCCGTCAAAGTTTATAAGACATATTTTTTAAATGGTATTGTCCATAAATATCAGACGTATTTTATATTTCAATGCAAAATTAATATGAGATTTTCTCTATACTCCGAAAAATATCCAGCTTTACTTTATGTTCTCTACATGCATGTATTGAATATAGTACTTAGAGATAATAATTTGAGGTAGTGTAGTCATTTTCAATATCTTCTTGGTGTACGTGATAAGACAAAATACGCCTTATAAATTTTAATGGAGGGTTATACATTTATACTTTTACTACTGTACACTTTTGCTTAATGTTTTGCACGCAAAAAAATACCAAATTTATTTTGCTGGTAGAAATAGCTTTACGTCATCACAATATAATTATATTTAATATTTTCCTTAGCATGGCATTAGAATAAAATTATGATCAAATTTCACCAGGCAAAGCATCTTGATCCCTAGTAGCACATGTAGTGTAAGAAAAATGCATGGCAAAATGGAAGATGATCGAGTGAACAAGAGACATGAAATTAACATAAAAAACCTTTGCGGAAGGAAACTACGACGTATGAAGGCAAAAAAATGTTATATGAGAAGTTACGAACAGGATTGTTACAATGACAAGTCTTAAACCCAAGGTACAAGGAAGAATCCAAGTTGGAGAAGGAAAGAAATTTGAATGAGGAAGAATCCAAATTGGAGAAGGAAACAAATTTAAACAAAAAACAACACTAGAAAGCATGACATGCATATTTAACGCGAAAACCTTTGTGGGGGAAAAGCACAAGAGCATGAAGATGAAACCCGCCTGTATAAGGAGTTATAAGCGGGTTCTAATAATGATACATCTCAATCCCAAGGTAAAAGGAAGACTGGAAGTTGGAGAAGGAATCAAATCCGAACAGAACAACACTAGAATTTGGATCACATATACAAAATGCAAAAATGGGTAGGAAAAACAATAATAGCACAACACTTATGATGACTCTAGATGTGATCGAATTAAGTAGAATTTCTCGTATTAATCGGTAGAAGAAAGTTATACATGTGCTAACCAAACAATTTTGTGAAGATGTTAAAGAAGCCACTATATTTATTTTGAAGGACTAGAAATTACCATATTAATCAGATAAAAGAGAAAGGGGTTTGTACGTTAGTTTTGGTGGAACCATATTATAACAATGTAGGTTTCACAATAGCTTTATTTTAAATAGTTTCAGATATGGAATCTAAAACACTATATGCTTTTAGGAATCTGGCCAACACTTTTCACACATGTATAGAACCTTGAATTTGGTAACAAAATATGGAGACGAGGCAACTGCATGCAGGGAGGCAAACTTGGAGTTCTATAACATCGACAGCTAATGAAGTGCAAGATAGCTAGGAATCGCTAAGTTACTGCCTGATGCAAGCCCAATTCGATCTAGTTGGGCGTTACTAGTTAAATGTACGTTGAGAGCTTTCCCATCGTATACTGTCTTTACCATTCGATCTTACTTTCCCAATTGTTAGATCCCGCTTGTCCATCTGCCGTTCGATGAGGGCGGCACCAAGAGGAGTCTACGGAAGTGACTACGCCACCTCGCTTCTTTGGCCATTGGCCACCACAGCGCCCTATCCTTGCAACAACCATAGTTTCTTTCAAGATTCACTTGTCCACAACAACCACCATGAATCATCCAATTTGAAAGAATTTTTTTTGTTTCTTAGAGAGCTTTGCTATGAATTGTTGGTCCGATTTATCTAATCATGTTCTCCCAAAAAATTCCAGTTTCAACAAGGACTAATAAAATTGCAACAAAAAACAGCTTACAACAAAAAAAATCTAATTGCAACAAGAATTAATAAAGCTTGCAATAAAAAAATCTAGTTGCAAACAACCCATAGTAACAAAACCTCAAAACAAATGCAAAAAAAATGATTGGGTGTAACAAATCAAGAACTTGGCTGCAACAAACACAAAGTTGCTACAACATTTTGATAGGACACACTGCAGCAAAAATCCAAACATTCCTTACAACAATTGAGAAAGGGATTGTAACAAGTGAACAAATGAGTGCAACAAACCAGATCTGGTTAGCTTCTCGTAGTGGCTAAGACCTCTTTCGCAGAACCAGCACCTCTTTGCGCCTCACCCCAACCGCGTCACCTTTTGCTCGCCATCTGTACCCCATTCCTCTTCCCTCGACCCTCCTAGATTCGGCCTCAGTGGTGACAAGTTCTATGAACCATGGCTTCTCCACGAAAGATCTGACCATGGTGCATGCCCTTCCTCGAACACAAGTTGTGCACAAAGAGAGAAGGGGAGGAGGTGGTGTGCTTGTCCAAGGGATCCAATTAGCCTCTTGCGGGAGAACTTGATGGTAGCGACTTGGCCACCAGCAGGGGTAGAGAGAGAGAGATGTGGGTGTGTCCATGTAGGAGGGAATGGGATATACAGTTGCTGTGAATAAGGTTAGGCAATTGCTTCTAGATGGGGTGTCGCTGTGTGGCCATATAGGACCAAGGCGTCTCGTATCGTTTTCACCGTAGCAATTTCCTTTGTAATTTGTACACACTTATAGATTTTGTTAAAACATGCTAAAAATATATTATCATTTCCAATTTTAAACTTGTAAGGTGAAAGTACAGTGTTATTTTGCTGCATGTGTAAATTTCTAATTTTATGCCCGTTTTTAAAGCAAGAATTTCGCAAAGCAAACTTCCCGCAAAGCATTTAAGCAAAAACCGAAAAAAGTTCATTCTCGAATTCCAATATATTAATGTACAGGAACTTCTGGAGCATAACAGAGGAAAATTTGATGTGCTTTGCGGGTTCTACAGCTCACCAAATGAAAACAGGGCATAATATATTTAGAGGAGAAGCCATATTAGGTGAAACCCTTGTTTCCTGCTCAAAAAGCTAGAAGCCAGTTGAAACATGTTGGTTTTTTAATTTCGATTTTTTTGGCTTTTTCCTCTTATTATTTTGCATTGTTCCAAAAGATATAGCGGTGTTTTTTTAATTTTCTTTTTTTACTATTTTTCTCTTTTTGACTCAGAAAAAGCTAACAGTAGTTATAATACACTTGCAACTAAAAGCCAGAAGCAGAAGCTAGAAACAGGCTTTGAAGTTGTTTGGAGCGGCACCTAAGTTGTAGCTTTTCTTAAAACGGCTTCTAGAGCTTGGAAGCCAGAGTCGAAGCTCGATCAAACATGGTCTGATCAATTTGCTTTGAAGTCGTGTGACGAGTTGACTCCAAGAATGCAAAGTGACTTGTTATTTGAGGGTAGACCATGCAGTACAAAATCCTATAGAGAAAATGTAAAATGTAATATATATATATATATATATATATATATATATATATATATATATATATATATATATATATATATATATATACTATTATAAAAATGTGAGTTGGTGGTCGTCGGTCCGTTCTCCCTCCTCTCTTCTCAGCAGTCCAGATCCACACATAGGTAGTTCTTCTACTCCTCGTAGAAAAGGTCGGGCCAACGCGTGGGCTGTGCTCCTCTTCTCTTCCACCGCATCCTCTGCCTCCCGCAACCACTCCACCTCCTGCAACCGCCGCCTCCTTCTCTCCCCCGAACCCTCATGTCGCGCCTCCTCCTTCTCAGCGTCGCCACCAATTCCTTCCCCGTATGGTAGTGTCTGGTCACAATCCCCCAACATCCCCAGCAACGTCGCATCCCCTTGTCGCCGACTCCCCAACGCATTTGCTCGCCGCCTCCTCTCCCCATCTGCCCATCGCCGCCTCCCCACCTCCACCTCCCACAATTGCCGCCTACTTCTCCCTCGAACCCTTGTGTCATGCCTCCTCCTTGGTACCACCACCAATTTCTTCCACACACGGCAGCATCTGGTCGCAGTCCCCCAACTTTCCCTAGGGCTCCGCCGCCAATTCCATCTCCCATCGCCCCTCTAACCAGCGGCACGACACTCAGCGACAGTGGTCGGTGGATCAAAGAGAAGGGCACTTGGAGATGGCGGTGGCATCCTCTTACTACGCCCACCCACGAGGCTCTCCCCCGCCGCCATCGCCCAACGGTCGGTGAGCCTCTCTACCCCTTCCTACTCTTCGCTCGGAGCCTGTCGCGCTATCTGGCGATTTTGGTGTCCCAAACTGGTCGTCGAAGTCAGTGCCATGGTCGAATGGGGCCGTGGCCAAGGGGCCATGGTCAAAGTCGAAGCCGTGGTTGAAGGGGGTCTTGGCCGAAGTCAAAGATCCATGGTTGAAGCCATGGTCGAAGTGGAAGGGCCATGGTCGAAGTCCAAGCTATGGTTGAAGGGGGCAGTGGTCGAAGTCGAAGGGCCGTGGATGAAGTCGGTTCGCGGTCGAAGTCAAAAGGATGTGGTTGAACTCAAGCTGTGGTCGAAGTCCAAACCGTGGTCGAAGGGGATAGTGGTCAAAGGGGCAGTGGTGAAAGTTGAAGAGCCGTGGATGAAGTCGGTCCACAGTCGAAGTCAAAGGGCCGTAATTGAAGTCGAAAAGTCATGGTCGAAGTCCAAGCTGTGGTCAAAGGGAACAATGGTCGAAGGGGCAGTCGTCGAAGTCGAAGGGCCATGAACAAAGTCGGTCCGTGGTCGAAATCAAAGGGCCATGGTCAACGTCGGGGCCGTGGTCGATGTCAGGGCTGTGGTTGAGGGTGCGTGGCTGAAGTCGAAGATCTATGGTCGAAGTCGATGCCGTGGTCGAAGGGGACGGTGGTCGAAGAGGGAAGTGGTCAATATCGAAGGGTCGTGGTCATCAAAGGGGCAGTGATCAAAGTCGAAGCCGTGGTCGACGTCGAAGGGCCATGGTTGAAGAGGACAGTGGTCGATGTCGAAGGGCCATGGTCGAAGGGGACAGTGGTCGACGTCGAAGGGCCATGGTCGAAGGGGACAGTGGTCGAAGGGGGTAGTGGTCGAAGTCAAAGATCCGTGGTCGAAGTCGAAGCCGTAGTCGAAAGAGGCTATGGTCGAAAGGGAAAGTGGTTGACGTCGAAGGGCCATGGTCGAAGGAGAAAGTGGTCAACTTCGAAGGGCAGTGGTCGAAGAGGACAGTGGTGGAAGGGGGCAGTGGTCGAAGTCGAAGATCCGTGGTGGTCGTCGAAGCCGTAGTCGAAGAGGAAAGTGGTCGACATCGAAGGGCCGTAGTTGAAGGGGACATTGGTTGAAGAGGACAGTGGTCATTGAAGTCATGGTCATGGTCGTAGTCGTAGCGCCCGTGGATGTGGTCATAGCGGTCATGGTCGTAGTCGTAGCGCCAACCTAGAGGGCACCTGCTGGTTCATCCACAACCTCCACCGCTACGAGTTTACCCTCCAATTGGACATTCTTGTCGCCTACCCCCAGGTCACCGCTGAGATTGAGCTCCCTACCCTCGACAGCAAGACTCACAAGGTGGTCGAAATCGAAGCTATAGTCGAAGGGTATGTGGTCAAAGGGGGAAGTGATCGACGTCGAAGTGTCGTGGTCGAAGGGGACAGTGGTTGAAGGGGACAGTGGTCGAAGTCGAAGGGGGCAATGGTTGAAGTCGGAGCCGAGCAGGCTGGCGCTGGCAGTCGAGCGACAGGGCACAAGCGTACCGTAGGTCTGCCAACGTACGATCACTAGCGATGGTCGACCGCTCCCGACCTACAATCATGCGCAATGGTCGATGGCTTCTAACTTACGACCACGAGGTGTGATCGACGGCTTCTAATTTACGACCATGAGCACTGGTCGATGTGTTTCGACTTACGACTACATGCGCTGGTCGATGTGTTCCGACTTACGACCACGAACGATGGTCGTCAGCTTCCAATGTACGACCATGAACCATTGTTGAAAGCTTCCGATTTAGGACCACGATCGATCGTCGACTGCTGCCAACTTACGACCACCAGTGATAATCGACCGCTCTCGACCTATGATCACGTGGGATGGTCGATGGCTTCCGACTTACGACGACGAGGTGTGTTCGAGGGCTCCCGACCTACGACCACGAGGTGTGGTCGATGTCTTCTGACTTATGATCACGATGTGTGATCGATGGCTTTCGACTTACTTGATAGATTTAAAAACTTTTAGAACATATTTGTATGCATATTCTAAAAATTGTTATCACCCGTGAGTTTTAAAACATGTAGTATGATAAATTTTAAAAATCCGTAGCAACGCACGGGCATTCAGCTTGTGTGTGTGTATAGGACGCTAAAATAGGGCACCATGGTGTCTAGGCACCAGGCCTCCCTACCTTTAGATTGTTTTTAGATACGTACAAGTACAGTGATATATAATATATCAGGATGGAAAGTCTTAATCATAGATAAAAAAAATCTCAAGCATAGAGTCTAGGCACCATGGTGTCCCTGCTATTTATACTCTATATATAAACTAAATTGTAATTTTTTATATTAAAAGGTTTATAATAAATTTAGCTATGCAAATACATGAGCCATCATCACTCCAGTTCTACTTACCAAAGTAGCAATTTCCTCTTAGATCATAAGCTACACGAGTAGCAATTTCCTCTTGGATCATAAACTACACGATGCGTTGCACCCCAAAGATCAAACTATCCGCCAAGATTCGCGTCACTGAAACCATCAGAATCCTACAGCGACTCGAGATCGGCGCCCGGCACATCCATTGATCTGGGAAGGTGTCGGCCTCGAGGTCATGGTGGCGATGGCTGCACACGACATGAGCACGAGGCACATCCGTCATCGGCTGGGCCGGCTGGGGTTGGCCAACGGGCCCAGCCGCCCAGGTGATTCTGAACTTGCGGGCCTGGCCCTGGGCTTCTGGCAATTAATCTCGTTAATTGAATAGCTTTTTCTATTTAAGGACTGTCGTTGATTGAACTGATTCTGAAGAAAAATCTGCAAAATTTGATTTAGAGAGAGAGAGAGAGAGAGAGAGAGAGAGAGAGAGAGAGAGTGAGACTTCCTCTGGCAACAAGGATCATGGAGGTGGGTGCAGCCAATACCGGCATTTCAAGTTGCAATTTGGATAACACCACCGATATCTAAGTTAGAATTTGGAGGAAAAAAACGAGATATACCCTACGGCATGCGCAGCATTTTAGTGTAGTGCCCAACAATACGGCGTTTGTTTGGAGGAATTATCTCGTCTAGTCTAGGATCGATTGATTTATCATGGGATAATTTCTCTGGATCAACTTATACCATTTCTCAAACCACATAATTCAAAGTTCAGACCAGATTACCCAAACCGATCTGTCGCTCAAACCACAAACACCCCGTAACAGACTTTAGTCTTGGCCTTGGTTAAGATCTACATCCAAATGCTTTATTTGGGCCATTTCAGAGCCGGTCAACCTCGGTGTAAGTTTTTTAGAGGACGCGTTAGCTTTTTAACATGGTTTTTTCTCTTTTTTCTTTATGTTGTTTATGGAGAGATATTTTTTTTAAATTTTTCCTTATTTTCTTTATTTTTATTTAATTAAATATCTCAGCTAGAAATTAACGGCCGCTACAGTGCCTATTTTAACTAAAAGTCAACAGTTACAGCTAAAAGCTATCGGCAAAAGCCTTGTACCATCAGGTCGTGCGATTGTATCAAATCCAGTGATGAATTCACTTGACGAATAGTGCATCTTCACATTTTAAAAAAATATATATATCTTGACCTTACGCTAATGTACTAGTCACGTCTAATTCCAAGTAGATTACCAAGACGTCCGGGTGGTGTAGTTGACGAATAGTCTCATCTATCTCGCCTTTTCAGGCCTTTTTTCTTTGTAAAAGGCTGAAACTTCACGGCCGATGCAGCAAGAAAAAAAAATCTGAATTCGGGAACAAGCAAAGAGATATAGCCAAGGCGGAAGAAGAGATTTTTCTGATCTCCTTGCCGATTGCATTTGACAGCAGCCGCTCCTACCATACCACCTGCAAATCTACTCGATCTTCTGGATACATGACGTGTGTTGAGCTGTTGATTCTGCCGTCGTGTCTCACGTTCTGGCAATAATCCCAGTAAGAGAATGAACCGGAGACAGACACCTGGAAGAACAACATATCCTACCAAACCAGTTGATGTTTCCTTTCCTTGCATCTTGCTCCACTATCTTTCTTTCGTTAGTGACAAGATGTTTGGAGACTTGCTGGCTGTTGGAAGCAAAACTCACCTCTCAAACCACGGTACGAGATGTTTGGAGTGGGCAATTTTGCAACGCCTTTCAGGTCTAAATCACTTCAATCAGTGACGACCACTCTTTCAAAAAAGGGGAAAGAGGAAGAGATCCTTGAGAACCGTCGAGCTGTGCTGCCTGTGCATTGCTGAGGTCTTGCTGAGAATCTTGCTAGGCATGAGAGCCCAGCTGGCCAGATTGCGGTTGGACCACAGTACTATTCGTTCGTGTGCTTCACACAACTGGCAGGCAGATCGATATCATACCAGATGAATCGTAGAAATATCTCATGCTAAGTTTCATCGGAAGTTTCTGCGTCATCTCCTTCACATTATTAAAACAGGACAGAATTTCTCTGGAATTGAAGAAGAATCGCAGAAATATCGCATGCTAAGTTTCGTCGGAAGTTTCTGCATCTTCTCTCACGTTATTAACACAGGACAGAATTTCTCTCGAATTGAATAATTGAAGTGGTTGCTTCTTTTCTGATTAATGTATCTTGATTTGACAATTTGACTTCATTTTAAATGTCATCCAGATTAGTCCTTTAGACTTCAGTATTCTGGTTACACCAAACCCATTTTTCTCCCCGATATAATCTGTGCGCTTCAGTGAGCTTGAATGAATGAGAAATCTGGCAAAAAAAAATTCATGAAGTCAGACAGGAGAGCCAGCTAGCCAGATTAGCTGGAGATCCTAACAATTTCCATGATTCACACAGAGAAGATTTGAGATATCATCCTTCCCATCTGAATCGACTAAAATATCTACTCAGGAGTTAGGAATTCAAGAAGCTGGCTATAAGAAGTTCTCCCACTTGCCTTCCTTTCTGATAATTTTGTTTCAATTTCATTTTAAATGGCATCCAGATTGAATTCTGGTCACACCAATTCTTTTCACAACCCCCACAGTAACCTATGTACTCCACTGAACTTGATTCAGGGAGAAGTATAGCCCCAAAAAAAAGATTTTAAGAAGAGAAAGAAAAACAATCAGTAGAATCACTAGCTAGTTACTACCAACCGCAATCTTTTTGCACCATCCTAGAGTACTACCATGGTGCTATGGACAGTCACAACGGCGACCCTCCCTACGATGCATTCCCTCGCCGGAGATCGACGACGACGACGGAGATGTTGTCCGAGCTGTGCTTCGCGAGGGCCAACTTGGTGAGCAAGGCCGCCGCCTTGGCGCACCACCTCTCCCTGCCCCTCCGGAGGCAGGCCCGCGCCACCTCGCACGCGGCCTTGTTGCTCACCACGTCCCACAGCCCGTCGCTGGCCAGGATTAGACACTCGTCGCCGTCCGCCCTGTCGGTCACCGTCACCTCCGGCACCGCCGACACGAACGGCTTCAGGTAGCCGTCCCCGATCGCGCGCGACATGGACAGCACGCCCAGCACCCTCGCGCCATCCCAGAATATGACGCTGCCGCCGGCCTCCTCGATCCTCTGCAGCTCGTCCGGCCTGTCAGGCTGCAGGGGAAGATATAGGAATTAAGCACAAGTCATTGCAAGGAGCAAAGAAATGGGTTCTTGTTTCGAGTTTGGAGTTTCGACAAGCACCTTGTGGTCGGAGGAGAGGGGGACGGGCGCGCCGTCGCGGCAGAGCACGGCGCGGGAGTCGCCGCAGTTGGCCACGATGACGCGTCGCTCCTCCACGACGGCCACCACGGCGGTGGACCCCACGTGGTCGCACTTGTGCGCCTCGCACCGGCAGCTGCCGCTGTCGCCGCGCCCGGCGGCCATCACCTCGGCGTCCATCCTCGCGAAGCTCCGCTCCATCGCGCCAGTCCAGCACGCCGGGCCGTCGGCGCCGGCCAGCTCCTCGGCGACGAGCTCGTGCATCCGCTCCCGGCACGCCTCGGCGACGTGCAAGCAGCCGTGCCCGTCGAACACCCCGTAGAAGTCGCGCCCGGCGCCAAGCTGACCCACCGCCGGCGCGGCGAACGCCTCCCGCACGGACACAGCGTCCTCCATCTCCCTCCTCCGCCCGGCGACCAACGCCACCCCGTGCCTCTGCGCCACCACCACCCGTCCCTCCGCGCCGGCAGCCGGCACATCCGCGACCGTCCACCTCCCGGCCTCCCCGGCGCGGCGGCGCCTCCCTGCGCGCGCCCTCGCCCTCTCCACGGCCTCCGCCCCAACCGCCGCCGACGCCGCCGCGGCCGAGTCACAGCACACCTGCGCCATAGACATGAAACAGCTCCGCCCCACACCACCTACCTAGCTCCCCCTCTCAATGGCCGCCGCCGCTGGCTACCACACCACACACAAGAATGAGAGGAATAAAAGACTTCCCCGCGCGGTGGCGCCTTTTAAAGCCCGTGGGCGTCGCGATCTCGGAGGCAGACGCGACAGGTGGTGGCCCCACCGCGCCACGCCGCATCTGGGCCGTCCACGAGTTCCACACGCAGCTGCCCGACACGTACCCTCCCTCCCAACCGCGACACGTGCCCTCGCGTCCCCCCGGACAACACCATGTCTAATCTAATCAAGGTCCAACCTAATCAAAGTCTAATCCAACCTAATCAAAGTCTAATCTAATCTAATGTAATCTAGATCTAATCTAACCACCGTACGAGCGAATGATCTTGCGGCCACTGCTCGGCGGCGGCGACCAGCCATTGGACCTCCCCACCGCCGTGCCGTGTTTGCAAGCGACGCGCGCGATCGTGGCCATACGGCGGGGCCCCATGGCTGTCGAAAAGCGCGACGTGTTACCGTGCGGATGAAACGGAGTCACCGATCTTTTACTACTACCACCCTTTCAGATTTGTCTAATCAATAATACTAGTCCACTCGTCTAACTTGGAGGAAAGCTCCGCCGCGTGGCGCGATCCCATCGGTCGTCGCCGAGAGGTGGCGTCGTATTCTTCCATGCCTCCGAGGGGAGAGCACTACTCGTGTCACGTCTGGACTTGGCGTTTCCTGTGGATTTGCCTTCCGGGTTTTGCCGACAATCAGCCACGTAATACATGCCCACTCGATCGAGGGCTCAAACGATAGGACTCCCATCACGTAGGCGGTAGGCCCCAGCGAGGTACGAACTTTTGCTTCGTTCCGCTGCTGGTCTTCGAATCGAGTTCGAGTAGTGCCGCAGAGGCAAGCCCAAGCGTCTATATTTTTTTATTAAAAATACACAGTAACTGTTATTAGTATTTTTTATATCATTAAATTTAAGAAATAAAAAGTTATATCATCACCAACAATATAAAATAAAAAAATAAAAAAATAAAAAAGTAATAAAAGATAAAATTAAGAAATTAGAAACTAGAAGCTTGTTGGAGTAGTAATTAAGGTCTCGCCCCAAACGGCCTCAGTTTCTGACTTTTTTGGATTCTTTTTATTTAAGTCACTTGGAATTCATTGCCTTTAATTTCAAATTTTTGGCCTTTTATTTTTATTTTTCCTTATTCATCATCATAGTCCACGATGATATAACAACTTTTTAAAATTTTCTCAAATTTTCAAATTAACTAAAAGTCATAATCAAAAGTCCAAAGCTAGTTAGAGTACTACCTAAAAATATTGTTTTAGCCAACTTTTTAAAATTTGATTTTGATCTAGCATGTGCGGCGGCAGCAGCCCGCCGATCTACAACAGCTTGCAGGGGGCTGCTGTAGCTATAATGCTGTCGAACAACTGTGTATCTCGGTAGGTTGCCATCGTGTGCATTAGGTTGGCTATAGCGCTACCGTGCACGGTAGATCCGCGAGAGGGTTACGTTTTAAATTTGAAAAATGGTTAGATAGAGTGGTATCTGCCCCATGGATTCCTAGTCCTCGACACGTCAGGCTGCGGGGTACACGTGGGAGCTGCGCAACGGTGGGTGCGCCTCACGGTCAGGGTCGCGCGCGGCGTTGAAACTGGGGACGCCGCGGGTCCTGTGTCGGTTTCGGGGTGATTCAGGAGGCGTGGCCGCGTGGCGTTTTGAGTCAGCGGCGGGAGGCGGGGGCCCCGCGCGTCGCGTCGCGTTGCCTTTTCGTTTCCGTGTGCGAGGGGCCGCTGCCACCTGCGTGCGTGTCTAGGATGGCATGGCCGGGAATGTAAACGTGATGCCGCTGCCACCTGCGTGCGTGTCTAGGATGGCAACGGACGCATTCCCCGCGCTGAGAGTGGTGGATCGTCTTTGCTCTCTCGATTCTTTCCTCGTTTCCCGTCCCTACCCTTGATTACATGTTCAGAAAAAAAAATTCTCCCGTTCTTCATCTCTGATGGAAAACGGAACCACTTAAAGTACATACTTTAAACAAGTGTTTATTTCTTGATTTAGAATTTTATAAGGTATTAATAAAGTATCATAAAGATATATGGTATAGTATATAATGATTCGTGTCGTTAACAGAAAACAGGTATAAGAGTAGAGGAATGTTCCTGTCATCACTATCTCTATACTAGGATGGCAACAGACACATTCCCCGCGCTGAGAGTGGTGGATCGTCTCTGCTCTCGATTCTTTCCTCCTTTCCCGTCCCTACCCTTTGATTACCTGTTGAGAAAAAATTTTCTCCCCTTCTTCATCTCTGATGGGGAACATGGCCTCGACACGGCTCTGTTCCCTGATAATGAGTAACCACTTAAAGTATATACTTCAAACAAGTGTGTATTTTTTGATTTAGGATTTTATAAGGTATTAATAAGGTATCATATGAGATATATGATATAGTATATAATGATTCATATCGTCAACAGAAAACAGGTATGAGGATAAAGGAACGTTCCTGTCACCACCATCTCTGATAAAAATGAATTTACTATCTGTATGAGAAATAGATCTTTCCCATCCTCATCCTTTAATTGGTGAATTTTACGAAGTATGGGGCCATTGCCATCCCGACGTGCGTCGAACCGGTGCGGGTCAAAAGACGCGCTGATGCGTTGGGACTTGGGGATGATGGTGGAGGGATCATAGGCAGCCAGAGACCGGCACGGAAGACCGAGGTGGGTGCTGCCAAATGGCCAACGTCGTCAAGCAATTTACTCAACCAATCAACGTAACTATAAGGCCAGTCTCAATGCAATGTTTCACCTCCCGATTTCCAAGATATGAAACTTAAGATGAAATCGGTCTCTATTCTCAGTGCATAGTTTCATTATACGGTTTCACTTGGTTGTTTTGGCCCACCAGTCTCTCTCCCCTCCCTCTTCCGCCCTATTAAGAGTTGTGTCCGTGCTCGATGAAACGAAGAAACGCTCTCAATGGAGATTTCACCCAGTTTCCAATGTTTTGGAAACAACGCTCAAACGTTTCGTGGGGATGAAACGTTTCCCTTCTCTCTCCTCCCAATTTCATGCAAAAAGCTTTTTTCTGTTGATGTGGCACCCTATTTAATGTGCATGAAACCCCCCATGAAACCCCATTGAGACTGGCCTAAGCAAGCGCATAATTGAACATAAAAAGACACAAAATTTAGACAGGGCAGTCTAAAAATCCTCTTCATTCAATAATTCACATAATAGATAGCCTCCCTCTGTATTTGTTATGTAGAGTTCTTTTGATATACACCTATATCTTATTAGAGAAGAAGAAAGAAACCGATGGTGCCCACCTAGTGTATTACTAAATGTACAAATCAGTTATCCTACCATGGGCTACAGAGATTATAGCCAATAACAAGATAATGTTGGACTCGTTTTTTCCGACTGTGACTTATGACTTATGGTGTTTGAATTCTGGTTGTTTACGAGAGAGTCGGAGAAAGGCAACCGCGTACGATTTTAGCATGTATAGATGAAGTCAGTATAATGTCTACGGCAATCAACTCGTAGACCCTATCTTGAAAAAACACTTTGTTTAAAAGTTAGTTACTGTAGCATAAGTCATATGGACAATTCTTTTTAGCTTTAACTTATAATTTTTAGACTGTTCGTGAGAAAGAATGAGGAGTTACAAAAACTCGCATATGGTTTTAGCCACTTTTAGATGCTGAAAAGAGATGCCCATAAGTCATAAGCCGAAAAGAACGAGTCAACATGAATATCATTCTTTATATCTATAAATTCTTGATAATCATTATGCAATAAATTTATCAACCTTCCAAATTGATACAACTAAGGTTCGGACTTATTTTGCTTCTCGCTATAACTTAGAATATACCATAATGCTTATCATCGATCTTATTTTTTATACTTTCTGACGTCTTCCTCGTATCAAATGTACCTCCGGTGATCAAATACCTCCTCTTTTCATCTTAATAATTATAAAATATTCTAGTGATAGCACGTGCTCCTGTACTCAGCCACTAAATACGTGCCACGCGATCGAGGGCTCAGACGATAAAACTCCCATCACGTAGGCCCCAGCGAGGTACGAACTTTTTGCTAGCCTTCCACACGTCAGGCCGCGGGGTACACATGGGAGCACGTACCGTCTACTGCACTGCGGAACGGTTGGTCGGCGTCGCGATCAGGGTGGCGCGCGGCATTGAAACTGGGGTGGCGCGCGGGTCTTGTGTCGGTTTCGGGGCGATTCAGGTGGCGTGGGGTTTCGTGGCAGCGGCGGGAGGCGGACAGGTAGCCCGGTCCCGCGCGTCGTGTGGCCTTTTTGTTTACGTGTGCGAGCCGGCGAGAAGGCATCGCAACTGCTCACAATGACAATGTAGTAGTTCTTTTTTAAAAAAAATAACCCCTATTTCCAGCTCAGTAGTTACGGTAACATGACATATGTCACTTGCTACGTTACAGGATCCCGCCGAACTACAATTACTCGGTAGGAGAAGCTATTGAGCCCCAAGCGGTAGCAAATTAATAGCTCATAATTAACGCTAATTAAATATAATTATTATTAATTAAGCATGTACAACACGATATATGTCACTTGCCACGCTACAGGATCCTGCTGAACTATAATTACTTGGCAGGAGAAGCTATTGAGCTCCAAGCGGTAGCAAATTAATAGCTCATAAATTAATAGCTCATAAATTAATAGCTCATAATTAACACTAATTAAATATAATTATTACTAATTAAGCATGTATACTAAATAAGGCCGGTGATCTATCGAGCTCTTTTTAGCTTGTAGGTGCCTGCTGAGCTTAACATCACGTTTCCCATATGCGGTGCATGAAGAAGCCATGACAGCCCCGGTGGCCCGCAGGTGTGTGAGGCGTCATGTAGTTGTTCCTGTGGTCCATGGTGGAAGCGGTCCATGCAGGGGTGTGTTGTAAAGAACAGCAACCTTTTGGACCATAGTAATTGTGCTGTTGACCTCTTTAGATTGAAGGGAAAAAGGAGTTTGTCGTGGCTAGGTGATGAATTTTTTTTGAAATGTTTATATAGATAACACTATAATTATTTTTTAAAAAATTTAGCCTATAAATATTTTTTAATAAATCTAGTCCTTTTTTGAGCTCAACAGGCACCTACTGAGCTCCTCTATCTCGGCAAGATGCAGGCTATTTGTCAATTTTAATTAGTATTAATCATATTGATTATTACTAATTATATTTAATTAATGCTAACCATGAACCCTAATCACAAGCCTCTTTTGGGGGCTCGGCAGCACCTTGCTGCCAAGCAACTGTGGCTTGACAGGTGTTGACGAGCTCCTATTGTCGAGCTCAAGAAGAGGGCTAGATTTATAAAAACGGATATGTAGAGGTTAAATTTGAAGAAAAAAGTCGTTACAATGCCATTTGTATAAATAGTTCAGGTATGATTGGGAATGGAAACATGGTGCCACCTACATAGGTCAAAGACATGCTGATGTGTTGGGACTTGGGGAATGATGGGGGATTATGGGCAGCCAGAGACCGGCACGTAAGGCCAAGGTGGATGTCATCAACCAATCTATGCAATCAATCAATGTAAGTACTACCTACGTCCAGCAATATAAGTCCATAGTCCACTATACACACAAATTAAGGAAACACTAAATCTAAGAAAAACTTAATGTTATTGGACCATGCATGCCCCTATTAAATGGCATGTTATAACTACTCATCCACTTTTTTAGCATTAAATGAGAGGTATATGGTGGAAATATTACAATAACTATACATCTTCGCAATGGGCATATATTGTGGAACAACGTTTTTTTAAGAATGAAAACTTATATTGTAGGACGAGGGAGTATAAACAAGAACAATTACATAATTAAATAATATAAATGTAGATGAATAAGTGAACATAAGATTTAGGGAGAGGAGTCCACGGTCTTTTTTATTTAATAATCTTACGTGTACATAATAGAGAGTCTTTTCCCAATATTTATAGTGTAGAATCTTTTGGTATGCACCTACATCTCCTTTTTAGAGAAGAAGAAAGGAATTGGCAGTGCCCACCTAGACTAGCCACACCCCCTTAGGATGTAGATTCCACAACACTCCCTTAGGTGTAATAGAAATTTCGTATGGTGTGATCAAGAAAGTTTTCTCTTTATCTTCTTCACTCATTCTATTCTGATGGTACCTAGAATATGCATCTAAGAACCTTAATAACTCACTACTGGAGGTAGAGTCAACAAGTTTATCGATGCGTGGAAGAAAAAAATCATCCTTTGGGCAAGTTTTACTAAGATCTATAAAGTCTACATACATTCACAATTTCCTATTACTTTTCCTAACATTACAGGGTTGGTGAGCCACTCGGGGTGGTTAACTTCACAAATGAACCCAACCTTGAGAAGTTTGCCGATCTCCGACTGGATTACCTCCTTCTAATCAGGTGCAAAATGCTGCAGCTTTTGCTTGACCATTTTTTGTCCAGCCAGAGTGCAAGCTTATGCTCAATCACCTCCCCGGGGACATCGGGCATGTTGGATATTTGCCACGCGAAAACATCTGAGAAAACTCGGATGAAGGAGATGAGTGACTTTTCCTATTTAGGATTGAGTCATGTCCCGACTTTGACGGTTCTTGAATGCTTATCTTTGTTGAGAGGTACCTCCTTGACCTGATCGAAGGGTTTGGAGCCATCTTTGACCTTGATTGCTTTACCTGCATTGAAGGGGAGTTAGCATTCCTGATTGATAATTCATCGACCAGTTTGAGAGATTTGCGATTATAGACATAAGCCATTTTTCTGTCCCCTCGAACTGTTATAACCCCTTTTGGCACCAATATTTTGAGGCTCTAGTAACCGTAGTGCGTGGCAACCAGAAACTTGGCTAAAGTCGGTTGGCCAAGTATCCTATTATATGTAGTTTTGAAATATACTATATTGAATGAGATTCTTTCCATTCGAAAGTTATTAGAACTTCCAAACATAATCAGTAGGGACACTTGTCTGGTCAGTTTGGCCGAAGATCCTAGAACTATGCTATGGTAGGTATACTTCACCGGTTTCATTTTAGACTTGGGAACTTACATTTTTCCAATGGCTCCTGCAAATTAAATGCTGAGAGAACTACTTCTATTAACTAGAATTCGATTAATTTTATAGTTATTGATAGTAAGTTCTACTACGATAGGAACCTACCTGGTCGAGTCGAAGAGATGGAGCAATTTTTTCTATCAAAGGAGATGGTTGTTTTTGACCTTCTGTAGGGTTTGACGATAACTGAAGCATCAATGAGATTCACCTTGCATTCCACAACCTTCAATTGTCATCTAGACTCGTAGGAGGATGATCCGCCAAAAATTACTGGTGTGGCATTGCCACACCATTAGGTAGGTTCTACCCTTTCCCCTTTGGGGATATGGAATCAAGAGAGCTAAAGACTGCCAGTAGTAGGGGAGAGAGCTAGTGAGTAAAAATGAGTGAATCCCCTTGCCTCTTCAGTAAGCAAAGCTATAATTCGTTCTTGAACTCTCTCATGTGTTCTTGTTAATGTTTCTTTGGTTTCTTGAGTTGTCTTTGTGATTTTCTTGATCCATTGAGTTGTGATGTGATTTTAGCCTTGGGAAAGGTTGCTAGGATATCTTAGAATCAATCCAAACCCATCTTGGTCATTGGATACCCACGAGTAGGCTTATATGAAGTTTTTTGTTCTTTGGCTAGTTTTGTTCCTCCTCTCCCTAAGGACAAAGCTCATTATTTTGGTTATGATGTTTGTGATCATCGATTGAAATAAGTTCCTGATATCCTAGGAAAGGCCTTCTCCAAGTTTCACATCATTTGATTGGTTAAATTAAAAGTTACATGGATTTTCGTATTTGCAATAGTGCTATCTCAGGGTAGCGATCAGACCAGCTACCGAATAAACCGCAGTTCATCTTGTGGTCAGACTGACGTAGTCAAGTCTCACTGAATTTGTGTTTTTCCACATTGTAGGGTATGATGTTGATCTTCTTACCTGTATATAGCTATTGGAGTAAAAAGATCTTGAACATTTGGAGGAAAAATTTGGATGGAGTCATTCACCCCCTCCCTCTGACAACTATATATGATCTTACACAAAGCTAAGCTAGTTTCTACCACGTGTCGGGTGCTTCCTCTCAACAACACCGTTCTGTTGGTGCATGTAGGGACACGACACTCTATGAGAAATGCCAATATGTCAGAAAAGAAGTTAGTTCGTGATACTCACCTTCCCAACCAGTTTGCATTGATAGGATTCTTTTGCCAAGCATACATTCAACATGTGTCTGAAATTGTAGGAAAACTTTCAGCACATCAACTTTATTCTTAGAGAGTAAGGGCTTGTACAACGGGTCTCTTCTGCCCGTCTCTTCGTTGCTGTTTTTGCAAAAAACACCCTGTCGTAGCTTGGAGACGGAGGCCGCGTCGCCTCGCGAGGCGACGGGGAAGGCCCGTGCTCCGAGACGCAGAAGGCGGCTCCAGCAGCGTTGTACGGCTCGCCTCCCCGACTCGACGGCGCGCGGATCCCGTGCGCGCGCGCGGGGTTCTGGTTTGGGCGCGCGCGGGAGGGAGTTGTCGCCCCAAATTCCTTCCGGTTCTCCCTATTTCCCCGGTGAAGAAGCCGAGCTCAAATCCTCCATCCTTCTTCCGCGCGGGCACCGCCAACCTTCGCCGCCCGCGCCGGTGTACTCCCTTCATCCCCCGAGATGTCGAGCGCTTCGGCTAGGGAGAGCAAGGAAGTCGCCGCATCTACGAAGAGCAAGGGCGCCTCGGCGGCGGCTGCTGCGGTGGCGGCGGCCCCGGCCCACACCCTTGGTCGCGGAAGCGGCTCGGCAGCGGCGGCGGCGGCGGCCCGCCCCATCACCGGTGCTCTCGGCAAGGGCGGGGGAGGAGGAGGACGACGAGACCAACTTCCAGAAGGTGAGGCCGTCCTAATTCTCTCCATTTCCTACCTTTCTCTTCGTGAATTGGGGAGGAGATTTGTCGGGTCACTTCTGAATCTGGTTGGGGAAAAACTTGGTTCCGAGATCAAGCTAGCTGCACGCTGGAGGCGGGCGTGAAGATCTACTCGCTGTGTGTTGATTCGGTGCACTCTGAGGTGTACAAGGTGCTCGGCGGGATCAACCGTGCCGGAAGGGGGGAAGAGGCGGGTAAAGATTCACTGGCCTTTGCTCATGCTGCTTCATTTGTGCAGATTTCACCAGCTTCGACATTGGAGTCGTCGTTTGAGGCTCTTAATGTAAAGAAGTTTGATGGTAAGTTTCAGTTTTCCCCCTCATTGTGCTTCTATGGAGACTTTTCTGTCATGCACCCAAAAGTATAATATAATTTTATTACACTTTCTGCTAGTTTGATGAAGGACGAGCAATTGTCGTGTGCTTTTTGATACGTTTGAAACACCGGACAAGTGCATCTTGAGTGATGTGCAAACTGAGAAGAGTTGATTGATCTTTCATTTGCCAAAGGTATTGTGAATTTGTTGTGTGCTGCTATGGAAGCTCTTTACATGCTATTTCCATTTGGGTTTTCGTTAAGTTGCTACTCTTGGACAGAGCAAATTGAGCAAATGGTAGTTCACATGCCTCCATGCGATGAAAATGGTAGCAAATTGATCAGGAGGGTGCATGCTTAGCAGTGTTTATGTTTTCTTTCCTATGTCGTACTGCAGTATTTTTGTGTAATTCAAATCTGTCGTAGAATGCCATTAGCTTAAAAGCCATTCAAGATCTGTACAACAACGTCAATTAATCATGGAATAGGTTAATATATTTATGTGAACATGTTGCAGTATGAACAGGCTGCTAGTATATATATTGATCTGCTCAGAGTGAACTAATTAGAAGTGTAAGCTTTAAAATTACTTACTTGATTAACACTGTTTGACTATAATTCTGTACTGCCTACTGAAAGTAGTGCTCTAATTGTAAGCCATAAGCACACTGTCGACATACATATATGTATATAGGTTAATCTGTTGTTGCTTTTATGCTTTAATAGTGATGCATCTCGATGATGCTGTATAGATCAAATCTTTCCCAGTACCCCACCAAATGAGTGAGTGAAGCAGACTTAAAACAGTTGATGATGGGAAAGAAAGGGGATTTTCAAAATTGTGGATTTTCAATGTATCTTTTTTCGCTATAAATTCAGCTATCTAACTGGAAGCCCCAATAAACAATGATGCAACAAAGTGAATAGTAAGGAGAAAACATCTAAAAGATGAACAGAGCATCACCATGCTTAGCAGGAGTGCAGGACAAATGGGAATTTTTTCCATATGTTTAGTATTCTTCTTTATATATCTATGGAAAAGATGTTATGGAATATTATATACTCTATAGTTATGCAAATGGGCTTGTGATTTGAATGTCAGGTGGATGGAGCTGATGTTAATCGGAAGTTATTTCTGGGTTATGCAACTACAGCTGCTGCACGTGAAGGAAACATCGATATTTTAGAAATGCTTCTGCAGGCTGGAGCCACCCAGGAGGCTTGTGAAGGTGCACTATCGGAAGCTAGTCTTTTAGGGTATTGTTGAAGATTTTAGCATTTGATGTCTTTGCTCTATGTATCTGCTTTACTCTGTTCCTTTTTCATCGGTAGTGATCTACCATGTCCCTGCTACCAAATGGAAACTTCTTTTCTCTCCCATTGTGTTTTTATCTTTCATTGAGAAACACAATGAGATGATGCTAACAAGGGTGAGGTTTGTTTGCTCATGTATATCTGCATTCTAAGTTTGTTTGCTCATGTTTAACCAGAAGGTTCTGAGGCCTGTCTCAAACAATGCTTCGTCACATCATGGCCAATCACCTGAAGACTCTTCAAGAATTAGGGATGACGAGACCAAAGAAACTGGAGTCACAAAATCCTTGAGTGAAAAGCTAGCATGTGAATATTTTATATATTAATATATCATTTATATTGATGGTTCTAAAAAATACTGTAATTATGTTCATCTTATTTATGCTTGATCTGTTTTGTATTAAGAAGCAACACAATGGTATACAGGAATCATATTCATGCTTGATCATGGCTGTATGCACGCATTAAACAGTTTGCAGACAGTCAAATAGATGACCCATTGTACAAGTTGTCTGTTCAGTTGTCTGTGTGTGAAATGAAAAGAACTTGCAGACAGCAACCCGTCTGTGGATTGTACATGCCCTAAGAGTATCCTGGCTGTAGAAAATTGTGTCTTTAATGTAGGAATGAATTGGCCAGCGAACAAAGCAGAATAAGACCCAAATTTCCATGATCGTATTTGACCTCTATGGCTTCGAGGTTGGTGACAACATCATGGACACAAAGATAATCCCAATCATAACTTCAACCAGTTCACATAACTCACAACTAATCGTACTAATCGGAACATCTTCAACCACAACCAGTTCAAAGTCTCAACCACATTGTTCATGACCAGTCATACTGGTTAGATCATCTCTGGCCACAACCAACTCAATCAATCCGTAACTCCAACTAGTTCATCATAATAGTATACTAATTGGATCCTTTGAGCGAAACTTGATTGGACACTACAGTAATTAGACTCGATCAGTTTCAGAGATCAAACTTGATCAGATTCAGATCATAAAACACAAGAGTTTATGTGGCACGGAGTCCGTCCACTTTGCCGGGTCCGCCCGGGGTTCTTTATACTGGTGGATCGAAGGCGACGACAAAATGCTGGCACTCATCGATCGTGCATGTAGTTTCACGCTAGTCTATCTCCCAGACTTCGACGGCTGGTCGTGCCGCAAATCGAGCTTCCGGGTCCTCGACGACGTCGACGATGACCGTGCGTTGCGGCTTGTCAGCTTGATCGGTGACGATCTGGTGGCCTTTTCGTCGGGTCCGCGCGAAGATGACGAGTGGATGCTGAAGAATAGCGTCGGCTTGATGGCAGCTATCCGCGGCTTGCCACGGGCCAAGGAGAGAAACAATGCGACGCTTGTCGCAGTGTGCTCGGGGTATGTTCTCCTGATGCCGGAGGAGACGTGGTTGTTCTCCGTCGATCTCGAGACCATGGTGGAAGAACGCGAACACAGGAGCACAAGAACGCAGGTGCGGCTTACACATACGAGCTGCCGTGGCCACCGCCCTTGCATGCATGTGTAGAGCGCTGTTGCAGATGGGGACGGCGCTGATTTTTTGGCAGGAACAATTTGTTACTCCCAAGGAGGAATTTGAGCCTGGTTGAAAGACGAAACTGAAGTTTCTGAACTATATATACATCGATTCAGTCGGTGCAGGTTTTGTCACAAAATCATTTTTTTGTTTGAATGGAAACTGTGCAAAATTCTGCTCATGTGTGTTGCTGATAATTCAGTCTGTTCAGCTTAAACTACCTGATGCTGTCTGCATGGGTGATATTGTAGCAATCTTACTGTAGTGTCAGTTGCTATAAATTGCACCAAGATGATCTCGGCCGCCAGTGAAGGCACCGTAGCCGGAGAATAGGGAGACGCACCCCGGAGGACGGATTTTTTGAGGAGATCCAACAGTAGGGAGATTCGATTGTCCGTTTCTTTTTACCTGAAAGGCTGAAAGTAATTGTTACAAAACTCACGGCAAATCATAGATGATCGAAAGAGAAACAAGGAATGGATTTAACGTGTAAAACTCTTGTGAGAAAAACTACGGACGCACAAAGATGGATATTACTATATGAGAAGAATGATATGTAAAGATGTTTACAATAAGCCTCTATTCTTACCCTGTGGTCTACTACAATTTATTTATAAAGGATAAAGAAAAACTTCACGTAGAAGTAGAACTTCATATTAAAAACAAAATTAAAACAAATTTGGATCACAAACTCAAGAGTAACGTTCTCAGTTCCTCGGTTAGCTGTCGTCTTAAACATAATACATATAGCATATTAGCATCAGATACACAAGAATGGCCAATTCTGACAGAAAGAAGCTGTTTATTTATTAACGTAATTTAATTTCTTTTTGTTGAAACGAAAGAACTGCATATTATATTCACTACACCACAACACCAAAATACCGTCAGATGTCTGTCGCTAAAAATGTATAATTACCGATGGACAGTTAGACGGTAAAAGTTGGTGACAAATCGTCAGTCGGTAATCCTACCTTTGCCGATTGACTGTCTGTCGGTATATCTATTTACATTAGGCGTTGAACTGTCAGTCGGTAATTCATGCTATATACGTTGAACCGTCTGTCGGTATAGATGACCAGAGCCCTTGCGCACGAATTGTAATGGGCCCAACCCACCTACAACATCAAAACCCTAGGCAATGAAACCCTTGCCGCCGCCAACCTCCTCTTTCCCTCGTCTCTCGCCGCACCGCCCGCCAAAACAGCGCACGGGCCGCCAAATTTCCTCGCCCGCGCCCGCCCTCCATCAATCCGCTCCCGCGCCCTCCCTCCATCAATCCACCCCCAAATCTCACGAATCCGCCTCCACTCCACGAGCCCAAGCACAGGCCGCCGCTCTTACCATCCAGGCCTCAGCGCGCCTCAAGCCGCCGCCTCGAGGAGCAGGCTGCCGCCTCAGGCCATTGCTCAGCAGCATCAGGCTCCGCGTGCCTCAGGCTGTCGCCCAGCTGTCCAGCCTCAGCACGCCTCCAACCAGCGGCCCGAGGAGCAGCCTCAGCGCCCTGCAGCCTCATGCCAACTTTGGTCGCCGCGCCGCCGAGGAGCGGGCCGCCGCCTCGTCTCCACGACAAGCAGACCGCCGCCTCGTCTCCATGACAAGCAGACTACTGCCTCCTCGACCTGCCACTTCCCTGCCCCGACAAGGACAGGCTGCCGCTGCCCAGAGGACGCCCCAAATCTGTTGAGTTCCAAGCACTCCGGATCTCGACCAGTGAGGTAAAGTTGACTCAAATCCCTCTCTATAGCAGATCCCCCAATTATTTGCATGTAATTTCCTTATAAAATTGTCTGCAATGATGGCTTTTGGGAAGGTGAACTGGTGCTTCTGTGCAGTGGTACCAATAGTGGTGCCAGAGTGTTTTTTCTTCTATGTAAAATAAATTTTGTCTTGTTTAACTAAGAAGCAACTTTTTATTGAGTGTAAGTTCATTTAAATTTGCAGCTTATAGTGATCTATTTTGCTAAATTATATGTGCTGCTATGTCCTTCTATGCTCCATTTAGTTTGCATTTGCATCTTGTTAAAACTATGTTTGAGATGCTTGCCTGACTTTTGTGGCTGCACAGCAACCTCCTTGCCCCCTCATCTGGTGATCTGTTGATTGACCTTGCCGACTTAGTGAAGGCTCATATTGCAGGCCAAGGTAAAAAAATCTATTTTCAGTAGTGTATTATTCATGATGAATAGGATGGATTTTATTTTATACAAAACTGGCTCTGTTTAGGTAGGATCTCTAAAATTTATGTACTAAGAACTTGTGGTTAGAGTTGTTTAACTGTAGTAATTTAGTGAATTTGAAAAGCTCATGTGTAATGATGGTTATGTCTTGTGAAAATTTCTCATGTATGCAGTTTAAAAAATCGATGATGACAATCTTCAGCCAAAAAACTGATGTGAGATACATGCAGTTTCATTACTGTATCTGCCAAAAACTTGTGGTTGGTTTGTATGTTCTAATATGAAATAATCTCAGGATGTATATGTTCAGTTGCATGGCCATATAGGAAGCAAATAATCTCAGGATGTATATGTTAAACAAACACTACTACACAAGTACAGTTGGGCTGTTGGCTCCATTTCTTGATAATATATATACTACTTTTGCAGGAGCAGAATTTGTAGCTGCAAGCATTTGGAATTTCTCTGGACACCTACAGTTGGGTGAAGGAGCTTGAGTAACGGTATGGTTCTGTTTCTCGAGTTCTTATGCCGTGTTGTCAGCTTTCTTCTAAGCTTGTGATATGCTGAGTGGTTGCACTCTCTATGTAAGGATATATTCTTAGCGCGGTTTGATCTCCCTATAAAGGTGTATGGATAAAACATGGATCAATAATGAGCCTAGGTACAACACAACTACTTTTGAAATGTTAAAAGTGTTTTGTAGTTAACATGAGATTTTACATAATATATTGCATGTAGGCACACAAAGAAATATTTACAAGGAGTGAACGGTTTCCTAGCTTATGCATTTAGAAATTCAGCAGTAGGGGACAAGATATTATGCCCTTGCAGAAAATGTGTTAACTCGTTTTGGAGAGAGGCAAGTGATGTACGTGAGCACTTGATATGTGGTGGGTTTATAAAAGGGTACACAACATGGAATTTACATGGAGAAGCAAGTACCTCTGATGAGAATAATGGAAATATTGATGGTGCTGATCTTATGGAAGAGTCCAATGAAGAATATGAAATATCTGAATTGCTTAGAGACTTAGCTTGTGGTTTAGATGATAGAGGGGATTTTGAAGACAACAGTTATGTTCAGCCTAGTGATGAACTACGTGCCCTTCAGAAGTTGGTAGAAGTCAATAGTCAAGAGTTGTACCCTACTTGCAAGAAGTATACAAAACTGCATTTCCTGATTAGATTGCTTCACATCAAACTCCTTGGAGGCTGGACTGATAAAAGTTTTGACCTTCTACTTGATCTACTAAATGATGCATTACCTAAGGGTTCAGCACTACCTAGAAACTTCTATGAATCTAAGAAATTGATTAAGTCCATAGGACTTGGGTACATTAGCATTCATGCTTGTGAAAATGATTGCATTCTCTATTGGAAGGAGCATGAAAAATCTGATTCATGTCCAAAATGTAAGGTTTCACGGTGGAAATTAGCTAGGGAGAGTTTAGATGGGAAACATGTATATAAGGTTACTAAGAAGGTTCTTCGCTATTTCCCAATAAAGAAGAGGCTCCAAAGATTATTTCTGTCTTCTAAAACAGCAAGTCTAACAAGATGGCATGATGAGGAGAAAACAAGAGATAGTGTTCTTAGGCATCCTGCAGATTCTCCTCTATGGCAAGACTTTGATGTTAAACATCCAGAGTTTGCTTCGGATAGCCGCAATATCCGTCTTGCATTTGCCACCGATGGTTTTAATCCATATAGGACACAGAATGTTAGCTATAGCATTTGGCCTGGTATATGTATTCCCTATAATTTTCCACCTTCAATGTGCATGAAGCAATCAAATTTCATCCTTTCTTTGTTGATTCCTGGGCGGCATGCTCCTGGTAGTGATATGGATGTTTACTACCAGCCACTTGTTTATGATTTGTTAGATATGTTTGAAAATGGAGTCAAAACTTATGATGCTTCAAAGGGTGAGCACTTCCAATTGCGTGCAGCAATATTGTGGACAATTACTGATTTCCCCGGTCTAGGCTATGCATCCGGTTGTGTCACATCTGGTGAAGCAGCATGTCCTGATTGCCACTCTTATACATGTTCACTTAGACTAGGCAATGGCAGCAAGACTTGCTATATGGGTCATCGGAGGTTCTTGCCTGAAAAACACCCATTCAGGTTCGATGTCCATAAATTTGGTTCAACTGAACTTAGGACAACACCTACTCCTCTTTCTGGAGACGAAATTTTGGAGTGTACTAAAGATATTGTTACAGTTTTTGGCAAGGATCCATCTAGAAAGAAACCAGTAAGCAAGAGACGCAAGGCAGGGGAGCCATTAGTCATTTTCAAAAGGAGATCTATTTGGTTCAAACTTCCATATTGGAAAGATTTGATGATGCGGCATAATTTTGATGTCATGCACATAGGGAAAAATGTGTACGAGAACTTTGTTAATACATTCTTGGGTACTGATGGGAAATCTAAGGATAACCTGAATTCTCGTTTAGACCTTCAAGCTCTAGGTATTAGAAGTGATCTCCACCCTGTTGAACTTGAAGACCAATTTTATTTACCGCCTGCACCATATTCAATGAGTCTTGATGAGAAGAGATTATTTTGTGAAGTACTAAAAGGGGTAAAGTTTCCTGCTGGTTATGCATCTGATATACGACCCAATGTTCATGTTAGTGAGAGAAAGGTGTTTGGTCTTAAGAGTCATGAGTGCCACATTGTTCTACAACAGTTACTACCGCTTGCTGTGAGGAAAATATTGCCAGAAGTAGTTAGTGCTACAGTGATTCGTGTTAGTCATTTTTTCAAGAAGATTTGTGCACCAGTTTTTCGGATAAGTGATATGGATAGTCTAGAGGCTGATATAGCTGAAACTTTAAGCCTTTTGGAGACTATATTCCTTCCTTCATTTTTTGACATTATGGTACATTTGATGGTTCATCTTCCTGCCCAAGCAAGAATTACTGGTCCAGTACATTTTCGTAGCATGTGGCCTGTTGAGAGGTAATTTCTGTAGGCACAGTGCAGCATAAGAAAAAAAATAGTACCTATTATTTTTACAGCATTATGAGCCAATTATATATGTGTATAGGTTTCTGATGAGATGTAAGGGTGATGTTCGTACAAAAAGCCATCCGGAGGGATCAATTATGGAGGGTTCTTTGTTTTATGATAGCCTTACGCTATGTGCCCGATATTTACATGATGAGACTCAATTTAGCCGGCGACTTAGAAGTGATGAAGGGCAGCAAACAGAAATTTGCAACACAACTCCTTTCTTTCATAGCAATGGTCGGTGTCTAGCCGGGAAGTGCATAGTGACTTTAGATCACAAGACTTGGCTTCAAGCACATAGATATGTTTTGTTCAACTATGTCAACAAAGGACCTTACTTGGAGTAAGTTCTCTATTCACTTCACACAACATGTATTATTTTCCTTGCATGGTAAATTGATAAATTGTCCTTTGCAGCAAGCATGCTCGCTATCTATCATCAATTGGTCTTCGAAACAAACGAGATATCAACCGAATGCAGCATGAATCCTTCCATGAGTGGTTTAGGTTGCATGTAAGTAGGAAGATAACATAAAAACATGTGTTTTTAGATAAACTTGACATCTACCTTAATGATAGTATTTCATACTAATCACAGGTGGAAGAAATGTGTGAGGAAGTACCAGATGAGATTCAAATTTTAGCTAAGGCACCAATGATGATTGCACGAAAGTATAGTAGCTACACAATGAATGGATTTGATTTTCACACTGAATCCTATGATGTGGGTAGGTCTGTCCAAAATAGTGGGGTTGCTCTAGTTGCAGAGTCAGCATGCTTTGAAAGGGGAAACAATGATAGAATCGTAATAGGAAACAAGACTTATTATGGTATTATACAGGAGATTGTTGAATTGAACTATGAAAATAAAGGAAATGTGGTTCTTTTCAAGTGTGCTTGGGTAGACAACAGAGTGCAAGACAAATGGGTAAAAACTGATCAATTCGGGGTCACTACTGTGAACTTTAAGCATTTATTCAATACAGGTGAAAAAGTATCCGATGAACCTTTCATACTAGCATCACAGGCAGTTCAAGTCTTCTATGTTCCTGACCCAGTTGATACTAAGTGGGTTTCGGTTCTTCAGTCTAAACCAAGAGACTTCTTTGACATGGATAATTTGGAGAGTGAGCACTTAGATTGTGGCAATTGGCTAGTTGTGCCATTGCCTGATCTAAATGCTAATGTGACTGTGGATGTTGTTAATGGGTTTGCCCCTGCTGTTAGAACGGAAATAGATGGTATAATTGTTGATCCAAAAAAGTCTAAAAAAAATCTAAGAAGTAAGTGTTCTTTGCAAATTGTGTCTGCTACTGATTACATGCAAAATCTTTTCCCTTTTACATTACTGGTTATAGAAGCACAATTTGCTAATTTTTCTGTACTTTTTAGGAGGAAAAAAATGTCCCTAAGAAGAAAGAATATGGATGCCCACATTAATGAGTATGAGCAACAATGCCAGGCAAACATTGCAAGAAACTTAGAGCAGCTGCAATCTTTCCAGATTCCTACTATGAACACTGTGGTACAGCCTTGTCCAGCTAAGAAAAGAACAAAGGTAATGCGATCTTTTTTTCCAGATTCCTCTGCAATATTTCTAAACACTAATCCCTGCTGTCATGTGATCTTTTTTTAGAAAACTCATCATACAAGTCATGCACCCATTGACGGTCATAATTTACGACCAAGGCCACAGAAAAATAATGTTGACACTGCAAATGAGCAGATTGTGGATGACCCTGAGTATGAACCAACCGGAGACTTCTTATGCGATAACGAAGGTCGTATTGTAGCCTTTTGTTGTAGCATAAATAGTTTATTATGATAGATTCTGTTTTCACATTCAAAAATAATTTCTACAGATTTGCTCGGTGGTACACAAAAGAAGAGGAATGGAAGGGGCATCACCAAAATGAATGACATATTCTCAAGGACTACCGACATGCCTAAAATCAAAATAACACTGAATGAATTTGGGCAGCCCGTTGGAGAAAATGCTAGGAAGCTTTCTAGTGTCATTGGGTGTCAAGTGAGAAAGAAATTATCGGTTGGATGTGATGATTGGAGGCTTGTTGATGCTGAAAAGAAGTTAGCAGTTTGGACTGACATAAAGGTACAGCATTAGAGCACCTCTTATCACTGAATTTTTTTCTCAACTAAGTGGCATATCGAATTAATAGCATCTAGTATGTATAAGTTTGCTCTGTATTTTGCTTGCCATATCAAATTAATAGCAGCTAGTATGTATAAGTCTGCTCTGTATTTTTACTTCCTGCAATTTCTGTGCATATGATCCATGCCAAAAACAACATAATTTGACCCTGTTACCCTATAAATTAGGCAATCTATGATCTGGATGATGCTGCCATCAATTGGTTTATGGCTACAGCTGGAAGGAAATGGAAGGAGTATAAGGCGGACTTAAAAGTAAAGTTTTTTGATGAAACATTAACAGATGAGGAATTGAAGGAAAGAGCTGGTAGTAGAGTAAATGCTGCTGATTGGGATTTTCTTATTGGCATTTGGAGGTCACCTGAATCTGAAGTAAGAAACAAATAACGAGTTTATTTTTTCCCATTACTTGCTTATAGAACTTCTGTTCTTTAGTATTATATGTGTAAATTTTAATGATTTCAACATAGGCTCGTACAGCAAGAGCAAAAGCAAATCGTGCAAAGCTGCAGCTTCATCATACATCAGGCAGTGTGAGCCATGCTTGTCGTAGGCATGATCTGGTAGGTAAAACTATCACTCAAATTACTAATTCAAAGTACATTATTTTGGGGAATTTTTATTACTACAAAGTTAAAAAAAACTTGTAGGGTCAAGAACTTGGGCATCCTCCTCGAAGAGATGAAGTATACATCAACACACATACAAGAAAGAATGGAGTACCTTTAAGGCAGGCAGCCCCAACAATTGTAAGTTTCCTCCAGAAAAGCAATTGCAATATGTATTGTTACTTCCTGATGTATAAACATACTTATTCATTTTTTTTACAGAATGAACTTAAATCAATTGTTGAAGCCCGTCCAGAGTTGAAAGATAGATCAATTCAAGAAGGCGATGTATATGCTGCAGTTTGTGGAGTAAAGGAGCCAAAAGGACGTGTCCGTGTTTTGGGTCTAGGACCAACACCCCAAGAGATTGGTACCCCAGGGTTGAAGTCATACATGCCAACAAGGCTTCAACTGGAAGTTTTGGCTCGTAAAAAGGCTGAAAGTGGGAAAGCAACTCTAGAACAACGTATTGTGGAATTGCAAGAGCAAGTGCATGAAGAAAGGATGACACGAGAGATGCTAAATGTCGAAACTTTGTCACAGCATGGTTCTAATTCACGGCAACACATGGTAAAGTACTTCAATATCTTTGTTTCTTACCTAAGTATTTAGGTGCCATTATAGGTCCGTGTTTATGCAATCAAAATTTGAAAAATACTCCTAATAGATATTATTCCAATGCTTGATGTAGAGCCCAAGGTCTGAAGGACATGTTGATGCACATCATGATGCTCAGTGCAAAGAAATTCACAATTCTGCAGATAATGAAGATTGTGATCAGGACATTATTAATGATGAGAACTTGCTTGTCCATAGGCATGTTGATGAAGCCCCACCAATGCCTTCCATGAACGTTACAAGCACACGAAGAAATGAAGATGCCCCTCGCTTTGCACATGATACACTTGTAATGTTCTTCATACTTCTGTAAAGTTTACATTTTGTGATTTAATATCTGTTCCTTGCATTTATGCAATTCTCATGAATGCATCATCTACTTCAGGTTGGAAAGGATGTGATATTGTTTGCTATGCTGAGGTCTGATCTCCCTGTAGCTAAGGGAACTGTTCTTTCTACTAATCCAAAGACCATGGTTGGAGGTCAGCCTCTTGGAAAGCAGTTTTGTGAAGTTATGGTGAATGTTGTAATGAAAAGGGATGCACTCCTGGCTCGCCCTTATGATTATACGATGAGTATGGCTGATGCTTATATGATGTCAATTGCGTGGCCATATAAGCGAGTAATAAACTGCACTTGACATCATTTCTTTTTTTCCTTTTGATAAGTGGCTAATGTTCCTAATTAATGTACTTTATATAGCTAAAGGTTTGCAGCAAGGCATCAAGATCTTCCCAGGGTACTGCAGGTATTTTGTGCCCTTTCTTACTCTTCCTTTGAGCTGCAGATGTATGTTATGGTCCTGATTCATGAACATAATTGGATTAACTCACCATTTTTTGTTTTAATAACTCATGAACACAATTGTCAGGAAAACAAGCATAACTGTTAGTGTATTTTATTTACCCCATTCTAAGTAATTATTTCATAAAACAGTTCCTTTTGTTCAGGAGCACCTTTTAAGATATATAAGATGTCATAATTGTTAATTATTTTCTCCTATACTAACTAGCTTTGGTATCTAAATGAAGCTGAACTAAGTTCTTCAGCATTACCAAATTCCAGTTCACTCACAAGCCATAATTGTTAATTTATGTACTGTTTGTTTGACATATTCAGTGAGAATAAAAAACACAAGGTCGTATTGAGATTTGAGAATTGCAGCTTGCACAAACCAACTAAATCTTGTTATGATTTGAGAATTCGAAGGAAATACACAGTACAATGATTACAAACATTTTGTGAGTCACAAGAAATGTAGTCAATTCTGTGTTCTTTTTGCTGGTTATGTGAAAGAAGGCATTTCTGGGAAGAGGCAACTAAAGCAAGTTTACTGTACAACAACAATCCTGTATACACGCACAATAAACTAGAATGGTTGTAGACTTGTAGTATATTTGTGTTTTACTGAATAAAGATAATCATTTGGCATTCTGACTCAGGAAGTGTTGGTGGTGATCGGTTCGGCTGAAAGCCTCATGGCTTATGGCTGAAAACACTGTAGCTGGCTGAAAAAAGCACTGTAGCTGACATAGGCTTATTTACCATAATTAAATTTAAAAAAATTTAAAAATAGAAAAAACATATTAGCCCATCACGTATAATGTAAACAAATACGAGGAAAAAAGAACCGGTAAAAAAAACTCAAAAAAAGCCAAAAGTTCAGAAAAAGACGAAATTTATGAATAGTACAAAAATAAGCTGAAGCCAGAAGCTGAAGCCATATTGATCAGGGCCGTTGTGCGCCACTAGCTGGATACAACTGGACTGCTTACAGCTGAACCGGTCATGACTTTGCGGAACTACTGCGCCTTTGCATCCAAGTATTTTTTTTTGTTTTTTGGGTTTCTGGAAGAACTTGTTCACACAACTCAATGGCATGTGCAAAACAATCTTCTACAATCTGCTGTTGGATCCATGCATCTCCTTTTGGTTTCTGAGTTTCTCAAAGTGATTGTGTACTGCAAACAATCTAGTACATTTTGATGCACTGCCATGTGTGTCTTTTGTTTTTTTGACTTGGTGCAAGGAAGACAAACCTATATGTATCTGGGGACTGAATTTGTGATGGTGAATGTGATATGGTGGCTCTCTAATTATTAATGAACTTGGTTTACTATGTACTAATTCTGCCAAATCAGATTTTATTTTTTTAATCTATTTTAATTGCATCGTTGGACAATCAGTCGGTAAAACATATCTATACCATCAAATAGTCTGTCGGTATATGTGGTAACACACTGTCTGACGGTAAATCTTATACCGTCTAACAGTCAGTCGGCAAAAGTACGGCCAGTCGGTATATGTTTTTACCGACCCCTGTTACACCGTCTGTAGAGTCAGTCGGTATATGTTTTATACCGACTGACCGTCCGACGCTAAAGCTGCCTATGCCGACTGACCATCCAACGCTGTTTTGGGGCTGTGGTGTAGTTGACATGTTCGAGCAGAGTTCGATGTTGACATTTTCTCGTCAGTCCAAGCAAGGTTTTCTGATTTATCTTCAGGACTAGCACACCCATCCATTGCAGTAACCTGTATTACAAAGTTTAATACATCAGCGGCATCGCCTCCTCCCCCTACAGTGATCAGCACAGGTCTTCAAGGCCGGCGGCCACGGCAGCTCATACGGGTACGCCGCCCCGCCACACTTGTTCCTCTGGTGATCCCAATCCACCTCCAACGTGTAGAGCTCGACGGAGAACATCCACGTCTTCTCCTGTGGTGTTACGAGGATGTATCTCGCATCCGCCGCGACAATGGAAGGTACGCGCCGAAAGTACCTCTCCTCGCGCCCCGGCAGGCCACGGGTGACCTCCGGCAACCTCACGAGCTTCTCCAGAACCCACTCGCCACTGCCGGGAAGGCGCGCAAAGACCTTGAGGTCGCTGCTTATCGAGCGGACAACACGCAGTAAGCCGTCGTCGCCGCCGATGACCCGGAAGGTCAATTTGTCGTACGATCCCCGGACGTTCTCCGGGAACAGGACGGTTGAGAACTCCGCGGTGGTCTCGTCAAGAACCAGCATGGAGCCGTCTTCTTGAATTCCCCAATAGAGAGAACCATTGGCGCGCCCTACGAAGTTTATGGAGTCCAACGTTCCTGGAAGGTCGACGTCGCCCGGGGTCGCGCTCTGCACTACGCGCCAGCCACCGTCGCTTCCCGAGGAGAACACGCAGGCCAGCGGCGCGCCACGTTCGTAGCGCAGCTGCCGCATGCGGGTTTCGTAGAGAGAGCGCATGACCTTGAAGTTAGACATGCCGATTCGGCCGCCCGTCCCGTCGGCGTCGGCGCCGTCGAGCAGGAATACGCCGAGGCATCGGTGGTCGTTCAGGTCGGCCGGTCGAAGGATCCCCTGGTACCGCCGCGTCAGCGGTTCGCAGACGACGAGGTCAGGGATGTAGCGGCGCCGTGCTGCCCTGCGGGTCCTCTTCTTGGAGAGGAGGAGGAGGCTGCCGCGGCAGTCGGCGAGCTCCCAGGAGTCGCTGTCTGGGAGGAAGTCGAGGGAGAAGCGGCGGCTGTCGATGGCGAGCGGCGAGGAGGGGACAAAAGCTGCGTTCCCACTGGCTGGTGGCAACAACCCGTAGTATGGGTCGACGGTGTGGTAGTGACCGGCGATGTGGTGCCCGTGGATCGAGCGGAATCGGCTGAGGAAGCCGGCGTCCGCGACGACACGGCGCCACCGCTTGCACGCGGCCGCGGCGCGGATGAGACAGACGGAAGAATCGAGGCCGTGGAGGATGAGCTCGAGGACATTGTCGGGGATGTCCTGCGCGGTCGTCGGCCCGGCCGTGGCATCCTTCCTCGGCGCCCTCTTCTTGAGCTTGTTCTTGCGCTGACGGCGGCGTATCTCCGTCGCCATGGTAGTGAGCTGTAGCTTTTGCTTCTGCTGTGAGGTCGTGACAGCGATCTGCGTGTGTGCGCTTTTAAAACTGGTGTGCGCGCCATGCCGCCATTTTACACCTTCTGCCATGTTAGTCTCGCACCTTGCTGATCAGTAAGCGTGACGCGCCCTCCAAGTAATTGCCATACTAATTGTAATTAGTCAAACGCGATTTGGAACGGAAACGTTCGCTCTAAGGAACTCGAAGTGGGTTAGCATTGTGCAATAGAATATGATTACATGAGTAGCATTATTTGTCTCATAAAAGAATACGAGTGGAGTGGAGGCTGACGTGGTCCGGGCTGAAGAGATGATGCATGATGTATGATCAAAGATAGCCGATTAGATGGAGATGAATAAAAGATTCTAAAAAACTTATTTTTTAAAAATAATTACCATAATTTATAGTCTAACAAGACCTTAAAGTAATTCAAACATACACAATATTAGTATGTCTAAGGCACCACAATCGTAAGTCTCTACAAGTATAAGTAAATATGACAATCACAATGTTCGCTATATGCTACAAAAACAAGTATGGAATGAAGAGATAAAGAAGTAACCAATTTCACAAACGATGTTTTACCACCAAAACCACTCACAAGTCGGCGCCGAACCTCTTCACAATCTTCTTAAAGAAGTCACTTTGCAATCTCCCGCCAAACCGTCTAGGTGCTGGCAAACATTAAGAGTAAAGAATCACAGCTTCGCTTAATGGCGATCAAGTGCCAAAGATCAATCTAGAGATGAAATACACTTGAGTTGGCTCAACTACCTCAAAAGAATGTACAATGTGAAATTGAGGTGTGGAGTGAATACTCAATGCTCAAGGATGTTCGATAGAGTATCTAACATCTGTCCTTGAGCTGGTGGGGAAGTATTTATACTCCCACCAACCAAATATAGCCATTGTATAAAATAATCCAGAAAAATTAGGACGAGCGGTAGTACCGCTGTACAAATTACGGAACTACCGCACATGTACTTTAGCTACAGTACGGCTATATCAGAGCGTTAGAACTTACCGTTGAAATTCGGTGCGGTACTACTTCCATTGAAGTTGCAGTAGTTCCGATCATCGGTAGTTACGAAAAACTAGCGTGATACTTTCATTACTCTTGGAACCCAAAATTGGCACTCTTTGAAAAAATGTACCGCTCGATTTTTTGGAACTTCTGAGATGCGGTAGTACCGCTCAGGAGGTGCGGTCATTCCGCTCTGTAGTAGTTTCTCTGTTAAAACTTCGGTACTTCTGTTTTCCAGATAAACAAAATGATTCCACGAGTGCTCTCTAGAAAATATGTATTGCTCATTTTATCGGAACTTCCGTATTGTGGAAGTACCGTCGATTTCACACCGGTATTTCCGGGTTGCGGAAGTACCGCCTTTTTCACTCCGGTACTTCCGATATTTCTGAGAATGCCCAGTTTGCTATCAATTTTAATTTTAAGTGCATGCATGATCTTAAATTAATCCCAATGGCACAAAGACATGCAGTCAAGTTACTAGTCATGATCCCTCTTAATAGTAGGTATTTAATCTATAATCTGGTCTTCCACCTTTCTCCTAAGACCGGTAAAATCAAAAAGGGTCCTAGACTATTTATACTCTTGTCTTGAACCATCTTGATCCTCGTGTTGACCTTTTGCATGCATCACATTCATCATTGGAACTAAACCTTTCAAACACTCAATAAACATGTTAATCCCATATTCACATAATGTCATTAATTACCAAAACTATTTTTAAGAGCCTAAATGCTTTCACATGTCACTTGCGCGCTTTACACATTCTGAAATCAGGATCTTATTGTCTACGGTTATAAAGGACCTGCTAGCCCATGTTAATATGTTATATTGCTGAAATACATTTCCAACAGTACAATAGTTTAATGGAGTTTTAGACATCTCGGTTGCATAAAAAAATTCAGAAAGGTTTCATGTTTTTGAGTTTGAAGTTTCAAATAGATTCCTACATGTTTCATAACAAAGTTTTAGAACACTTCAAGAAGTTTTATATGGTTACATGAAAAAAAGTTTTAGTAAATTTCAGAAGGTTTCATCAATATTTTGGCAAGTTTCATAAAAACTAACACGAAACACAGATGAAAAACAAGCTTCACAAATTTTCAAAAATGGAAACCTCAAGTTTCCATGAGTTTTCGATTTTGAAAACTGAAACCTAGAGTTTCTATATCAGTTTTAGATTTCAAAAACTGAAACCTTGAGTTTTAAATATGAGATTGAAGCAAGTTTCAAAACTGAAACTTTGTTTCACTAAGTTTCATATATGAAACTTGATGTTTCAAAAAACAAAAAAAAATCAAATGTGAGTGTTAGAAGTTAGCATTAAAAAAGCTTTTTAAAAATTTCATGCACTTTTCACAGGAGTTTCAAAATTCAAATAAGTTTTTGCCAGGTTTTAGGACACATTTGCTATGTGTCACGTGAGTTTCAAAAATCAACCAAGTTTAAAAAAACAAATTTAGGTTTACCTGATGCGCTCACTAGCCACACTGGACTAGCCGTTTGCTCGTCATCCACAGCCAAGCTTAGCCCATAGTCACCGATCGGCGTCGTGCCTACCCTCCATTACATCAGCTGCTCGGCCACCTTCGGTCGCCCACGAACTAACCGCCTATGGGCTTGCGGCTCGTCGTGGCACTCGCTCACCCACGATCGCCACAGCCTCTGAACTAGGGTTTTTAAAATTGGTTGTGAATTTTACTGGGGATCCTGTAGGACCAGTAGCACCGATTTTTGAAAATTTTTGGTAGTTTTCAGACAGAAGGTTTCAAATTCAAAATTCAAATAAAAATTAGCCAAAATCAGTCTAAATTAGTGTAAATTGAATGAAATCAAAGTAAAATGAAATACTTGAGACCGATTTATACTCTAACCGGAGGTGTCCAGTAGGACCAATTGTTACTAATTATCGACCGATTTTCGTAACGCTACTCCTAATTCGCTCGCTTAGTGTGCCTCCACAGTTCCATGTCCCTCTCCTATGAGTGGTGCCAGGTTGGAGGTGAGCACGAGCCCCATGTCCATTGGGTCCACTCACCTGATACCCCGCCTATGTCCATGCCCACAGCCGCCAAGCCTGCTGGTCGCTTGTCTTCATCAAGCTTGCCTGCAAGTCGTCACCACATTCGCTTGCCCGCGTATGTCTGTGCCCACACCTACCAAGCCTGCTAGTTTCTTGTCTTCGTCAAGCCCACCCACAAGTCACCACCACGTTCGCTCGCTCGCCTACACCAGCTCGCTCATCTACTAGCTGCCCATAGATGTTGCATTTAGCTCACTGGACTTGCCGCTGCTCTAAGGCGAGCCTACAACCATCTACCAGGTTGCTCACTGACCCATCACTGTGGCCATTCTCCTTCTAGGCATTGCTCAAACGCTGACTTGCTGACCACCAACTCACTTGGGTCGATTCACTAGTAATGGACATGGAGAGAGGAGGAGCGTAGGAACAACACTAAATGAACAGATAAGGGGCGCATTAAACATTTGTCATATAGCAACGGTTAGATCGTATGCCGTCACGATGGACTCGGATGAATACCACGATATACAAATGCATCATTAAAAACTCCTTCAAAAAATCCAGTGGGAAAAAGAATGGAGAAAAGAGTACATCATGTACGTAAACTGTATTGTAGTAATTGCCCCATTAAAAACCTTTGTGTGAGAAAACTCCTAGTAAAAACTCACTAAGAAAAAAGTGCAACCATTCAATCTTCTTTGATCATCTTCTGGATTAATATCCTTCTTGTATAGTATTTGATCTCTTAGTTACAAAAAATATATATAGACTATTATTCAGGGAAGTGCTCCCTTGAATTCTGCACCTATCTAAGTGGTAGTTTTCAAGATAACTTCTAGGTTAATCAAAATTAAGACTTTCATAGTTTAAAGTATGATGATTAAATTTTAGTATATGTGCTCTCCCTCGAGATGACATCCATTGGAATATTCCTGTTCCAATATCGTAATCACATTTCTTTAAAATAAAACATAAGTAATGCCATTGTGAGTAAATACACTAGATTATCACAATGTTTAGTCTTCTAGACATTTATGTCTCTAATCATTTAGGGATTGTGAGAACAAAATAATTTGGGAGCAATGTGATTAACAGGTTGAATAGCCATTATTTAGTTGTGCAACATAAGCAAATATTTGTCCTTATAGAGGACTATGTGGGTAAAATAAGTTGCAATATCACATATCTTTTGGATATAACTTATCAAGCTTTAATTGTGCAAATACAAGCAAATATTTGTCTTTATAGAGAACTATGTAGTAAAATTAATTTTAATGTCACGTATATTTTGGATATAACTTATCAAGCCTCTTTCTCTGAATGGATTTTCAAAGTTACAACTAATTAGCTTTGAGGCTAAATACTTTGTAACTTTCTCTAAATGGATTTTCAAAGTTACAACTAATTAGTTTGTTCTACAGGACTAAGAATTGACTTGTACCACTACAAAGTAAGTTATAACTAGTCTAAATTCAGTGTTTTGGGAATAAATCAAATTGCCATTATCACCAACATACTTGTTCTATTGTCAGCTTCTTTATTTTTGTTGCCTATATTTTGGCCCAATTACTCATATCATATTTAAACTAATTTAGCTTATTAACCTTAAGTTTATAATTATGCAACATATTTTCTTATGGTCAAAAGTAGTATGTTTTAACAACATAACTCATCTCATGGACTTGAATTGCTCCACTAGAAGGCTGAAACACATAACTCGGTAAACAATACTAATTGAAGAACAACTTGCACATGTAGCCATCACGTACATTAAACTGTGGATTGGAAAAGTAATTGAATTCCATGACATGTTTAAAAAACTACTCTAGTAGAAGTTCCGGATGAAAAGGACCTCAACGTGTTGTCAATGGAGTAAAAATGAACTCTGAAATAGACCCTCTATGTTGAGCTATGACAACTATAATATATTGCACTTGTAATACCAAACGTTGTAATATCTATGCAAAAAAAATAAACTCATTGTTGCACTTATTTCCTCCTTCCCAAACTCAAATTTAGAGCACAATATTCACTAATGAATAACAAACTCGGGAGAATATCAAATTAGCACCATTAGATTGTCATCAAAACACCTTAGTACATTGTTGTTTACGCGAAGCAATGAATCTCATGTGTAGTTCATGCCACAAAGCAATAGAAAGTCCAATAATTGTTTTGCTATAGATGTCGCTAGTTGTCACAGCACAATGACCGACGCCTCACCTCTTTTGTTTTCTTTTACTACCTCAAAAATCAAAGTAGACAAAATTGCACTTGTATGCTAATAAAAAACTGTAACTCCATCTGAGACTCCATACATACAAATCTTGCTATAATAACCCATAGTACACGACAGACTAGCAAAGAAATCGACAATAATTAATCTTGCATAGATGCCGTCAATAATAGGGTAATAGCATGGAACATCAAAGTGAAAGTAATAAAAATGTGGGATTCAATAAATTTTGTAACAAATGAATTTATGAGTATTGATATGATCTTGATGGATGAACATGTTTTTCTCTTCACATAATCAACTATGTAACTTTTAAACAATTGATAATTGATGTTTTGTGTTTGACAGGGTGAAACAATTCATGCTACTATTTGAAACTATCTGATAGATATTTATAGACCAAAGATCAATGAGTGTTCTATCTATATGTTCAGTAATTTCAAAGTTCAAGAATCTGCCAAATATCGTCTGGTCAATAATCAGCTTAAAATTACTTTCATGAATAGTACAAAGGTGAAAGAAATGAAAGTATCATCAAAAAATTTTGAGGATCACTATTTTGAGTTTGCTACTAGAGACATACTACTATAACGGTTAAATAAAGATCAACAATTATCAGGTAAGTCTATATTTGCATTTTTGTTTCTATCTAAAAGTTGAATTAATTAAACTTTAAAATTTTAGATGTTATTGGATTACTCACCTGAATTAAGCCAATTGGATCTAGGAATACAAGGAAGAACACGACAAACCCAAGACCTTCAGATACTCATGAGATCGAACTTCTAACATCGGAGTAAAATATGCATGCAACTTACATTTAATTGAACATTAAACACAATCTTCAAGCATTCATGTTAACAATTAACTATTCTATAATGGAATTTTCAGGGGTAATAATATCATAGTAACATTATGGGGACAATTCTCTCATTGTTTAAGTGAAGATATAATTGGCAGCGGTCCCCTACTGCCCAAGTTCCTGGTGCGGCACTCGGCTGTGCGAGGTGCCTCGACTGCTTCGACCATAACGCTTCAACCACGACACTTAGACCATAGTTTCGACCATGGCACCTCGATCACAACGCTTTGACCATGACACTACCATGGAGGCTGTCATCTTGCTGTTGCTGCCGACTACCTACATGCTGGGTCGTTGGCTTGAAGATGAAGAATCATATGTCGAGTATGCCAAACAAAAGTCTACTGTTACTAAAGCTATAAGGTCAGCAAAAAGATTGGCTATTAAAGTCCATAGCACAAAGACATGCAAAACGTCAAAAGACATGTGGTCAATTTCAAGATCAAGCATACCAGACAAGGCCTAAGATGACAAAGAAAATGAACAGAAAGTATATAGACCAGATGATTATATTTGATTATATTGTATTTGTAGGATCGAATACTTCAATTAGAGGGGGAGAATGATTGTTGTCACTTTTTGATATCTCCTGACAATCGGTGATGGTTTTGACCGCTCATGATCAATCGCCTGATCAATTGCACTGCGTACGACTACTTGATCATTTGCTTTGCTCGACTAGTCGCCTGATTGACTGCTCTGTTCGACTGCTCACTTGATTGCTTTTCTTGTTGTCATAGGATCCAAACCACCTGCAATTACCAACGCACTTCAAGCAAATTAAGAACCAGATTGATTAAAGACAATCTTTATTCCAGGATCTCCGTAGATTTACAAAGTGCCCTTACAAGCACCCCTAAAAGCCCTAGCCAAAAACTAAAGCCAAAACCTTCTCAAAAGCCACACTAAAAGCCTTCACCAAAGCCATACATTAGCCCTTAGGCTCTCACTATTTTTATAGGCTAATGCCCCAAATCGTGTTTGACTAAAACACGAACACAATATTTTATCTCTTTCGAAAATCAAGAGTCCCGAAACCCTTCTAACATAGGTTTTATTCAAACTCTCGGTCTTTTCAGTTATAGACTCCATCCACAACTCCTAATTCACCATGTGACAAAGCCTCCATGACAACACCTCCTATATCTTTATCATGCGCAATCACCTTCCGTGTCGATGCTTCCTGGACCGCACCGCGTGTAGCTTCTCCATGAAACACCACCTTTGATCTCCACGTGCTTCAGCGTGGGCCCGACCACCTCGCGTGACATCCTCGACCACCTAGATTTCATACTTTCCCATCTTAATCTTGGTCCTCCTCGTCACCGACCATGATCGTCTTTATGCCTGCCTACACATGCAAAGACCAAAGAAATATTTTCCCTGCACAAGTTATTCCCAACTTAACTGACATTAGTCCACACACTCTCAATCATCCATCAACATCAAACAGGTTAGCAATGACTACAAATTCTATCGCTTTCCAGAAATTAGTCTTATTCTACTTATTACGACTAGTTGTGTCCTCCATGCAATGTCTGGTCGCTCGCTCATCGAGTACTCGAAAACACGAGTACTTGAAAAATACTATCGCTTCATTCAGAACACTCGGAAAAACACAAGTATTGTAGCACTTCCAGTCTAGAACTACATCAATCAGTTACTGCACCATCAACTACCAAGTACCATCCTGTCACTGTAGCACCAACCACCGATCAGTCACTTTCCCTTTCAACCGGTTCACTGAAGCTCACGACTCCAACCATCCTAGTCAAAGCCTCCAGACTATCGACTCCATTGTATCTTGTTCGTTATGCCATACAATTGGTTTCCCGTAGCATACGACCAATTCATAGTAGCTACAACACGTTTCCTTGAAGCATACGACATGTTCATCTCAGCTTACGACCATCAACCTTTTAATTATAGCTATAAATGGTTCACGAAATACCGTGATCGGCTGTCGTTGCCAACCCAACTTTGTCTACTGTGGTCGTTTGTCCTTGCTCGTCTGCTGTTCTTGATGGACCTTGATCATCTACCATGATCGACTGCTACCTTGAAAACTCTAGCAACACAAGTGTATAGATCAGAACTTTTACAAATGCAAATTCCAATAAAACCCAAATGTCAATTATTCATCATCAATCATTGCACGACCACCATATGGTCTAACAATCTCCCTCTTGATGAATATATTGACAATACCTCAAAAACTCTTGAATGAGAAAATTTGCAAAAGGAAAAGTTCAAAGCTGCTGACCAAAAATGTCAAAGCTGCAGACCACAGCAAACTCAAAAAAGCTTAGAAAGCTCAGAATACAAACTCCCCCTTAATACCAGAGAGTGAGAGTAACGTTTTTTTTAATTTTTCCTCCTCAAACTCTCATAAAATTCTCCAAATTTCCCCTTCTGCAAATTCTCTCCCCCTATCTTTTAAATTCTCTCCATTTGGCAATGAAATCATCAAGAGATTGAGAGAGAGAGAGAGAGAGAGAGAGAGAATAATTCTAAAAAAAAGGAGCAATAAGAGTGACCATTCAGAAGCTTTGTAGATTATCCAAATCACTTTGCATTGAATTAAGAATGTATTCAAGCCATCTTTTTAAGTAGAACTTTCTAGATAATATAAAGTCATATACCATAAAATAAGTCTAAACAACCATCTCAACCAAAACCAAACCGATCTATAAAGAGCACAAATGAATATTACACCTAAAAGAGTAAGCCTAAAAGTGAGGCAAGCTTTAAATCTAGTCGAACTAGCAGTCTCATATAGCAACCTATTGCTCTACACTCATTTTTTTAAGCATGTGACATGCTGTAGCATACTTCTTTTTCATGATGCTATTTTTGTAGCAAATATGTTTTTAAATGGTGGCATGCTTGAAGCATATATTTTTTATCAAGCACGTTTTGTGCCTTTTTTTTAATTAACCATGGCATGCTTAAAGCATATATCTTTTCAATATTCTCTTTCTCTCTTTTTATTTTTATTATAGCATGCCAACTTGAGTGAACATAAAAAGATTGCCATATGAAACATATGAGTCTCATGAACAAGATTTAAAAGAGGATTCACAATCAAGCTAATCCTTTTCGATGAACATCACAATGTGCTATCTACAATTAATCTAGTCAAGTCTTCAGCCATATCATATTTTAGTTCAAGTATAGTAAATTAATTACAACATGTTACGTCTATGACTACAAAGTAAATGAGTAAATATGATAAACACAGATCTATTACAAATCATTTTATTTCAAAGACTTTAACTTGATGTATTATTTGATAAGTATAATAAACAAAGCTTTCAAAACATTTACACATTAAGCTCCCTCTTAGAATAATCCCACAGGATGCAACACACCTAACTCACTTCGCAATAGAGTAAAAACAGAAGAATCAAGCGGTTTGGTGAAAATATCAGTAACTTGAGAATCGGAATCAATAAAATGCAAGACAACATCTCGTTTTTTCATATGGTCTATAAGAAAATGATAGCGAATATCAACGTGTTTGGTTCTTCAATGTTGCACATGATTTTTAGCAATACTAATCACACTAGGGTTATCATAGAAAAGTGGAACAAGATCCAATTCTAAGCCAAAATTCTTAAGAATAGCTGTCATCCAAAACAATTGAGAGCAACAAGAAGTAGCAACTACATATTTAGCCTCAACAGTGGAAAGTGCAACAGACACATGTTTCCTAGAAGCCCATGAAATAAGAGATGTGCCTTAAAAGTGACATTTGCTAGAAGTACTCTTGCTATTAATTCGACAACCCCTAAAATCCACAACTGAATAAGCTCTAAAGGTAAGACATGAGGAAGAAGAGTACTATAAGCCAAATTCCAAAGCTGACTGAAGACACCTGAAAATTTGCTTAACCTTTTGACGATGTGAAGCACGTGGGGAAGCTTGAAAGCGAGCACACAAAAACGCAGCAAAGTATGTGTTTGGTGTTGAAGCGGTGAGATACAAAAGAGAGCCAATTATGATTCTGTATTCCTTTTGATCAACAGACTCTTCATTTTCGTCAGGATCTAACACAGCCATAGATCCCATGCGTGTGAAAATTGGTTTGACTGTCCCCATGTCAAAGCAATGAACTAGGTCCTTGGTGTACTTAGTTTGATGAAGAAAAATACCTAAATTTGATTGCTTAATCTGAAAGCCTATGAAGAATGTGAGCTCTCTCATAATGCTCATCTTGAATTCCCTGCACATAGTATCTGAAAACTTGGAAATAAGAGCATAAGAGAAACTATCAAAATGATATTATCCACATAAATCTAAACGAATAAGAGATCATTGCCATGCTTGTGGGCAAACAAAGTCTTATCTACCTTGCCCATTTGAAAGTTATTTTTTAGCAAATATGATTTAAGCCTATCATACCATGTTCTAGTTGCTTGTTTTAGACCATATAAAACTTTGGACAATTTGTAGACACGATCAGGAAACTTAGGATTCTTAAAACAAGGTGGTTATCTAACATAAACTTCCTCCTCAATATATCCATAAAGAAAAACGATTTTCACATCTATTTGATATAGTCTAAAATCCTTTGATACAGCAAATGCTGATATAATTCTAATAACTTCTAATCGAGCAACATGAGCAAATGTTTCACCAAAGTCAAGACCTTCTACCTGGGAGAATCCTTGAGCCACAAGTCTACCCTTATTTCAAATAATAACTCCATTTTCACTTTGTTTGTATCTTGGGGTTCAAAAGAGGAGACAAAAGTAGAATAAGAACGCTCTTATTTAACTCACCGATCATTTGTTCAGGGGATGATCTTGTTGAATATGTCAAGTAGCCAGTGATGTGGTCGTAGGAGTGGTTGTAGATGTGGTCGAAGATGTCGTAGTGGTCATAGTAGCCTCTATCTCATGAGTGGTTGTAGGTGTGGTCATAGGAGTAGTCATAGAGGTGGTCATAGGTGTCGCAATGTGACTCAAGAGATCCCTGTTGTTGTCATTAGAGTCATAGAAGATATCCTCGAGTGTATTAAATACCTGTATGCCTACATTGTCTGGTCTAGTATCAGAACTAGCCTCGTCAAAAGTGACCTCGTAGGTCCCAATGAACTTGTTAGTTTCTAAGTCGAGTACATGATAGCCTCAAGTGTGAACTGCATAACCAAGAAAGATGCCATCTAACGATCTAGATTCAAATTTATCAAGATTATCATGTTTAAATATGAAGCATCAACATCCAAACACCCTCAAGTGAGAAACATTAGGAGAATAATCAAACTAAAGCTCATAAAAGGTCTTATACAGTTTAGCTCGCAAGAATACTCCATTCAAAATATAATAGGCAATCAAAACATCTTCAGCCCAATACTTCTAGGAGTAGCATGTTCATTTAACATTGTTCTAGCCATCTCGGCCAAAGTTCGATTCTTACATTCGACCACACCGTTTTGTTGAGACACTCGAGCTAATGAAAATTGATGGTCTAAACCCTTTTCAGCACAAAAAGAAGCAAATGATGTGTTCTTGAATTCAGTTCTATTATGACTTCTAATTACTCTAAGTGCTCCTAGAAGTTCATTAGCAAGTTTAAGGGCTAACTCTCGAAAGTGACCGAAAGCTTCGTCCTTAGAGGCCATAAAAAATAGTCAAGAGTATTTAGAGTAATCATTAACAATAACAAGGACATGCCTTTTACCTCCAACCGACTGAACCCTAGAATGACCTACTGTGTCCATATGCAACAATTGACCCGGAGAATCAGTCATGACAAGAGTGAGTGGAGGATGAGACGATGAGACCATCTTACCAAGCTAATAGGAAGAACAAATTAGATCCATTGACTTTTTAATTTTAAGACTAGGAATTCATCTAACTAGATTCCTACTACTAAGTCAAGCAAGATGATCAAAGCCAATATGACCTAATCTACGATGCCAGAAGAACAAATCTTTAGAGTCCAAAGAAATAAGACACTTAAGATCTGAAGAAGCTGAATACAAAAAGTCATCCTTAATAGGGGTGCAAATGGAGCGGATATTTCCCGACCGACCGTCCGTCCGTTTTAATTCGGATACAATTCAGAGCAAATTTTTGGATATCTGAAGGTTTTGTCAGATACGGAAACAGATTTGGATATTTTTTGTCGGATACGAAAATGGATTCGGAACAAGCATTATCTGACGGATACGGAACTATCCGGATATTTTTTCGGATAGTTACCCTGATAGTTACCGGATACGGAAACAGAGTCGGATACCTGACCTCTCCGCCCGTCAGGTGGGATCTTTGACTCTTCTTAAAATGTAGCATCATTTATTTATATAAGATTGCTTGTTTCGGTGGCTGTTGCAACGTCAGTACACTCGTATTAGATCTCAGTTTGCTTAATTTGTCTCTGTCACCATGTGAAATTTGCTTTCGGGCATTATCCAATTAAATATTCGTAACTGAAACTAACCGTATTCGGAGCGGCATGTATTCACTCCGTATTTGTGACCGATAATATCCGCATTCATATTTGTATCTGGCATTATCCGTGTCCGACTCCGACAAAAAATATGGAAAAGGATACGGGATGAGCAATATCCGTCCGTATCCGCTCCGTTTGCACCCCTAATCCTGAAACAAGTGATCAACTCGACTAATTTTGCATACAAGATCACCAGATGAATCCAAAATACAGCATGAGTGTTTTTTAAAGTTCACGTCAAGATTATCATCTACCAACTGTTAAACAGAAAGTAAGTTATAACTCAACTTATTGACGAGAGCGACGTCCTTTAAGATGAACTTGTTGTTGACGCTCACGGTACCTTTAGCAAGAATTCATCCTTGAGAGTTGTCTCAAAAGTGATTATCTCCTCACCGGGGGCACGATTGAGGAAGAAGAACCATTGTGAATCTCCGGTCATGTGGTGAGAGCAACCAAAGTCAATGAACCATATGTTCTCCTACCTCTTGTGACGAGCCTACAGAACGCGAGCAATTGTCGTACCTTAGTCTGGGGTTAGACAATAAAGATTTAGGTATCCAGTACTAAGATACTTGACTAACAAGAGAAAAAGCATGCACTGATAAAGATTTAAGTGAAGCATTAGCATTTGACATATTTTAACCATTTGATTTTTGAATAGCTAGTTCGACCACTTGGTGGTCTAACCTCCTCAATAGAGCTAGTCTGACTACCGATTGGTCGGATTGCATGGACGACGCTAGTCGAAAATGATCTAACCGACTACGTAAAAAAGGTCTGACCACTGATTGGTCTAAATGAGCAGAAGAAACTCGTCAAAAGTCTCTTGAGATGCTGGTCCGACCGTGGGAAACAACCGGTCAAAAATCCTGTTCAACCACTCTGGTCCGACCAAGGGTAACACCTGGTCGAAATTCTTGTCCAGCTATGCTAGTTCAACCACGGGAGATAGCTGGTCGAAAATACTTCCTTATCCTGTCCTTCTTCTCTTTCCTTGCTCTTCTAAAGCAAAATTAAACCAAATGACCATCTCTACTGCAATGAGTACATTGATACTTGACTTGATGAAAAGTTGTATCTATTGACTTCACAACACCTACTTTGGTAGAAGGGTCCTTTGCAATACCAGCAGAATTAAACACAATTTATTTTGGTTTAGATTTTACCTCAATTTTTCAGGTTCAAGAAGCTTAACTTCCTCAGGAGGATTATTCTTGGCACGCTCAACAAAATTAAATCCTAGACTAGGGCTGTTCGTTCGGTTTATTCGGTTTATACGGTTCGGTAAATACGGGTTGTTCGGTAAATACGGTTTTAGTATTTCGGAAAATACTGTATTTTTTAGAATACGGTGTGGTATCGGTAAATACCATTTTATATCGGTTCGGTATCGGTTAATACCAATTTTACCAAAGTTTACGCGAATTGCTAAACTCCAATTCTCCATTCTAGAATCAGAAATTCAGAAATAATCAGAATAGCAAACTAGCAGTGGCAGTCGGACAGCAATGCATCACATTCACATGCTCAATTTCAAATTCCTCGCTGGTATCAAGAAGCAAAAAGGACAAGCAATACTTCCCACGCATATAAATATTGTACACAAGGAATGCTCATGAGCTAGAAATACATCGATGGTAATTCAGCATTCTATCAACCAACACGCAAGTTCCATACAGGGCACAATGCAAATGAAGTATTATCAACAAGCTCCTGCAAAAGGGAATTCTAGACATGCTTAGGGAATAGTACAAAGACCAGAAATCAAAGTCGGGCAAATACGCTTGCTTTTGCAACTCACCTTTAGCTGAGGACATGGCTTCCATAATCTTGATTGAATTTCTCATATCTATGTGCATGAAGATGAGCAGACGGCCGTGTATTTCTCAAAGCAAGATCAACATCTTTTGTCGTTGCTTCTTGATACCAGCGAGGAATTACAGGGCAGAGGCGCGGAGCCGCGGAGCACCGGAGGTGGCGGAACACCGGAGGTGGTGGACTCCATCTCACACCGCCGCCAATGCCGGTATGCCGCTCCGCTCGGGCGCTGCCGCTCCACTTGGGGCCGACGCCGACGCCGTTGCCGCTTCGCGCGAGGGCGCCGCCGCTTCGCTTCATGCGGCCGCCGCCGCTCCGCGTGAGCGCACGCGCCGTCGCCTGTCCGTTTTTTCCATGTGGAGAGGGTGAGAATGAATTAGGGTTAGGGTTTCTTCGGGCTTTTATCTCAGCCGCACACGCGTTTCAGCCGTTCGATCAAATCCAACGGGCGATTTTTTGCAGGCCGAGGCGTTTTCTAGGCCGACTGCGTTTCCAGCCGTCGGATGAGATCCGACGGCGCGCGCGTGTCGCGAGCGAGCGCGTGTGTTCTCTGGGCCACGCGCCCGCGCGCGTGATTGGGCCCGATTGGCTCGGTTTTTCCTGAAAAAACCGAATACCCAAAAAATCTAAAATATAAAAACCAAACCGAATACCGAAAACCGGTCAAACCGAGTTGAGCGGTTCAGTTCGGTTTTTTCGGGTCGGTTTTTTCGGTTCGGTAATAAAATGCGCAGCCCTATCCTAGACCATGATGTTTTACACTAGGTTTCGACTTGTCTAGGATCATATTCAAATTCTTCTTGCCAAAAGAAAACCTCTCTAAAATATTTTTAAGATACTCGTTTTCCTTAGATAGTGAGGAACACGATGAGCACTTAATAGATTTATTAGCAAGATCCTTAGAAGCACTAGACTGAGTCAATCGCTCCTTCGTAACAAAGTCATTAAGTTGTCTAGTCAATGTTTCTATTTAGTGTTAAGCTTAAGGCAGTTAGAGTAAGAAAAAGCCTTGTTGTAGGGGTGGCCCCCACCTAAACCCAGCAGGCCTGGTAGGAGGTTGTAAGGCCCAGAGTAGGCCACGTGTAATGACATAAATGCCCCTGAGGGGGATGATCAGCTGTAAGGGTATAATTGTAAAAGCACTCCCCATGTATATATATATGGAATACAGGCCATGGGGAGGACCCAAACCATTACTCATCTCCATCACTCTCCACTACCATCTCTCTCTATGTTTGGTCTGTAGCCACAACAAGCCTCATGATAAAGCATTTGTTGAATTGATTCTTAAGATGAGTTAAGTCTAACTTGCGGCAAATCACACTTAGAACATGCTCTAGAAGAATTAGACTAAAGCTTTTCAATTTCATCAATAGCATGCTTATGTTTTCCATTACAAGAATCATGTACTATTCCTAGTTGATCAAATCTATCTGTTGCATTTCTAAGTTGAACCGGATTAGTTGCATTAACTGATCTAGAAATTTTCAACTCAAAATGTAAGACTTGACAAGCTTCACTAGAACCATCTTTTGGAATAGATGCTCTAAGTTTATTAATATTAGAATTCAAGCTTTTGACTGCAAAATTATTCTGTTTCAATTTCTTTTTAGTATTTTTCAATTCAATAATAAGTTTTGGACCAACTTCAAGCTCATCGTATGATGGTCTTACCTCATCGGGATCATTGTAGTTGTTGTTGCTATTGCTTGCCATGAAGCATATGCTCGTGAAGTCCTCAGTGTTACTCTTCTTGCCTTTGACATCATCTTCAATGTGGTAGTCATTGTTGCAGCTCTCAAAATCATCATCAGTCATTTCAAGGTGCTCGATAGTTGATAAAACTTTTTCAGTAACTTTGTGATGGAAAGATCCACCTTTGATATTATTCTTGGATGGTCAATGACGATAATTCCTATCTTTTTTGTTCACTTTCTGTTTGAGCATGGGGTAATTCGTCTTAATGTGGCCTATCTCTCCATACTCAAAGCACATGATCGGACCCGAGCTCCACCTCACTTTCTCGTCCTCATATTGTTGAGAGACTTGTTTACTCACGAGGAGATTAACACCAAATCCTCTTTAGGGAGCTGCTCAAACTGATCTTCTGAAAAAGAGGACAAACCAAACAAGGAACACAAGACAAAGTACTTAATGAAGCAGCCTGTATGGGGTTATCACAAGTGCTAAAGATGAAGATTTATCAGTCTTAGATAGCAAAGCTTCCATCTTATAGGTTTTCAATCTAGAGTACAAATCATCAATGGTTAGAGCATCGATAGGTTAGAGTATCTAGATCGATAGTTTGATAAATAGTTGTGATGACCATCAGCCACTCTAAACCTAAAGACCTCAAAATTTTAGTTGCATTATCTCCATCAGTAGGTACAACACTAACACCGTGCAAGTTACTCAAAGCCTTCTCAAAATGAGCGAAAAGATCATCTATAGATTCACCAGGTTTAATAGAAAAATCCAAATACTCTTTCTGATAAAGATTCTTACGCACTTTCTTAATCTTAGTCGTTTCTTCATGATAATCGTAAAGAGTTTTCCATATTAAGTGGATAGAAGCAATATGAGCTACACGATCAAATTCTTTGCGAGAAATCCCTTGAAAAAGCAAATTACAAGCACGAGCATTTAAATCAACATCTGTTTTATTTTGCTAGTAACATTAGCAAAAACAACATAAGGTTGAGAAATTTTTTTCAAACATCACTACCTTGAGCCTCAATATAAGCTTGCATACGACACTTCTAAAAAGCAAAATCAGTATCATCTAGCATGGGGAGACAATTCACAACCTCTCAAATTTGATCGCTACACTCTGGTACCACTTGTAGAATCGAATACTGCAATTAGAGGGGGTGAATGATTGTCACCACTTTTTGATGTCTCCTGACGGTCGGTGATGGTTTTGTCCACTTGTGATCAATTGCCTGATCAATTGCTCAGCTACGACCACTTGATCGACTGCTCGGCTCGACTGGTCGCTCGATCGACCGCTCTGTTCAACCGCTCGCTCGATTGCTTTCCTTGATGTCGCAAGATCCAAACCACCTACAATTACCAGTTAACTTCAAGTAAATCAAGAACAAGATTGATTCAAGACTATCTTAATTGTAAGATCTTCGTGGATTTATAAAGTGCCCTCACAAGCACCCTTAAAAGCTGTAGCCAAAAACTAAAGCCAAAACCTTCTCAAAAGCCACACTAAAAGCCTTCACCAAAGCCACACGTTAGCCCTTAGCCTCTCCCTACTTTAATAGGCCAACATCCCAAACCATATCTGACTCAAACATGAACACAACATTTTATCTCTTCCGGAAACTAGGGGACCCAAAACCATTCTGAACATGGGTTTTATTCGAACTCTTAGTCTTCTCAGTTATGGACTCCATCCACAACTCCTAATTTACCATGTGACAAAGCCTCCAGAATAGCACCTCCTATATCTTCATCATGCATAATTACCTTTTGTGTTGAAGTCTCCTGGACCACACTGCATGTAGCTTCTCCACGAAACACCACCTTTGATCTCCACATGCTCCAGCGTGAGCACGACCACCTCGCGTGATATCCTCGACCGCTTAGACATCAGACTTTCCCATCCTAGTCCTGGTCCTCCTCGACACCGGTCATGACCGTCTCGGGCCCACCTGCACATGCAAACACTAAAGAAACATTTTCCCAACACAAGTTTTTTTCCAACTTAACCGACATTAGTCCACACACTCAAAACATACTCTCAATCATCCATCAGCATCAAACAAATTAGCCATGACTATGAATTCTATCGCTTTCCGGAAATCTGCCTTATACTACTCATTATGACCAGTTATGCCCTTTATGCAAAGTCTGGTTGCTTGCTCATTGAGTACTCGAAAACACAAATACTTGAGAAATACTATTGCTCCACTTAGAACACTAAAAAAAATACAAGTATCATAGCACTCCCAGTCTATGACTACTGATCATCAATTAGTTATTACACCATCAACTACCGAGTACTATCCTATCACTGTAGCACCAACCACTGACCGATCACTTTCATTTTCGATCAGTCCACTGAACTCACGATCCCAACTATCCTAGTCAAAGCCTCCAGACTACCGATCATAGTCCATTATATCTTATTAGTTATGTCATACGATTGGTTCCCCGTAGGACACGACCAATTCATAGTAGCTACAACTGGTTTCCTTGAAGCATACGACATGTTCATCTCATCTTACAACCATCGACCTTTTTATGGTAGCTACAACCGGTTCACGAAATGCCATGACCGGCTGTCGTTGCCAACCCACCGTTGTTGTTTGCCATGGTCATTTGTCCTTGCTCGTCTGCTGTTATCGATGGACCTTGATCATCTGCCATGATCGACTGCTGCCCTAAAAACTCCAGCAATACAAGCGCATCGACCAAAACTTTTACAAATGCAAATTCTAATAAAACCCAAATATCAATGATTCATCATCAATCATTGCACGACTACTACATGGTCTAACAATATTTGCAAACTCAAGTATTTCACGCGACATCAAAATCCAATTTCCCATATGATGTTTCATTTATGATTTTTATTGCCACGCTGAGAGAACTAGAAAATAGCATGTGTGCATTAGATTGGTATTCAATACATCCTTTGTTATATGCAGTGCAAAAAATCTTTCTATACCTCCATCTATCTATCTATCTCTTTACTCATTGAATTTTCCTTCAGAAACCCCCATGTTAACCTATAACGTCATCTAGCCTCTTTTTTTTTTGCAAAATACTAAAGTTAAAACTAAAATGATCATTGGTTATATGAAGTCTTCAAACTAAGTGCAAAACCTAACTTGCCAATCAGTGGTATTGACAGTAGCTATGCCCAGCTCCGAGTGCGCGGTGACCCAGCGGCCACTGTGGTGCACCTACAGGCCCAACACATCATTGTCCAAGCACTGCTTGTGCTTCCTGAAAATTGACTAGATCTATTTTGGCTTTCAAAAAAACACGACTGTCGAGGATGGCAGAGAGGGCGCTCATGTTGGTGTGGATCTCTGTTGGCACAACCCAGAGATTAAACACACACGAGTAGAGAACGAATAAACACAGGATGCTTTGACTGCTATGGTACTCGGACATTCTAATCGCTACAATACTCGGACGCTCCGACTATTGACCGGGCACTGTAGCTTCTGACTACTAATCGAGTACTACAGCTAACGACTATTGACCAGGTACTATAGTATTGTACTTCAGACTACTGATAGGGTATTGTAGCTTACCGATATTGACTAGGTACTGTAGATTACGACTACCGACCACTACAGTACTCTAGAGGGTCTCCGACTCTGGGGTCTTCGACTGCTACAGTACTCCGAAGTCTCCAACTCAGAGATCTCTGTCTTCTACACGTACTCAAACACACGAGTACTTGACAAACGACTACACAGTATTCAAACACACGAATACTTAACATACGACTATGCAATACTCGAACACATGAGTACTCGACACAAGACTACACAATATTGAACACACGAGTACTCAACACAAGACTACGCAGTATTGAACACACGAGCACTCGACACATGACTACGCTATACTCGAACATACGAGTACTCGACACACGACTACACAGTACTTGAACTCACGAGTACTCGACACTGACCACTATCAACAACAATATTAGTTCCAACAAGAGAAAATTCTATCTATAGCACTGAACTGAGGCCGGTACCAATTAATATTGTAGTTTTTTCCCAACTCCACATAGTACTACATGGAGGGCACAAATCTTCCATCCATAGCACTTCCGTCTACCTTTTGATGACGGCATTTGAAATGTATAGGAATGCCCTTCATGTACACTTTTAATGCTTCCATCCATTGCTTCTCTCTATTTCCATCTTTCCATTTGGACAAGCTCCTGTATTGACGAGCGTGGTGGTGCCGCTCCTCGCTCCACTAGCCCTTGAGCGCCTCACCGCCTCCCCATGTGGTCCGTGCGTGTCCGCCTCGCTCCACCAGAGCTCCCCTCCCCCAAATCAAGTGTACGGTTAGGGCCTTTGCTCCACCGCCCTAAATCGAGTCTAGGGTTAGGGCGTCTACTCCCCTTGTGTTGCCGCACCATGAACAAGAAGAAGGATCGCATGGAGGCGCACTTCGAGTTGTCATCGATAGTGACAGCACCTAGCGGTGGGCTGCCTCTCATGCCATGCCCAAAGTGCCATGTGAAGATGATCTGAGTTGTGTCCGGGAGCTCGAAGAATCGATAAAAGGAGTACTACAAGTGCCCTACAAATGACAGGGTAAGAATCTCCCATTTGTCTTGAAATGATGGCGCCTCGCCCACAACACTTCAATCATGGTGCCACAACCACGACACTTCGACCATGACACCTTGACCACGACGCTTTGACCACAGCGCCTCAACTATGATGCTTCGACCACGGCGCCACGACTATGACACTTTGACCACGGTGCCTCGACGCACCTCGGCCATAGAGGTAGCAGGTCTACTTGGTGTCCATGGGCAGGGCAAAGAAGGTTGTGACACCACAACATGCGAGTAGAGGCAAATCAACGAGAAGCGGAGCAATTTTATTGGTCCTAGATCCGGATGAACCCAATCATAGTTTGAAAGTGGTGCCAAGATGGAAGAAAGTAAATGGCGAACAAGCTACCTATTAGATAAGGCTAGAACGAAATGACACCATGTAAAAGAAAAGGGCATCGGCTTGCTTTGTCTTAAAAGCGTATTTCTCTCATATGTTTCATATTTAAACAATTGTTATTTTTCAAAACAAATTTTATAATAAAATTATATTTCCTCTACATGTAGTTTGCCTATTATATCACATTCCTTTATACAAAAAGTTTTAATTACAAAATACAATGTTATCAAGTAAAAATAAAATCTGTACCATTCATTGTGGTACATCCAAAATATAAGTGTTCATATTCAAATAAAAAGTGCATGCCAGGTAAAATGCAAAAAAATATGAAAGAATCAACTTAATTTTAATATAATTTCTAAACTGAAATCCCTCAATAACTGAATAATAGTAATTTAAAATAAAAGAACAACCGAATCGTAATTTTGAAACTAATCTAACTGTGCTTTTACGCGAGCCACGCTGCTAGTTTATTTATAAAGGGTGAAGGGAGACATCACATAAAGAGGCCTATATCGACATGCTCGAGCAGAGTTGGATGTTGACATGTTCTGGTCAATCCAAGCAAGTTTTTCTGATTTATCTTCAGGACTAGCAGACCCATCCATCGCAGCAACCTGTTACAAATTTTAATACATCAGCGGCGTCGCCTCCTCCCGCTACAGTGATCAGCACAGGTCTTCAAGGCCGGCGGCCACGGCAGCTCATACGGGTACGACGCCCCAGCATACCTGTTCCTCTGGTGATCCCGTTCCACCTCCACCGTGTCGAGCTCGACGGAGAACAGCCACCTCTTCTCCTGTGGTGTTACGAGGATGTATCTCGCATCGGCCGCGACAATGAAAGGTACGCGCTGAAAGTACGTCTCTTTGCGCCCCGGCAGGCCACGGGTGACCTCCGGCAACCTCACGAGCTTCTCCAGAACCCACTCGCCATTGCCGGGAAGCCGCGCAAAGACCTTGAGGTCGCTGTTTATCGAGCGGACAACACGCAGCGCACCATCCTCGCCGCCGATGACCCTGAAGGTCCATTTGTCGTACGATCCCCGGATGTTCTCCGGGAACAGGACGGTTGAGAACTCCGCGGTTGTCTCGTCAAGAACCAGCATGGAGCCGTCTTCTTCAATTCCCCAATAGAGAGAACCATTGGCGCGCCCTACGAAGTTCATGGAGTCGAACGTTACTAGAAGGTCGACGTCGCCCGGGGCCGCGCTCTGCACTATGCGCCAGCCACCGTCGCTTCCCGAGGAGAACACGCAGGCCAGCGGCGCGCCACTGTTGTAGAGCCGCATGTGGGTTTCGTAGAGAGAGCACATGACCTTGAAGTTAGACATGCCGATGCGGCCGGTCGTCCTGTCGGCGTCGGCGCCGTCGAGCAGGAACACGCCGAGGCATCGGTGGCGGTCCAGGCCGGCCGGTCGAACGATCCCCTGGTAGCGTCGCGTCAGCGGCTCGCAGACGACGAGGTCAGGGAAGTAGCGGCAACGTGCTGCCCAGCCGGACGTCTTCTTGGAGAGGAGGAGTAGGCTGCCGCGGCAGTCGGCGAGCTCCCAGGAGTCGCTGTCCGGGAGGAAGTCGAGGGAGAAGTGGCGGCTGTCGATGGCGAGCGGCGAGGAGGGGACAAAGACTGCGTTGCCACTGGCTGGTGGCAACAACCCGTAGTAGGGGTCGACGGTGTGGTAGTGACCGGCGATGTGGTGCCCGTGGATCGAGCGGAACCGGCTGAGGAAGCCGGCGTCAGCGACGACACAGCGCCACCGCTTGCACGCGGCCGCGGCGCGGATGAGACAGACGGAAGAATCGAGGCCGTGGAGGATGAGCTCGAGGACATGGTCGGGGATGTCCTGCACGGTCGTCGGCCCGGCCGTGGCATCCTTCCTCGGCGCCCTCTTCTTGAGCTTGTTCTTGCGCTGACGGCGTCTCTCCGTCGCCATGGTAGTGAGCTGTAGCTATTGCTTCTGCTGTGAGGCCGTGACAGCGATCCGCGTGTGTGCGCTTTTAAAGCTGGTGTGCGCGCCATGCCGCCATTTGATACCTTCTGCCATGTTCGCCTTGCTGATCAGAAAGCGTGATGCGCCCTCCAAGTAATTGCTATACTAATTGCAATTAGTCAACGCGATTTGGAACGGAAACGTTCGTTGTAAGGAACTCGAAGTGGGTTAGCTTTGTGTAAATGAATACAGTTTTGTTATTGCACAGGCGACTGAAATTTTTTTATCTTTCCGTCACCTAAAATTGCACTCTCAATCAACTGAAAATGCAGCCCCCTAAAAAAACAGCTGTAACTTTAGGTGATTCAGAGTGCAACTTCAGGTGACCTGAAATTGCACTCTCAATCAACTGAAATTGCAGCCCCTCTCCAAAAAAACACCTGTAACTTTAGGTGATTAAGAGTGCAACTTCAGGTGACTGAAAGATAAAAAATTTTCAGTCGCCTGTGCAATAGTCACACCCAAATGAATATGATTATATGAGTAGCATTATTTGTCTGATAAAAAAATACGAGTAGAGTTGAGGCTGACGTGGCCCGGGTCAAGAGATGCTGCATGCCACTTGCGCGCTTTACACATTCCGAAAGCAGGGTCTGATTGTCTACCGTTAAGGAGCTCGAGCTGCTATCCCATGTTATATTGTTGGAATACATTTTCAATAGTACAGTGGTTTTATAGAGTTTTATGATGTCTTAGTTGAATAAAAAATCCAGCAGATTTCATATTTTTGAGTTTGAAGTTTCAGGTACATTTTGTTTCGTAACAAAGTTTTAGAACGCTTTAAGAAGTTTCCGAAGTTTTTGTAAAAACATGAAGGCTCTACCAAAACATCGTAAAAGGTTTCAAGAAGTTTAAGAAGGTTCCATCAATGTTTCGGCAAGTTTCTAAAAAACCACATGAAACACAGATGAAAAGCAAGTTTCACAAATTTTTGAAAATTAAAACCTCGAGTTTCCATATGAGTTTTAATTTCAAAAATTGAAACCTTGAGTTTCTATATGAATTTTAGATTTTAAAAACAAAAACCTTGAGTTTCAAATATAAGATTGAAGCAATTTTCAAAACTCAAGCTTTGTTTCACTGAGTGTCATATATGAAACTTGATATTTAAAAAATTTCAAACATGAGTTTCAGAAGTTAGTTTCAAACAAGCTTTTAAAAAATCAGCCAATTTTCACAAGAGTTTCAAAATTCAAATAAGCTTTTGCCAAGTTTCAGAACACATTTGCTAAATGTCACGTATAAAAAAATCAACCAAGTTTCAAAAAAAAATTATGCTAGACCAGCCACCTGCTCGCCGTCTGCTGCGGCCACGCTCTGCCCATAGTCACCGGCCGACGCCGTGCCTATCCTCTATCGCATCAGCTGCTCAGCTGCCAATTGTCGCGTTGCTCTCCCGCGAACTACCTACCTGCGGGCTTGCGGCTCGTTGTGGCGCTCGCTCACCCACGGCCACCATGGCCTCCGAACCAGGCTTATTAAAACCGGTTTTAAATTTTTACCGAGGGTCCTGTAGGACTGGTAGCACCAATTTTTAGAAAATTTCGATAGTTTTTTGTCCAAAAATTTCAAATTTAAATAAAAATTACCAAGGGTAGTAGGTGGCGGCGGAGGGAGGCATGTCGAGGTGAGGCGCACTGAATATTAGTTTAGGCATAGTGGAGATAGTAGGGGATGGGAGATGACGGCGTGGCGAGGCAGCTAGGTCTCTGCCGTCTGCTAGTGTGGAAAAGAGGGCGGGCCATCTGCTGGTGGTGGAGAAGAGGGCAGGGGAGGCAGATGAGGGATGCGGAGCTGCACGTAGAGAAGAGAGGGAGGGGAGGGGAGGCGAGACGGAGTGCTGGGAAGGAATGGGAAGCCATACCGTCGAGGGTGCCCCCAACAATATAGTGCCAGGGAGCTACTCCCAAGATTTAAAGAGGGCTTGTTCTTCTTGCATTGCTTGTCTACTATCAACTCTCAAACAAATCACGTTGCTATGACAGGCGGAGGAATATATAATCGAGGCGGTTGGGGCTTACTACCTGGTTTTTCTAAATCACGTTGTAAGCAAAGATTGCTGCATTCGAAATAGCCACAGAGAAACAGAACTTGCTAAACTTTAATTTGATTTGTCAAACTTGTACTAAAATTTGCATAACGGACTACGGAAAGAAACATATGGGAGTGTCTTTATTTAGAATTGCGGTGCTTTGCAAAAGCACTTATATTTTTCTACTTTTGGATACTATAATTCTGTAAAGCTTCATTTTTTGAGCCATGACAGTAAAATCATACTAAAATTACTAAACGTTATACTAGATTTCAAAACACAACGCAACATAGTAGTTAGCCGCGTAGATGCACGGAATATGTCTAGTTCTATACATTCGTATAGACGGGACGGTCCTAGCTCAATTCAAGAGTATTTAGTTGAATGCCTAAAATTTTTGTCAAAAAATCTACTATATATAAGGTATAATACATATGTATATTAATAGTTAGGCTAAATTCGTCTTGTTCATACTCAGTCAGCCTAAATTATCACTAGATCTTTTTGGTCTATTTCCCTCTCCCAAGCCCAAATTGGCATCAAACACTGGCCTAAGCCCACTAGGCCACTATCATGATTTACATGATATATGATAGAAACTCTAGGTCTCACTCAATCTCTTCTCTCACTCAAGTCTCTCCCTCTCTATCTCTCTCCATTTGGTGGCGCAGGAGTTTCTGGTCTTATAGGAGCACAGGAGCGGCCGTTTCGCAACGCAAGTCACCTTGCCATCGTCACTCGCCAATGCGGTGCAGCCGCACAGGTTCACCCTCCCCGACCTAGTGACCCCCAAGGCATCCTGGCTCCATATCCCTAATCTGGTAATACCTCTGTCTCCTTCTTCTCCTCTAGCGATATCTGATTTGAAGCAAAATTATGTGTCTAAATAAAGACGTGAGTTGTATTTTGCTTAAAGAAGTGAGATATCTATAATGATTCTAAAGTTTTGCATATTAGTTGATTATATTCTGATGACTTATGTATCAATTATTTAGAAAATATGTAAGAATTATCAAGTTTGTCATGTAGCTTGATGTGTTGGACACTTGGATGATTTGATCCCCTTTGATGTCTGGCTGTCTGATCCATGTTTTGTTTAGCTTACTACTTAAGTTGTAGTTAGAAACCGTTCAACAAAGTATGTTCACGATAAAAACACCTTTGAACTTCCGCTTGGGAATGCAAAAATCTAATAAAGAGAATTGTCTTTTAACTTGATTAAAGCATCTCATTGTGATTGTACAACTCTACTGTAGAATTATTCCGATTTGAACTTTGACTCAGATTAGTAGTTCTAGGGAAACAGTTCATCTCTAATTCCAATCATCATGGTTAAAAACTATTAGTCTTTGGGTTCTGTTTTTCATTCATTGCTGAAGTTCCTTCCTTTTTGTGTGCTTGTCTGTATGACATTATATCTCATTTCCAAGGCATGAAGTATCGTCGTGTTAATTTTTGATTATTTTAGAATTTCTTTATATTATTTGAGATGTTATCTCTAATATAAACAATTGTACTTTAATTTTCGCTACTGTTGACCTTTATGTTTTCAATTAAACAATATTTTGTAATTTCGAATACCCATTTTGAAATTCCTGGGTCCGCCACTGCGTATAGACATGATTCAGTAACCCCTGAGAGTTGTAAGCCCTTGCTTTGCTCATCAACGAACAACCCAATTAGCATGTCAAACCCACATCCAATAAACCTGGAGACCATCTTCAATCCATATTCCATATCCTCGGTTGATAGCAAGATTGTCAGTATCGCAACACGTGTCATAGTGTCATACGATCCTGTGATCTTACCGGAGATAGATGATACGAATCGTAATATGGATCAGAATCAGATAGTATCATGGTGGAATCGCGATCCTACTCGTAGTATCGTTAGGATCGTAGTGCGATCATGATCCTAACAAGAAATTATATTAGCATATAAAATTTGATATTACCTATTGCTAGTTTAAGTTGCACTAGTTTAATTTGCTTTATTTTGTTGTTTACATGTTCAAAGGTAAAAAAAAGTATTATTTTTGACATATTGTATTTTTAGATTATTAGTTTATTAAAAATAATTAAATAAGTTTCAAAAATCAACCTTAATTCAATATAACATGAATAAGTGTACTCAAATTACAAAATTAAATTAAAAAAATCTACCATAGACTTGCATATTTAGAAATATAATTCAATTTTTATATAAAATATATATGCTTTTAAAAATTTGATAGAATCGTAATTCTATGATCCGATTCCGTTAGATGAAAAATGATCCTATCTAGTACCACAATCTGACAACCTTGGTTGATAGTGGGTCTATTCATGAGTGGCCCTAGCCCTAGCCCAATTTTTCTGGGCTCAGGCCCTTTTTGGTCTAAGCCTGAAAAGCCCGAATGAAATAATAGACTAATGAAAATTAATGTTTTATTCCAAAAACAATTTAAATAATTTTTAAATTGTAAATAATTACAGATAGTTTTCAATTTAAATTGCTTTTCCAGTTGTGCTAATTAATTTCCACGTCGTCTCCACTTTTAGTTAGGACCATGTAAAGGCTAAGGGTGGGTTATTTTAGGTTGTGGCTTATGACTGTGGTTTTTGAATTATAGTTTGTTCGTGAGAAATAATCACATTTGATTTTGACCAGTACAGCTAAAGTCGGTACAGTTTATATTACAATTTTTCTGTAGACCACACTTTCAAAAAAACGCACCGATTTTAAATTGGTTACTGTTCATCCGTACATAAGCCAAGGGCCCAAAGTAATTTTGAACGCAGCCAAGACTGCCCGTTTGGACTGGAAAGTGTTCAAAGTTCCACTTCGTTTATGTATCGAGTGGATTGAGAATTGATTCAGTTTGATCGACTTAAACGACTCGATAGAAATATGTCGGTATTGTCGCTGGCCACCGTGCCAAGTTCAATTTTTCATAAACCTGATTTCTCTCCTTATACTAGCGGAGTGCATTTTACGTTACGAATGGAGGGCATACTCTGACAGAAAAGATATGTAGATTGATCACTGGTAAGTAGTAACTTTTATTTGATGGGGGATTCGTTGCATCCGTCAGATTTTTGTTTCTTCGACCAGAGTAGCTAACTGAGTCAAACGTTGGAAGGAGGATGTCGCTGCCGACCGCGCTCTGCACCACGCGCCAGTTGCCGTCGCTGCTCGAGGAGAACAGGAAGGACAGTGGCGCGTCGCGGGCGTTTCTCGTAGAGAACGGAGATCACCCTGAAGTTTGGCAAGCCGATGCAGCCACCAGTCTCGTCGGTGTTGCCGTCGAGCAGGAGGAGGATGTAATGACCTGATTTTTCAAAAATTTGAAAAACAATTCAATTCCCAAATTCTATTGCAAAATCTCAAACTAGAGCTTAATCCTCACCAATCTCAAGCAAAATTTTCACCAATCTCCAAGCAAGCTCTGCCCTACACCTGTTTTTTCGCGCAACACTGTAGCATCCGAAAATATCCACCGCCGCCTCCACCTCCCGTCCGCTCTCGTGTCTTCCTCTCCCCTGCCACCTTGCCAGTCGCCACCCCACCCTTCGGGAGCCCTCCCCGCCAGCTAAGGCCCCAGCTGCCCCTTCCCGAATCGTCTTCCCCGTGAGTCACAGCCGCCGCCATGGCCTCTCCTTGCGCCAAGCCGCCTCCAAGCTCATAGGAAAGCCAATGACCCCTCCGATCTCCTCCTGACACACCAGTGAAGCTCCCCACCCACCTAATTCGTTTCCGGTCTCTTCCATCGCCGGTAATGGCCGAAAATCCCTACGGTGCCCTAACTTTCAATTCTTGTACTCCGGCCAATGAGAGTCCAATTCCTCTCTCCAGTAGCACTCCTGAGCTCCCAGGAACCTTTCCCAAGTCTTGCTCTAAGCTCCCGAGCCCTCTACTCCCTCAACCCCGAGCTCCTCTGCTCGGCCATGGCACCCCACTGTGGCCGGCCTCGCACAGACTTCCCCGGGCCGAACCACCACTCCCATGAGCTTGCCTTGGTCCCAAGGATGCTCAAATGCCAGAGCCCCGACCCCCTTAACCCTAGGAACCGGCCATAACCTCCAAAAACCGACCCGAATTCCCGAGCTCGCCGCCGGCGATCGCCGGAGAAATAGCCGGTGCCGACCCCAAAAATGGGTTCCCGGCATCTCCCTGAGTCCACCCATGTCCTCGGTTGGCGTCGCAAAGCCCTGTAACGCTGGCAATCGCCGTTGCAAAATCTCCCCCGTTCGGCTGCTACAGTGCACGCGCGGGAGGTAGGAGATGAACAGTACCCGCCCGGTACTGTAGCATCCGCCCGCGATGAACAGTGTTTCGCCCGGTTTGAACAGTAGTTACCCGCAATGAACAGTAACCAGACCCGTTAAACCATTTTTAAGCCCAAAAATGCAAAAATATATCCGTTTCGACCGTTTCGAAGCCGCCAATCCATTTCTTAGCTCCAAATATTCATATCAAGCCTCCAAAAATCCCAAACCTATTTTATTTGAATTTTAATTGAATTTATTTTGTTATTTACATTTCTTTATTCCTAGCTCATTTTTTCGTCGAGCGTGGAATTAAAGTGATTTTCTTTATTTTACGCTAGCACGTGACGTCGAGGATCAGCTAATTCAAGAATACGAAGCCTCGGATCAAGGTCAAGGCCAAGAAGATGAAGAATACGAAATTGTCAAAATTATAAGCCCGCAAGGCAAGTCACATGTTTTTGATCATATTGAATCCCATTAAATTACATTATTTATTTAATGTATTTTCATTATTGATAGTTGCAAACTGATAATTGCTTAAAACAAAGATTTAGAATGGCATGCTATCTAGATTATCCTACCACTGATAAAAAGCCATGTTTACCTTGATGGCCATATTCACCTTGACAACCTTAGTAAGAATTAACGTATGCTATAAGTGTATACAAGATCATTTCATTCAGCATGATACACTACTAAGTGACTCTGGTCGTTGGCCGGTAGAGTTGAAAAACCCGGAGAGGGTAGGGTGGTATGGGACATCGTACCCTAGGCCGGTGATGCTGGTATGCACTTCTAAGGTGTTGGCTGTGGGCCGGTAGGATTTGAAAACTGATACTAAGGTAAAGGTGTACTGTGGGAAATCACGCGGTGATCTACGCCACGACTTTACCTTAGAGGAATTGATACTAAGGTAAAGGTGTACTGTGGGAAATCCCGCGGTGATCTACGCCACGACTTTACCTTAGGGGAATTGAGACTGGGAAGGGTGTACTGTGGGAAATCACGCGATGATCTACGCCACGACCTTACCCTGAGCCTGAGGCTGCGGACCTCAGGAAAAAGTATAAGGGCAAGAACCTTATGCCAAGTAAAAGACACAGACATCGCCCAACCACAAGCGTTGACTCGTCAAACCTGGTTTAGTAGCTGCTCAAATCGATTGAATATCTACAACTCATTTCGGGGACTCCGATTAAGGGATGTCCCGCGTACACAAAGTTGGTATGGAAACAATGAGACCATACTCAACAACGGTAGGATTACACGGAGTCGATGTGCGACTTTCTGCGTGGGCCAGCGGAATGCCGACTGCCTGTGTTGCCTCGTCCCTACCGGGTAGAGGCTATATAAAGAATTGAGCAGCGAAAAACCATGTTTTCTTAATGTCAGACGTGGAATTAAGAAATCTTGTGGGTAAAGCAGGGCAGCTCTGCAGAGTGAAATAAATGGTATTCGAATACGCCGTGCTTCCGGTTAATGAAGCTGTGTTAATAGGGCGATTCCAAAAACAAGGCATAAGTAGTGTTTCTGAGATTGTTAAATTGAGTAATGATGAGGCTTTGTCTGATAACAGAAAACCCCTGATCTTAAGGAGCAAATGTTTTAAGTTTTACTTGATTGCAAATAAAACTGCATCCACCTCATAATAAAACCACTATACACCCTCCACCCGAGAACCCTGGCAATTAGTTATATAGTATGTCCACATGTGATTTGCTGAGTACGGGGTGGGAGTACTCAGGCTTGCCGAATTTTCCCCCAACAGATACCAGAAGAAAAAGGAAGCAATTCAAGATTTCGCATTAGGGTTACGACCGCACTCAAGCGTTCCTGTGGAGTTTTCTTCGGCTCTTTTGTATGTAAGTTAAATTTTGGGCTTGAATGCCCTTATTGTCGTTAAAGCTGGCCATTAGGTCTTACTTTAATCCAATTAACTCTTTTTAAATGGCTTATAAGCAGGCATGATACACTGTTAAGCCGCAACAGAACTCCTGGGCTGTTGCAGGCCGTACGACGTCCCTGTACCCAAAAATTTGGGGCGTTACAGAGGAGGCCGCCGCGGCTGTCATCGAGCTCCCAGAAGCTACCGCCGTCAGGGAGGAAGTCGAGGGAGAAGTGCCGCGTGTCGACAGCATTCGGCAAGGTGGCCGGTGTTGGACTTTTGAGGGCATTAAAATAATTTCCTAATTTGAGAAAAAAAAGAGATGGTCTCATCTGTCGGTAGGACAAATGAGGAGATTAGGCTGGAGGCTTAGTCCCCAGCCCCATCTCAAGTGGTGCTGGATGGCCTTTGGCCTTGACCGACTCTTGGGGGTGGCCGGGTCTTGTGATGACGGCGATGGCGCTGGAGGCACCATCAGCCCATGTGTCTCGGCGCTAGCCATTGGCTGCAGCCTGCGAGTCGCCTCCTCACTGCTCTATTTAAGTTGGCTTTCCTCTCCTGTTTTTGGCACCAAAGTCAGTAAGTTTCCCTAATACTCGATCTCCTCCTCTCGGTTGGATCCCGGTTTGAGTCTTGGTGCTATGGTTCCGTCATGTTCTTCACCGGCGCCGATAGCAATGTGTTCGGCTTTGTCTCCTTTGGCATTTCCCGTGTTGTTCCTTGTACCCTATCTCTTTGAGACTTGGCAGTGAGGGATTTGGGGATTTTGCCCCAGAAGGCTAAATCTGGACGGCTCTAGATCACGTTGAGGGAGACGTATTGTTGCTTGGTGTTCCTTGAAGCTCTTGGCCAAAGCACTTCGGCTGGTCTTGTACGACATCTTCCTTGTACCTCAGCTTCATTCTTTGGTGTGTCCCGAAGTGCGAAGATTGGCATTGTATGCGAAGATCGGCATTGTATCTCTGTGAACATCGTCTATTTGCATGACACAACGAGGCATTTGGTTTTCTAGAACAGCGCTGAGTGTGTGCCTTGCCTTGTGCACATCTCTGTGGCTTTGAGTGCCATTGCATTCGTTAATATCGCAATGCTTTATTTTAGCTTTATTTTTGCATATGTGTTGTGTAGCTAAAATCTCAATTAACTTGATTAATTCTAACACAGGAAGATATTGCAAAGTGATTATGTGGGTTCGGTTTGATAGCTTAATAATGATAATGGTCATATACTAAAATTGAATTGATAAATTGTTCAGACTTAAGCTCTAAAATATTGCTTTTGCTGTCATTTTGATCTTCAGTCTTGTAGTTAGTCACTTCCGAATGTGCTTAGATATATTGAACTTTCATGTTATGTGATTTCTGGTAATTTAGAATATATGCTCCTTTTGTTAGGCAATTGGGTTTATTGTTGAACTTGTTAATCTGTGATTATTGTGGCTACAGACCAAACAGTAAAGAGAGGGACTAGAAGAGGAGAGCCAACAGAGATGGTAAGTGAAAAAAATGAGAGGACCTCCCCCCCTCATGCTTCTCTTGGGGGTTTATATACATAAGTGGGGTAGGATAGGAATTTCTCATTCTATGTCTTAATAATTACAAAAGGTAGGGGTACATGGTACATTCCTCTATACTATTGAGTCTATTACATATTGAGCCAGTGCAAGACCCAGTCACTGGGGGTTGGGCTACCCCTACAACAGTGATCTTTTACACTGTTAGTCAAGTTTGTTGGCTAACTGGAGTGTTGTTTGGTGATCATTTTGCCTTGATTTCCTGTTGGCTGAAAGTAAATATTGTTGCCTTTAGTCTGAAATCAATTTTGACATATTAGTAAAGTATTATTTAGAGCTCAGAATTTGAATTTATATTGTCATATTTAATTAGTAAAAAGTATAGACCAAAGTAGCGAGAAGGCCAAGATTACATCTTGAGCAACTCTACATCTAAGAGCAATAATCAAAACATAAATCTGAGTATTATGTTAATTTTAATAGTCCACTTTTCTATGTTTTAAGCATATTATTCTGTTTAAATGATTTGGAGGATTTACTTGGTTATACGTTAATTTTGTCATTTAAATATTGTTACAATTATGCTTTAACTCAACTATACCCTGTTAAAATTAAATCTAAATTCTTACTAAAATCGTATTATTTACGACACGTATTATTTACAACAGTCACCACAAAGACGTGGTAGCCATCGGACGGTGGTTGCGCACAGCGGGGGTCGACGATGTTGGTGTTGCGCAATAGAATGGAATAGTAGTCGTCATGCATTCCTCGAAAGATGCAACCGTAGACGCCGCGTCTTGGAGCAGTAACTTTGGAATTTCCAAGACGCGGGCTTGGCGAAACGGTCATGGAACGTGTGACAGATCATAACAGTAGGAAGCTCGGCGGTGTCGTCGGCGGGCGGTCACCTGTCCGGCTGGCCGTGTGGGCAGTGACCACGTGCATCGGCCGGATGGATGTGATCAAGTGACGAGCAACGGCTCAGTTTTTTTTCAGGAGAAGAACAACGGCTCAGATTTTTTTTTCGGGAGCAGAACAACGGCTCAGATGGACACCACATGGGTGCAAATAAAGCACTTTGGTTTTTTCTTTTGTTTTTGGACATAATATTTAGTTTGTTGAAACATTGTAACCACAAAATATTACCGGTATTAGTAAAGATTCATGTAGCTAGCTAAGCACAGCTCAGGACCGCAAATTAATTGGTCCTAAGTCATCGGATGAAGTCTGGCAAAACTTGCATGATCGCCAATGTCGAAATCGATGCTCTAAAATTTAGGACGTTGGTTAAGTGATTTGACTCGCGAAACACACGAGGTTAGACAAACTTATTTAGCCTTAATCAAGGCACTTTAAATACAAATTAACCCAGTGAAAAAGGTAGGATAACCGAGTAAGCTAACTTACCACAATTTAACTCTCTTGAATTGAATTTTTAATCTTATTAACCCAAATAATCAAGTTGAACGGTATTTCAAACTAGTAATTTTACAGTACAGCACACTAATACAAGCCATTGATTTTGTCTGTTCCAATGGCTAATATTTGCTATTATCTCTTAGTAGGTAATTCACTATCAATGACTATACAGGGTTATTGTAAACTTTCTACTTTGTACAAATGATAAAAGTAAATAATAATAGGGTCGTGCTAGCGTCCGGACATACTATATTGGCGTTCTCATCGTATGCTTCTCTCTACCATCGCTTCTTACTTAAAAGCATTGATCTCAATCATCCAATCAAACGCAACAAAAATTAGTAAGGCGCAACAATTATTGAGCAAGCTTACAATACATTCCTTCAATGCAACAAATATATTATATTACAACACTGTAACAAAAAAATAAACCCGCAATAAATATACCTGTCATCCGCAACAAAACCTTCGTCCTTGTATTAAAAAAGTACGTGCTCCAAACTCACACTATTAATGCAATAAAATTTGCAGAAGAGCGCAACAATGAGTTGCTAGCCATGCAACAAGATCCTATTCCACATGCAACAATCTCACCATGACAATTAAAATGGCTGAAGAGTTTAACAAACATTGCAACAAATGAAAATGCTTTGCAACAATTTTAATAAACTCTTACAACAAATCAAACAAACATATACAACAAATCGAACAAACTTTGCAACAAGCCAAGTTATAATTCATAAATGGTGTCGAACCTCTTCACAACCTTCTTTGAAGAGATCACCGTATAATGTTCTTCCAACCCATCTAGGTGTCAGCAAACACTAAGAGTAATAAACCACATCCCTTGCTTGAAAGTTATCAAGTGCCAAAGAGATCAACTAATGATGCAAATGCATTTGAATGATCTCAACTATCTCGAAATGTGAAATATGAGCAAACGAGTAGTAGAGAGTGCACCAAAGCTCTAATGTATTTAATGAGGTCAAGAGTTATGTGCTTCATGCTGATGAGGGGGTATTTATAACCCTCAACCATAAATTCGATCGTTGGGGGAAACTTCCCAAAAAAATTCAACAGGTGATGTACTACAGCTATGTATGGCTGGTACTACTGCATTTAGAGTTCAACGGATAATTGTAGTTCATTTAATACTTCTGAACTAGCCGTTACAGTTTGGTGCAATATTACCACACTCACATGGGCCGGTGTACCGCTCGACTCATGCGGTTGTACCGATTTCCAGGGGAGGAAAAACTTCCAAAAATATGCTCTTTGGAAATAACGTACCATCAACTAAAAATCAGACCTATCGCATCTCACATGCGGTAATACCACTTGGTGGTAATACCACCGTTATACCTGCGGTTATACCGTTTTATTGAAAGTTTTTTAGATGCAGTTCCAAATGTATGCATGACTCTTAATTGATCAAGGTGGCACAAGATAAAACTTGAAACTACTAGCCATAATTCCTCTTTATAGCACAACATCTAGCCTATGAATCCGGTCTATTCACCAATCACCGAGGCTAGCAAAAACTATAAAAGGGTCTTTAGGCTACAAAATACCTTTGTCTTGAGCCCTGGTGATCCTTTATTAGCTTTGCGTGCCATTTTCATGTCGGCATTCAAAATCCGGTACTAAACCTTCCAAACATCTTAGCATACACGTTAGTCCTTTTAAACATCATTGTTATTAACTACTAAAATCATTTTTAGGAGTTTACATGCTTTTAATATCCCCCTTTGGTAATTAATGACAACCTAAGCAATATGAATGAATTTAAAGGTTTGAATATACACCAAGTTCGAAAACAAATTGCATATTCTTGTTTTGAGTTTTGGTTTACAAATAATTCTTGAGATAGGCTCAAAAGAGGTGAGGAATTAGTTGCTTTCAAAAGTCATCCCCTAAATATGTGCATATGGGTTGCTGAAGTGATTTTCATGCACATGTATGGATTTTTAGAAAAATTTTGATAGAGCTTTCTTTATTTGTTAAATTTGTGGAAGCATGTTAATGTGATAAGCATGAAAGGATAAACCATATAAACCATAAAATAGACATGAAACTTACCATAATCTTGATAATTGTAGCAAGGATAACAATATAGCATAACACAAATATCATCGAGCTTACAAGTTCAATTAAACATGCATACAACCAAAGTTCAATTAAACATGCATACAACCAAAGATAATTCCAAATATCCAAACGATAAGTCCAAAGATAGCTAATAGATAGTAGACAATAGTAGATAGATAGATATCTTGTCCCTTCTTTGCTCCTTCTTCTTCGTCTTCTCCATTTTTGGCATCAAGTACTAAAAAGTTCACTCATTTGGAGAAGGATCACGGTGGATGCGACGGTGATAGTAGCATGGAGAAGGTGGTGCTGTCAGAGAAGGGGGATGCTCAAGCACAGTTACGCACTGAGTCAATATCGCTAATTGATTGTTTGCCTTAATCTGTACGTCACAGATCTTCTAATAAATTTTCACCTTGAATTGAAATTTAAATGGTGCTACAACACTCCACATAAAACACATACCAAAATTTTTTAAAAAATTGAGCTTTTAAAAGTCATCGCACTTTAGGCCACATCAAGCAAGAAAAAAGCACGTCAGACAGCCCACAAGTGTCCCGGTTAGGCTCGGCCTGATAGACCCAACAGGCCGGGCTAGAGGCAGCGATGTTAGGCCTAAAACGTACGACTTTTTGCCAGCCGGACCTGCCTTTTGCTCTAGTCCACTGTATACACCTTCATAGGGTTGCACACAGCATGCTTTCCTTGAAATTTAATTTGAAGGGTGCTACAACACTCCACGTAGAATACATTACCAAATTTTTTTTAAAAAATTAAACTTTTAAAAGTCATTGCACTTTATGCCGGATCAACCAAGAAAAAGTATGTCAGATGGCCTACAAATAGTCCGGTTAGGCTCGGCCTGACAGGCAGGGCTGGACGCAGCTTGTTAGCCCTAAAACGTACCTGACTTGTTGCCAGCCCGACCCTCCTTTCGCCATGGTCCATTGTATGCACTTTCGTAAGCAGCGATGTTACGGGACGATTTACGAGATTCCTTCCATGGGGAGCGGCGAACTGCGGCGCAAGAACAAGGCCAAGGCCAACAGGGCACGGAGGAGCGAGACGCCGGCCGGGCCGACGAGCTTGCACCACCTCCCCGACGAGCTCCATGAGCGCATACTCCTGCACCTTGGCTCGTCTCTCCACCTCGGCCACGTGCAGGCGCTGGCGCCGCCCCATCGCCGACGCCGGCGCTTCCGCTCCCTCCACGCGGCCCCCGTCGCCGGCCACTGCTACGTCTACTACTGCCAGCTAAGCTAGCCAACGAGACCGACCCCGCGCACAAGATATATGATCGGCGCCCAAAACCAGAAAGTGCTACTATGGCCTTGTTGGCGTCCGGTGAACTCTGAAAACGTAATCTGGTACAAAAACCTCACAAGAGCATGGTTTTCATTACCGGTTTCAAATTTTTACCGGAGTGGACCATTCACACTGAATTTTCTGATTAGTGAAAAATTCAATAGATTTCTTCTGAAAATTTCAAGTTGATTTTGGATTTCAAAAAAAATTTAGCCAAAAATCGGTGAAAATGGTCAAAAGTCATTTGAAAATATCAGATGAATTTCAGACGAATTCAAAAAAAAATCTTAAACATATATGTAAATTTAAATTACCCGAAATAATTTGGTCCATACCATATTTTATTGAGGTTATCGGTAAAACTGGTATTTTTGGTTACCGGCTCAAAAGGATTTATTCATCATATACCCTCCCCTTAGATGGAAATTTAGGATTTACCCTCCTGGCCCACGTATCAGTGACTTATGATGACCCCACATGTCATTGAGGTGGGAGGGATAAATCCTGAATTTGCAAAATGAAGGAAGGGTATATGATCAACTTTCCTGGCTCAAAATCGCCCGGTAATGAGAACCCTGCACAAGAGCCAAAAGACACCAGTGCCCTTCCACAAGGCCTATACATGACAATAAATTCCACTGATTTGGAAAAGATTCTAATCGACTGATGTTTTTAGTTCTGCTTTCTTTAACTCTCTATGCTATTGAACTATATCTTTGCACTTCAAGGAGTAAATCGAACGTGCTGTTTATACAGAGAGGTTGTTATCATTCGATTGAAATTTGGAAGGGTTTTGATAATCATCACCGGATAGAATTAACCCAAAAATCATCCAAATTTTTGACCTTTTGATTCACCTCGCGAGTTGTGCTCTGGCTTTGGCTTTAGTGTCCTCTCCAGTGAGTTCATCTTCTTAGGCGAGGTTAGGGCTCGTGTGGCGTCTTCTCCAACGAGGTTTGTCGGGATTCTTCCTCCTTGTCAACGAGCCCAAGGGGAGAATCCCGCCCTCCACACCTAGGGTTCATTGTTCCTCCCAGGCATAGAGGGAGGCTAGGGGGAGGTGTCCCGGTGATAGGGGTGATAGGCGGGGTAGGAGGGTAGTGGATGGTGTTAGAGGGCAGCGGCGGCAAAAGATACTAGCTATTATATTAGGCGGGGATGGTACGGTGGGACAGGGTAGGGGGCTGCACGGCGAGGCGACGAGGGCGCCGTCTGGCGTGGATGGTGGAGGAGGGGGCGGGGGGAGGTGCGCGGAGCTGCTCTGGCGAGAAAGGAGGAGGCAGAACGGAGGGGTTGGAGTGAAGAGCGATGAGGAGGCGGCAGAGTCAGCGTGGGAGGCGGCGGGGTCAGGGTGAAGTTGAGAGGGAGAAATGGGGGTAGGAGAGATCCAATAGTTGTTTATTAGATTGAATGGCTGAAAATTTGGATGTTTTTAACACAAAAAACATCCGAGTGATCTCTGTACACACCCAATTTGGAAACATATATATTCCATTTGAGCCGCACGGGAAGATAGTGGTGTTTAGCGGGGCACTCGAATGTTTTTTTGTGGTTTAGAGCACTCATATTTTTTTTTGGATGAGAGCATATATGAGAGAAGAGGGATTCAAGTGTTTTTTATGGTTCGGAGCACTCACATTTTTTTGGAGAGGTACATATATGAGAAAAGGGGGTTCCAGTGTTTTTTGTGGTAAAGGGGATTCGAGTGTTTTTTGTGGTTCGAAGTACTTCATTTTTTTTAGAGGGGGTGTATACATGTGAGAAAAATCTAAATACTCTAAGTCCAAAAAATATTCGAGTGCTGTTTAGCACTTCCCCGAGAAGATAGACGGTGGAGGTTAAGGGGCACTACTATTTATTTCTGCTCCTCCCTCCTGGGATAGAAAAAATTAGGGTTTGCCATGGCCAAGGATGGACGGCGGCGCAGGAACAGGACCAAGAAGGCATGCAAGCGAGAGACGGCCCTGGATGACCTCCCCGACCACCTCCTCGAGCGCGTCCTCGTCCGCATCGACTCGCCGCTCTGCCTCATCCGCGCCTTGTTCGCGTGCAAGCGCTGGTGCCGAGTCATCGCCGACGCGCTCTTCCGCTCCCTCGACGGCCGTTCGCTCGTCCTCGGCCACTACTACGCCGTCGACCCGCGGCCGCCCAACGGCAACGCAGCCCTCCGCCATTGCGGCGCGCCGGTGGGCGACCCCACCTTTGTCCCCTCCTCGCCGGATTCCTTCGACTGCCGCCACTTCGCCCTCGACTACCTCCCTTACGGCCGCCCCCGGGACCTCGTCGACAGCCGTGGCAGCCTCCTCCTCTTCAACCACGGCCCGTGGGGGCTCACATGGTTCGGGTGCCAGCCCTTCCCCGACCTCATCGTCTGCGAACCACTGACGCGCCGTTTCCAGGGCATTGCGCGGCTGTCGGCGCTGGGGCATTTGATAAACCTCGGCACATTCCTGATCAACGGTGAGACTACCACAGGTGCGAAGGGCGGCAGCATTTGCATGTCGAACTACCGGGTGGTCTGCGTGGTCTACGAACGCGGCCAGCCACGAGCGTGTGTATTCTCCCCGGGGAGCGACGGTGGCTGGCGTCTCGCTTGGCGGGAAACCGACGATGACCCAGTAGACTTGCCCGGCGGCGAGCACGTGATCCACTTCGCCGGGCGCGCCGCCGGGAACGTCTACTGGGGAACTGAGAATGGCCATGTGCTGGTTCTTGACGAGAGCACGGTCGAGTTCTCGACCATAGAGTTCCCGGAGCACATGCGGTGGATGTACAAGAGATCAAACTTCCGGGTCATCGGTGGCGTGGACGGAGGCACCGTGCGCGTCGTCCGCATGACCGGCCAGGACCTTCAGATCTACGGCCAGATCCCGGAGTATGGCCAGTGGGTTGTGGAGAAGAGCGTCCGGCTGGCGGACGCGAGCCGCGAGCTGCCCGGGCGCGAGGCCAGGTACTTCGGTCAGCCGGCGAAGATCGTCACGGCCGACGATGGGTTCGTCGTGTTGACGCCGGAGGAAGAAACATGGCTCTTCTCCGTCGACCTCGAGACCATGGAGCTGGAGCGCGAGCACGAGAGGAACAAACACGCCGGGGCGGCGTACCCGTACGCGCTGTCGTTGCAATCTGTTTTGCACGTTTGTGTATAGTACGGCGAGGCAGCGCTGATGTCATGCATTGGTGCCTTTGACAGTTTGTGTAAGTGCTGGATTAGCTACACATCGATCGATAGTGTCTAGCGAGTTTTCTTTCACTTAAGATTATTATAATCTAGTTTATAAATGGGGATTATATAAGCTAGCTTATAATAAGTTGGTGGGAAATAAACTATCAGGTGTTTGGCAGTCTGGATTATCAGAGTTATAGATTGTTGTATTCGAATATTTAAATACTACAATGCCCTGGGAGATAGAGGCACGGGAGTTGAGGGTTGGATGAATGGCAAAGGTGGGTAATATTCCTAAAGTTTTATGGTCATTAAGATAAAAGGTGAATCTATAAGCTGAAATAAGCTCCTTTTTTGAGCTTCTTAGATTACAATAATCTGAGCTATTAGATTATAATAAGTTACCTTATAATCTGAGCTGTTTGTTTCCACTTATGATTTATAAGCTAGATTATAATAATCTTAAGTGGAAACAAACAGGGCCTTCCATGGCCATCATTGGCTTGTAGGGATTTAATCAATATGTCTGAATCGGCAAATCCATTACAGAATTCGTATTTCCGATTTCCGAGGAAATTACTTCACATACTACGACACTAGGGCAGGGCTAGGGGTGGTACCAGGTATGTACTGGCACATCCAAAAATATTAAAACAAACAAAAAGTATATATGTATTAGGGCTAAATTGTTTGTTCTATTAAACTTGATGAGGATTACTGTATAAGATTTTAAACTTGTATAAAACGTGCACCCTCATTAAAATTTTTCTACCTTCGCAACTGTATGGCATTATGGCAGGCATACGACATACCATGCTTGCATTTTTCGTAACAAAACGATTCACCGTGTTCCCTCACCTCAATCGCCTCGCCTCATTTCTTGCCCACTCCCTCTCTCTCGTTAAGTCATAGAAGTCAGAAAATTTACATCTCGAGTTCATGCATGTGAAGAATCGATTACCTTGGCTTAGTTGGAGGAAACGAAACGTACGAAAGAATTCCTGCTTGCGATAGTTTCGGTTCTTAGTTTGCAAAATCCTCGGCAATTAAGTTTGTGTGCGGTACCAATCCACGGTTCGACTCCTTTCAATGGCTTTCGTTGTAACAAACCCGGCTTAAATTTGTTAGAGATATGTATAGTTTGTTATTCCCCATTGTTATGAGGGGTTCTTTGCATATTTACCACTTGTACTTTGTGTATATATTCTGGCCCATTGGCCTCATATGAATACAAGCGCTATTCATAACATGGTATCAGAGCCAAAACTAGGGTTTTGCCTTACCTAGGGTTCTGCGCGCCCGTGTGCCGCCTCCGCCGCCGTCGTCGACTCCCGGCCTCCGCCGTCGCCGGCCTCGGCGCCTCCCCCGCCCGGCCTCGGCGTCTCCGCTTCCAGCCCGGCGCTTCCCGCGTCGCCGCTGCCGCCTCCGCCTCGTCTCCCCGGCCGCCGACGCGGCCTCCGAGCGTCGTCCCCGGCCGCCGACGTGTCGTCGTCTCCTCCATCCCCGGCCGCCGCGCCGCTGAGAGGCGGGCCTCCGCCGCCTCCGCTCCGCCTGCCGGGCCGCCGCCGCCCGCGCCGACCCCGATCCGCTCGAGGCCGCCGCTCCCCGCCGGCGCAGACTCGAGGCTGCCGCTCGCCGCCGTCGCAGTTGCCGCCTCTGCCGCCGTCATCGCCGGCTCCTCCGCTGTCCGCCCGGCCTCCGCTGCCGCTCCTGCCGCCGTCGGCCTCCGCTGCCGCTCCTGCCGCCGTCGGCCTCCGCCCTGCGCCCGGCGCCCCTCTCGCCGCCGCCGCCGCTGCTAACCCTAGCGCGTGAGTGCGTGCGTAACGGGCCGAAGGCCCGTTTGAGTTTTCTACCGAGCGGCGGAAGAAGAAAAAAAAAGCAAAAAAAAAGCAAAAAAAAAACGTCGTTCTAACCGCCGCGCCGTCCAGCGCCGCCTGTTAGACTTCGTTCCCTTGGTCGCCGCGCCGTCCAGCGCCGCCTACCAATGGGCACCGTTTCCCTCCCTCGCTGCCCGGTGATTTTTGATGGTGTTAATTACACCGACTTCGTGTCTCACATGCGCATCCACATGCGTGGTCTTCGTCTCTGGGGCGTCCTCTCTGGCGATGTCACCTGCCCGCCTTGCCCTATTCCTCCGACGGAGCCTACGCCTGTGGCATTGCCCCCGACAGCCGATAAGGCTGCTGCTGAGGCCGCTCGCCTCGCTGATGATGAAGCTGCCTCTGCCTACCACGAGGCTCTGGATTTCTACAAGGATCGTCTGACCGTCTACACTCAGTGGTACGATGACAACGCTCGGGCTGCTGCTGTCTTCATCGCCAGTGTCCAGCCTCAGTTTTCTTCTGAGGTTGTGGGACTCCCTTCGGCTTTTCAGATGTGGACTCATCTTCGTCAGCGCTACGAGTTACGCGCAGAGGAGACTCGTTTGAGTGGTGCTGGTCTGATGCCACTCCCCTCTGTGCTCGCCGCTCGTCCGTCTGCTACACTGCCTCCTCCAGCGGCTACCACAGGTGGTGGTGGCCGTCCTCCGTCTGGAGGTGGCCGTCCTGACTGTTCCTACTGCAACAAGGATGGCCACACTGTGTCCCAGTGCTACAAGAAGAAGCGGCATCTTTCACGCCGTTCTTCTACTGATAGTAGTGCTTCTACGACGACGTCTGCCTCGACTTCTTCAGCAGCTTCTCTCACCGAGCAGGAGATAGCCAGACTTCGACGCCTACTTGCCGCTTCAGGTTCTCCCTCGACAGGTTCTGCAGGTTCTGCTACTGACTCTTCGGGCACTGAGAGACCACCTCCTACACAGTCAGGCACCTCCCCGTGGATTCTTGATTCTGGAGCATCTTTTCACATGACTCCTGATCCTTCCACTCTGTCTTCTATTACACCTCTTGATTCTCCTGTCAGTGTTCTTACTGCTGATGGTACATCTCTTTCTGTCTCTGGTCGAGGATCTCTTAGCAACTCATCCTTTCATGTTCCTTCTGTTGCTCATGTTCCTCGCCTTACCTTACAGCTTCTTTCTGCTGGGCAGATTACTGACCTTGGTTATCGGGTCATTCTCGACTCTGACTCTTGTTGTGTTCAGGATCGCCACACGGGAGCTCTGGTTGGTTCTGGCCCTCGGCGCCGTGACTCACAGCGTCTCTGGGAGCTTGACTGGCTTCACCTTCCTTCCGCTGCCACCGCCGCCGCCAGTCTCTCCGCTTCTGCCACTTCGTCTACCGGCTCTTTCCAGCAATGGCATCACCGTCTTGGCCATCTGTGTGGATCCCGTCTATCGTCCTTAGTTCGTCGTGGTCTTCTGGGGTCTGTCTCAGGAGACGTATCTTTAGATTGTCAGGGCTGTAAGTTAGGTAAACAGATTCAGCTTCCTTATCCTCATAGTGAGTCTGTGTCTCAGCGTCCTTTTGATCTTGTTCATTCAGACGTTTGGGGTCCGGCTCCCTTTGTTTCGAAAGGGGGTCATCGTTATTATATTATTTTTATAGATGATTTCTCTCGCCACACTTGGATATATTTCATGTCTTCTCGTAGTGAGGCCTTGCCTATCTATAAACAATTTGCCACTATGATACACACACAGTTCTCCACTCCTATTCGTGTCTTTCGTGCTGACTCTGCTGGCGAGTACCTCTCTCGTCACCTGCGCAGCTTCCTTGCTGAGCAGGGCACTCTCGCTCAGTTCTCTTGTCCTGGTGCTCATGCTCAGAATGGTGTCGCTGAGCGCAAGCATCGGCACCTCCTTGAGACGGCTCGTGCTCTGATGATCGCCGCCTCTATTCCACCTCACTTTTGGGTCGAGGCTGTTTCCACTGCCACCTATCTCGTTAACATCCAGCCCTCTTCTGCTCTTAAGGGTGCGATCCCTGTTGAGCGTCTCTGTGGTCTTCTTCCTGACTACTCTGCCCTTCATCTGTTTGGCTGCGTTTGCTACGTTCTCCTCGCCCCTCGAGAACGCACCAAACTGACCGCTCAGTCTGTTGAGTGTGTCTTTCTGGGATACAGTGCCGAGCACAAGGGCTATCGGTGTTGGGATCCTGTTGGTCGTCGGATGCGGGTTTCTCGGGATGTGACTTTCGACGAGTCTCGTCCATTCTACCCACGTCCTGCCTCTCCTTCGGCTTCCTCTGTGGAGTCTCTGTCTTTCTTGATATTTCCAGATACACCTATATCTGTTTTGCCCTCGTCCACCTGTCCCACTGAGTCTCCACATATTCCTCCTGTGGCCTCTCCGCCGTTGTCGCCGCCTGTGTCGTCTCCTACGACTCCCCAGGCTCCTCCTACTACAGTACCTCCTCCTCTTATCTTCTACACTCATCGACCTCGTTTTGAGGATCTTCCAGCTGAGCCATCTTCTTCTGATGTTCCCTCTTCTTCTGATGCTCCATCTTCCCCTGATGGGCCATCTTCTCCTCGCTACGCTCTCCACGATCGCCAGTTGATTCGGCCTCCTGCCCGTTTTGTCTTTGCTGGCGCGGCTACTCGTGAGCCTGTCTCCTACCGGGATGCTGTTACTCACCCTGAGTGGCAGCTTGCCATGGCCGAGGAGATTGCTGCCCTTGAGCGTACTGGTACTTGGGATCTTGTTCCTCGTCCATCTCATTCTCATCCCATCACTTGTAAGTGGGTCTATAAGATTAAGACTCGCTCTGATGGCTCTCTTGAGCGCTATAAGGCGCGTCTTGTTGCTCGTGGTTTCCAGCAGGAGCATGGTGTTGACTACGACGAGACTTTTGCTCCTGTAGCCCACATGACCACTGTTCGGACTCTTATTTCAGTGGCGTCTGTTCGCCACTGGTCTGTTTCTCAGCTTGATGTCAAGAATGCCTTTCTTAATGGCGAGTTGCGTGAGGAGGTCTACATGCATCCGCCACCTGGGTATTCTGTTCCTGAGGGCATGGTCTGTCGCCTTCGTCGCTCTCTCTATGGCCTTAAGCAAGCCCCTCGTGCTTGGTTTGAGCGCTTCTCCTCTGTGGTCACTGCTGCTGGTTTTTCAGCTAGTGATCATGATCCTGCGCTCTTTGTCCATACTTCGTCTCGTGGTCGGACTCTTCTTCTCCTATATGTTGATGATATGATCATTACGGGAGATGATTCTGAGTACATTGCCTTTGTCAAGGCTCGTCTTAGTGAGCAGTTCCTTATGTCGGATCTTGGTCCTCTTCGTTACTTCCTTGGGATTGAGGTTACTTCCACTCCAGATGGTTTCTTTATGTCCCAAGCGAAATATATTCAGGATCTTCTTGATCGCGCCTCTCTCACTGATCAGCGTACTGTTGAGACTCCCATGGAGCTCAATGTTCACCTCCGACTCTCTGATGGCGAGCCTCTTTCTGATTCGACTCGCTATCGTCATCTTGTTGGGAGTCTTGTCTACCTTGCTGTTACTCGTCCGGATATCACTTATCCAGTTCATATTCTGAGTCAGTTTGTTTCCGCTCCCACTCAGGTCCACTACAGCCACCTTCTTCGAGTTCTGCGATACCTTCGCGGGACTATCTCTCGCCGTCTCTTCTTTCCACGTTCCAGCTTTTTACAGCTTCAAGCCTATTCGGATGCTACTTGGGCCAGCGATCCTTCTGATCGCCGGTCTATCTCTGCTTACTGTGTTTTGCGCTATTCATAACAAAATTAAGCTCATCCATGATTAACGCCAACCACACGCATGCCTTTGCGTCGCTACATATTCTATCTAATGAAAACGACACAAAGGGCGCGGAAACTGAGACTTACAAGGAAATGAATCAAGCGTAAACGTGTGCGGGAATCATGGATCATGCATGCGTTCGTGCGTAGCGTAGACGGCGCGAGAACCAGACGAAGAGTAGGAAGTAGGAACAAGGGCGTCGCACCGGCCGGGTTGGCGAGGGCGCACGGCGTCCCAGACAAGCTCCCCGTACGGATCTTCCTCCGCCTCGACTCGGCTCTGAGCCTCATCCGCGCTGCGGCCGCGTGCAAGCAATGGCGCAGCATCATCGCGGACCGCCGCATCATCGGGGAGCGCCGGGCCGTCGCGTACGTCGCTGGCCACTACCACGTCGCCGAGCCCATCTACCAATGCCCGCCGAGCCATGGCGGCAACACCGTCGTCTTTGTCACCACATCGCCGGCGACGGTCGACGGCCGGCACTTGTCGCTCGATTTCATCCCCGATTGCAAATCTTGGGGGATCGTCGGCAGCGTTAGCGTCCTCGTCATCGCCAGGAGGAAGACAGGGTGGAGACACCATTGCTTCCTGGACCTCGTCATGTGCGAGCCCCATCACGCGGCGCGCGCGATACCGGTTACTCCCTCGGTTGGCGGAGATGAAGTATAACCAATTAACCATTGCCTAGGCGTTGTTCCTGAAAGACGAGCACGATATCGACTGGTGGGGCGTCCTCGTCGGCACGTCAAGGTTCACGGTGATCTGCGCGCTCTACGTACCGTACGCAGGTTCACCATGGTAGCACAAAAGAGCCCGACGAGTGGGGAGCTATGGCGACGAGGCTGCCTGGGAGAGGGCAGGAGAAGGTTTATGAGGTGGAAGTGGCCGCGTAGTAGCTGCAAGCAGCGGATCATTGCGCGCAGTGGCGTGGCCAGAGCAAAGCTATGGTGCGGTATTGGCAATAGCATATCAGGTATATCAAGCTGACACTTGACACCAACACTGTAAATTCCAATTACAAGATTGTCGAAGAATTTACACAATAGCTTATATCTTGCTTGCTATTGTCAAGGAATATGTTTACAACCGATTTTTTTATCTGATTTTACATGGATGTGTTTATGAATGTATGTGCATGTGTCCGAGAATATTGTCCAAAATTTCTTTGATATTTTCAATCAATTTTCAGCCAATTTTTACCCATTTTTATTTGAAAAATGAATTTCATTTGGAATTTTCATCTAAAAAACTATCGAATTTTTTCAAAAATCGCTATAATTGGTTCGATCGGTGACCTCCAGTTAAAAAGTAAAACCGGTAATCAAATCCCTAATCGGGGCATCAAAGACAGCGACTACATGCAAGCTCTAAACGAGCAGGGCCGGAACTATAAGTTCTCGTTTGTCTTCCTCCTGGAAAACCTCCGATGGTCGCACGACAGGCCGGCCTTTCGAGTCATCGGCAGTGCGGATGATAAGCTGCGCATGGTCGGCTTGATGAGCAACGAGCTCAAGGTCTTTCTGCATCAGCATATTGACGAGTGGGTGCCGGAGAAGAGCGTCAGGTTGTCCGAGGTTTCCCGTGCAATGCCTGAGCTAGGGTGGCAACGGGGCCAAGGCAGGCCCTCGCCTCGATCCCCGCCACCCCAGCCCCGGGTCGGCCCCACGTGGGGATAAAAAAGCTAAATTATTAATAATAATAATGTAATTTTATTTATTATTTATAATTATTTAGATATACTTTTTTAAAAAATATAGCTTTAAAATATATATTCTAACGTATAGATTTAGTTATAGTACAAATATATAAGAAAAAAATATAATTTTTTATATTAAAAACTATAATCAATTATGTATTTTTTTTATTTTTACCGAGTCCCCGTGAGACCCGTAGGGGAGGACCCCTGCCCGTCTCCACCCCACTAGTCTAGCGGGACATACTGTTTCCCTGTGTGGGTGATAACCCTCACCCCCGATAGAAAATTCTCTGCGGAAGAAATTACCACCCCTAGCCCGAGCAGAAGGGCATCATCGCGCCAGGTGCAGGATCTGTCCTCGTGAAGCTGACGGCGGAGGAGTGGTTGTTCTCCGTCGAGCTCAAGGCCATGGAAGTGGAATGCAGGCGCAAAAGAAACAAGTACGAAGGTGTGGCTGATCGATAGAATTTTTTGTACGGATAATCCATTTTTTATTCAAAATTACAGAAATATACCTGCGGGAAAATTTTTTACAAGAATATGCTTCAGTCGCCTAATGATTGGGCGACTGGAGCCTTTCGCCCAACCATTGGGCGACTTTAATCCAGTCGCTCAATGGTTGGGCGACTGCATCCAGTCGCCCAACGATTGGGCGACTTAAATGCAGTCGCCCAATGGTTGGGCGACTGCAGTCAAGTCTCCCGTGAATGTTTTAAATTTTTTCAATTTTGTAGTTTTAAACTGGTAAAAAATATGCTGGAGTTGTAATAAAAGTTTATGTTCATTGTATATTATAGGTGTGTAAAAAATTTTGGGAAATTTTTTTTAGGAACGATTGACCGTAGAACGATCGGTACATACGATGGTAAGTGATATTTTAATGTTATTGAGAATTCGTGTCTCTGGGCTAGGATTGGGTTGAGGAGGATCGACGGGCCCAGCGGTCAGATTATCACAGACGGTTCTACATACAAACCATCTGTAATACTCGCTATCACAAGTTTTATATATCGATGCAATATAAACAACTAGTCTGAAAAGATAAAATAGCAAAGTTGTATATGGCTTATATATACTCATTAAAAAGGTTTCGACGAGATCTACAACTTTTCAGTTGAAGCAAAATCCAAATTCCGAAAGGAAGGCCAAGAAAAAGGGCAAAAACAGAAACCAAAAACTTACGACGCGGGTTTAGGTCCAAAGATGGCCGATTTTCGGGGTCTTGGAGGGCGACTGGCGCAAGCAGGTCGTTTTTATTGGATCGGGCTCGTCGTTAGCTTTCCAACGAGTACAAGAACGTCGAAAACGGACACCGTATGCAAAAGTTATGCCCGTTTTACTGAAGGTGTGTCGGAAACAGACTGAAACTGCTATAACTTTTGATCCCGTGGCCGAAATTGCTCAAATTTTTTTCTAGAGGCTGTTGGATGTATGAAGAACAGCTCCACCAATTTTCACTTTTTTTAGCAAAGGTTTGATGCACTTTCCAAATTCTCAGTAAATCAAAATATTACTTACCATCGTATGTACCAATTGTTTTATGGTCATTTGTTCCTAAAAAAAGTTTCCCAAAATTTTTTACACACCTACAACATACAATGAACATAAACTTTTATTACAACTTCAGCAGATTTTTTACCAGTTTAAAACTATAAAATTGACAAAATTTAAAACATTCACGGGGTCCTGAGTGCAGTCGCCCAACCATTGGGCGACTGCATGAAAGTCGCCCAATGGTTGGGCGACTGGATGCAGTCGCCCGAGGGTAGAGCGACTGGATTAAAGTCGCCCAATGGTTGGGCGAAAGGTTTCAGTCGCCCAACCATTAGGCGACTGGAGCCTATTTTTGTAAAAAATTTCCCCGCGGGTATATTTCTGTAATTTCGAATAAAAAATGGATTATCCGTACAAAAAATTCCTGATCGATATGGGCTGCCGTGGCCACCTGCTTCGCGGGCTTGTGCAGGCCGCTGTACAAAACAGGGACTAGGTCGGTGCTCACATCTGTAGTTGTTAAGTACTATGTGGTTTGTACTCTTACTTGTTTAGACTTCTCAAAAATGAAGTACAGGAGTTAAGGAATTTTTTATGGATGAGTGATGAGTTGAGTTTTGTTGGAAGATGTTAGCATTTGGCTTGATCTTTTGTGTTTACTTCGACCCTTGCTGAGGTGTTCTGTTTCTTGTCTACTGGCAGCTTTATTGTTCCTCACCAGTGGTATTACATTCATGGTCCGCACTTGATACTCCATAGCATCAAAGGGAAATTCAGTAGGTAAAATATACCACAAAATATGATTTGTTTTCCCTATCTGCATGCTAAGCACAAAAGTAGTAAATTAAACTTGCTAGTTCAGAAGCATATGCTTGCAGCACTTGGAAACAAACGTTGAAAAGTCATCAGCTACCTGTATGTTGACGATTTTTTTAAATAATCTATTTTTATTCTGAATTACAGTAAATACCTGTGTTTTAGTTTTTTTACAGTATCAACTGTCGTTCTACGGTTAGATGACTAGATCAAGTCACCCAACTGTTGAGCGACTTGGCCACTTGTCGCCTAACGGTTGGGTGACTAGCTCAAGTTGTCCAACCGTGGAGCGATTAGGGCACTATATGGGGGTGCGTGCACGTCGGCCCAATCCACTATGCTCATTTTTGCCGAGAGGAGCGAGGCCAAGAGAAGAGGAGAAAGAGAAGAGGAGAGGAGGAAAGGAGAAGAAAAGAAAGGGAGGAGGATGAGAAGAGAGGAGAGGAGAGGGAGGGGAAGAGATGAGGAGAGGTCTGCACATCGACGACGGTGAGTTCCTTGTATTTTTTATAGATTTACTTTTGAAACATGATAGGATAATAACTAAAATCATTAAATATATAGTTGTGTCAAGCCTTTTTTTGTAGATTTAGTTTTGAAACTAAGGTAGATTAGTAACTAAATTTATAAAATGTGTAATTGTACTTAGTACATCACATATTGTTAATAGTTATAAATAATGTAGTCGTAGAACTAGCATTAATTTAGTTGTTAATAGGTGTACTTTCAAAATAATGGTAGGTTAGCAACTAAAATTATTATATGTGTAGTTGTGTCGACTACGTCACATATTGTTAACAGTTATAAATAGTGTAGTTGTAGAGCTAACGCCAATTTAGTTGTTAATAGTTGTAATGCCGCTATGGCTATATCCTAACCCTAACCTCTTAACTCCATACCCTAAGCCTTAACCCTAAACCCTGAAACTGTAAACCCTAAAACCCTAATATCGAAATGCGACCATGGCTATATATGTTGAGGAATATGCTGTTTATGCAAGAATGCAAGTAAAATTTTAGAATTTTTGGAGCTACGCTATAAATAATTAAACCATTAATTGTGTCATAATTTCTAACTTCAAATTGAATTGTAGATATGGCTCACGACCTTGGTGGTTCGAACTGGCCTTTTGGCCTGCTGGACAGGTGCGTCGACGCGCAACACTGCTTGAGTCGTCATGTTGAGGATGAGGCGCCCCAGTTAGCTGTCGTCCATACGCGGACACCTCAACGGGCTTGTAGACTGGACCTACACTTGAGAGACAGGTTTGTCTGCAAATTATGGCACTTCTTTTTATGTGTGCTTTGCAAGATGAGTGATGCCGGCCTTCTACCTCTCTCGCAGATGGTGGATGCCACTGACAAGGACGGTGGTCTGGTCGACGATGACTGGGAGGTCCAGGCCGGCCTAGAGCAATCACAATGGTTTCCATTCGACCGACCGTTGCTGACAACTCTCGTAGACCATGGGCAGCCTGACACGCACACCTTTCACATCCTATTCAGAGAGATGACCCTCACTCTGCAAGATGTCACGGTGCTAGTCGGCCTACCTATCATGGGAGAGGTTGTCTCCCTGCTGGATGCACTTGCTAACTGGCATGACGACCTGCTAGGCAGGTTAAAGGGGGTTCTTCTGGCAGGGGCCATGGCAGCGTACTATGTCTTCTTGGTGTGACAAACACATGGCCTTGCCCATGCGATCGCTTTCGTAGTTCCAGGTACGTATGCGTACAGGTTAAGCGGATGGACCTAGAGGCCGACGAGTACCAGGTGTCACGACATCTCAAGGCGTACTTGTTACTACTGTTCGGCTGGGTACTGTTCTCTGTAATACATGACTTGTATTTCCTATTCTCTCAATAAGCCAATTATTTTTTGAACCGTATGCACATGTATGTCCTTCTCCCAAAAAATGAGCGCGTTGGATGGCCATGACGGTGTAGTTGCAACCACTCGGTAGCATTGCATTTTCGGGTTGGAAATACGGGATTCTCGATGCGTTTCATTTGCTAGCTACAATTTCACTCGCCTCTCTTCTCGCTCTCTCTACGGACCGTGCAGTCACTATTTTTTTACTTTCGCATGGTGTTAAGAATTTCAGATAGTATTAGAAATAGTAGCTGCAACTTCTTATTCGTAGGCCACAGCACAACACGCGCGCACATGTTCATCATACATGTATACATACACTGATACACAACATATCATACATGTATACATACACAACAGTACAACACACACGTCAAAGCAACATGTCGCACCTACGGTGCGCGCGCCTGGTCGAGGCGGTGCTGCGCCCAGTCCTTGACGTCGTGCGCCTTGGAGTCGAGCCTCGCCCGCGCGTGGTCCAGCTTGTCGGCCCCCTCCGGACCCTTCCCCGGCGGCGCCGACAGGTACTGGTACATCCACGCCAGCACGCCCATCGCCGCCGCGCCGAACGCCCCCGACGACACGAACCCCGCCGACAGCAGCGCCACGGCGACGGCGGCCGGCACCAGCACGGGGCTGAAGATCACCAGCAGCGGCGTCGCCACGACCAGCGCCAGCACCGTGCCCGTCAGCGTCAGCGCCGACAGCACCAGCATCGAGCCCGACGCGGCCGCCGCGGCCACTGCCTTCGCGACGGCCACGGCCGCGGGCTGGCGGTGCGCTTGCTCGTCGAAGTACTCGTCGCCGTAGAGGCTCCGCATGTAATGCTCCCCGACGGTGCTGCCGCCTCCATGCCCACGCCCCGCTCCCGGCCAGTGGTGGTACGCTTCCTCGCCAGCCATGGTGATATTTAGTTGCCTCAGCTACTACAGATTCGGATCCTGGCCTTCTCTTGCCTAGCAAGATGTGATGAAATGCTCGACGAATCGACGCAGGGATGGATTGTGATATATAGCGTGCGGTGGCAGTAGCTGACGGGGAGGGAGGAGGGCTCCGGACATGTGGAGGGGTACGTGGCGAGGGGTTTGCTCTGCATGTATATCGATGCCTCACGTCGTGGCACGTACCTGCCTACTTGCGGGCTCCCGCCCTCGCTCGGTTCTTACGTGTCTTCTCCTTCCAGCCCTCGTCCCATGTTCCGACCGGCAAATGGAGCTCCAACCTGACGCCGCCGTGGTTGTTGGCCGCCGATATTGAGTTCAGCTACATGGCACACTGAAATGCTCCTATAGAGACAGTGATATGGAGTTCGCAGAGTACTTGTTTTTTCCATGGGAGTGTTTATTACATAGTCAACTATTTTTTTCTTTATTTTCAGTTATTTTTTATATTTTAACTTTTGGTGACTGAGAGTGTAATTTTAGATAGGAGAAATTAGTACACTGCAACTTTAGGTGACTGAGAGTGCAACTTCAGGTGACTGAGAGATAAAAAAATTTCAGTCGATTGTGCAATAGCAAAACCATTTTTCTATATATATATCTTTCGTATGCAATCGAATTTGACGTTGAAATATTTCATAATTTTTGTAGAAAATTTGGAAACTTCCACATTTGAATTTCTTGGAACTTTCATATTCAACCAGTTTTCACCTGATACACCCCATTTATTCTATATCAGTCTCCTCAGAGCAGCGATGCAATTATGGCTGCCCCTCCGCTCTAAGTAGATAAGAACTTAGAGAAAAGAAAGGGTATGCATATATACCACAATAAAGGAACAGTTTTTTTAATGAAATTCTTGCATTTCAAACGTAACCTTAACGATTGTTTTCTAGTGAAAAAAAGAAGAGAAGGGAGAGCATAATTTAGAAAGCAAAATTCTTGCATTCTAAACATACCTTTAACGATTGTTTTCTAGTGGAAAAAGAAAATAAGGGAGAGTATAATTTAGAAAACAAAAGCAGCTTGTGGGAACAACTCGAATTATTAATTAATGCACTGTAAGCATGAAACGAGAAACTAATTAATAATTCGACCTAGGAGAGCTCTCCTCCGTGTCGGAATCTCCGTCCACCAGTACATAACGGTCAATATCGATACTTCCATGGTGAAACGCAGAGAGATCTACACAAACTCTAAGCACAAAGAAGGCCACGATCCATACGTACGGCTTAGTTCATCCATGGAGAAGGATCGACGGCGCAGGGACAAGATCAAGACGAGAGGGCGCGACCTCCCAGACGACGTCCTCGAGGAAATCCTCCTTCGCCTCTCCTCGCCTCGCTGGCTCATCCGCGCCGCGTCCACGTGCCGCCGACGCACGCTTCCTCGGCCGCTTCCGCTCCTTCCACTCGCTCCACCACGTCGGCCACTATTACGCCATCAACCCTGATCACATGCCGTGCGACTATGAGCACGACGACCTCATCCTCTATGTCCCCACCCCGACGGCCACTGTCGATGACGATGGCCTGCAATTCTCCCTTCCCGACGAGCGGTTGTGGGGGCTGGGAGCTTGCGGACGTCCGCGGCAGCGTCGTCCTCCACAGCATGCGTCAGAGGCTCAGAGCTGCAAGAACCAGAGCCACTACTTCCCCATCCTCATGGTTTGCGAGCCGCGCGCCTGCACAGCGGTACCAGAAGATCATGCCCCCGGCGAAGTGCGACAGTTGAATATTCGTCGGCGCCTTCCTGCTCGACGGCGAGTCCGGTGGAGCCGACGGCGGCCACAAAGACAAGTATTTTCCTAGACGCATGGTTCGAGATTGTCTCCGCAGACGTTGGGTTTGTCATGCTGACGCCGATCTATGACAGATGGTTCTTCTCCGTCGACCTGGCCACCATGGAGCTGGAGCGCGAGCACGAGAGGAACAACTACGCCGGCCCCGCGTGCCCGTACGCTCTGCCGTGGCCTCCTGCCATGTACGCCTGTGTAGGTTATCAAAATCGGTTTTAAATTTTTATCTAAGGTCCAGTAAAACCGGCAGTACCGATTTTTAGAAAATTTTGACAATTTTTAGATCAAAAATTTCAAATATAAATTGGCTAGAATCAGCGTAAATCAGACTCAAAATAACTCGAAGTAAAATAAAATATTTAAGACGGAATTGTACTCTAACCAGGAATGCCTGGTATAGAACCAATTTTCACTGATTTTTATAACCCTCGTGGTAGGAGGAGGGAGAGGCAACGCTGACTTTCTCCGTTTAATTATTTGTGTATGTGGCCGAAAGAATTGTATGAATTACTCTGGCGAACGAGGAACTAGTGCTCCATCACTGATGTCCGACCTCCGCCGATTTGTTCACCACCACTTTCCTGCTCCTATGGTAGGCAAGCCCCTGCTTAGAATAGTACAGCAGCTAGCTTAGAGGTTTTAATGTGATACTAGCCGAGCGATCCGTGAGTTACAACGGATTTTAAATAAATATAATATAAGTTTTAAACTTAGTTTTATATATAATATGCATCCAATCAATAAACCATATAGAATCTTATCATAAGCTATGTGCATATGTAATCTAAGTATCTGCAGAAGATCCTTAAGATAGTATATGCATGTGTCATGTATTTATCCATAAAAGATCACATTAAATCAAAGAGATAGAGAAGTAGATGGCAAAGTCACTAACACCGAATCATTCTTTTATAATAATAAAGATATAGACATTGCTTTATCGAGAAAACTACCTTAAAGCAAAACGAGAAACAGACCTACGGCTTTAAATAGGACAAAACAACGAAAGTAGTCACGACAAATGAACAGTAAGAGACAACTACTCTAAACAGGACACTCGACTACGTTAACAGACTGGGTTAACAAGTGGGTTAGGGGTTCAACCCTCCAAAACATCCATGGATTGGCGAGTTAACCTGGTTAAAAGCATTTTTAACACTTCTAATGTAGGATTAAGTGAACCAATGGAAAAGATTAACAAATTAAGTAGTAGTGTAGCTATTTGTAAAATAAAAGACATTAGTGGTAGCTAATCTTGGTCGCTTTGTACTAACAACAATCAGAATTATGAGGCGACATAATCTCTGAACCTGTGTAAAGAAATCAACATCAGAAGTATATCTGTTATTTTTTGGTTTCTTAACAACTTTTGGGTTCTATCGGCTAATAAATCATAACCCAAAAGAATATGCCTTTGTTCTTTTTTTTTTTTGACGTCTAAGACCATTCAACTAAGGGGGATTTGCTCCTGTGCCCTAAAGTTTAATGGCGTTTGCTCATTTGCCCTATGACGTCTCACTGACATGTGGGCTCTGGATCCGCATGTCAGTGAGACATCATGGGGCAAATGAGCAAACGTCATTAAATTTTAGGGCAGGGGAGCAATTTTTCCTTCAACTAACTGAGAATTAATGAGGCGATCAGCTGTATCTTAATGATTTAGACTAACAGATTTCATGTAAATTATAATATGGAGTCGTTCTGTGCGCCTAGGGATCAATGAATAGTTATATGCATGACGTATGGAAATATAAACTTACTGAAATCAATCGAGCAAGGAATGAAAAACATAGAAACTTAGAAAAAAGAAGTTCAGCCAATAATGGGGAACAAACAAACTTCAAAGATGGGACCAGCCATAACTGCATATGGTAGGAGGCTAGGAGCAAACATAGAAGCAAGATGAAGAAAAAACCTTTAAACATAGAAGCTAGATGAAGAAAGAAACTTCTAAGATTGCCATGTGTATGACTGAACAAACAAGCTTCTAATAGAAATCTAGAACTGAATACTTGTGGTTAGGAATTGGGAGCAGCCAAGAAATGACTGTGAGATAAAGAAGACAAGAACCTTAAGCAACGATTGGGGCGATGGCGGAGGAGGTGGCCGCGCCGACGATGGGGGGCACGGCGGAGGAGGCAGCTGCACCGACAATTGAGGCGACGGCAGAGAAGGCGGCTGCACTGACGACTGGGGCGACAGGGGGCACGACAGGACGTGACGGTAGAGGAGGCGGGCGCACGAGGACGATTGCAGCTGCGCTTGGCGCGACCTAGCGAGGGGTGAGAGCAAATGCGTGCGGTGCGGGCGAGCGAGCGACCCAATGAGCAATACAGCTTAACGGCTTAACGGGCCGTTAAGCTAGCAACTTGGTGGGCTGAAGCAGACAGCTTAACGGGTTGTTTTTGCGGAGCAGGCTAGAGGCTTTCACGGACAGGTCGTGTCTACTTGCAACCCTAGATGTATCCTTCCGGCAATGCCTACTTTCACGGCTACATATATAGGGCCTGTTTGGCAGAGCTCCACCAGCTCCAGATTCACAAAAATCAGATCCAGATTCAATTTTACCAACCAAACACTTCTAGCTCCAGCAGCTCCACCATGGATCTGCTCCACGAAAACAGTGGATCTACCCCCAGATTCATGGATTTGGTGGAGCACCTCAAGGGGTGCTCCACCAACTCAAATTTGGTGGAGTTGGGAAAAATTACCCACCACTGCCACTGGTTACACAAAAAAACGGTTCAACCTTTTCTTTTTCTCGCGTCGCGCCTCCCCCGCCTCCTCCCGGGCCTCCGCCTCCCTCCTCCACCGCCGCCTCCTCCGCCTTCTCCCTCCACCGCCGCCTCCTCCGCCTTCTCCCTCCACCGCCGCGGTCTCCTCCCGGGCCTCCGCCTCCTCCCGGGCCGGCGCCGCCTCCCCCGCGTCCGCCTGCCCCCGGGCCGGCGCCGCCTCCCCCGCCTCCTCCCGGGCCGGCGCCGCCTCCCGCGTCTCCTCCCGGGCCGGCGCCGCCTCCCCCGCGTCCGCCTGCCCCCGGGCCAACACCGCCTCCCCCGCCTCCGCCTCCGCCTCCTCCCGGGCTGGCGCCGCCTCCCCCGCGTCCGCCTCCCCCGCGTCTGCCTGCCCCCGGGCCCGCACCACCTCTCCCGGGCATGCACCACCTCCTCCTCTTCTCCGCCTGCGCCCGCCGGCCGCTGCCGCGCCTCCGTGCGTGTCCGTGCCTCTTTTTTTTTCATTTTGCCCCCTGACGCGTGGGGCCCAGGTGGAAGTGAGATAGAGAGGGAGGTGGAGCTGTACCAAACACTTTGACGAATCCCAGATCCATGATGGAGCTGCTCCACGGTGAATCCAGCTCCAGATCCACCTTCTAGGTGAATCTGGAGCTGGTGGAGCTCTGCCAAACAGGCCCATAATAGAGAAGCTTAGGAACTGGTTAGTGCACAGTAAACACGAAACAGCAAAAAGTACCATAAACGACACGATCTAGGAGAGTTCTCCGTGTTCATGCATGCAGTGGTGCACCTAGGATTAAAATTTAGGAGGAGCTAATAGGATTTGCTCACCGGTTTACCGAATGCTAAGTTGCCGGCTCGGTAGCTTGCCGCATTGCCCGTGAAACATAGAAAAATGTTATTACAGCTATGGCGACCTATCTTGGAACTGCGATGCAATCCATAGAACTTAAACAAGTCGTAGGAAAGACTAAGTTAGAATCCTGCGAAATATAAAGCACCACCCAAGCTACTCCTATGATCATATCACACACCCTAGCCACAACTCATGTCCCAGGCGTCGTTGTACTGGTCGTAGCGGGGAGAGGTGACCATGACCCTGTGCCCATTCGCCTACATAGCACACATAGTGGCACGTTGCACATACAGGCAGCAAGAACATGATGGAAGAGACCGGTGCCAGCTCAGCATGAGGTCCAGTTGCCACACTTAGTCGCATTACATCCATCGGTACATCTCATATCCAACCACTGACTAGTACATCTATCCATGCTCCACATGCGCACAATTAACACAAGCTAGCTAGACAAAAGACAAGCTCCCGCCCTGCCATTGATGGCGATGGTCGCGGAGGCCACAGGTCGGCAGGTGGCATCATTCGTCCTCAGCTCAGCGGCGACGCTCATCGTCATGCTGCTCCTCCAGTACTGGCTGGCGGAGTTCAGCGCATGAGGGTGCAGATGCAGTTCTCTGGCTGGAGAGATAATCACCAGAATGAAACATCAGCAGCAACATCAAGACAGGTGATTTCACCAGCACACAAGCAACCAGGGCAGACCCAGGGCCCTGTCTAGTCGGCTATAGCCCGGGTCCTGGCCCAATAAGTTTCATAGCCATTTACTGTTCATTAACCCATTTCCCTCTCTTATTCCCCGATGGCCTAGGCGCCTGGCTCCAGCGCCATTAGCCCCCCGAGGCTTCGACCCCCCTACGCCTCTTCCCAGCTTTCGTGATTGCCCTTGATCGGCTGATTCCAACCCTAGCTCGCGGGAGCGCCCCGAAATCGATCCCCATCATGGCTGTGCATCCTCCCTCCAATGCAATCTCCCAAGTCCCAACCCTAGCTCGTGGTTGTGGCCCAGCCGATTCCGTTACCCCCTGCTAGCCTGCCCTCCGTCTCCGGCTGATGGCTCCACCTTCCGGCCACCTCACCTTTCCTCAGGTTTTATGCCTTCCTCTCTTTCCCTTGGTCCAGGCAGCTACCTTCTCTCCTATTTTTGCCATTTCTATTGGTTTCCTGCAGAGAGGGATAGGGCCATAGGGGGCACGCGGTTCTTAGGTTTCCAAGAACAAGAAACCGCCGCTTCCGCTGCAGAATCTTGATGTTTCGTTGTAGGGAGTTGGCATTATGTCAAGCTAGGTCTAGTGTTTTGGGCTGCAACAAGGAGGAATTGGCTCTAGCCTGCACGAGATTTGTAGCTCTAGGCTATGATCTGAATAAGCCTTATGGTTTGCAGTCTTATTATGCTTCAATGGATCTGGGGATATCGTTCTAGTTACCCCCCCCCCCCCCTTCCAATTTATCTGTCAGTTTCCATTGCACTATCTCCTTGTTTTCACCGAGCAACTTTGTGGAGTTGTTGATCCTGTGAGCATTACTGATTCATTGATTCCCTTCCATAGTACTGCTTTGGAGTTACATTGTTGTTCATTGTCCAACATTTTTTGTTATCGATAACAGGAGCTATAGGTAGTAAGTTGTTTTCATGGTGGTACTGCATTTGATGCTTCTTGTTGGTATAATTTAACCTTGTTGTGCTTCATACTGATTGACAAAAAAGAAAATCGATAACAAAATTATTCTGACTTTCCGTTGTCTTACAGACTTATTGCTGCATGTGCATGATAATCTGGTTATGTTACAATTATAATGTTGAAGCTAGCAGTCTTTTCAAATAATGATGTGTTTTTAAGTTTTTGATTCCTCTAGGTAGAGGAGGTGGATGCTGCCACCTACCCACTGCCTAAGACCATGTGCTCAATAATCTTAGGGACTTCGTCCACCTCCGTACGCGCACCAGCACGGTACAAAGTTCTTTCCCTTTTTATGCTTTAATTTAGGGTGTTATGAGTTGCAAACTCATGTTGTGAGAATGTCAAGTGATTGACATGAAACTGGAATGATGGCATGGCAATGACAATGGCTAACCATTTAAGTTTTTCTAGGTTATGAACCATGACTTTATTAGGAAAGAAGCAGACACATTGGGTCTGACTTCAAGAGTTGTTGGGTTCAGGTTATGTTTCTGAGTTTCATTTGGTTATGGAAGGTGCCCTTTGTTAATTTCTGACATTCCATTTCTCTCTTTGCAGCAATCCTATCTTGCAAGTTATTTTAGATGAGCTAACTTACAACATAAGCTATTTGTCCCCATTTCTTTTTGTAAGCACAAATCGTTGCCATCTCTTGATTTGTCTTTTTTCTGGGATATCTAAACTTCATGAATTGGGATTCATGAACAATATCAATTATATAGTCCATAACTGAAAGTAGTGAGGGAGGGAGGTAAGGAATAATGGAATATATAGCATTCATCAAGGTAATCCTAGTTTCTCACTCTCTCCTAGCCTCTCTATATTTTTTAAAGTTTTAAAAACATATATGTTTGCCGTATTGACGTATCATTGTTTTTGCAAAATATCGTATCGTGGTATCCATATCGCCATATCCGTATCGCATATTGGGGTACCCTAGGTTAGCCCTCCTCTTGCTTCATTTCTGGGTCCGCCACTGCGGGCAACTCCCAAGCAACAACGGATGGTGCACTGTGCCTCCATGGGAGCTGGAGGTTCCCCTCTGTTGTCGTGTGCACCGAGCTGACACCTTGGAGAAAGACCGGTGGGCGACAGCCTCGACGATGTTCTTGGCAGCATCCCACCTGTGGGGGTGAGGGGGTAGGTGGCCAACGGTAGGGGCACCAGCTCCACCTGACACCCGATGGGTCCGCCCTTGCATGCATGCATATGTCTCAAAATCTACTGAGTACGAGTGAAGAAAAATGTCAAGTAGCTTAGTAGCTCCTCTCTCCTCTCACGTCCATCCGACCAAAAGCCCTACCATCCACACCCCACGGCACCGGCGACCACGCAAGCCCGCTGGACAGCAACTCCGTCCCCGGTGGCCACACAAGTACATCGGAATGGAGGGAAAGGTGGGGACGAGGGTGGAGATGGAACTCATGGAAGTGATTCTAGGTGCTCAGCAAAGGAGCTACTTTATCACCTCAAATTTGAAAAATGTGGAAAATGAGAATGTTTTAAAACTTTTTATAGTTCTTGATGTTATTCGAATTTTTCTAGAATTCTCAATTTGGATCTTGCCAAACAAATTCAAATAGCAAAGATAAAAATAAAAAATCAAGGATCAAGAACCAAAGCAATTAGAAATCGAATTAAACAAAATTTAAATTTAAAATTCAAATCGGAAAACAAGATTTGAAATCAAAGTAAATAAAACCAAAAGTAAAGCAATATTAAAATCATCCAAATATTTGATTAGAGAATTAAAATACAAATTCCAAACTCAAAAATGGAAAATTCAATCAAAAACTAGAATTTCATTTTTGCTGGCCTTTTCTTTCTCTCTCATTTCTTCTCTCCCTGCCACTGGCCCCACTCCTCCTTCCTTCTCTCTTCTTTCTCCTCCCTTTCCGCTGTTCTGCATGCAGCTAGCCGATATGGGGATGCTGGAACGATTCTTCGGCCCCGCTCATTTCAGCTTCAGCTTCTGGCTTATTTTTTACTATTTATAAATTTCATCTTTTTCTAAACTTTTGGATTTTTTTAGCTTTTTTGCCGGTTCTTTTTCCCACATTCGTTTGCGTTGTTCATAATGAGCTAACATATTTTTTTCTATTTTTAATTTTTTTTAAATTTAATTACACTAAATAAGCCACCTTCAGCTACAGTAAAATTTTAGCTGCTACAGTGCACTTTTAGCCTTAAACTACAACTTTTCAGCCCAACCGAGCAGGGCCTTCAATCTATATGGATCCCTTGTATAGATACCCCCTTTGATTTTTTGGAAGATACTTACACGCTCGAGATTCAAAGTGAAACTTAACCAATAATTAGTCCAACAATATATAAATTAGGTAACATAAAAATAATATTGTTGGATTCATATTTGAAATCATTTTTTATTATAATTTTGTAGCTACGAATAAAGTATTATAAAAGAAATTAACGATTGAAGTTTAACTATACCATGACTTATAAAAATCAGCTGAAGGAGTAGATGGCTGGCACATTTATCTATCCTCTGACTTTTGATGGTGGACGATGGGTGTGCCGTGCTTTATTAAATTCTACATGTTTTAACTCTCATCATAGCAGCTTGCCTGACAGCCTCAGCGCTGCAAAGTGCAAACACGATCACTCGAAGCATCTCCAAGCCTAACCGTGTAAGGCATCCAGGCCCAACCAAAGCTCGAGTTTGACTGAGTGTTGAACAGTACTCCCTCTGTCCTAAAAGTAAGTTGTTTTTCAATTTTTACCATCTTTAACGTAAGACTTGAACTATGACACCAATTTTGATAAAAAATTATTACAAAACCGAACTTTTAAGGATATATTTTTGGAGAATCACACTTACTTCCACATAATATTTTATAAAACCATACTTTTAAACAATATCATATACAACAAGTTTGATATCCTAGGCCCGCTTATTAGACTAAGAGCCCTGCTCGATTGGGCTGAAAAATAGTGGCTTATGGCTGAAATTGCACTGTAACTGGTTGAAATTATACTGTAGATGAAGGTGGCTTATTTGAGGTAATTAAATTTAAAAAATTAAAAATAAAAAAATATATTAGCTTATCAGGGACAACGCAAACGAATACAGGAAAAAAAGAACTAGCAAAAAAGTTCAAAAAAAGCCAAAAGTTCAGAAAAAAACGAAATTTATTAATAGTGAAAATAAGCCAAAAACTAGAAGTTCAAGTCGAAAGGACCAGAGCGTAACAATGTTACATTTGTTGCTTTCTGCTGATGTGGACGAACCCACTACAGTGGATTCAGTGGTGGATGCAGGGATTTTGGAATAGGTGCTCGAAGTTGTAAAAATATTTTTCAGTACAAAACATAAAGATCTACAGTAGTAATAGTTAACATACCATCGAGGTGGACGCTATCTTCTATGTCTTTCTACCTCTCTCCCACAAAGATCTCAGATTTGTAGACTTCTTCATTTTTTAAAACTCAAAGATCTACAAAATCATAAAAATACAAGTGTTACTAGATTCATTAAAATTATCAGTTCGACGGCGGACAATGTGTGATCATAAGATAATTGATGAATAATATGAAGCACATACAGACATACTCACATACAAGCATAAAAGCATTGCTCATTTTCATTTTTCAACACATAACAACAATCTGTATATGCATGAAAAAATCAATGAGCACCACATGATACAAGGCATATATGCATGAAAAAATTGCCTTCAGGCTGTATCAATGAGCACCACATGATACAAGGCATATATGCATGAAAAAAATAGCTTTAGAGTTTAGGCTGTATGCACTATCAACGAGCACTACATTACAGTGTAAATGAGCATAAGTAATAAAATGAACGCCTGTAAGATTAATACTCAACTACATGCCTACTCACAGAAACACCAAAAATTATAGCTTCATAATAGAGTAGCACAAGACAGCAACCTTTTAATACTAGAGTTCAGTACTCGAAAAGAAGAAACCTACATCTCAATATTTATTATCTTTCCGCAACTACATTGCTAGTGTTAGCTAATCATAAAGCAATCAATATAAGAGGAGCTGTGAACTAAACACGCTCATTAACTGTAACATCCTGGAAAATATAAATATTAAATTATAAAGTTTTTGGGTTATTTTATTTGCTTTACATTTGAATTTGGAGTTTGTTGACTTTTTGTAAATATAAAGGAATTACAAAAGTAAAAAGGGGGAAGAAATCAACACATGAAATAATAAAACATGAGTATCAAATAAAGAAATTGAAAAGATGGTCCATAAAATAATAAAGGAGAAGTGTAAATAAGCATGGAATGTTATCCCTAGAAATTTTGGTAAGCAAAATAAAAATAAATATAAGTTCAAGTGTATGTATATGTATATATACATACAACTAGGCATAGCAAGGAAATAACCTTTATGTAATAAATATCCACAAGATGGTAAATATAGAATTATAAGGAGCAAGAAAGAGAGTAAATATAATTGAAATTATATGAAGATATACATAATTGTAGATAGATAATACACACACAAATGTCTAAACTAAAAAGAAAAGAAAAGAAAAATAAAAATAACACAGCCGGGCCGGCCATCACCTCGGCCCAGCCCTTTCCGCGCGGTCGGCGCGCTCGCGCGGCCCAGCCCGCCACCAGCAGCGCGCGTTCGCGCCTCACTGCGCTGCGGGCCCGCGCCCCGCCCTCGCGCCTCTCCTCCCGCTGCCGCGTGGCCGCACGGCCGCTCCCTCGCGCTGTCTTGGCCGCGCCTGCGCGGTGGACCGCTCCCCCGCCCGTGTCTCTCCCTCTGCGAGTGGGTCCCGAATGCCAGCCGCGTCATCTCCTTCTCCCCGTCGCCTTCTTCTCCACGCGGCCGCGCCCCTAGCACCAGCTCTCTCTCGCGCTCTGCCGCAGCCGATCCTTCCCCCTCTCTCTCACACCCCGCGGGCAAGTTCAAAGCACCACCCGTCCTCTCTCCCCCACAAAATCTCGGAGAGATTGAGTTCCTCCCCCCTGCCAGCGTGAACAGCGGAAGGCCGACGCTGCCCCGCCGCGCGTCCACCTCTACCGGCTATAAAAGCCTCACCTGGGAGTCCTAACAGCGCCGCACTACTCCCTCCTCCCCTCCCTTGCAACCAATTGAGCCGAAGTGCCTCAATCGCTGCCGGCCCCCTCCATCTTCCCAAACTCCGGCGCCCGAGCTCCCCGCCGATTCGCCGAGCCCCGATTCAATTCCCGGTGCTGGGAGCTCCTCCATCAGCCGTGGAAGCCACCCCCGTGGTCGACCGCCACTCTCCGCCGCTCAAGTTTCCCCGCCACGGTGAGCCTCTCCGCGCCCCCACGGTTCCCGATGCCGGCGCTCCTCGTCGCCTCCCCGCCACCATGGACGACATGGTAAGGTTCCCCATGACTCGTTCTTGCTTGTGCTCACCTTAGTTCGCCCTCTCTCCCTTCCGGCCGCCGGCGCCCCATTTCCCCTCATCACTGGCCGCCTAACGCCGCCGCCAGCTCGCCCTGGCGCCTCCCCGGCCGAAGTGACTACCTCCCGGAGCTAACTCGTCGCCTGGGCATTCCGTTTTGCTAGTCGCCGCCGCCTACCCGGCCATTCCTCGCCGGCGGCGCCATCACCACCGTGCACCAGCCGCCTCCCCTGTTTCTTCCTCCTCTTCTCTGTGATGGCCGCACCGAACCCCCCCCCCCCTCAATACCTTTTCTGGTAAGCATGACATGTGGGCCCCACTGCAGATTAGCACCTACCTAATGGATATCACCTGCATCATCTCAATTTACTTCGTGAAGCAATCTTAAAATGTGAATTGTAAATGAAAATTTGAGTAAAAATTTGGTTGTATGATTACACTAAAAGGGATATGAAATGAAATTTAAAATTTTAAGTTTAAATAGTGGCATGTAAAGACACATTATGCATGAGAGTATAAATAAGGAATTACCTATAAATTTATAATGGAAAGTAAGAATAAGAAATTATTTATAAATTCATAAATGAAAAAGAGAGAATTGGTTGCATGTCCAAAGTTTAATATAGAATTCAATTAAAAATACCCTCAAGATTAGAATTAAAGAAATAGATTAAATAATCACTAAAGTATAAACAAAATATTAATGGTACCCTTAAATTAAATCATGATGTTAAACTTAATAAAAATAATAATACTAAGCATGGTTTAACAAGCTAGGACTCATACAAATAAATCCTAATTCAACTTAAATTTAGCCTAGTTATGAGTAAAGGTGTATAAAATATGATAATGGGATTATTAGAGATGTAAATTCTAATTAATTACCATATAAGAATAAATATTGAGCCCTTGCTATTTATCTTAATAAATAAAAGCCTATATCAGAGACTATTCTAAAAACTTAATTAAAATATCCAAGTGTTCTAATACCTTCGACTAAAAGATTTATAGAATAAGTACAGATCTCATCTGTCAGTCCAGTTTTCCTTGCCATAACCGGAGTTGCAAGACATGCATACCCTAGAGATAAAATTAGTGCACTAAACTCCTGCACCAGACTATAGGTCTAACCTGACTCATGGAATTTCCTTGATAAATACGAAAATGATAAAAGAAATAATTAATAAAAAGTTTAAGTCTCGCTTCTTCCCAATCGACTATGTATGGCCACCTTCCCTTCCCAAAAGCAGATAGTTCCTGTAGGTACGTCTTCTCTTTCGATCCCTTGTATTTCTAAAATTTTCCCTCACGGTAAAGTATTCCGACAACTCGCCCTTCTGCTCAAATCCAACTACCGCTATGCTTACAACACACTAACCTGTATCATCCTTCTACTCTCAAATCATACTAAATGTATAATTTAAATTAAATCGGATATTTAAAGTGTTTGGATTTATTTGGATCTTTTAAGTTATTTGCTTTCATTTTGGATTCAGTCGTTTGTCGCGTAATTAGAAACTGAAGTCCGAAGATTCCACGGATCAAGCAATATCAAGAGCGAAGTGAAGAAAACATCCTAAGCTCAAGAGAAGGCATTGTGTGAGCTCAAGACCGCGGTAAACCGTGCCAGGCGAGTCAATACTTTGATCATGTTGAACCCACATTTATGCAAATTACTTTGTGTTAAATTAACAAAATGCATGCTGTTATTTTTATGCAAATACATGCTAAACTTGATATTCTAGTTATATGCCAATGTTTACTTTGAATAGTATTACCCCTCCTTTGGAATGATTGAATGTGAAAACCTTGTCGCCCTAACAAAAGTATAATACATATATTTCGAAAATAAGTCCCTAGTGATATGCTATGCTTAGTGTTGCATTAATACTCAGGGGGCGCTGAAATGCCCCATACATCATGATCACTTTTAATAATGAGAAAATGGTTTGGGCAGTCATGGTGGGAATGACTGGTATATTTGACATGACTATTTTATACCCTCCAAAAATCTCAACATGCTTAAATATCTGGGCGGACTAGTTCGAGTGTGTGAATATGTGGTGCAGTGGAAGCACAAAGTGAGTTATTGATAGACCGCCCAGATAACCCTAAGGACCGAATCTTGTCATGTCACCCGTGTAAAACAGTACAACCACAAGTCTGTAAAGTACAACTTTGCTAAGTAGATTTATCGAAAACTCTGGACTCATCTCACTAATAGGGGGAGAGAAGTAATTATGCAGGGGCAAGGGAAGGCCTAAAGGGACACCGAGTGGAGGGTGAAGTTTCCCAGTCGTGCTAGCGCAGAGGGGAGTGGAGCCCGTACGCTAGTAGCTGTGGGAAACATCCCGTGCAACATATGGGACCCACCGCAAGTGGGCAGTCTCCCATGGGGTGAGATGACAAAAGGGTCTAGATACTTTGAAAAGTCACTGTGATAGTCTGCTCAACCATACGTCTAAGGCATCGTGTGGGGCAGCGAGTTGATTGTCTCTTGTGGGGAAAGTGTACAAACTCTGCAGAGTCAAAACTATTCGAATAGCCGTGCCCACGGTCAAGGGCGGACATGGAAACTTAACCAGATATAGTTCTATTTCAAAATGCTTTATGATGGGTTGGAAAAGTGAAAGGGCAGAGTAAGGCCCTAGTTTGGAATTGTCCTGGGTGTCGTCCCAGTGGTAATGTAAGCGGCTATAACGCTGAAGAATGGCTATATGGTGCAGATGCCATGTAATGGTGGATGGAATCTGAATCACTATTATTACTTCATTCAACATATACGTGTGTTCAAAAGGCTAGGTCTTAAGGATTTTTATATAATTGTATTCAAAAGCACTCTTCGCAAAAATAAAATAAACCAAAACCATCCTTTGAATAGCCATACATGTTATACACTGCATTCTGTGTGTTGATTCGCTGAGCACGGGGTCGGAGTGCTCATGCTCGCTTTTGCGACAAATTCAGGAGCAGGAATCAGATCACTGTGCTTCAACGATACTTCTGGATCATGATGGCAAAGAAGATGAAGATGTCGAGAATTAGGTCGCGAACCTCCAGTTGACTGCCCGTGGGCATGTCCTGAAGGTCCCACCTGTGTGCTTCGTTCTTCCGCTGCTGCAATTTATTGATTTCGGCCTAATCGGCCCATGAAGTAAGTCTATTATTATATTTACGCTTCCGCATGATATGTACTTTGATATTCAGAACTGTAACTGTGTGCACTATCTACTGATCCAGGGAATAGTGCAGTTAAACACAGTAGATTCCGGATTATAAAATCTGGGTCTGACATTAACAGGTACATTACTACTCTCGTTCTCCTACAATTCCCACAAAAGATTGTTGATTCGGAAGTCGCAACCACAAAGACAATAGTAAATTATTCACAGTATCTGATGAGGCGATGGGGTCCCGATCTTTCAATAGGATGATAACTTCGATTTTGGTGGAGATGACTCTTGCGATCCGACTACAACCGTACGACGTCGCTTTCGCATTAGCAATCGCTAAACCACACTCCAAGTCGTTATCAACCATGCCAAGAACGCGGTTGACCTGACCACGAAGGTCTATTTCTGCATGCAACCGAAGAACACGCAAGAACAAGATAACAAGCAATCTGAAATTACAAATATTTATATTGAGTTCAAAAGGTGGGATTTCGTAGAGGTTCTTTACAGTTGGTCTAGCCGACACAAGCGAAGAACAAAAGTTTTCACCATGGAAAAACTAAGCAAACGAAATCCAAAGAGTTCAAAGGGGGTAGAGGGTGAATATATGAGTTGGAGAAGAGAGAGGGGCGGCCAAGGGTCGTCCTAGGGTTGGACACCCACCCTAAGAAAAATTACAAAGCCCTGGGGCCCAATTGGAGGTGGCGCAACACCTTTAGACTCGGATTCAGAAATAATCCTGACTTGTTTCGGTGATATCTTTCTGTACAGAATGAATTTTGAGGTGAGGTCAGATCCATTGGAAAGAGAATAAGATAATCTTTCCATCAAGTACTCACCCATCCCAAACGGACTCCGGATGCGAATTCTATGCATATTGGAAGTCGGTCCTGTCGGGCTAAATTAGCGTCGGATTGTTTTGACGATTGCGACGCGACCAAAAGGTTTCTGAAGCTGAGGCCTCTTCCATTGGATGGGCCTTGAAATAAGCTTTCCAACAAGCACAAGAACACCTAAATCGGACTCCGTTTGTGAAAATTATAGCCATTTTATTACAGGCATGTTGGCTGTCCCGAACCGAATCCGAATTGAGTTTTGAGTTGATTCAGTTTGATTTCGGTTGGGCTTGAGAAAATTCCGAATTGGGCTTGGAAACCTCATCCAAAATAAGGGCTTTAAGTTCTTGGACCTCTCCCCTTTTGCTCTCCACTGCATGGCTTCTCCTTAGCTTTATTTTTCCTTGTTTTCCTCCATTGATTTGTCCTCGGCCTCCTTCTTACCCTCGGTTCAAAAGTCTTCCATTTGTCAAACCTAAGAATGTACAAAGTAGTGACATGAGGTAGTACTCCATTCTCCTGAATAACATTAGTAGAAATAGATAGAAATGAATTCACCTTTTGTTCAATCTTGATATTGGGTGCTATGGTCGTATGCGTTTGTGGCGTGGTCACATTAGTATCCGACATAATCTTCTTTGACAGGAATATAGTCTACAAAGCATAAATCCAAAACTACCATCACCAACCCTAAATTACCATAGCACATGCATCGTTTTCAGAGGCGCAGAGCGGAGGCGACGAGGCGTGGCCGCGCGCGCGGTTTGGTCGATCGGTCGTGCGCCGCGGTGCCGCCATGTCGAGCTCGGCGGGCTGCCAGCGGAGGCGCGGAGCGGATGGCCGAAGGCGCGCCTGGTGGCTGGTGCGGTCTGCGGTCGTGGGTCGCCGCCTCGCAGGTCGTCAGAGCCCGGAGGGCGGAGGCGGCGAGGCAGAGGGGAGGCGGCGGCAGCGAGGCGGAGCGGAGGCGGAGGGCGGAGACGGCAAGGCGGAGGGGAGGCGGCGAGGCGGAGGGCGGCGATGGCGAGGCGGAGCGAAGGCGGAGGGCGGAGGCGACGAGGCGGTCGCCGGTGGAGCGGAGGCAGCGAGGCTAGGGTTAGGGCCCGCGGCTCCGCGCGATTTGCCAATGGGGATCGGGACCGAGGGCGGGGGATAGGCAGGCCGCTCGGACAGAAGATGGGCTAGGTCCTGGCTTCACGTGCGGTCGCGGCCTGGCGGACTGCTGCGATTCTCTCGGCCTCTCGGGCCGAATTATGGATATAAACAGCTAATTTGGCCCAACTATATATATATTTATATGTATTATAACTTATGTATACTATGTTTTTTGTCAAAAAATTTGAGTGTTCAGCTGAACACACATGAACTACTGTAGATCCACCACTAAGTGGATTGACTTTGACATGTCAGATTTTCTGCGTGGATGGTGGAGCTAACCAAATTGTCTTCTCAAGGAAACCATCGACCAAATTGTCTTCTCCACGAAACCTAATGGTCTCGGTCTCTCGGAGGTCTCTCGATGGCTCTCGATGGCTTTCAGGGAAAGGAACCATGCCGTTTGGTTAGCCCCAGTATGACACAGAGTCATGTAGACGTGTCAACTGTTATCTACCTTGACAATTACCTCTATGGAAGAAAACAGAAACGAGATGGCTTTGTTACTCTAACGAGTGATCTCAAGGTGTTAGGACCGTTAGATACAAACGTAAGTATTTAAAAATGTGGTTTTGTGAAACGTATGCAATAAAGAAAAGTGTGGTTATCTAAAACTGATGTTTAAAGTTATGATTTGTGATAGTTTTGACAAAGGTGGTGTGGTTTTGTGAAATTTAGGGTATGTTCATATTAGATTTTACTGATAGCTTTTGACTGCGAAAGTAAACTTGAATAAGGTATTCATTAAAGTAAAAGTCAATATAAATATGCCCTTACTCTTTTATGTAGTAGTAAACTTGAACAAGGTGTTCATTAAGGTTTTTTCGGCACGAACAAAGCTCCGATCGGTTTCAAAAAACTATGAGTCGAACCCATGCCGTGGTGAGCTTAATTAGTTCAGCAAATGCTTAAGAGGTGATATTTCTTCAACTGTTGCATTATAATTGTTCGATTGAATTGTACATGTTGTCGTCAATTGATGATGCATGTAACATTTGAGCCCAGGTTTGTACATTCGTTTGCAGCTATAAGCATGTTACATGGTATCTACACAAAATTATTGGCACTGGAATATGAACCCCTGTTCTTTTTTAAGCAAGTAATTAGCACAAGTGCTCAACTACGTAAACTTGGTAGTTGAAATGCACCAGCACTTGCTGCGCACAAATTGAAAAATGAAAAAAAAAACTTTCTCCCACATGCAAAGATGCAAACCTAAGTACCTAACAAACAGTTAATACATATTAACTACTGCCTCCCTATTTGCAAATACTTGACACGGTTGAATTTTTATGATCTCCAATGTTAAACTTTGATTGTTAACTGATATATTTATAAAATATCACAGAAGTATAATGCTATGAAAGGATTTCTTACGATAAATCTAAAAATATTATTTTAATATGAACAATTTAAATATTTAGAAAATATTTATTGATCGAAGATAACTTAGACCCTGTTTGGCATAGCTTCATCAACAGCTTTATGAGCTGTTGTGAGCTGTTTTTTGCCAAACACCCTTTTTGCAAACAGCTTCATGGATGAAGCTCCTTAAATCATGCTCTCACAAGGGAATGGGGTGGGGAGAAGCTGAAAATAGTAGCTTTTCATAGCTCTCTCCCTCAGGCTCGCAGTTCTAGGAACCCACGCCCTTGTAGTTGACAGAAATTACAGCACTTTGCCACTGGGTCCCCACGCCTGCTTCCTCTCCTCCCGTTCGCACTTCTCTAATGATTTTAATTTTTTAATTCATACTCATTCAAATATATTATTTTTTAATTCATATGACCATATACAAACATACAACTCCAAATGTTAGAACAAGTCAGGTAGACAGGGGCATCTTGGACAATTGCCCTCTTTCAGTCATGCATGAAGCTGTTGGTGAAGCTGTTTTGCCAAACAGTTTTAGCTTCACCGGTGAAGCTGCTCATGAAGCTGAAACAAAAAAAAACAGCTTCACTAGTGAAGCTGAGCTGTGCCAAACGGGGCCTTAGTTTGATTGATCCAAGTAAACAAGAACGATGAGCATATTATAGCGGAAGAGAATGGCGCATGTCTGGACGCCCGGCGTTGTGGATTTTTGCAGAAAAGACCTTGTTGATTTTGAAATTGTGTAGACAGCTCCGCTCAAATCAGCTGCTTTTTTGCAGAAAAGGCCTTGTTGATTTTGAAATTGTGTAGACAGCTCCGCTCGAATCAGCTGCTAGTGGGCTGGGGGCCGCTTAATTTAGCGATGGCTTATGAGTTTTTTACTGTAGCTGTCTTATTTTTCACTGTAGCTGATAGTGACTTATTTGATATAATTAAATAGAAAAAACAGATTAGCTTATCACGGACAATACGAAGGAATACGAGAAAAAAATAAAAAAAATAAGAAACAGTATATTTAAAGTCCGAAGCAGCTGAAAAGAGCGAGGCCAGTTTTGGCGTACCGTTCTTGTTGCATGTTCACTTCTTGTGTTTTTCTTGGAAGGACAATCTTTTTGTGCCTTTTTAAGTTAAGATACATTCACCTTATGCTTAGAGTTAATGGACTTTACGTATGTGCCCTGCGAAAATTACAAATGCCAGTTACTTTCTTAGGTTACTCCACCACTAGGACTGCTTACTGACAATATGTGGTATAGTCCGAACGTCCTTATTCATGTAGATTTTCCTTTGATTGATAACTATTGTAAACTATTGAGGTACAATCTTCTTTGCCACAAAAAACATGCTATTGCTTTTCTAACCTTTAGTTGTATAAAAACTACTGGAAAACTCTGTACTGGTTTGGTGTCCGGTACTGTCGCATGTTAGGCTACTAATAAGCTTCTAGGCGTGTTTTTGTCTGAACTAGCCACGTAGGCGTGCCGCCACGCCACGCCAGCCACCGTATAGGCCGAAGTAAAAGAGATGAAAATTCGTGAGAAGCTTTTTTAAAAAAATCGAAGACACATGCGTATTTTCGGAAAAAGTCAAAGGTCTTTTTCGTAAAAAATCGAGGACCTGTACGCAACTAAACGAGGACCCGTACGTAATTTAGAAAACTACAGGGCGCTATCTTTCAAAGGATACAAAATTTCGGTGAAGTGAAGGGGTGTTTTTAAAAAAACAAAACTGGCAGGGACCTTTTTGCGAGAATAAAGGACCTGTATGTAACTAAACGAGGACCCGTACGTAATTTAGAAAACCGCGGGGCGCTATCCTGTGAAGGATACGAAATTTCGGTGAAGTGAAGGGTGTTTTTAGGAAAAAACAAAACTGGCAGGGACCTTTTCGCGAGAAAAAAAGGACCTTTACGTAATTTCCGAAAAATGCGAGGAAACCGGCTCCCCCGACCGTACCGAGATTCCTCGGCCACGCGTCGGGCGGAGCGCGCGCAGGGGCGACGTGGACGCCCTCGCCGGCCGCGAATCCTTCCGGCTTTGTGTTTGTCTGAATGTGTAAGCTAAGCCGCACAAATACAAAGCAGAGAGAGAGAGATGTACATTTGATCCATTCAATTACATAATAGGGAGAGGAATTTTCTGTTGCGTGTGTTTGAATAATATATATCTCCAGGGTTTTTCACAAATGTTCACTGTTCTCATAATCAGCGCAGCGTAGCACGCTTACCATTCTAGTCAAATACAATCACAGAATAATCTTGAGCTCCTTGGCATGGGATGCGTGTCTAACTGCATATCACGATTTTGTTTTTACCAAGCCAAAAAACGCTTACTTAATGTAACATCCTAAATTTTCAAATTTTAATTTAATGTATGTCTAAACATTATTTTTGTGATTTTTCAAAAAAAAAGGGTATTTATGAAAGGTTTTCCATAATTTCAGCAACTAAAAGTGAATTTTCTAAAATAAATAAAGCATGATAAAATTTCAAAATATTTTATTTAAGTTCTAAATAATCCAAAATGCATCTCCAAAATTTTCAAAAGTTTTGAAATTATTTTGCTATTTTTCAAGACCTAAATTCAATTTTTTGGAAGTAAAACAATTTAGAAATGTTTTTAAAATCAAAAATTGTTCGCTGGCTGTAACAGTAGCGTCAGCTTGCCCCATTTCCTCTTCTGACCTAGCCACGGTGTACACGCCGTTGCTTGGCCAGTCACCTTCCCTTTCCTATTTTTCCGCGTGGAAGTGTATTTTTGTCGATGCACCTTCTCTCTTATTTCTTCGCCACAGACGCTAACACACAGGGCTCGCTCACCAGAGGTCGTCTTCGACTTTAGTGGGCAGCCATTGAAGCCAGGGGCGGATCTACAATGGGTCAAGGGTGTTCAGGTGAACACCCAAAATTTTTGACAAAAAACCTAGTATATATAGGGTATATTACATATGTATATATATAACTGGGCCAGTTTATCTATTTCAAGTCATAATCTGCTGCCCGGCCCGACCGCCCGAGGGAATCCGCGTGCGCGCGTCCGAGGGAAAGCCAGCCCAGCCCATTGCTGCGCGGCGTGTGCGCCTGCGGCCTGCTCCCCGGCCCCCATTTCGCCCGGCCCCCGTTTCCCTCGACCCCCGAACCCCGACCCACATTTCCTGCCGACCCGACGCGGCGACGCAGAGGCGGAGAACAGGATAAGCCTGAACCCTAATCGGCGAGACGGCGACTCGGCGCCGACCGCACCTCCGGCCCGCTGCCCGCATCGATCTAGGCTCCGCTCCGGCGCTCCAGCCCTCCGCGCCGCCGCTCCGCTCCTGCGCTCCGCCCCTCCAGTCCGCTCGGCTCCGCCGCTCCACTCCGGGCTCCGGCGCTCCGCCCCTCCGCTCCGCCGCTCCGGCTCTCCGCTCCGCCGGGCGCCGGCACCGCGAGGTCCACCGTTGGCCGTCCGCGACACTGCCAGGCGCCAGATCCCAGATCTGGCCGTCCGGCCCTCCGCTCCGCCGGCACCTCGACAACGGGCTCGACCGCGACACCGCGTCATCACCCGGCTCTCCGCTCCGCCGCTCCGGCCGACCGGCCCTCCTCTCCGCGCGACCGCGCCTCCGCCAGTTGCCCAGTCGGCCAGTGAGTACTTGAGCATGATGTATTGATGTTGATTGTTGAGTTGAATTGTTGAAATGTTGAATTGATGAGTGATGAATGTTGATGAATGATGACTGAATCGGTTGAGACTTTAGACTTTAGATGAAATATTGAATTATTGTTGAATTTGAGAGAAAATGACAGTTTAGACTGGTGAATGGTGATGTCTCATTGTATCAAGATTACATCTTTAGATGAAATGTTGAATTATTGTTGAATTTCAGAATGAGAAATGTTGACTTTAGATGTCTCAATAATGTTTATGTGTTGAAAAATGAAAATGAGAATGAGCAATGCTTGTATAGTTGTATACTTGTATGTGATTATGTGAATGTGGGTATGTGCATCATATTATTCATCAATGATCACATATTGTTCGTCGTCCAATTGATAATTTTAATGAATCTTGTAACACTTGTTGACTTGTATTTTATGATTTTGTAGATCTTTGAGTTTTTAAAAAATGAAGAAGTCTACAAATCTGAGATCTTTGTGGGAGAGAGCTAAAAAGACACAAAAGATAGCATCCACCTCGATGGCAAAACCGATTTCTAATGAAAGCCAAGTTCAGAATGAGACGAATTCTCCTTCCATTGACAATGAGCTACAGATGGTAGTGCACACACATGATGACAGTGGCACTTCCATTGACAATGAACCTCAAATGGATTGCTCATTGTCTCCAATTACAGAAGAAGATGATGGATCAGATGATGAAGCCATTTATGATATTGATTTGCTTTCGCATGATCCAGGAAAGAGAACTCCCATCGCGGACTATAATGTCAATGACCAAGATGCAATGAGAAGGGGGTACATTGCATTGGGATCATGTCAACCACGGGCACATGGTTCATCAAAAAAGTCAAGAATCTCCATCGCTTCCATGTTGAAATGTTCTTAAGTGTTATTGACAGGCAGCTTCGAGAACTTAACGACATGTTTGATGAGGTAAACACAGATTTGCTTCTTTGCATGGCGTCATTCAATCCAACTGATTCATTTGCTGCTTATGACAAGGACAACTTGGTTAGGCTTGCTCAGTTTTATCCTAAGGATTTCTCAAATACAGAGTTGATACATCTTCCATTTCAACTTGCACTCTTCATTACTGATGTGCGTAGAGATGAAAGGCTTAGAAAAGTAAACAACCTTTCTGAGCTCTCCATTATGCTTGTTCAAATAAAGAAGAACCTCAATTATGCAATTGTTTACAAGCTTCTCAAATTGGTGCTCATTCTTCCCTTGCAACTGCTAGTGTGGAGAGAGTATTTTCTTCAATGAATTATGTGAAGAATAAGCTACGAAATAGAATGGGAGAACAATACTTGAATGACTGCTTGGTTACATTTCTTGAGCGAGAATTTTTTCTACAAGTTAAGGATGATGACATAATATCACGCTTCCAAGGCATGAAGCATCGTCGAGTTAATTTGTGAACTTTTGTAATTGTTTTGTACTTTCTCTATATTATTTGACATGTTATCCCTAGTATGAACAATTGTATGCTAACTATTACTACTGTAGATTTTTATGTTTTGTACTTCAAAATATTTTTACAACTTCGAACACCCATTCCAAAATTCTTGCGTCCGCCACTGATTGAAGCTAAGCTCCCGTACAAAGTAACTGCACATGTGCCTGCAAAAACCAACCCACCTGCCCCTCCTCAGGCCCCCTGCACAAAGCATTGAGCCATCGCCTCCACCTCCTATAGAAGTTGGCATGCGGGGAGACCAGATATTGCTGTTCTCATGAGCTCTCCTGGTTGGTCACGAGATATCGTCAAGCACCACACCCTCTTCTCGCCCTTTTAAGCCAAGCCAAGACTGTCATCTCCCTCTTCACTCCACATCATCTCCATTTTGGCCTCTCCACGCTAGTTTCCTTCTCTGGTTCGCCCGGAACACAACGTTGTTCTTGGCTCCATTGCATGTCCTCCGCCGCACTCTACCGTGGTCATTGTCATTTTTGGTGAGCCTTGGCCTCGACACCTGCGTCAATTTGCACCATTTCACTACCTTTTGCAAACCCCTCACTCAATCTTGTTTCTTGTCCAATGAAGCATTGGAATCACATCGTCATCCCCAACTCCAACTGCTATCATCACATAGTCCTCTCCCAGGTGAGCTTCAACCCCATCCATGGTCATTTTTTCCATCTCTAGCTCTCTCTCAAGCTTGTTGCACTTTTTGATTATGCCCATCATCTATGTAGAGCCTGGTGCCATGAGCTCGCATTTGTCGCCGCCGTTGTCCCGTAGCAATCTTTTCTCCAGTGAGTTCTAAGCCTCAGTATGCTCGTTTTCAACTTCCCTGCACCTTGTTGAACCTCGTTGTGCATTCAGTTTCAGTCATCTACCATTATTGAGCTTCATGCATTGTTGTTGTTCACCGTCAACACGCCGCCCCAAAGCCTCTTCGTCATCACCAACCCCACCATCATGGTCATGGTGAGCTCTTGATGCTTGAGCGCTGCTCACCTTAGCTTCTAGTAGCCGTTTACGCTATTGTCGCTGTAGCAGTAGTCGTAACTACTCGTCGCTTTTCCTGTTCCGGCTATCATAGATCTCTGTGCCACCGCTGTTAGCTTTGCAACCTTCCTGGGAAGTAATCCTAGAGCTCTTAGCCATTCTCTTTCTCTCCCGCGTCGACACCATCGTTCGGCTGAGTTACCTTCCGCCTAGCGCCACTATACCACTGCCTTCATCCACCTCTCTGGCCATCGTTACCACCATTGGACATGCCGTGGACCCTTCTTTTTGCTCCCAACATCACCCGAGCCTCTTCACCCTTCCCTCGCCGCTAGCGAGCTCGTCATCATGCTCGGTTGTGGTGCTGCCATGCACATCTACTTTTAGGTTAATTAGTCACTGACATGTTGGACCGGCAGATTAGTTAATCTAGTTTTTAATTTAAACTAATTTTAAAACTTGAATCGCTAACATGTGGACCCCACGTGTTAGTTAGCCCATCTGTTAATCTGGTTCACCATGGACCTGATCCCCACCTATCAACCAAATGATGTAATAAATCCCAGTTTTCCTTTAGAAAGAAAAAATGAAACCCTAGCACATAATGTTTTCCCTCTTCTTTTTCTCGGGTTTTCTCTCCTGACAAAACTTCGAAAGGCTCGGTCTCCCTCATACGAGCTCTGATTAAAGCAATTTTTGTCTACAAATTTTATAAAATCATGAACTTTCATTTTTCACAAAATAATGAATTTTTGTGATTTTTTTAATTTATTTGTGTTCCTTAGCTTTTTCTCATATAGATACCAACGTGACAAAACGTGTGAATTTGATCTAAACCAAGAGTAAAAGTTCAACAAGAAAGACAAGCACCCTCATTTGACCATGTTGATCCCATATATTTACTGTTATCTATTTTTTTGCTCAAACTATTATGTATGCTTAATTTTATTAAACTATGTTTATGTCTAGATATTAGTTATCACCGACTGTTGATTTATCCTACCTTGAAAAAGGTGATATACTTATTGTTGTTATCCTAGCAATATTATCCACTATTGTAGTAAACATTTTTTGAATTTTAGAGTAGTATATGAGTCATAGGTTTAGCTATGCTTAGTTTAATAATGATATAAATATTGGATATTGGTAAAAAAAATTCAATTTTGAACACTTTGGGAAATGTTTTAGCTCATTTTAGACAGAGGGGTTACCTTTGATATTTTGGTGAAAAATGTGAAAATAAATGGTTTTAGACTTAGGCGAGCGGTTTGTAGAGACCGGTGCGGTTAGCATGAGATATCAGTTTATGGTAGTTTCGCTCAGGTCGTTAAAGATTGAACTTTAATGACGTTGATCAAAGCATTTTTTTGGGTACTATCCCAAGTCTAGTGTGGGATATACTTAGCCAACTAATTGTATCGTTTCAACCTTTGGTTTCGCCATTCGATCGAGTAAGGTGTCGATGAGACAATGTATTCCCACATAGCACAAGAGGGGTTTCTGACTGAGTGGTTAGCTCTTCAGCAGTGAAATCTTAGCGGGCGGAATCGAGTTAGAATAGTGGATTGTAAATACCATGTGATAATCACTTAGTGGCACTACACGCCTATGAAAGCGTGTTTTGGCGGACATCATAAATTGATTATCTCTTGTGGGTAAAATTGTAATTCTAGAGTATAAAATCTATTTGAATAGTTGTGTCCCTGATCATAGACATTGCTTGGTAATATCACACTTGGTTAGATTTTCTGGTTTTAAAATGTTTTTGGAAAAATCATGGATAGTGGGAATCCATGCTAAAAATATTTTGATAAGGACCGTCAAATGTTAATGTTATGGCAAAGGATTGCCATTTGCTTACTAGTACTTCAATGTTATTATTGATTACTATTTCATAGTAATGTCAATTGTTTCTGAAAATTGCACTTTATGAATTATTGTGTTTATTACAAATGAAAATTTGCTTTCATGCAAAACAAACCCAGTATGATAGCCACTCCTTTGACAAAACTTGTATGTATTAACACCCTTACTTAAAGTCGTGCGGAGTACATTTTGTATTCATAATTGCTTGTTGAACAACTATCAAAACAAGAGGAGGAAGATCTCTCGATCGGCCACTTCTAGGGCGCTAACCCAATCGGTTGCTCGTGGAATTGTGGTATACCACAAGAGCTTTTTGTTTATCTTATTGTTTATTTCTGCCGCAAAGTACTCTTTAGTATGAGCTATTTGGCCTGTCGCCCTTTTGCGTACACGTTGACCATATAGGTTTATGTTGAAACATTAAGTTATTATGTGCTACTTTGTTTAATTTTAATGTATATAGATATAATACAACGATGTTAAATGTATGTGCTGGCTAGTGATCATTGTACTAACACTAAAAATTATTGGACTCGAAATTGACTTTCACAATTAAATGAAAAAGGGTTAAATCTTTACTATTATAAAAGTAGGGCTGGACGAAAAACTCGAAGCTCGTTAGCTCGCTCGGCTCGTGGCTGGCTCGGCTCGGCTCGGCTCGGCTCGTTAGGATAACGAGTCGAGCCGAGCCAAGATTTTAGCTCGTTAGCTATAACGAGCCAACTCGAGCCAGCTCGCGAGCCGCTCACGAGCCAAACGAGCCATGCTTCCAGGAATTTAGATATGCATATGCTGCTTCCATGGACCTAATTTGTACTCTATTGCATGTGTTAATGTGTAAATTTGTACTCTATTGTACCCAAACGAGCCATGCATGTATTAATTTGTACTCTATTGTACCCAAACGAGCCAAACGAGCCTAACGAGCCAAACGAGCCTAACGAGCCAAACTTCCATGGATGAATATATGATGGAGATATTTTTTTGCCCTGGCTCACGAGCCAAACGAGCTAACTCGAGCTTTTTGTCGAGCCGAGCCGAGCTGGCTTTTTAGCTCGTTAGTTATAACGAGCCAGCTCGAGCCAGCTCGTTATCTACCGAGCCGAGCCGAGCCGAGCCGAGCCAGCTCGTTATCCAGCCCTATATAAAAGTGTGAGTTGATAGTTGGTCTATTCTCCCTCCTCTCTTCTCAGCCATCTGATTTGATCTAGACCATTCGTCTCTCTCATGATACAACCGTCTACCCTCTCCACTTTCCTCATCTCCTCGCATATTCTGGTCACCTTTCTTTCTTTATCGCTTGTTCTCCAATATTTGATGTGTGAAATTGATCAGGAAGTAAATTCCATCTACAATGCACGGGTCCCTGCCAGTAAAAAGGAAAAAAAAAGACCGGACCGACACGTTCTTCGTCCTTCCAAGCCAAGCTACGCACTCTCCCCCACGGCATAGACCAGCCCCATGGACCGACTCCTCTGCTCCCGAGATCCAACCGATCGTACCACCGCATCCACCGACTCTTCTGACCCCGGTTCATGGACCAGGCATACTGAAATGCAGCCGGGACATCGACCATTTACCGAAGATGAGATGAGATGAGGCGACGGAATGACTTGAGTCGCTTTCGCGAAAGGGGCACCTGCTCTGCCTCCACTCCCCGTGGCCAACTCCCGGAGAGACCGCGAGAACCCATCGATTCGGCGCCGAATTGATCCAAGGATTCTGTGAGTTCTTCTATGCTCTTCTCTTTGTTCAGTTCTTTTGCTCTTGAATCAATTTTGCGCTTGTTTCTTTTTTTCTGTAGCGAGATGTCAAGAACTCTGCTAGGATGCGTTATGTTTGGGATGGTTTCGGAAAATTCTTGGGAGTTTTAGTTTTGTTGGGGGTCGTTTGAAGTGGTAGGAATCGTTGGTCTGGGACTTGGTTGTTAGGATGTGATCTGCAGGGTTTTGTATAATTTTTCTCACGGTTTTGTCAGGAATGGGTGTCGGCAAGAGTTTCTTGGTTTACTGTAATTCCTTTTGTTTTTCGACTTTTGTTCATGATTCATGCCACCTGTATATATCTCCTACTGCCTCGTGTGATTATTATTGCCTAAGTTCGTGTGCGTTGATGTATAATGGAGTTTATCTTAAGACTCTTCGAGTACAAGGCAAAAAGTGGAGTATTATTTACTTGATAGTCTTGAAAGCAGATTCGGGACGTTCTTGGATTGAATTGCTGTTGCTGGAACTAGAATAGCTTACACCTGCATTGGTTTAATCATTGTTGCTTGTCCGTTAGATACATTGGTTTAGCATCAAACTAAGTAATAGCAAATCTTCTTTTTCTTGGAGAATTGTGGTATTGAGCAGAACTGTTTAGACACTTTCTGATAGGATTACGCTGGTCATGGATTCAGGAGTCAGGATCTTGCAGTTCTCTTACCCCAATACCCCAACAATTTGTGTATCCCAAATAATAATACAGAAATTAAAAACCTTATTGTTATTGTCGAATGTTTTTTACTTTTGTATTCAACAAGTTGTACAAAATTCAGTAAATAGTTCCACCGTTTTGTGTCATGCTGCATAACAAAACTCTAGTCAGGATGCAGATTGGAAATCATGCGGCACTTCTTTTTGTAAGGAAAGGTATATGGGATATGCGATACACATGGTATACTAAACAGGATGGGTACTCTTTTCTTAAAGGAATAAACAGGATAGGTATACTTCAAGAATTGGAGTTTGCAGACTCATAGTATGCTTATATGCTGAGCGTTTACCGCTTTGTCTTTCACATTGACTTTATTGTTCATTTGGTGGTCTATTATATGCATGAATAAGTCTACAATTTCTTTTTGTGTTTATGGAGAAGGATGTATGAAAAATTCTTTGTTTTGAAATTTGTAGCTTAGGCTACTTCTGTTGGGCTCTTCCATGAAGCAAATGAAGTTATCCTAATGCACAAACTAAATTCAGTAGATTTTATTGAGAATCGACATTCTGCCATTCTGGTCAGCTGTATTTGCACTAACACGCTAGTCATTGGTAGCTCCTGGTTAAAAAGATGGTGAATCACATATGGTTAGCCATGATGAGTATGTGCGTGCCCTTTTGTGATTAGAACTAAGCTGGAAATTGATAAATCCAAGCTATTGATGGAGCATGCTACCTGTGATGACGCACATGAGCATGTTATAAATGTAGCACATGGGGAAACTGCATCCACATCAACCAGTCATCAAGATCTGCACAGTGATTCAGATGAACCACATCAGGAAGATAGGCCTTCAACAAGCACGCAAACCCCATCATCACAGTCTTCAGCATCAACGTCGCCAACTGCATATTACTCCAGAAATTTATCCTTTCCTAGAAGAGATAGTATCTATGGCCATGGAAGAAGTCCTTGGAATTCTGGTTTATGGATCTCGTTTGAACTTGTCATATATGTAGCACAGATTATAGCTGCTATTGTCATCCTCATCTTTTCAAGACAGGAACATCCCCATGCCCCTTTATTTGCATGGATAATTGGTTATACAGTTGGCTGCATTTCAAGTCTTCCTCTAATTTATTGGCGCTATGTCCATCGAAACAGACCTTCAGAGCAAGAACCTGAACAGCCACCTACAATCTATCCTACTTTGACTTCCTCTCAATCATCAGAAGGACGCAATCAGCGTACCAGTGGTACTGTCTTGCATCTTGGATGTATCACAATTTCTTGTCCAAGGTAATTTGTAACTCCATATTTATTTTTCATTTTGAATTTCCTAAGTTTCTACATGTTGCAGAAACATTCTATGCAGTCCTACTCCCATGCATTGTATATCTTATAATCTTATATGCGGCATCCAAAAATCTGAAAGATGAAATGAACAAACTGATAATTAATTGAATGAAATGACTAACTTTAGGGCATCCTGGGATTAGTTTATTTTTGAATGATCTTAGATTGATTTACACAAAATTTTGTGGTAGCTATAAAAAATGTTAACAGTATGTAAAAAACTCGTCACAGCAGATGCACAACTTTGGAAATTAGCAAATGAAACTCTCAATTTATAGAGATATATTCAGTTCTATTTTACGTTGTATCGGCGCCTGTAGTTACCACAATATTTTATTTAACTTAGTGCGGGAATTTTCTCTGCTCCCTTTCTTTGCTTAAGTTGCAATTATACATTCTTTTCTGGTTTAACGTGGTCAGTTCTAATAACTGGGCAAAAGAAACACATTTAGATGGCTTCCCAAGAGTGTTTTTAGAAAGGAGAACTTCATAGGTCTTTTGAGTGCATACAGTAAATACTTGTAGAATAATCCACTTGTGTAAGAAAAATCATGTTGATATGTTTAGTTAACATGGAGTATCTGTCACTAATGACATGTCTGGTGTCAATTTTAGTGTGACACAAGCAATCACTTCAAAGTTCAAAAATATAACAGGCACGACAAACGATAATACATTCATATGTTCTTGAGCCAATCTTTATTATATTTTAGCATATAAGTACCACAGGAAGGATTCTACAAATTCAGTGATTATATACCCTGATTTGCTTTTTGTTTGCTCATTTACTCTGGAAGTATAGAAAAGTATTTCATTGACCTGGGGATTTGGATGTAGAACGGACTTTTGTAATGACAGCTTCATGGCATAATATTATCATGTCTGCTTCCAATGTCTCATTAGAGTGGTGGGAGGATGGTCCATTTCTGCGTTGTTGTGCTTGACAGAAGCATGCAACAATGTGGAACATAACATGTCCTGGTTAACTGGAATTGGACCTGTGCTAGTTTTAGTACTTGTAGCCTGAAGTATTCAAATTCGACTAGTAACTTTTTGAAGAACTGAGTGACGCAAGATCTTATAGTAGTTAGTTGTATGTTAAATTTGAAATGAATGCTGTTACCTGAAGTGATTATGCATTACAGGCCTAGTATATTGGCTTATCATTTCAAGACAGCTGTAGACTGTTTCTTTGCTGTATGGTTTGTTGTTGGCAATGTGTGGATTTTCGGTGGGCGCAGCACTTCGTCAGATGCTGAGGACGCTCCCAATATGTATAGGTACTTGCATTGCCCTCAACTTCTTTTATAATTTGTTGAACTCCCACCTGACTTTGCTACCTCTTTCTAGGCTATGTTTAGCATTCCTTGCACTTAGTTGTGTTGGGTATGCCATTCCTTTTATCATGTGTGCAGCGATATGCTGCTGCTTTCCATGCTTAATTTCTGTTTTGCGCCAAGAGGATTTGGGTCAAAGTAGAGGAGCTACTCAAGAGCTAATAGATGCATTGCCAACCTACAAATTCAAACCCAAACGAAGCAAAAACTGGGGGCTTGACCATGCTTCAAGCTCAGAGAATCTTAGTGAGGGTGGCATCCTGGGCCCAGGAACTAAGAAGGAAAGGATTGTTTCAGCTGAAGATGCTGTGAGTATATTTCACATCATTCTCCTGTCTGATGATATTCTACAAGTACTGTAGGGATTTGCTTTATCGACTTTCATATACTTCGTAATTTACTAACAATGGTTCTATTCAACACAAGTGAAAGCATAAGCATTCAGTGTTATGTAGTAATATTCTCTCTCAATCTTATTTTAGAATATTTGTAGTCGGTGATGATGTTTCTGCACATCTTCTCTACGGAAGCATAAAAATTTACATTTGTTCTCAATGTGTAACACATATAGATCTCAAGTTCTCTAGGGAAATATTCTTGGTTTGTAAAGAACACCTTTTATATTATAATGCGGCCTTGTTATGGAGCTCATGAACCTTCAAAATATGTATTTATTTTTGCATATATGAACTTCTTTTCCATGCGTTGGGATTTCTTTATTCAATGACATGGGCCCTCTTAGGTTATTCCAAGTTATATTCTGTACTCTACTTGGCTGGATTGTTATTTGTTAGTGTGCCAACTGATTGCAATTTGCCACTAGTGACTCGAGGCCAAGTTCTCCAAATACTGTAGTATAGCTGTTACCATTATTCATTCACATAGGGCGCATTTGCTCTCTTTCTTAGCATGATTCACAAGTCATAACTGTCAAAGTCTACTGATATTGATACAGGTGTGCTGCATCTGTCTTGCTAAGTACGGAGACGATGAAGAGCTCCGCGAGCTTCCTTGCACCCACTTCTTTCATGTGCAATGTGTCGATAAATGGCTCAAGATAAATGCAGTATGCCCACTCTGCAAGACAGAGATTGGGGGTGTGGTTCGATCATTATTTGGCTTGCCCTTTGGCCGCCGCCGTGTTGATAGGATGGCAGGAAGAGATGTAGCTAGCTCAAGATTTACTGTGTAGAACACGTCCTTGTGCTCCGGCATGTTTGCTTTGTTTCACTTGTTTCTTATGTACATAAAGAACCCTGCTCATGGGATTGCAATGGGTTGATTCTTGAGGAAAGCAATAAACTGCTTTCATCACGCCTGACTTCACCAAAGTTATGACAGCCAGTGGAGACCTGGTGCTTGTAATGGCTGGTTTCTGTAGTACAGTGGAGATGATGCTATATTCTGATGTAACATTTGACGTCAAGGTTGTAAATAAAGAACACAAAGCTCACTTCTGAGCTGTATATCTGCATGGGCATGGGAAAGGATGATATATTTTGTGACTAACTTTCCTGGCATTCTATTATGTGCTATCATTGATCTTTGTATTTGTTTGCTGCCAGTAATGTGAAGTTCTCTTTGTTGGCACAACGTAACAAATGTGAGATAAAGTGATGGCTTGTTGTATTAAAGTGACGTCTGTTGCGCTATTGTCAACCATTTTCAGCATTTTGTTGCTTTGGAGGCGCAAGTTTTCATCAGAACAGATACATATGCTTCTGCCCTGGAAGGAAAATTGCAATTTTTGTTCATGAATGACCAGAAGCTCAACAATGAAAACCCTATGCGACGATGAAAAATATCCTGGAGGAAGAAGTGCCATGCACCATCCTCACAGGTGAGATCTTCCCAGATGCCATTTGATTTCTGACATGATGTCAATCTGGGACCATCATCACATGAGGTTTTGCTGGTTCTTGATTTCTACGTGATGTCTGTCAGGTAAGCATATCACGGATTGTGGCCACCACTCCTGTCCAGAGTTCTTCTGGTCCTCAACAGCCTAAATCCTGTACTGACACTTACCTGTATTGTTAGATGCAGGTACAGGAGGTCAGAAGCTACTACCTACTGGTAATCTGATTTCCAGGCTGCACTTAGAGCATACATAAGCCTTCAAGTAAGTAAAGAGCAGATGAAGAGAGCTGCTCCCATGTATGTATACATCTATTAAATGCCACATTGCATATGGTCAACACCTGCAAATATTCTCATCTCTCACAATAATCAAGGCAGAAAATCTGCAATCCGCAGCAACATGCTACACTGGTCTGCCAGAGAACAATCTCCCAATTCCAGCTAACTCACACAGTCATGTTGCCATTGTGGTTAGTTTATTTTGTGAAGACTGATTAGTTTAAGAAACGTGGAAGGTATTCTGCAAATGTCTATGATGCGACGCATGGATGTCATGCAAAAGTGTAAGGAATGTACATGTCGACATCCTCCTACTGGTCCAACCTTGGAAGCCCCCCATGTGAGATGGTGGCTTCTAGCCAGGTTATCACAAATGTTTGTCCCTTCTACATCCGAACATACCACGGGTGTACGAATGAAATAGGGTTTGTTTTGGGCTTTTTGTGGTTTGGTGACTCTCAAATGGTCCGCTTGGCTGCTCGTCTTTGCCTAACAGCTTATGCGCGGGTCAATGTACTGAGGTTATTCGAGTCGAGGTGAAGATTTCAAAGGCAAACTAGCAATTTTATTGACTAGAAGAGCACATTATACGGCTTACGCCCAAAATTTTGCTACAATGGCAACCTAGTCAACAGTAGCAAATAAAAAGAATCCCCTCTTCAACATAATGAATTAGTGAATCATCAAAGGCCATTGTAGCAAAATTTGGTGATGTAAGTTGCACACGTGGCAAAACATCCTCCACGTCAGTTAAACCAAAAGCCAAAAGTTTAGAAAAAGATGAAATTTATGAATAGTGAAAAATAAGCCAGAAGCTGAAGCCGAAACGATCACAGCCTCAAATGTCCTCGAGGTGTAAATTGACTGGATTTTGTAAGTTCGTGAGATTTGATATTTGGTTTTGCAGTTTGGGAGATTAATCGGACATTTTACAAACTTCATAAGGTAAAATAGTCTTATTTCTTGAAAGATACTATCGAGCTATTTTCTCTGGGGTCAAGTTTCTAAAATAATCCTAGAGGGAAGAGGAAGTGGCAAGGAAAGGTCGGCATATAGTACAGCAGCTTCATTCGGTCTTGTCGTTCTCAAAGTGCCTTTCGATTAGGTGACATGTGAACGTTCTGTTTGAGCTATTCCTTGGGTGCAACAGTTACAGACGTAATTTTAAATAGTTACCGGACACCTACTAATGAAAATGTCGAATATCATGGTAGCATTTTATCCTGGGATTATCTTGGGCAAGATAGATTCAGATAAACAAGAACGGGATAGTATGGGGTATGTTCCAACGAGACATGCTGGTTAAAAATGGTGAGTGATAATAACACTAGTCTGTCTACTTTGGTAGTGTTTGGTTCGTTGTATGAGAGTGAATGTGATGATCTTATCTAAGATTTGAGGTTGTCCCAATATTTGGTTGGATGGATGAGACGAAGCCATTCTGAATGAGCTAATCCAACTTTAGAGAATATATTGATGACTTGGTTCAAGAAAAAAAATGCCGGATGAGGTCGTCCGAGCTCAGGTAATCATGACAATGAGTGATGATTAGTGATAGTTAGCATGTTTTAGTGCTATCTAATGATTATTAGTTTAAGGTTAGTGTTGATAAGTATAATTATTTATAATTAGTGTTACTGAGTGTTAATTAGTGTATGATTAAATGTTATTAATGAAAGTTAACGGTATATAGTTTAGTTAATTAATAATGGTTAAAATTAATTGGTAATTCACCGGCAGGACGGAGTACTAGTGTTTGGCCGTCCTTGTCGTTTTGAAGCGGTAAAACTGTCGGCGGGTTGATTCTATTAGCAAGATTTGCATGCTATGCTAGTTCAATACTACACTAATCTGACTGAAGAAAAGACTAGTAGATAGTCAGAGTAGTAGCTAGTCAAGAGTTATCACGCAAAGGGGCAAAGTTATAAAAACCATATATAAAGTCTTGATCAAGTAAACTGAGTCAATTAACAATCGACTGTGCTCTTTGCTATTTCAAAACTCTGCCCATATTTGGAACGCAGAGTCTTATATGCGAGCTGCCATTGAATTTGATCCAGCACTTGGTTTATTCATTGCCATTTCCTGGATATATAGGTAAGTGACAAATATAAACAAGCTGCAAGTAGGGGTAGAAAAAAAAACACGTCAGTAGAGCGTGTTGGTTTAGTTCATAATTATTTTAATTATACTTGTTAATCGGTAAAAATATTGAAATGAGTCGATTTTAAATGAAATTAGATTTCGTTCTTGCTCGACTCGTTGGGTGGGTTTGATCTGGTTAACTGCTTATCGCTTTTCACTTTTGCTATAGTTATTAGCTTTTAAACGGTACGTCTTTACAATGCGAGATCTACAAATCGATTGTAGTACACACTATACCAACTTTAACAATATCGATCAAAATCACATATGACTGCCTTTCTTCGTACTCTTTTATAAAAAACCAAAAATCAAAAACCATAAACATGAATCCGAAAGAACGCACCCATTAACTCGATCAAAAAGAATACTTCAAACATAGCTTTCCAGTGGGCCGGGCTTAATCGTGTCGGCCCGGGGCCCGGTACTGTTGGCCCGACCTGAGCACAGCATGGCCCGCTTTGCTAATGGGCCATGCCTGGGCTAAGAGCGCAGCACGCTGGGCCGGCATGGCACGGCCCAACCCGGCTAATATAGCCGTTTTTTGACCATTGGGGTGTAAAAAATAGCAAAAATTCAAAAAAATATGAATTTTTTCTATAAATAGGGGGAATCTGGTCTCTATTTTTCACACCTCAAACCTCACTCTCATATCTCTATTTATCTATAAAAAATATGGTAGTGTTTGCGTAAATTTGGCAAAATTAGTGAGAAATTCGTGTGAAATTCAAAAACTTCAAAAATCTTCAAAGAATTTTTTGAGAGCTACAAAAGAGGTAATAGTGCTGTATTTATTTTAATTTTTTTGCTATTATTTGTTGATTGAATAGTAAGTTAATTGTTCTTTACTATTTCAATTTGCAGTTGATTTATTGGAGAACTACGATTTTCAACTCTCCGAATTCGTCCTCTTGGTAGAGGATATGCAATCCTTTAAGAAGGATATCCATCCGTGGAAGGTCCACATCCAGAACAAACTGGAGAGGCAGAAGAAGCGACGGCCCCAGTGACGTAGGGTTCAATCGATCCATCTTTTGCTAGCTCAACAAGTGCATCCATAACCCATAGCACGGGTGCAAAAAGAACAAGAGCTATTACATTAGGAGTCTGAAATTATTTCGACAAGAAGTTCAAGACTGACGATGGTGGGAACTCGGTGAGGTATGCTATTTGTAAAATTTATGGTAACGAATTATCTGCAAAATCTTCAGGTGGGACAGATCACCTGCAACGGTATGCTGCAAGCTGCAAAAGAAGGCAAGGAATACAAATACGCCAAACACAGCTACAATATAACTCTGACGGTTCGGTATGTACTTGGGAGTACAACCCAGAGGTAGCTTGGAAATCTCTTTGTAGATTAATTGCTTCTCAAGATTTACCTTTAAATTTTAGTGAGTCTGATGTTTTTCAAAAATATATTAGAACTGCTCATAACTCTCGATTTAGTGTTGTATCTAGGCAAATCACAACTAGATATTTAATTAAATATTATAACAAATATTGTGAAAAAATGAAAGAAATATTTTATACATGTACATTATTTATTGCTTTGACATCAGACATATGGAGTGGTAGGGCTAGCGAGGATTATATTAGTGTTGTTGCTCATTATGTTAATGATGACTGTGTAATGAAAAAAAGAATTATAGGATTTAAATTAATTAATATTTCGCATATTGCTGAAAAATATTGTAGAATGTATTATTAAAATTGTAGAAGATTTTAGCCTCACGGATAAGATTTTTTCTATAACTTTAGATAATGCAGCTGCAAATACTAATGCTATGGAAATTCTTACTCCTTTGTTTAATACTTATACACAATCTTTCTTACTGCATCAACGTTGTGCTTGTCATATTGTTAATCTTATTGTTAAATCTAGTTTAAAAGGATTAAATGTTTTTATTGATTCTTTTAGGGATATAATTTCATGTATTAATTATTCTAACCAAGAATAGACGCATATAAGAGCTTTTGCGTAGCAATGAACGTCCGTTCTAGAAAATTTGGCTTAGGCATACCTGTTAGATGGAACCCTACTTACCTTATGCTTAAACATATATTACCATATAAGAGTACCTTATCTGTTTTCTTTCACACCTAAGGTCATCAATCTCGTAGCTCTTCTAGTAGAACTCAAGTTAGATACCCTGAACTTACTGAGGACAATTGGGTTGTTGGTGAAAAAATATGTTCTTTTTAGAACTTTTTCATAAAGCTATATTTGTCTTTCTGGAGTATACTATCCAACCTCTCCTCTAATTGTTTATAATATTCTTGAAATTACCACTCACCTAAAGGCTTTTGAAAATAATCCTGTACTACGGGATGATGTAGTTGCCATGAAAACTAAGTTTTTAAAATATTAGAGAGAAATTCCTATTTTATATGCATTCATCTTTATTTTGGATCTTAGGGCCAAACTCCAAGGATTTGTAAATTTATTACAACTTTTAAGTAATGCTACTGGTTTAGATTATTATATATACTATAGAGTAGTTAAGGATAAATTATATGAGGTATATGAGAAATATGAAAATAAGTTTGGGTCTGTGCGTTTGGAAAGACCCCCCGGTAGCCCCTAACACCTCTAGAGGGACTATGTAATGGGGCAAGATTTTTGGTTCTTTCTCTAGAGATTCGTGTGTAGGCATCAGTCAGGAGGAGAAAAGTGACAAAGCATTGGAGACCTATCAAGCTATCTCAATAGTGATAGCGTCAGTTTCGAGCAAAAGTTAAACATTCTCTCATGGTGGCAAACCCAGAAAGTAACATATCCAGTGCTATCCATATTAGCGCGGGATGTGTTGACTGTTCCTATCTCTACAGTCTCCTCAGAGTCAGCTTTCAGTCTATCTGGAAGAATAATCGAGGAGCGACGAACAAGTCTCTCGAACGAGATGGTCGAAATCCTTCTGACCATCAAAGACTGGGAACAAGCTGAATCAAAGACTCCAACATACTACAGAAAATAGAGATTTAGAAGAATCTTTTGAGAATTTATATCTAGATAGCAATGAATAAGATTTTCAATATTTTTCTTCACATGTAGTCACTAATCAGTTTTATAGGCTGTACTCTTTTTTCTTTACCAAGGTCTTCTCAAGTTGAGTTTTTACTTAGTACAGTTTTTAACGAGTCAGCCATCTCATATAATTTAACAAGTTAATAAAGCTCATTACGTCATTGAAAATAATTATCTTAATGATGAACAATGTCTATAATTTTCTATATTTTTTTGATTTTTTCTTAACTTTTTACATTTTTTTTGTTAATTTTCTATATTTTTTGAATTTTTTCTTTTCCCGGCTTAACAGGCCGGCCGGGCACAGTTACAGCCCGTTAAGCCGTAGCCGTGCCCGTGCCATGCACAGTTACGGGCTGTGTCTGGGCTTGAATCGTAATCTGTGGGTTGACTCGACACGACCTATTTATTTAAGAGACCTTAATGAATTGTGTCTAAATAAGCTGTGCCGCTGCTAGGTTCGTACCATGTCGGGCCGTGGCCGGCACGGCCCATTGGCGCCACTAACTTCCCACTAGCTTCAAACTTACGAATAAACAAACACGTATAAGGCATCTAAGCAACGATAAACAAAGCCTAAGGCGAGTAATCCGAGGTGCTAGCGTAGCGTAGCAAGCGACGACCGATGGATTCCGATTCCACGGCGACTTACAGACGAGAGGACTCCCCGCCTCGGAAGCAACCCGAGCCCACGATGCGAGTGGCGACGCCGCGACCGACACGGCACGCGGCGCGCCCGCAAGGAAGGAGCTCGCGCGCGCCCCTGTCACTGCCCCGCGGGCCCCACCGACGTGCCCTCCCGTCCACTGGCACGCGGACCGAGTCACCCCGGCCTCGCGTTCAAATTTCGTTCGTTCTCTCTCCTCCCCCATTCCTCGCCTCCCCCTCTTCCTCCCTTCCTCTCGTTCCGTCGTAGCAGCGTAGATCCGCGCCCCGAAAGTCTAGAGAGAGAGAGAGAGAGAGGGGGTTGGGGATGGCGGTGGATGAGGCGGCGGGGGCGGGGCCGAGCAGGACGGTGCTGGTGACGGGAGGGGCGGGGTACATCGGCAGCCACGCCGTACTGCAGCTGCTCGCGGCGGGGTTCCGCGCCGTCATCGTCGACAGCCTCGGCAACTCCTCCGAGCTCGCCGTCCGCCGCGTTGCCGCGCTCGCGGGGGACCAGGCGCGCAACCTCTCCTTCCACAAGGTACCGGCAAACAAATGTTGTAGTACTAGTAGTGCTGCCGCTGCCGATTCCGCGCGCGCTGATCCCTCCTGCTGTCGTCGATGCTCGCCCGCCGGTCTGGTGTTCTCCTTAAAATGCGGGCGCCGGTAGATCCCCTGCGCGGCGTGCTGCGTACGGCCTCTGGGTTGTTTTGTGAGCCCTTTGTTTTCAGTGTGTTCAATCAAGCGCGGTTGTGCTGGATTAGTGCCAATTCGGATGGTTTTGTGGGCACATTTGTATTTATTTGGTTAAGGCTTCGGCTTAGACCATGTTATTTTTGTTTTTTCAGCAGTTTCTCTTATTAACCACTATTTATTATATTAATAAGATGTAACTAAAAGTCATAAATTATAACTTACTATTTATTACAATAATAAACTATAACTAAAAGCCATAATTTCTGACTCAAAAGAACAGATCTTTTGTTTTAGTTGTGGCTTTTGACTGTTTTTTTAAGTAATTAGTTAAAGAAAAATGAAGGAAAAATAGGGAAAAAAAGGAAAACACGTTATGTTATATCTTCACGGATGCGCAAAGGAAAAAAAAGAGAAAAAGGGAAAAAAAAGAAAAAGGAAGAAAAAAGTTATGATAAAAAGCAAACGTATTCTAAATAGCTTTGGCTTTTAGCGCTATTTGAAACGAGGACTAAGAATTAGCCGATGTGTGTTTGCCCACGCCTACATTGCTTTCGGGGTACTATGCCGATCTCCCTGCAGTCGTGGGGCCTACCGCCTGTGCTTTTATAATTGTTTCATGGTTAAGTTTGATTGTTTTGTTTGTAAAGATGACGGTTTGCTGAAGGAAGTTTGATTGTTTTTCTTTTCTTTTGGTTATTTGGTTAACGACTCTATGAATCGGAGTGATTTTGGCTAACGGCTCTATGAAAATATGAATTGGTTTGGTCCAGTGAACGTAGGGTGTCCGTGGTTAATTGGGACATTGTTGGATGATCTGGGCTGCAGATTCTCAGATTATGTGGTAAAATCATGGATTTCTGTAACTTTTGTTTGGTTGCCTGATGTTTCACTTGATCATGGTAGATGGAAGATAGCGAAGACGGAAAAGGGATATTCTCTTATCCTATCTAAGGGATTTTGTCTATGCAATATTGCAATGTGACTGGACCTTGTATGTATCTGGTATCTCTTTGCTCTACGTCGTCGGTCCTTGTCAGTTTAGTGGGATGGCGTGCTTGTCTGTCAAAAGTTTTCTTCCATGCTCTTAGGTATTTGGATCATTTAAGTGGTGAATCAGGGGTAATTCTGTGCTAGCAATGGAACCTTTGGTTAGCATCATTGTGGTTATTCTAATTTGGATTTTGGGTTAATTACGAAATCTGAGCTGCAGTTGCAGTTGGAAGGAATGGAATTGGTATTTAGGGTGTTAGTTGAGGACTGCATTTACATCTGTCCAATTGGGAAGGTTTGCACGGTGCCAGTGCCTTCTTTGGTCAATGCATCAACTGGAATCACATCGTCATTACGGAATTGTGTAGTTGGCTCCAATAATCTGATCTATCTGTTCTTTTCATTGAAAAAATCAGGGTAGTTGGCTAATGAATCCAATATTCTGATTGATCTGCTACTGTCATTGACAAAATCAAAGTGATTGATTCATAAACAAATGCCATGTCCTTGTTCTTGAGGACTTGCCTTATGCAATTAGAGTAACAATATATGTAGTCCTTTCTTCTATCTGGAATTTTCCGAGTCACTGCACATAGTCGATTGAGTCAACTGCAAGATTTGCCAAATTCTTCTTTTCTGTTGACAATTTGTTGTCTTGGACAATGACTGTGAAAAAAATGTCCCTTCATAGAGGTCAGACCTAGGTGATCTGAGGAGCATGATGCGTATATCTTGCTTTTCCATGTTCTATTCTTTTGTTGGAGACTTGGAGTGATTGTGTATGGTCCCTGAAAGAAAACTATGCAGATCCTAAAACATTTTTGGTTGGTAATACCGTAATAGTTTGGTGGTCTTAGCTCCTCAGTTCCTAATTTGCTAGTTTTCTTTAGGATCTATGCCGTTTTCTTTTGGGGAGCATAGAAGCACTTTAGCTATTGTTGGCATGTGTTGACTGGCAGCTTCAAAGAGTATTTTCTTGGGCTTCCTCTGGCAATTGCCCAAATAGAAGGAATGGGTTAGGTGAAAATCTCCCAAATGCAGTTTTGTTTGATGGATAATTGGATAGAATTGTGACATTTGGCAAGATCCATTGAAGATTTGGCTTCTCGCTTGCAATTGTCAGAATGATATAGGTTACCTCTTGTAAAGATGAAAAGTTTGGTACTGCCTATAGAGGTTTCTGATAATATGCTAATTATTTCTTAGTGCTGATTTTGAGCTTACTCAAGGATCGTAAGAGATTTCACAAAATTATTATAGTGTGATACAGCCTGTGAAAATCTTTATATAAAGGTGGGTGATTGTATTGAATTAGTCCTTTCCTACATAGTATCCAGAACATGACTTATATCAGGCTGTAAGTGGAAATTAAGATCATTACATTAATATAGTTGTATGGTTTTTTGTGGAAGCAAAGACTTTTTTTTGGACCTGGTATGCCAAAAGAAAGAACTAACATGAGGATTAGGATTCTAAGTCAAAAGTTAGACTGTAGCATTGCTATTTGCTGCATGCCATGTGCTTGTGTGGTGAAAGTATAAGCAGTTTAATGAATAAATCTCCCTGATATGCTGGTGAACGATTAGCATAAATGAGACTTGTTGCTTGGGAGAAGATTGGGATGACCTTTTCTTGCATGCGAAGCAGAAATGAAGTGAATGTTTCCTCAGCAAAGTATTTTCCATGTTGATAAATGTATCTTCCTTTTTTCCGTCAAGTTCCTGACTAGAAATGGTCGCAGGAAACTTACCAGATGATTTTATTTCATCTTGCAGTTATTACCGAAGTACTAAGTTGATAAAAAATTAAAAATCTTTCTTTTTGGTTGGGTTGGGTTGTTGCAATGGAGGACAACGCACGTGCAATCTCACTTGTCAGCTCATAGTTGTGCAACTGTGTTCTCCCAACTCCACTCAGAAATATTTGCATGAGTTTATCCAGTTATATTGCTATAATATATTGTTGATACCCTTTTCTCTGATAAGAAATAAGTCACTACTCACTAGAGTATGCGTGACATGATCCAATTTTTATTTGTTACATCAGTATTGTCCTTACTATACGAAGCATTTGATGGTATTCTTAGGCAAATCTATTGCTTGATGAGCAACAGCATTCTGCAAATTTATTATATTTCAGTTCTTGAGTAATTAATAAAGCTCTATTCTCCTCGCAACAAAGAAAAACTATTGCTTCATGTGCTACAGATGGATCTGGAAGTCAATGCTAGATTATGTATTTAACCCCTAGACATCTTGATCTTACTCGTGTAATTGTTAAAGGTCTTCAGGGACATAAATGCAACATTATTAACTTCTCTGCTCCTGCAGGTTGACATCCGTGATAAGGATGCACTGGAAAAGGTTTTTGCTTCAACAAGGTAAAGCACAATATATAATAGTAATCAATATACTTCTGTTCATTTTTTACTTGTTCAATGCTTTGGTTGTTTTGTTATGTGTAAAGGCAGAGAACTTCTTTATATTCTTAAAATACCTGTTCTCCAGATTTGATGCTGTTGTTCACTTTGCTGGACTGAAAGCTGTGGGTGAAAGTGTGCAGAAGCCATTGCTTTATTACGACCATAATGTTGCTGGCACAATAAATCTTCTGGAAGTTATGGCAGCCCATGGGTGTAAGAAGGTATTTACCATTCCTATATCTGTGGGGTACCTTGTATTCCATGAGGATGTTTTCTTGACGTGATTCCCTTTCTGAATTCATATGCATAAACATTCTTAACTGATGTTTTTTAATTCATTATTCAGATTCTGTTCTAAATTTGTACTTAATGCTTTGAACAGTAGTAACCTCTAACATATCAACATTGCTAATTATCGGAATTATTCTGTTCTAAATATTTTTTTTGTTTATACATCTCATTTTAAAGGAAACTCTAGGTTTCTCTACTTTCCAGTCCAATGATGTATCAGACATTCAGACTGCAGTGGAATTCATTTGTAGTCAACCTCATTTTATCTGGTCTTAGCTCCAACTCTTGTAAATTGTAACAATTGATCAATGCACCTACTAGACATTGTCACCACATTCAATAGTTTTCTTGATACATGTACCTGAAATTCAATAATCCTGTCAACCATTGACAGTTTGTTTGAGGATAAGTCAGTTGTTCATTTATTGTTCATATCAGACTGATACTGTCATAATGACATGCATGCTTGTTTTCTTATGTGTTCAAATGTTGTAGTTGGTGTTCTCATCATCAGCTGCAGTTTATGGATCACCTAAGAACTCACCCTGCACAGAGGAGTTTCCTCTCACTCCACACAATCCATATGGCAAAACCAAGGTATGCAACTCTTCTTTTCCCATGCATAAATCTTTGCACCAAGTCTTTTAACTGATTGCAATCATTCATGTTAATCGCAGCTTATAGCCGAAGAGATATGCCGTGATATCTACCATACAGATTCTGAATGGAGGATCATTTTACTTAGGTACTTCAATCCGGTCGGGGCTCACCCCACTGGATACCTTGGTGAAGACCCATGTGGAATTCCTAACAACCTTATGCCCTTCGTTCAGCAAGTTGCTGTTGGGAGGAGGCCATCACTGACAATCTTTGGAAATAACTATGCAACGAAAGATGGGACAGGGGTATTTTTCCATCATGCTATTCTCAGTTACTTGTTACTCTTTACCTCACCAATTTCAATTATGATCCAATCAGTTCATGTTCCATCAGTTACTAGATTTTAGTTACTGATAGTAAGACCACATATTATGCAGTAGATTTTCTCTAGAGGACGTCTTACTGAAATATAAAGAGATCAACACTAGAAACAGTAGTATCAGCTGACAGATGCTTAAGATTGGGTCCCTTCAATTTGAAATTTCTGTAGTAACTAATGGAATCAGGCAGTGCTTATTAGAAAATAACTTCTTGCAAGCAAATAACTGAAGAAAAATAATCACAGGACTTGAGACAAGTTGTATAGCACTAGAGCTAGAAAAGGCTTGCCCCAGTCTCTGTTTGATCATGCAACTTAGCTTTTGGTCAGCTTTGTATCTCTGTACTATGGGTGTGTCTGAGAAGCTCTCAAGTTTGCATGTGGCTAATGCTTGGACCCGTGTTGCATATCTGGTTCAGTGTTGTGAATAAATTAATGAACGATGCATTAGTTACCATTTTATCTTTCAGAGGCAGTTCACAGAGCTACCAGATAATATCCTAGTACAACATGTTTTCATGTGGGCACTTCTGATGTTATTACAATTTACTGTAAAGAGCAAATCCTAGCCTCAGAGGAGTACCATTAGGCCCCTAATGCGTGGGTTTCGAAAAAGGATCAACGCAAAGAGGACAGCAAATAAAACCCACATCCTAGTTTGATGACGGTGGTTCCTGTTTCATTTGTTTCGACCAATGTGCTTCATCCTGCCAATCTGAGTTTGTCTTGCACTTCCTTCCCAAGTACTTTTGCAAGCTCCAAATGCCAACGAAGGCACTTTAGGAATGTTATTGTGAAACCTGCAGTTTAGATGGTATTGAATATTCTATTCCCATATACTAAGGACACACTTTTTGCTTGATGTGCAGGTACGAGATTATATTCATGTGGTTGATCTTGCTGAGGGACATATTGCTGCATTGCGGAAGCTTTTTGAAAACTCATCTAACATAGGTTTGCACAATTGACTGCCGTCTGAAATACTTTATCACAAATGCTTACACCACTTTCCAGACGTATGTTTGTAACATTGTAACTACTAACTACTCTTTTGCTTTGCATTTTCCCAAGCCATTAAATATAGAGAAAGAATGTTCATTTTATTTGATTCTTTAACTTGGGTCCATGCGAATAATTGAGCGCTCAAACTCCAATTTCTTCTACTTCTCAGTGCACTGGATGCTCAAAACTGTTTGTTTTGTAGTTGAATGACTTGAATCTTGTTCTAAAATTCAACTCTACTTGTAGGATGTGAAGCATACAACCTTGGAACTGGAAAGGGGACGTCAGTGTTGGAGATAGTCAATGCATTTGAGAAGGCTTCTGGAAAGGTATGCCTGATTTGATATATTTGGGGTTTTTGACATGTGAGTCCCTGTGTTTTTGCCATGGTATCTTTTGCTGGTTGGCATATCTCACAAATTAGCAACTCCACTCTGCTGAATTGTAATGGTATGCAAGCAATCCTTGGTTTAATTCAGCAGATTATGTAGGGCTTTACAGGCTTAGGCTGAGACTATTTGACAATTGGCAACTGACAATTGCACAAGCAAGTTGAGAACTTTAGATCAGGAAGACAGGAACTAGTAGATACATAGAATTACTGACAAGATTCAGTTTTCTTCATACACTAGCTGAATGGCCATGTATTGCTCTGGGAAAAAATCATATTACCCAGAGTGTGGAGCCACCGTTTGTGGGCTCTACCTACACCACGGCATGACTTCATCGAAGCGTCTAGTCGAGCTCCACCTCAGCCCATGTCATCTCTGCCCCCATCATCGACCTACACCACTCCTTTGGCTCCGCCGCTACATCCAGTCAAGCTCCGCTATAGCCTGTACCCCCCTCTGCCACCATGCTCAACTTGCACCACCTGTGTCTATACAACAGTTGTCATCGTTCTAGGCATTCATGTACTTCAGGCCCAGCTCCAACGAGCTTCTGCTTCTGGCTTCTAATTTCTTAATTCATCTTTTCTTTTTGTTTTTTGTCTTTTACTTTTTTCCTTTATTCTTTTGCATTGTCTGTGATGATATAACTTTTTTTTTTGCATTTTTTAAATTTAATTACGCATAAAAAGTTAACAGCAGCTATAGTGCAAAAAAGGTAGAAGCTTGGGCTTATAAGCCATTTGGAGCACTACCTTAACCTCAGAGTGTATAGTGATTCCATATCCATTGAAATGGCCTGTAATCATTGCATATATCAACTTTCCAAAAAAGCAAACTATTTAGTTTTTTTAAAAGAAAACATTAAATGATACTTGCTTACCCACAAAAAGTTTCTATTGAACAAATTCTGACTAAGGGGAATTTCTTTTGTTAATAATACCTACATCATACAATTGTACAAGTTGCTCACCGATACCATCATAGTGACAAAATCTCGTAGTGAGTGGATAACCTAGCATCATTTCAACAAAACACAAGCTCATAGGCATTCTACTACACTTGTACATTTACAGCCAGGGTCCATGATATACACATCATATATGTGCAATCTTTCGTCGAGAGACAGACCTAGGATCCTAGGATTAAAAATAAAAGAGTGCTTACAATGTCTTATTCTTCTTCAACCTCTAAACCTCACTTCCTTTCTAATGGTAGATGGATGACTGTGCTACAGGGGTACCTAGGGTTTGATTGCTACTAGGGGTTCTCCCACCCTAGCTCCCCCTATTGGGTTCACCCCTGCTTCCATCCATTCAACTATTCAAGAATTGACCAAAATGGTGTAATGGAAATTTTAACTGAAGAAAGAACAGGGAAAACAAAAATCCTTTTCTAAAACTGCTCTTGTCGTTACATTGGCATGGTTGCACTCCACCGCTATCACTAACTTTTGGTCTGATCATTTGAAGCATAGATCAAAATTTCGTCATGAACAATGAGAGATCAAAGAGGAAGAAACACATAACTTTTGAAACTTTGCTTTGACTCTCTACTGAGTCATTGACGCCCTTGAGCTATTGATGACACCTCGCAACTTACCAATTATAATCCATACTTCATGTAAACCAAGCAAAATAATTGAACCAAAATAGTATTGCCATGATCCTCGATATAAGGGAACGTAACGAAATACAGAAAATACTCACCGGGTTGGATGACGCAATGCTGCAATGCCACACCTGTTACTCTCCTTCGATTTCTACATCATCAATTTGCATCAAACAAAAAGGATCTTTCTGATAATATCTAAAACAAATAGCAACAGAGTCCAGTGATTTTAATAAATCTTAGCATAATAATAGATGCATGTAACAAACCACTCAGAATGGGTCGACCTTGCTCAAGTGCAATGGATGGTGCACCATTTTTTTGTGGGAAGCAGCGATGGCGCATCAATTTGGAAAGCAACCTTGTCCGGCTTGTTTCTATCACCTATGTCACTTATCAAAATCCAAAACCAAAAATTGAAAATTCAAGAACCTCATATGATCATACATACGATGAAGAACCAACTAAAAAAGGGAGAAACAACAAATTAGGAATGGGCTAGGCATTTTGCCGAGCACGTGGTGATAGTGAGCAAAAAAGCACGTCGTAGCACTGATTTAGGGCCGTGGGTTGTTCCATAGGAGACGGTGACCACAGTGGAGGAAGCAGGAGGTGGGAGCTGTGCGTGGCACATCACAGAGCATGGCCAGCTTAATGATGTCTCGGGAAGGAGCTCGAACTCGGCAATGCCATCAGTGCTACGAGCGCTAAATTCGTTGCGTAGTCTGGCTAGCTTCAGCATGGTGAGGACCAGGGTTCCAAACACCGGCGGTAACCAGTTTTACCGGTGTCGACCAGGAGAAAAAACCGCCGGTTTTTTGTTTAATTCAAATTTAAATTTTTGAATGTAAAAATTAATTTTCTAATGATATTTACTTAGTTTAACACTAATAGAATGTATTAGGAAGATGGATGCACTTCCCGTGTTTGACTTCATGCTTTTTGCCATAAATGTATTAGGAATTTTCAAATTTTGAATGTAAAAGTTAGTTTCCCTAATGATATTTACATTGTTTAACACTAATGGAATGTATAAGGAAGATGCATGTACCTCTCGTGCTTGACTTCATGCTTTTTGCCATGAATGTATTAGGAATTTCCAAATGATGTTTACATTGTTTAACACTAATAGAATGTATTAGGAAATTCTATGTATCTCCCGTGCTTGACTTCATACTTTTTGCCATGAATGTGTTAGGAATTTCTAATTTCAAATTTGAAAAACCAGGTTTTAGCGGTATTTTCAGTTTTTAGCGGTTTTCTCCGTTTTTTGGGCGGTTACCGATTTCAAATTCAAATTTTGGCGCGTAAAATTCGATCGGTTTTTTTCCCCGTTACCGGCCGGTTTTTCCGGTTATCGGCCGGTAACCGGTACCGGCCCTTGGCCGACTTTTATCCTGGTAACGGTTTTCCGAACCCTGGCGAGGACACTGTCTGCCATGTACCATCATGACGGTATGCTTGGTTGACCATTTGCGCTGGACTAATCGAGGAAGCATGAAGGGATTGCACCAGCCGATAAGGAGCCTATGCGTTGTGGCGTGAGATGAGGACCGCGAAGGTCGTCATCGTTGGCGTCAGCTAGTGTGGTGGGACAACATCGAGGGAGGAAGGCGGTGACAAGCGTGGTGTGGTGGCATCTAGAGATCTAATTTTTCCTCGGTTTGTTTTCGTATGGCACGAGAGGAAGATGCCCACCAGTCAGCACTGAGTTTTCTTAGAGGGGAAACCATGGGAGCTCGTGGGGCTGGAGAGAGGCGGACGAGACAAAGAGCACTTCGCCAGTGTGTTGGTCCCACCCGTCGGCGCAGATGCTTTGAGACGGGAGGGAAGTAGTTCACACGTGAATCGTTTCTGAGAAGGGGGAGGGAGGAGAAAGAACATAGCATTCACCAACCCCCTGTTTTAAATACTATTCTGATGAACAGATTGTGTTATGATGCTTAGACCCCTTCATGCTCGTTACCAATAGTTAGGTGAAACTTATGGATTTCATCATATGAGGGCCTCTAGAAATTTGTTTGTGGTTGATAGTTGGAATGTGCAAGTGCAACAAACTGTATGTTAATGGTTAACTCTCCTGCCAAATGCCAATGATAGCAAGACTTGCATGAGTTGTTTCCTTCTTATGCCTTCTTTCCTTATCCATATGTTCTTGTTTCCTTTGTTAGAAAATCCCGCTGGTCATCGGTCAGCAACGCCCTGGTGATGCCGAGATTCTCTTTGCAGCAACTGCTAAAGCAGAGAGAGAACTCAACTGGAAGTAAGATATAAAAAGAAATTTTATTGTTTTTATGAATGATGACATTTCTTTGGTTATTTAATATCAACCTTCCTTCTACAGAGCAAAATACAGCATCGCAGAAATGTGCAGGGACCAGTGGAACTGGGCTAGCAAGAACCCTTATGGATATGCGTCACCTGACTCGACCAAGCAGAATGGTAATTCACACTGAACAACGCCGATTGGTCTGTGTGGAGTCACTTGTACATGCGACGTAGTACCTACTAGCTGGGATCGATGTAGATCTAGTCGGTCAGTCACACAGAGAAAGTTACACGATTAGAAAATATTGTTCTGTTATTCTTCCCTAGCATAAGTGGCCCAGTATTGGTGTAAATCTATCTTCCACTTGCATATAGCTTATCAAAATTGTTCTAGGTACATCGCTATAGTCAACCAGCTAATTCGATTCTTTTACGGATAGTTGAGTTGCCTTGCCTTGCACAGTGCTTGATGTAGATTCCTGCATCACAAAAAATGCAGCTGTATACGAATATTATTATTTTTTGTATCTGTAATATTAATGGATGGAACTACAGTAATACATTCGGTTCAACTCTGTTAGTGTTATACTCCCATCACGTTTCACTGGCATGTACAAGTATTGCTCATGTGAATATGAAATGCGAGTGTTACACATTGTCTGTGGCGAAATGGTGGCCAGGACTCAGGAGTATGATTAGTGTTGTTTTTCTTATGACTACATATTTTGTTCTTGTTAATGGGGACAGTGAAAACCTAAATGTTGCAAACCCCGTGAATGGTCCTGCAGCTACAGATGAATTTCTACACGGTCGTATACAATCGCGATAATCATGTTCAAATAATTGCGAGGGGCAGATTTCATAAAGCCTCATGACTTGTAAAAATCTTTGCACTAAACCACATGTACATCTCCTTGGTAAAACTTCGGGTAAATTCCCTGTATGCCATTGAAACTTGGCTCAATCTTTGATTTGCCACTGGAAAAACTTTGCTTTCTTGTATGTCACTGAGTTCCTCATTTATACTGCTCCGTGCCACTTTTGTCACCTAGCCGTGAGTTGGCTGTTAAGTCATGGCGGAAATGACCATTTTGCCCGTAGGGCTTGTATAAAGTCCGTTGTGGCCTGATTTCTTGTATGCCAATGATTGCGAGGTAGTTTAGCTAGCCTAGATAAGTGAGTATCTATGTACCTAAGAAATGATGTAAGGAACAATATTATGTTTCAATAGTACTATATGTTTGTGTGCTACCTTATTGTCTCACTGAACTATATGATATTGTATCTATTATGGCTACTGATCAAACAGTAAAGTAGGAGAGTAGTGTAGTGGAGATAATGAATGGACAATGCTTGCCCCTTTCTTATGTCGAGGGCCTGAATATATATTTTCATGTAGCGTATTTTACAATCCTACCCTTACACTTATGTGCCCTTCATAGAGGTATCTATGTCATTACATGCATTCCACTTTGGGCTTTACAACCATTTAGCAGGCCGGATGGGCTTAGATGGGGGCCATCTCTACAACAAGAGCCTCTCATGGTGAATGGCTTCACGGGTCGAAGCCATGTCGCTGAGCCATTTGGCCCCCTCCGTCCTGCGGCCTGTGATCTTTTGTGTTGTTGGGCGGAGATGATTTTGCCTGTGCAGGCCAGTCACATGCCGCGGACACTGACTCGAAGTGCGGCCCGATGGCCTAGGCCCATAATGGTGTTTGATGGCGCCGATAATTGTATCGGTCGCTGGCACGCAACGGGAGTTGCACCGTGCGCTGGCGCGGAATGGGACACGTGGCAAGACGGGATTGACGCGGAATGGGACACGCGGCAGGACGGGATTGGCGCGTCGTGGGATGTCAGGCAACCGCAAGACCGCGCTTGTGCGTTGATTCCCGAGGTTGTGGGATACGTGTGCGCACGCTACTGGGCGGCTGTGTGGCTTTGGCTTCCGCCGGTTGAGCTTCCCGATCGTGGAGGCGAGGAGGCTTTATAAACACTACGGTCGCCGTGCCATTGCCCCTCCACGCTCGTTGACCGCCGCCAGACTGCCTTGCTACTCCTTGCTTCCTTGAGCCCTGCTCCTGCATCGCCGTTCTTGCCATCGTTCGCCACCGCCCCGCATGCCTCACCGTGCATTTTGAGAAGACGATGGTCCGTTGTGAAGACCACTCTTGCCGGCCCAGTGGTGGCGCCTCGTCCAGCCACGACGCTTTCTCTCACCGGCGCAGCTCGTCGACGACGAAGGTGGAGTACGCCCTGGTGGGGCGTGACCTATCGCTGGCCAACAAATGGTGGAGTGCCGAGAAGAAGCTCAACGACATCTGCTCGAACATGTTAGGGCAGAGCCTTGCGACGGATGAGACCATCCGGTCTCTTCTACACGAGGGGAAGCTGGCGGACCATAGTGCAGTTCGTCTGCCCGCTGGTGACGAGACGGAGCCGCACCCGGAGGAGTCAGAGGCGGTCGTCTTCGTTGCGTATTTCGAAGCTGGGCTCCGAATCTCGTCAGCCATGCTCATTGGCGACGTTCTTCGGACATACGGGCTGGAGTTAGCCCAGCTGACTCTGAATGCGCTAGCGCGCCTGGCTGTGTATAGCTAGGCGTCGCGGACAGAGGGGGCCTGGCCTAGCGCCACTCTATTCGCCTTCCTCCATGACGAGCGGTGTCAGCCGAAGAAGCTTGACGGAGGGGAGTACTCAAACTTCGGTAGCGTCAACTTCGTGCTGCGGTCGCTGTACACGAAGGTTTTCCCCACAAATTCGACTCAAGCCAAGTGGGAGTCGAACTTCATGCGGCGCTGGTTCTACCATCACGTGGTGAGCGGCAGCAATCTCTGGTGGACAGGTCAGCCCATGTTGTTCAACACGTCGCCCACAATGCCCTTTGACCGTGACGACGAACACCGGGCGCGGAGGTTGTGGGAATTGCCGTCCGCTTCAACATGTGGGACCTCACGGAGGAGTACGTAATGTACGGCATGGCCCCGCTTGCTCGACAATGGCACATCCAGCCCGGCCCCGTCCGCCCCAACGGGGTTCGCCCGTTTGTATCTTAGTTGCCGAAGCCCTCCAATCCTCGTAAGTTCTTCAACCGCACACTGCACACAAGATTGTCTTCATATTTTGTTGTAACCTTGTCTCTTTGTTTTATGGGTAGAACTCCTCCAATCCTCGTAAGGAACACAGCCTTCGCGAGTCCATAACGGCAAAGCTCGGGCGGATAAACCGAGTGTGCGTAGCCCTAGGCATCCCCCTCTCGCCGGAGGGGCCAGTCACCTGTCGCCGGATCTAGCCCGGCGGCCGCCCCTCTTGGAGATCCCATCGGAGCCGAAGGTACGACGGTCACTGGCTCCAATTTGGTGGAGTACGCCAACTCGGACTTGGAGGCGGAGGCGGATCTCTCGACGCTTGGCGATAAGGAGCCCTCGGGCAGCACGAGCGACAAGGGGCACGATGCGGACATTCTGGAGGGCGAAGCTTCGTCGCCCACGCCAACCGTAGAGGCCGAGGAGGCATCCCCGAAGGCACCGAGCGCAAAGCGCGCTCGAACACACTCGCCTACGAGGTTGGAGGAGGAGTTCGAACTGGTGGTTGGGCTATGTCGGAGTCGAACTTTGACACTGAAGCTGCCAGGCCCGAAGAGGACCCCCTGCCCAAGATGCAGGCGGCACCGCTGCGGTTTGGTCAGAGGCAGGCCAGACACATCGACGGTCTTCACCGCTCCGCGATGAAGGTAGGCACAACTCCTTTTCTCCCCGTGACTTAGCGAAGCTTTCTCCGATCTGCTCCCTGATACCATTGTCGACATTAGCCGAACACAGTCTCTGAGACGCGGACAAGGTTCTAGCAACGGGAGCGACCGCGAAGTCTCCGGCGCACCCGCCCCGGATGTGATGTCGACCCCCGCCGCCATGGAAGTCGTCGGCGTGGAGACTCGGCGCCTGACCATCTCCGATTTCGTCCCTCGACCGGAGATGCTGTGGGTTCTACAAGCAGTGATACACAAGGCGGCCTAGGCGGCCGCCGAGGTGGCGCCTAGGCGGTGGGTGACAGCCGTCCCACCGCGACTTGGCCCCTCGGCGGGAGGTCAGGCGGCTGGGCGGTCGCAGGTGGGCGTAGGCCGTGAAAGGCGGGCGTGAGACGGTGGCAAACCAGGCGGGCACGGCGGCAGCGCGGCGGCTAGGCGGCCGCCGAGGACGCCTAGGCATGGGACGGCGACATAAGAAGGACGGAACGGTGTGGACGTGTGACATTTCAATAGAGCGCGCAAAAGGCAAAAGCTAGGGTTGGAAAAGGGGGAGACTTACAGAGCCACCGCACCTCCAGGGATTCCCACGTGCCAGCGCCGTCAAATCGCCGGATCCCTCCGCCTCGCGTCCTTGCCAGATTTGGCCGAGCAGCCCGAGCTTCTCCTCCACCTCTGGCCTCCCCCTTCGTCGGATTATCCCAGGTACTGCACTTCCTCCCCCTCCACCTCCCTCTCCACCTCCGGCCTCCCCTCCCCCTTTGCCTCTGGTCTCCCCTCCACCTCTGCTGGGCCGCTGGGGAGATCCGACGAGGAATCTGGCTTGGGTCGGAGGAGCGCACGCCGCACGGCCGCATGGGGACTTGGGGATGGGGAGAGACTGAGAGATTGAGAGGGGAGCAGAGCGGCGGAGCCAACACTCGCAATCGCAGCCGCACAGGGTATGCAGTTGTGGACTGGGGAGTGGGGAGACCGACTAACCGGGAGCGACGAGAGGCGAGCGATTTAGAGAGGAGGGGCACGGCCGCATGGCCCCTGCACGGGTGATGTGTCGGCAGTCGGCTAGAGCCAGCTGTTGGCACGGGAGGAGACTCACTGATGGACTGAATTTATTTTAATTAGTTAACTAATTTGATGATTCATTGCATAGACTTTCATTAATACTTTGATAATTATATTCACGCTTTGCTAATCTTTAATTCTTTATGATATGTATATGTAGCATGTCATCTGTCAAATTTACAACATTACAAATTATTCTAGGTAACAATTCTTCCTCCAAACATCATATATGTCTTGACATCACCAGTAGGACATCATGTTAAAGTCGGCCGCCTAGGCCCCTGCTTGCCGTCCGTCTAGCGCCTACTTGAACATTGTCTACAAGGGGCCGCCGACTCTGCGGATGCCGGATTGGACTGGTGGGCGCTGGCGTTGTGTGGCTCAGAGCTACTAGAGGGCGCGCTTGAGGCCATGGAGATAAGGGTAAGTGTTCCCACTGTTGAGTTATAGTTGTGTTTTAGGCTTCGCTGACAACTGCGTTGTGCGGGCTCTTGCCCTTGCTCGCGCTCTATAGGCGGCCCGCGCTCGTGAGCAAGGGGCGTTGGAGGACCGACTTCGCGCCGTCGAAGAGGCCAACACTGCCAAGGATGAGCGCATCTGCTTCCTCGAGACGGAGGGCGCGAAGGTGATCGTGGATGCTCGGGCGCTCATGGAGCAGACGCAGCAGGCGGCCGCCAAAGAGCGCGACGAGTTGCTCTAGCAGATCGCGGCGCTGGAGGAGGAGAAGGCCCGGTTGACTGCGTCGTTCGGGGAGAAGGACCAGGCATTGAGCGATGCCTTAGTGGTGGAGTGGAACTCGATGGAGGCTCTGGAGAGCACCCTCTCCGACCTCTTCGTCATTGTGCCGCCCCGCACCTTCGGCCTCGAAGACCTGTCGCGAACACTCCGGCGGATCGGAGAAGCTTTCGGCCTCACTCTCAGCGCCACGCGGTCCTTCGGCAACCACTGCTCCATGGTGACGACGCGCATCATCCTCGCCCTCCTCCATCACTGGGGATGCCTGCACGTGGGTGAACTGGCCACTCCCCAGCTGGAGCTGATGGCCGGAGGCGGGGTTATGTCGGGCGCCGTGCATGCCATTCGCCGATCCGCCCGGGCCTTCCACCAAAGGATCTGGGACTACATCGGCAAAGCCGCAACGAAGGTGGTGATGCGGCGAAGCTTGTGAGGCGACGTGGATTTCAGGGCGTGGCTCAACGAAGTCCCACGACGTGACGAAGACGGCGCCACCGGCTCGGAGCGTGGCGTTGACCCGCAGGTGTGATGTCGAGGTCCTAGGGTTGTAGGTGTGCGTTGCCATGTATACCCTAGCTATGTAAAATGGCGCCACACGGCCACTCCTTTTTGAAATGAAATGAAAAATTGTTCCAAGTGTTTTGCTTATTTGTGCTATTTACTACGGGCAGGTGCTTGATAGGGGCCGTTTGCTAGTTTCGGACCACATGGTCCGGTAGCGCCTTCGGCATTGGGGGTGGGTAGAGGACTCCTTGCACTTCTGGGAAACGTAATGCTCAGCGAGGGAGACTTCAAAGCGGGAGTATGTTAAGATAAAAGAGCCAGATGAGTAGTGATCTTGATCACCTGAATGTATCTGTAAACATTACTCCCCGCAGGTGTAATAAATGTATCTATAAACATTACTGCTCGCAAATGCAATAAAAGCAATAGCCGAAGCAAATATGCGCCCTCGCCCTTTTTCCATGATTGCACTTGTCTTCGACGGATAAGTAGGACTTCGGGTGCGAAGCGAGCTTCGCTGGCCTTACCCTTAGCATGTAATACGCGATATGCGTGGGGTAGGATAGGAACGAAGGGCTGACACGCCCTTCCTTGGCTAGATGTAAACTTCACGAGCGCTCTGTCCCCCGCCCCTCGAAGTGGCGGCAGCAGAGCTAGCGGCTAGCTGAAGTAGACGTGCGAGCACTCCGTCCCCTACCCCTCGAAGTGGCGGCAGCGGAGCTGGTAGTTAACCGAAGCAGACACACAAGCATTCTGTCCACTACCCCTCGAAGTGGCGGCAGTGGAGTTGGCGGCTAGCCAAAGTAGACGCGCGAGCGCTCCGTCCCTACCCCTCGAAGTGGCGGCAGCGGAGTTGGCGGCTAGCCGAAGTAGACGCACGAGCGCTCCGTCCCCTACCCCTCGAAGTGGCGGCAGCAATGCTGGCGGCTAGCCGAAGTAGACACGCGAGCGCTCCGTCCCCTACCTCTCGAAGTGGCGGCAGCGGAGCTGGCAGCTAGTCGAAGTAGACGTGCGAGCGCTCCGTCCCCTACACCTCGAAGTGGTGGCAGTGGAGCTAGCAGCTAGCCGAAGTAGACGCGCGAGCGCTTCGCTCCCTACCCTTCGAAGTGGCGGCAGCGGAGCTGGTGGTTAGCCGAACTAGATGCGCGAACTTCGTCCCTACCCTTCGAAGTGGCAGCAGCGGAGCTGGTGACTATACTTCGAAGAGTCGCTCGGGATGACCAAGTTCCTGATGCTTTATACTCCGCAGACTACGCAGAGGCTCGAAGCCATCCCGCGATTTTTTTATACTCTGTGGAGTGGCTTGGGACGACAAAGTTCCTGATGCTTTATACTCCGCAGAGTACGCGAAAGCTCGAAGCCATCACGCGATTTTTTTATACTTTGTTGAGTGGCTCGGGACGACAAAGTTCCCGACGCTTTGTGACCTTGTATCATACAAAAGTGAAAAAAATTCAAACATAAGGAATTAGTAAATACCATCATTGTGACCTTGTCCTCTATCATAGAAGCATGAACCCTCCAATTGCATCCTCCAATAGCACATCTTGCCTTGAATCTTCTTGTTTCACTCTTTTCAATGTTATATTCAAACTCATGTTTAATTGCGTGTTGGGCAATCTCCAATCTAAATTGTTCAATGTTTGCATAAATGTTTCCTACTTTCATTGGTGGGTCATCTCTATCATAAACTACTTTGGGAAGGTAATCTGGAATAGCATCTCTTGCCACTTAATCATATTCCTCTACAATATCCTCCTCCTCATCTCCCTCACCATCCTCAGGCACATAATTAGGATCATGAACATTTTCTGCCCCTTGAGTAGCAGCTTCAGTAGTAGCAGTACCAGCTTCATTATCACTATCATATGAGTATTTGGTTTTCTCATCAACACCAACATGTTCATTCTCCTTATAGAGATTGGCTAAATATGTGTCCATAGAATCATTAGCCTGGGAAGCATGATTGGCCAGAGAAGGCTGAATGGCCTGAGAAGGATGAGTGCTATTGCTGGGCTGACTGGGAGTTGCATGAGATGGGATTGGAAGAGGAGTGCATGGTACATCAACATTGCATCCCTCAATGGATAGCTCATTTTGCTCTACAAGCAGTACGACATGTTGGGACACATTCTTCCCTAGTGTTGGCCACTCAGGAGTAGGTAATAAAATATCAATATTTTCAGTGCCATCATGAATTGTAATCAACATGGATATAGCCTTGCTTTTTTAGATAAAGGATATAAAATCCGGCCTCTATATCCACGTGGGATATATACAGCCACAAGTTACACGAGCTCTTAGGCTCAAAGCCTCAAAACTGAGGGGCACAAAACAACAGAAAAGATAGCTTAAGGACTATGAAAAAACTAGAAAGACTAATGTTGTAGGGGTGGTCCCCACCTAAGCCCAGCAGGCATGTTAGGAGGATATTAGGACCAAAGTGGAACATGTGTAATGACTTAAATGCCCCTGACGGGAGTATACCGATGTAAGGGCATTCCTGTAAAAGCATACCCCATGTGTGTGTATATATCAAGGGAAGGCTATGGAGGAAGGAGGCTTCTCCCAACTCTCCACTACCATCTCTCTCTGTTTGGTCTGTAACCACAACAGTTGGCGCCGTCCGTGGGGAGGGACGACAGGAGCAAGCCCGAAGTCCGAAGAAGGATGGCACCGAAAAAAGCTTCGACAACGGCGGCGAAAGGGAAGAAGGCGGCCGGACCAGAGCGTCGCGTAAGTACCAGGGCCTCGGTGTTGGCTGTCACGGGCGCGGCGGGCGCAAGCGTCGACGCTCGCGCGACAACGACCGACCCCGCCACTGCCGCGACGACGACCGACCCCGCCACTGCCGCGACGACAACCGACCCTGCCACCGCCGCGACGACGACCGATCCCGCCACCGCCGCGACGACAACCGACCCCGCCACCGCCGCGACGACGACCGACCCCGCCACCGCCGCGACGACAACCGACCCCGCCACTGCCGTGACGAAAACCGACCCCGCCACCGCCGTGACGAAAACCGACCCCGCCACCGCCGCGACGACGACCGACCCCGCCACCCTCGCCGCAACGCCCGCTGGCAGCGCGGACCAGGCGGCTGACGGTAGCTGTGATGGAGCCGCTGGCAGCTCAGGAGCTCGCGAGGCGGTCGTCACCATACCAACCCGTCCGCTGGGCGCACCGGTGGCCCCGCCCACACCTGCGGTAGAAAGCGCCCTGCTGGCGGCCCTCAACGCGTTCCAGCGGGAGCTAGGGGATCTGCGCGGAGCTGTCCGAGACATGCAAGAGGCTCGGAGCCAACAGGCTGCACCAGTGGTCGCATCGGAGCCCACGCCAGAAAGGGCAGACAGTCGGGATGCCCCCACATCCAGTCGCGTCCCGCTGCGGCGCGTCGATCCGGAGTCCCCGCTCTCGGCGGGGCTACAGTAGGCGGCGTGGCCCGAAGACTTCAAATTCCCCAGCGTCATCGAGCCGTACAAGAGTGATACGGACCCTCGCGAGTTCGTACGCGTGTATGAAACCGCAATTGAGGCTGCGGGCGGGGACGACACAACGAAAGCGAAGGGGCTCCCCCTCGCGTTGCAAGGAGTGGCGCTTTCCTGGTTTTTTACCATCGAGCCAAACTCCATCTACGCGTGGGAGCAGATCCGCGACCGCCTCCACAACAACTTTCAAGGGAACTACGTTGAGAGAGTCGATGCGGACCATCTCTTCGCTGTCAAGCAGAAACCTTCGGAGAACCTCCGGGACTACTTCAAGCGCTTTGCGAAGATACGCTGCCAAGTTAAAGATGTTAACGAAACCACCGTCGTTAACGCGGCCATACAGGGCCTTCGCTCGGGCCCGATGGCCGAATACAATGCACGGAAGCCGATCAAGACGGTGACGAAGCTCTTCGACAAGATGGAAGAATACGCCAGAGCGGAAGAGGACGCACGCCGAAGACAAGGTGACGACTCCGACACCAACCAGGCCGGCGGCTCGGCGAAAATCGAGGATCCGCCAAGGGACGGGTCTTCGAAGGGAAAACGCAAGCAGGAGTCATCCAAAGGCGTGCCCGAGCGCAAGGACGCCCCGCACAAGGAGTCGTTCGATAGGTCCAAGCGCGGCCAGCAGAAGTCGCGCCGAGGCCAGTTTGTCTTTGACATCGAAGGCGGTGCCGAAGAAAACACAGCCGGGAGTCGCGGCGGTCGGGGGCGCCGAGGCCGGGGGCGTGGCCGTGGCCGGGGCCGCGATGATAGAGGCCGCGGAGATTACGACGATCAGCACCACTGGCTGTGGTGCGAAGTCCATGGTCGCGGCACTCATGACACGCGCGCATACACCTCCATCGCGGCGCTCCGCCAAAGCGTCATTAGGGACAGGAATCTGGAGGCACGCCCGCCTATGGTGGCCCACGTCCAGCACCCATACGAAGCCCCCACACAGATCCAGACACAAGGGACGTAGCCCCATGAGGGCCCTCTGCGGATTCAGGCCCATGTGCAGCAGCCTCGGGAGGGCCTCCTGCAGTTGCAGGCTCCGGAGGCAACCCACCGCAGGATTATCAATGTCATCTCCGGAGGCTCCTCGCTGGGGTTCGCCTCGGCGCGGCAGCGGAAGGCCTACGTACGGAGGCTACACCACGTAGCGGCATGCCCAGCACAGACGCCGCCGGACTGGGCGCAGCAGGAGATCACATTCACGCCCGCCGATGCCCAGGATGTGGAGCTTCCTCACCAGGACCCCCTGGTCATCCAGATCCTCATAGCAGGATGCGACATCGGGCGTGCCCTAGTCGACGGTGGCAGCTCCGCGAACGTCCTGTTCGCGGCGGCCTTCGACCAGATGGGGATCCCCCGAAGCCGCCTTGACCCACCGGGAATCCCGTTGCAGGGCTTCGGAGGACAACCCCTACAGGCGCTCGGCCAAATATGCCTTCAGGTCTCCTTCGGCCGGGACGACAATGTCAGGACCGAAGATGCCACATTCGACGTCGTCGACCTCCCATACCCCTACAATGCCATACTGGGACGTCCAATCATCAACTCCTTCGGAGCAGTGCCGCATCACGGCTATTTGTGCATGAAGCTCCCAGGGCCGCGGGCCGTTATTACCGTCCGCGGCGACCAAGGCATGGCCCGTCGCATTGAGCACGGCTCCAGATATCCTCGTCGTGATGCTCAACAGCGCGCCTAGAATCGGCACCACAGCGCGGGGACCGGCGGCGTCATACGAAGGCGGCTCAGCAAGCCCTACAGATAGCCCAACTACTAGAGGCTCCGCCTGAGCCAAGGGCGAGCGGTCAGTACCTTTGCTTCATGTAAATTGCTTACCCGCGCAAATGGGGATGTAATAGAGATCACCGTTTGTCGCCAATCTCCTCTCATTGTGCAAGCATACGCGGCGAGAGCGTGTGTAGGACTCGCCTACGCGCGCGCTCCCGCAGTGTAAACCGAAGTCGCACATTCGCGTGTGCACTCGCCGTAGCCGAGGGTGCGGGTCTGAGTATAAACCAAAGACGCACGTTCGCGTGTGCACTCGCCGTAGCCAAGGGTACGGGTCTGAGTATAAACCGAAGACGCACGTCCGCGTGTGCACTCGCCGTAGCCAGGGGACGGGTCTGAGTATAAACCAAAGACGCACCTTCGCGTGTGCACTCGCCGTAGCCAGGGGGACGGGTCTGAGTATAAACCAAAGACGCACGATCGCGTGTGCACTCTCCGTCAAAGACACGAGCATGAGTATAAATAAAAGACGTGTGGGGGGACGCCTTCGCACGCACTCCACGAAGTATAAATCAAGACGTGACGTCGAGGTCCGCCTCCGCACGCGCCAGTCCACGGACTCTAAATAAGACGTAGCGTCGAGGTCCGCCTCCGCACGCGCGACTCTACGGAGTATAAATAAGACGCGGATGTTGTTCTCGCGCAGTCTACGGACTCTAAACAAGACGCGAATCCCGCGCATGCCATGGACATCGTCCTTGTGCATACTCCTCGGAGTATAAATGAGACGTGGATGTTGATCCCACGCACTCCACGGAGTATAAATAAGACGCGGATGTTGTCCCTGCGCAGTCTACGGACTCTAAACAAGACGCGAATCCCGCGCATGCCGTGGACATCGTCCTTGTGCATACTCCTCGGAGTATAAATGAGACGTGGATGTTGATCCCACGCACTCCACGGAGTATAAATAAGGCGCGGATGTTGTCCCTGCGCAGTCTACGGACTCTAAACGAGACGCGAATCCCGCGCATGCCGTGGACATCGTCCTTGTGCATACTCCTCGGAGTATAAATGAGACGTGGATGTTGATCCCACGCACTCCACAGAGTATAAATAAGACGCGGATGTTGTCCCTGCGCAGTCTACGGACTCTAAACAAGACGCGAATCCCGCGCATGCCGTGGACATCGTCCTTGTGCATACTCCTCGGAGTATAAATGAGACATGGATGTTGATCCCACGCACTCCACGGAGTATAAATAAGACGCGGATGTTGTCCCTACGCAGTCTACGGACTCTAAACAAGACGCGAATCCCGCGCATGCCGTGGACATCGTCCTTGTGCATACTCCTCGGAGTATAAATGAGACGTGGATGTTGATCCCACGCACTCCACAGAGTATAAATAAGACGCGGATGTTGTCCCTGCGCAGTCTGCGGACTATAAAGTAAGTCGTGCGCCGAGGTCCGCCTCCGCACGCACCAGTCTACGGACTATAAAAAAGTCGTGCGCCGAGGTCTACCTCCGCACGCGAGAGTCCGCGGACTATAAACTAAGTCGTGCGCCGAGGTCTGCCTCCGCACGCGAGAGTCCGCAAACTATAAACTAAGTCATGCGCCGAGGTCTGCCTCCGCACGCGAGAGTCCACGGACTATAAACTAAGTCGGGCGCCGAGGTCTGCCTTCGCACGCGAGAGTCCGCGGACTATAAAGTAAGTCGTGCGCCGAGGTCCGCCTCCGCACGCACCAGTCTACGGACTATAAAATAAGTCGTGCGCCGAGGTCTACCTCCGCACGCGAGAGTCCGCAGACTATAAACAAAGTCGTGCGCCGAGGTCTGCCTCCGCACGCGAGAGTCCGCGGACTATAAAGTAAGTCGTGCGCCGAGGTCCACATCCGCACGCACCAGTCTACGGACTATAAAATAAGTCGTGCGCCGAGGTCCGCCTCCGCACGCACCAGTCTACGGACTATAAAATAAGTCGTGCGCCGAGGTCCGCCTCCGCACGCACCAGTCTACAGACTCGTTCGTGCGCCGAGGTCGGCCTCCGCACGTACCAGTCCACGGACTATAAAGTAAGTCGTGCGCCTAGGTCCGCCTCCACACGCACCAGTCTACGGACTATAAAATAAGTCGTGCGCCGAGGTCCGCCTCCGCACGCACCAGTCTACGGACTATAAAACAAGTCGTGCGCTGAGGTCCACCTCCGCATGCACCAGTCTATGGACTCTAAACAAGTCGTGCGCTGAGGTCCGCCTCCGCACGCACCAGTCTCCCCGGAGTACAGGCATCCCCGGAGGACTCCCGAAGTTCCACGAGCACTCAAAGGGACACCAGTCTAACGCGCCAGAGGCTGGCCCTCGCGAGAGCGCGCGCCTGGGGCTCCGGCGCACAAGAGGCTGCCCTTGCCAGGAAGGATAACGGGACGAAGTGCGAATACGACTGCTTCGGCTACGCACCAGCTACATCGCCTTCGCGCGCCTGCTTCGACCAAGAGCGCCCGAGCACAAAATCCGCTAGCAGCGCCGCTAGCAACGCACGACGAAGGTGGGGATTTCCGCAAGACCAACCAAAGCATAACATGCAACACATCCCAGTTGCCAGCAACTTCGTATATTGAAGAAATCTTACAACTACAAAGGCTCGCCAACATCTCTGGCGCCCAGCCGCTATTCGGCGGGCTCGTCCTTAACGTGCACGAATGCTAGGGTTTCACCAGAAGATCGGCCCGCCCAAAAGCTCCGCGCCTCCTCGACCCTTCGCCAGCGTCGAAGGCGCCGCCGGGTCGCAAGATCGGATGCAAGCAATCGGCTCCGGCGAGGAAGCTGCCCAGGACGCAGGCAAAATAGTCAGGATCCGTAAAAACAAATGCCCATCATACTCAAAAAAAGAGAGGGAGTAAACATATTGCAACGCACACCTACGCCTGGCCATCTCGCTGTCGCACCTGCGAGTTCCCAGCGCCTTTGGAGGCCTCAGCACCACCCTCGTCGCGTCGCGGGACCGCGTCCAAAAATTGGCCGAGGCTCCCCTCGCCATGAAGGGACTTCCGGAGATCGACCCGCGCGGCGGCCTCCCCGATGTAGGCCCAGATCCGCTCGTGGAAGTGCTTGATGGCGCGGCGAGTGGTGCGGACGGCACCGACCATTACCCCGGCCCCGCCGGGCATCTCCAGCTGGGGATCCTCCAGCCCGGCAACGTGCGTGCAGCCGCGGAGCCGTAGGAGCGCGCATACAAGGCACGACGCTACGTAGGCACAGTGGTTGCCGAAGGTTGTCGCGGCGTCGCGCGCATTATCGGCAGCATCTGCGATCCAGCGGAGGGTCCGAGACAGCTCCTCCGGGCCGAAGGTTTGGTCCGGCACTTTAGCCATGAGACCTTGGAGAAGGCTTGTCAGCGCTTGCATGGCATCCCACGCAAGTACTGAAGCCTCGGCAAGTGCCCGGTCACGCTCTGCTAGAGTGAGGGAAAGCTCGCCTTTCTCCTTCTCTAGCAAGGCGATTTGTTGCAGCAGACCATCCCGCTCCGCCGCGAACTCTCGCTGCGCCGCCTCTGCGGCTGACTCCCGCGCTGACGCAGCAAGTCTCTCGGCGTGCGCCCCCACCTCAGCGCACTCTGCCTCCAACTGGCGGATGCGAGCATCCTGGGCAGAACGGGCCTCCGCGGCCTCGCGTAACCCTTCCTCGGTGGCCCGCAGCTTATCCTCGAGCGCCCGTTGCGCACAGGCATAGGCCGTTTGCAAGGCCTGCCCCAACACGAGCGTCTGCAAGGCAAAAAGACTTAGCAACCGCAGCACGGCCAGGGATCGTCATGCAAGCGAAGGCTTACCCTCACACCAGACACCTCCAAGGCGTCCCCAAGACGCTCCACCCCGTATGCCTGCAGCTCTCGCTGACCCACGCTGGCAGCCGCGTCACCCGCGATCCCGCGCCAGGCCGTCAGCGTCTCCGACGGAGGAACAAAATCCGCTGGGCTCCGACGCACAGTGTTCGCGTCGCCAGCAGGCTCCTCCTCCGGAATAAGCGACGCTGCAGGAAGGAATGCAGGTAAGAACACCACAAGGAACATCGAAGGAACACACCAAGGCATTTATGCCGTCTTACCCTCAGTCGCAGACGGAGGGCTTCGGGGACCCGCCTCCGTAGGCGGGGTGGCAATAGCACCAGCCCTCGACAGGAGCATCGTCTCGCAGGGAGCGGCCGCATTAGCGTTCGCGGCCGGCGTTGACTGCTCTCGCGTCGTGGGCGCTGTAGCTTGAGGAGCAGCGGGGGCGCGCGCCAGAGGTACTTCAGCGCACACATCGGAAGCCCACAAGCTCCTGATGCCCGTCACCACGGTGAACCCCCGCGATGTCCGGTGGAGATCCGGCCGCATCCGTGGCCGCTTAGCCGAAGCGAGCGGGGACGGCTCCGCCGCAATAGCCGCTGCTGGAGAGGCTCCCGCTACCTCGACCACAGCACCCAGTGGCGGCGATGTGACCATGGCAACCTTTGCGGGAGGCACCGCGGTCTCGATCGTTGCCGTCGGCAAAAGGCCAGCCCCGGGCGCTCCCGCGGGGGGCATCTCCGGCGTGGCAACGGCCGCGGCCGAAGGCTGCGTCTCCGGCATCATACCGACCACGGCCGAAGGCTCTACTTCAGCACCGCCGTCCAGCACGGGCGCTGTCCCGATGGTTGCCGCAGGTAACGAGACTTCCCCTCCTCGGCTGCCGGCGGCGAGCCTGCCGTCCAGGGCGCCCCCCCGAGGACCCTTCGTCCCCGGCGTCCGCGCCCTCCAAGCCCGAGTCAGCATACCTCACCGAATCCGACTCCACGTCAGCCACGCCAGCGACAGCAGCGGGGGCAGCTGCTATACCGAGGACGGCAGACGCCCCAATTCGGCCCCTCTTGCGAGACGGCGCCCTCGTCCTCGTTGCGCCGTCGTCATGGTGTTGCGAGGCCGGATGAGCGCGGTCCGGCACGACAAGGCCCAGGGCCTCGCACACGCGGTTTATCCGCCCCAGTCCCGCCTCCGCAGTGGCGGACGCACGCTGCTCGTGCTCCTTGTCGGTATACGGCCCAAGGAATACGCGGGCAAGTCGCTCCGCGTCCTCCAAGCTAATCTCTAAATCAAACCAGCAAAAAGCGTGGGGTCAGCATGTAATACACTCCGCGCGAGCAGAAGGGGAGAGGCGGTCAGCACTTACGAGGACCGGTGGGCGCCGGCAGTACGCAGACCGACGGCTCAACGTTGTCATTCCGCCGCCTCTCAGCAGCAAGACGCCAGTCATAGGCAAGCGGCGCCACACCGTACATCACATACTCTTCGGCGAGGTCGCGCATGTTGAAGCGGGCGGCCACGCCCACGAGTCGCCGGGCCCGTCGCTTATCCTCGTCGTCAAGCGTCCGGCCGGGCGAAGTCTTGAACGCAATCGGTCGGCCCGTGCACTCGAGCCCGCTCCCGCTCTCCACACGGTGGTAGAACCACCGCTTCATCCAGTGGGACTCCCATTTCCCGTGAGTCGAATTCGCGGGGAATAGCTTGCTGCAGGATGACCGAAGAATGAAGGTGATGCAGCCGAAGTTCGACAGCGTCCCGTCCTTCCGATCCTTGCGCTGGAACCGTGCCTCGTGCAGGTACGCAAACAAAGAAGAACTGGGCCAACACGCTCCCGAGAGCAAGGCCCAACTGTATACGGCGAGCCGGGCCACGGCGTTCGGAGTCAGCTGCGCCAACTCCAGCCCGAAGGTCCGCAGCACGTCGCCCACAATCGCCGCTGCCGGGATGCGGAGCCCTGCGTCGAAAAAGGCGACGAACACAAGCGCCTCCGACCCTTCGGGACGCGGTTCCATCTCGTCGGCGGCGGGCAATCGTACCGCCTGCCGCTCGGATAGCTTCCCCTCGCGCAGCAATCCTTCGATTGTTTTCTCGGTCACGAGCGAGGGGCCGAGCTCGCTGGAAAACGACCCTTCCTTCTCCGCCGCCAGCCACCACTTGTCCGCCGCCGCCGGGTCGCGTTCGCCGAGCGAATATTTTACCTCCAGCCGAGATGACCGCCGACGAACGTCGCAGTCACCACCCGCCGGGCCGCGCCTGCCACCAGAGGCCATCGCTTCTCACGGAAAAGTACGGTGGTGAAAATATCACGGAACGTCGAGGGCGATGCAAGCGAAAAGAAGACGTAGCAGTGCGGGGGCGCTGTTGCGGGGGGGGGGGGCTATTTCAAGCCACCTCGCCCTGATGGCTGTAGTCGAAGCGTTGCGACAGTCCGCGCGCCGGACACGACCGCAGCCGCACAAAGGCTTGCCCCGCACGATTCCCTATAACCAAAGACGAGGCGTCGTGGCGGTACACTCCACGCGCAACCGCACAAGCAAGGACGACGAAAGATGGGCCAGACCAAGCGACGCGACGCGACCATAAACCGACCGCCCCGTGTCCCTCCCTCGGGAAGGGGTGAGCAGCCGCGCGCACGCAACCACTGACACCCCACGGTACTTCAATCACAAACCACCGCGTGCACATGACAGGACAGCCTAACCTTGATAGGCCAGCGGCCGGCGCGATCCCCGGAACCATTAAAGCGCAGAATCGGCTCGCGGGGGGGGGGGGGGGGCAATAACCGCAGGAGTAGCGGTGTCCACGCTATACAGTTTCAACCCCAACCGTGCCTTTGAGCCTCCGCAGCCACAGGTTCCGGTCTCGACTTCGGCTTGGGCGCTCGTGTGTCTACCTCGACTAGGCGCCAGCTCCGCTGCCACCCGTTCGAAGGGTGAGGGACGGAGCGCTCGCGCGTCTACCTCGACTAGGCGCCAGCTCCGCTGCCACCCGTTCGAAGGGTGAGGGACGGAGCGCTCGCGCGTCTACCTCGACTAGGCGCCAGCTCTGCCGCCACCCGTTCCAAGGGTGAGGGACGGAGCGCTCGCGCGTCTACCTCGACTAGGCGCCAGCTCCGCCGCCACCCGTTCGAAGGGTGAGGGACGGAGCGCTCGCGCGTCTACCTCGACTAGGCGCCAGCTCCGTTGCCACCCGTTCGAAGGGTGAGGGACGGAGCGCTCGCGCGTCTACCTCGACTAGGCGCCAGCTCCGCCGCCACCTGTTCGAAGGGTGAGGGACGGAGCGCTCGCGCGTCTACCTCGACTAGGCGCCAGCTCCGCTGCCACCCGTTCGAAGGGTGAGGGACGGAGCGCTCGCGCGTCTACCTCGACTAGGCGCCAGCTCCGCTGCCACCCGTTCGAAGGGTGAGGGACGGAGCGCTCGCGCGTTTGCCCGGGCGCCGGCTCTCGCTACCACCCGATCGAAGGGTCGGCCCCTCCGAAGAATACACAACAGCGCGGGCGGCCCCCGTAACTCGAGAACGCGAGGGCTGGCTTGCAGCAAGCCCAGACTTGCTCTCGTAAACAGATCTGCTCCACTACGCCAACATATGCCAATGCACAGCTAGAAGGTGTGGATGAGTTCAAGCATATCTGTCTACGAGAGCAGGTCATGCCTTGCTATTCCCGCGCGGAAGCGCGATACGCCAGCACGATCATGTGGGCATCCAGGACTCTCACACCAAGCCGCGGCATATCCCCGCGAATAGGGCGTCTATTGTTCATCTGCGCTCGTTGCCATTAGCGTCAGGAGTCGCAGTCATCAAATGCAGATGAACAATAGTCGGCCTATATGTAAGAAGATAGCAGTGCGCAGATCTGGGAGGTGCAGCCGGGGATGACCAACGAGCAGCCCGCAACACCGATGTATTTATACCAGGCTCAATCGGCGAGGAGTCGCCAGGTTCGGGAGAGGTCAACCGGCGGCACGCCAACCGGCGGAAGCGCAAACGATGGGTGCCCGGCGGTCCAACTACCCGCGATGGACAAGTGCAACTGCTCTTACCCCACGACGCACCAGTCACAAACCGCTGCGTCACGCCCGTGGGGGGACAGGCGGCACGGCGCGACAGCCCGCCCCCTGACGAACCAACCAACGACACGACTCCAGCCACCATTAAAAGCGCACTGCCACATCGCAGGGCCACATCAGATGTCCGCACCACGGGGCCCGCCCTCGCCACTTCCAGTTCCGGCGCCTACCTCGGCTAAGCGCGAGGGGGAACGGAGCGCTTACATCACCCGGGCTTCACCTTCGGCTCCGTCCTCAGGACCCGGGTCCCACAACACACAAAGGCTCCGCAAGTTCCAGGAAGTTCACAGGCCGCGGGGACGGAGGGGGCCAAAGGACTCGACAACATGGCTTTGGCCCTGTGAAGCCCTTGACCATGAGAGGCTCCTGTTGTAGGGGTGGCCCCCACCTGAGCCCAGCAGGCCTGTTAGGAGGATATTAGGACTAAAGTGGAACATGTGTAATGACTTAAATGCCCCTGACAGGAGTATACCGATGTAAGGGCATTCCTGTAAAAGCATACCCCATGTGTGTATATATATCAAGGGAAGGCTATGGAGGAAGGAGGCTTCTCCCAACTCTCCACTACCATCTCTCTCTGTTTGGTCTGTAACCACAACAACTAAGCTTCAGCATTTTTCTTCGTCCTTGCTTTCAACAAGTTCCTATCCTCATCCGACTGTGCCATTCAAACTACGGTCTGCTCTGCGTGAAGATGGACCTCCGAGGCGACGTCTCCAAGGAAGCGACTAGAGTCGCCGACGCCGCCCGCCTCACCGAGGCAAGGTTTTCACCTGGAGATCAGTAACATGAGAGCTATGGAGTGCCACGACAACACCTCCAGGAAGGATAATGGCGCCCGAAGGCGTCATTGCTGTCGAGACCGGTAAGATCACCGGTAAGGCTTTCGCCAGCACCTCCACAACACCCCACGCACTACCCACACACAAAAAAGACCGCCACCAACACACCGGGGTCCTGCACGCCTCAAGGCCATGGCATAGCCACCCTTGAACTCCACGACGAGCCGCTTCCTGCAATGTCCGCCACTGTAGAAACCACTATGCGACGCTCGAGCGCCACCACTGAGCAGATCCAGGGACATGAGCCACAGATCAAGCCTACAGCAATACCACGGAAATGCCTGATGCGAACCTTCCTGAACACCTTACGGAGCCTGCACAGCACGCGGAACACCACTGCCTTCTTGCTCCCGGCCACATCCATCTGGAAGGCGGAGTTGATGTAGAGGTCCTTGAGGACGCTCTTGAGCTCCTAGTTGCCAATTTCTAAGTCAAAGAACGCCTGCGCGATGGAGTCCTCAAACTCCAAGGGCACGAGGCCCTTGACCTACTGGATCTTCCTCCTCGCCGTGAACATGGTACCTTCTTCCTTCCTTCCTTCGCCACTGACCGTGGCCACGACCGCAAAGAGCCGCCACTGACCAGCCGTCACTGCAGCACCTGACCAGCACTGCCACGCAGAACTAGCCACTGCCGCGGCGGTCAACGAGGACCGCTGCTAGCCTAGCCTTTGCCGGCCACCACGGGAAAGCCACCTCCGAACAAGAGGCTCCAACCACTGCACAGCACTGTTCCCCGCAGCAGCCAGCAACCCGACAGATCCGCGCAACACCACCATCGTGCCGGGCCTTCACGATCGGGTACGCACCAACCACTACACGCGGACGCCGCGCGCGCCACCTGTGCTGCGGAACCGCACAGCACCGACGCGACTTCACGCGCGGCCGCCGAGCCAACAAACATGCCGCGCTGCCGTCCTTGCCGCTGGATCCACGCAGCACTGTGCGGCTGCTCCGCACGACCGCTGCTGACCCCGATCCCCCACTCCAATCCGGCGGCGTCCCAGCCAAGGCCGCCATCATGAGGCAGCGCTACAGCCGCACATGTCGCAGGAGGCGCCAATGACGATGCGCCCGCGTGCCCGGCCGAGCATGCACCGGAGAACCGCAGTCGATCGAAGAATGTAAAGATCCATATAGGCGGAGCACGGATCTGCCCATCCCTCACACGGATCAGCTCCCAACCCACATGGCCGCATCAACGCCGGCCAAGGCGACCAGCAGCTCAACGACGAGGGAGGAGCAAACCAGGGAAATTAGAGAGAGAAGGGTGTAGTGCCCCTCCGCCACCTTCATCGCCCCCGCGCGGACACCCGCCGGCGAGCTCGGGCAGCGGAAGGGGAGGGGAGGGGAGGGAGGGAGGAGACCGGCGGCGGTGCTGTTTCTTGGGAAGAGGAAGAGTCGGGGAGCGATATACACGTTCAAACTTGTCAAACATTGCTACCATATCTTGGTCAGTACAGACTTAAGGGAATGTTTTACTCATGACATCAAAGTAGTTAATTGTGATAGTTTTGTTTGGTCCCCATGGGTATGACTCCCCAATCTCATCAACGAAATCCTTGTAGTTCAATATGTCCGAATCTAATACCTTATTGAAGCTATAATCATTGAACTCTATCCTAGTATTCGCGCAATTCCTACCAAGTTTGATTTTCAACAAGTATATGGATCTTGGGTCCATCCTACGGATGAACACAAAAACTCTATTAACAGTACGTTCGTATCTATGTTTGCACTACAATGAATCCTTATGGCAAAACTGAAAAGGTCATAGGAACTCTAACAAAAAGGTGAGGAAACATACCTTATTGGGACCTAAGAAGGGAGCGTCCTAAGATTTGAATCCACCATTTTTGGGGCCACAACAGCTAGCTCCTTTGAGCCTACCATGCACCGCTGCTGCTTTGCTCCTCGAGTCCTCAATCCATGAGATCCAACAGTGCCTCTGCAAGAATCTACCAAATCCCTTCCTTGTTGTCTGAGTTGGGACTATTTCGCAGTGTAGGGGATCGAGATGGGGGATCGGGATGAGGGTGGAGGGCTCAATCTAGGATTTTTAGGGATTCTATTTCAGGGATTCTATGGGGTCAGAGTGAGCAATGAGATGGGAATGGAATGGAATGTGAGGGGACTGGTTTAGTGGGCTTGATCTTAGGCCCTGTTTGGCAGAGCTCTAGCTCTAGGAAATCTGTAGATTTTCTAGAGCTGGTCATCTGTAGCTCTAGGAAATCCTAGATCTAGAGTTGCAGGTATGTTAAGTGCATTTACATGACTCATTTCATTTATATTATATATTAAATAAAAATATTTAAATCACTTTAATTTAGTCAACAAACTACAGATCCAGCATAGATCTCGGAGCTAGTGTTGTGCCAAACGAGGCCTTATAGTGTCATAAGGTAGGGGCAATATTGCCATTTTCTGAAAAAATTGATAGGTCTCAATGTGTTAACGATGACCCACATCGATAGAAGTGATAGCGATGGCACAGAGCGGCATAAACAAGAAACTCAGTGGCATACATAGAAGAAAAGTTTTTCCAATGGCAAATTAGGGATTATCCTAAGTTTCAGTGGCATACAGGGAATTTTTCCTAAACTTAACACCAGTTTTTTAACAACTCGCTAAATATGGCCACCTCAGTTAAATTGGCCCCAACCCCTACGCGATGATGTGTTACATAAGATGCCTAGCAAGGCGCTCACGTAGATGGTACTTGTCATGTTGGAAGGGCCCACACGTCAGGAAGATTTTGAGTGGGGACATAATGTGCATTTTGGCACGAGACGGCTCGGTAGGCACTCTACTTCCACACCAGATGGGTAGCGATGCAACTGGAGGATATAAATAAAACACACTCCATCCCTCAACTAGCTAGGTTTCACTAATTAGTGACCAATAAGAGTCAAAACATATCAAATCAAAGATCCACCATAATTTTTTGAACTCTAATCCCTACTTTCCCCAAGTCCACCAAACCAAAGGTCTTACCTTTGTCTCTTGGGGTGTTGCGGATACTCGCCTCCACCCTCCTCTAGCCCTCTTTTTTGGCGCCATAGCTCCTACCTCCAAGTGCGACCGTCTCCTCCTGTGTCATTCTTCCATGAGTGGTGCACAGGGGAGACAACCGCGGCAAATGCGAGGGTGGGCCCTTCTAACGTGGCAACTACTATCCACTCAAGCATCATATTGGGCACCTTATGATACACATCGTAGCCTGTGGGTGGGGCCGATTTGGATGATGTGTCCATGTTTCAATAGGTTGGGTAAAAAAACTAGGGTTAAGTGCTACCAAGCAGATGTGCATGTGGTTGCAGGCAAGGATTTCTAGTACACGTGGTTTTGTGTTACAAGTAGTTATTTATATAAGGCTTTGTAAAATTTACTCTATTGTGAGGAGCAGCTAATCCTATTGGAAATCAACATGCTACACTTCGCTCTTCAATATTAAAGTCATATTTGGAATGCAGAAATGTCACACAAATTTTATAGAAATTTAACAAGAAACAAATTTATTTATGTAGTATTCATGAAAACTTGCAGCATAAACGACAAGAAGCATAGTGCAGCTGCGTAGCCGACCCAACTGCAAAATTTCTCTTTGATCCAGTTTCCCCTGTAGAAGTGGAACCGAAACAAAGTCAATGCAGGAGAAAGAAGAGCTTCGGGGCCAGAAATAGCTTCACTGATTGACTACTATGTTAAAGAGTTTGACAAGCTCAAAAAAACAAAGGGCCAAAAGGAAGGAGGGGCACCTTAAAGTGGGAACCCCCACCGGAGGACATGTACAAGATCAATGTGGATGCATTTTTCAGGGTCAGTACACAAGAAGGAGGATGGGGTTTTGTCGCTCGAAATAATGATGGGGAGTTCCTGGAGGGGGGTTGTGGGAAATTGGAAAGAGTGTCGAGCCCTCTGCAGGCCGAAGCTCAGGCTGCGTTGTTGAGCCTACGCCGAGTTGCGGAGCTGGGAATGAGTCGTATTATTTTTGAAACAGACGCAACAATTCTGCAGAAAGGCCTGATCTCAACAGAGATGGATAGGAGTGTTGATGGGTGGCTGTTCCGTCGAATCAGGAAACTTATCATGGAGTCGTTTGTACAGTGTGTGGTCCGGGCTTGTCCGAGATCATGCAACAGAGTGGCTGATTGCCTAGCTCGGAATGGGGCGAGCGCTGTCTGCTCGGGTTCAGCGGTGTTTATGAACCAAGTCCCCGAATTTGTTACTGCTCTGGTCTCTGGCGATTTGCCTAGAGCCAATGGTTAACGGAAGCCAAGTGCTTCCTTATCATAAAAAAAAAAAACGGACAAGCCGCGAGCCAACCATCCGTCATATCCACCATGGCCACCATCGCCGCCTCCTTCTCCGCCGCCGCCCACCGGAGCTTCCCCGCCCAAATCCAGCTCCTCACTCGCTGCCACCGCCGCCTCCCGTTCTCCTCCGCCGCCTTCTCCTCCTCGGCGCCACCCGCTGCCGCGGCGGGATTCGGCTGGGCCGACGCCCTCCGCGTCGCCGGCGACGGCGGGCGCGGCGACGAGCTCGACCTCTCTGGGTACTTCCGGAAGGTCGAAATCTGCAACCGAGGAATGGTAAGTTTCTCTTCGTTCTCACGTGCGCGCAAGCGCTTTTTTATGTGTGCAAATGCCTCAGGTGTGAAATTTGTGGATTTGTTTGGGTTTTACAGGACAAGAAGGGTGAGTTCGTGGAGTTCTTGGTGGATGATCAGGTCGTGGGGTACATCCACAACGGGTGAGGGTAACATCTACTGAGGACAGTACTATGTGCATGTTTCAATTTGTCTTGCCCCAAATTGTGTGATTTGTACGAGGAGCTTATCATTGACTCAACTCCATGCCGGTGTACGATCCTCGAGGATATAAAAGCAAATTGATGTTCATCCCAGCAAAAGTCAAATTGAGAAATTGCTCTATAGTACCTTCTCCTTTTCTTTTTAGTTTAGTTGCAGACTACAGTTAAAGAACTTCCACAGGTCTCTGCATCTATTTAATTTTTTGTTCATGCGTGAATATGTTTTTTCTATTTAATTTCGAGATTTGTTGGCTACTTGGTGTGTTGAAGTGACATGTCAAAGTTCAATAATTTCTAGACTCTCATTTTGCCCCAGGCCCTTGAACATTTTGTTTCGCCGGCAAAAGAAATCAACCCTAGAAACAATAATCGTGGATTCATCATGACATGATGAACAGATGTTCCATTGGTTTAAAGGATTAGAATTGTAGCTAAACACATATGGTGGCCGAGAGCTAGTTTTTGTGTTTTTTGGGGGATGGAGTGTTCAGATTGGCCAAGTGGAAGTCTAGGATATTGAACGTTTGAACTTCTGGCCGTTACTACATCACTCATGATTGAATGCACATTTGTAGGATGAGATTTGTCCTATGAGATGTTTAACTTGGTGGTGTCAATTTCAGTTTTACCCATCACCTCAGAGACTTCCATGATGTTTTTACCATTGTCTCGGGCAACAATGGCAACAACAGTGTGGAGCATGTGACTCTCCACTCATCGCTTAAGACACCAGAAGATCGAACAAACGCCATTGGAAATGTCATAAAAAGCCTAGGAGAACTCATTCCAGGTATTCGAAATGAGGTATTTGCCAGAATTGAATTTCTTTATTCAACTGTTTTATGAACTTCATTTAAAATGGCACATTTGCTGATTTGTCAAATTTAGATTACATCATGACTTCATGAGTGTAGTGAATAAATAGATAAGCTAAGGGTACTATACTTGTGTAATGTTCAGGTACCATAAGATGAAAGTTAGCAGATTGGTCTGTCTTTTTGGTGGAGATAGTTGTATGCTCTTTTATCAAGTATAGGAAATTAACCCCTTTTGTGTCACTGGCTCACCACAAATCCCCAATGTGTTATCTGGGTAGAAGACGTTGGTAGTGAAAATATTATTGGCTATTATTGCTTCTAATGATAAATATTTTATACTTGTTCATGCTTCTTTCAATAAGGTGAAACTTGCTCATAACTTCATATGTGGCAATAATGTTGTAGAACATCGTATAATGTTCTATCCCTCATTTTTCTTCATCACCAGTGTTGTGGCTACAAACCAAACAGTAGAGAGAGGGACCTTCGGACTTTTACCCATGACGGGGGAGGTAAGTGGAGAGCGGTGTGAATGTGGGTCTATATACTTGTAATTTTATTGATTTTCCTGCCCTCCTCTCCGAAACAAGGGGGCATATTTATACTGTTACATCAAGGGTACATGAGACTACAATGCTACCCCTAAAAAGGTCCTACAACTGTAGGGGCTTTGTGGTATTTCCACCCTTGCGAGTGTAGCCTCGGTGCACGCTAGACCCTCATGGGTTGCATCCACCATGTCTCCTGCTTGGTCTACAGGTAGCCATGATCCCCTTTGGTCTATGCAAGGTTGGGTTGGAGCAAACCCCCCTTGTTGATGCCGTGGTAGCAGGCCCTACGGTCGAGGTCGCCTTGTGCCGTCCTTCCTGGACCTCCTTCGCTCTGTGCAAGGAGTATTTTGGTACCCTTTATCTTGGTCACTGGCTCGGAACGCCTGAGTCCTGCCTTTGCCTTTCTCTGGGTACACGCGAGAGCCTCTCCTGCCCCTTCACAGGGTCGACGAGGGGTACACTTGCTTGGTGGCTTCGCCTGGTCGATGGCGCTGGTGGGCCACCCCTAGGACGACCAGTGTACCACAGGGTAGCATTTTATTGCTAAGCTAGGGCTCCTCTTTGCATATTTCCTCATGCAGTGTTGTGGTTGTTTTTCATGTTGTCTTTGGAGCTTTGTATATTTTCTTCTGATATTTTTTTCAGAGGCTGTTACATAACAAATTAACCTTAATTTCACATTTTCTCTTTATTTCCCTTGTCTGACAATTTTTTGCAATCTGACAGCTTTATCCAGTAACCTCATCTTATGGCATGCCCCTGTACTTCTCTCTGGAACGCGCTGCTGCTCCCTACTTTGGTATAAAGGTTTGCTATACTTGTAGCACTTACTTTTTCAATATATTCTACACCTCAAATGGTTCTCACCGTCAATCTTATCTTCTATATCATGAGTTTGCAGACTGTTAATTGTTATATTCCTAAGCATCTTATCAATGAAATGATATCTATGGCAGGCTTATGGTGTTCATATGAATGGGTACGTTGAGAGGGATGGTGAGAAATTTCTTTGGATTGGTAAGAGAAGTGATGTGAAGCAAACCTACCCAGGAATGCTTGATCATCTTGTTGCTGGTGGCCTGGTATGCATTTCCATTCTTCTCTTTTTAAGTTTTTCACGTACAATAACAACAATTATTTTCTGCTGAAGGTGGGCACAAGAACTTCTGAATTTTTCAACACTGTTTTTACCTGCACCAATCAGGCAATCACCATATGGTTTATCAGTTTTGGGTATGTTATGAAATAATGGTGAAACCTCCCAGTAAGACTATGCTATAGCCTGTAGATTGTCACCGGCTACATGCCTACATCAGAATTATAAGAATTTTGGACTTTAATGCTATAGCTTGTAGATTGTCACCGGCTACATGCCTACATCAGAATTATAAGAATTTTGGACTTTCAGATACCTGTTTGGTCTATCTTAAGGTCTTAATATAGGATTTGTTGATGAAAGAGAACATCCGGTCTTTCCGGGATTTTCTTTGTTTCCTACAAAATTCCTGCGTTCGAAAATGGCCTTGAACTCTTCACCAGTTCTTCCTGTTAGTCAAGCCAAAAAAAATCAGTTGGTGCGTAAATTAGCTGGATTTGGGGATAAATAGTAGCTACCTGGAGGTGACCTCATATTTATAAAGTTAGGCTGCTTATAAAGGTGGGGGATTTTAGGGATTATAAATTAAATTTGTACGGAGGTGACTTTAACTTGTACAGAAAATAGGTTATAAGTTCAACCAAACAGGCTCAAAGCGTTTCATTCCAAATGTGCTGCGCAGTGCTCTTTTTTTGTCCCTTGTTATTCTCATCTGGAATTAAATAGCTACTAATTTACGTTGACTGTGCTTGGAAAATTTTTAGCCATATGGAATCTCCTGTAAAGAGAATATCATCAAGGAATGTGAAGAGGAAGCGGGAATCCCAAGATCCATCTCAACCAAGTAACATGCTAACTGCTGTGAGAAGTTCTAGTTTTCATGTATTGTGATGCTTCATTATGCTTGCGGTGTGAAATATCTGACTCATAATTATTTTTTTGCTAGTGCTACTTCTGTTGGAGCGATTTCTTACATGGATATCAATGGGTTTAGACACAAAAGGGATGTTCTCTTCTGCTATGACCTTAAACTTCCTGCAGATTTCATTCCTAATAATGAAGGTAAATATTTACACATGACTGTTATGAATATTGTGTGTATTGATATGAGACCCAAAGGGTCATATATATAGGAGAGTACAAGAGGATATGCCATATAGAGATAAGGCATATATGGAATAGAATACAACTCTATCTCCTAATACAACTCTATCTCCTTAACACCCCCTCTCAAATACAAGGCGTATGCAATAGCATTGCATTTGAAAAAGGGTTAACACTAAAACAAGATAAATCCGAAGTCCGAGTCTTGATGATGTCGTCGTTGCGTGCAGCCTTTGAATAAACTGTCAAATCAAGCCGAAGAGGAATAGATAGATGCATGACGGCGCAGATCGAAGCCCAAGAGGCGGCGGCGCAGTGCACAGAGGACGCGCGGTGGCCTTTAAAGCTCGGGGCGGCGGCTAAAGAAGCGACGGCATCATAACGACTTCTACGATCTGCACGCGGCTCAGAGAGTAGAGCGGCGGCTGCCATGCAAAATAAAATTCCTACACTTCTATGACTGACAATAAATTTGTGGACTCGCACAGCTTGGACGAACGAAAAATCAGAGACTATGGATTTTGGATGGACGCAACGGAAGACTCACGAAAAATAACTAGACTGACTTACTGAAACACAGATACTAGTGATACTAGCAGCATTCCTCTCTCCTACACCTCTAGAAATTGAAACCCGCTGCCTCACTCCCGTCTCTCACCCTCTGTCCTCGCACCTCCCCTTTCTCTCTCTTCTCACCAGCAAAGCGACCTGAGGCGACCGCCGGCCGAGAAGAAATCAGTGGAGAGAGAGGCGACCGGGATGGCGGCGCGGAGGCACGGACACGGCGCCCTGGAGGCAGCGTCCGAAGGCGGCGGTGCGGGCGCGGAGGCGCTGGCACGGCGGTGCGGGCGCGGAGGTGCGGGCACGGCGCCGCGGGCACCGTAGCCGGAAGACGGCGTCCGAAGGCGGAGGCGGCTGGATCCGGCGTGGGCCAGGCCGAAACTGGTCGGAGGCGAGCCGACGAGTCGTCCACGGGTGGCGACGGGAGCCGGATCCAAGGGTGACGGAGAGCTCCGTCCTGGATCTGGCGCAGATCTGGCGAGGAGTGGGCGGATCCGAGGCGGGCGGCGGTCGGGAGGGAGACGGCGGCCGATTGGGGACGGCGACCGCGAGCGGCCGGAGAAGGCCCGGAGAAAACCGGATCCGAGCGGTCCATCCAGCGGCGGCGGCGTCGGCTCGGGCGGAGACAACCCGAGCGGCGGCGGTGGCGGCTCGAGACAGCGGCCGTGCGGCGGCCAGATCCGGGCTCGGGTGCGATGAAGATGACAGATCCAGCCCGGATCGGCGCGGATCTGGCGCGGGCCAGCGGCGGCGCGAAGGAGGCGGCCGGATCCGGGCGGGAGGCGGCCGGATCGAGAGCGAAGGCAGAGGTGGCCGCCGTGGGAGAGGACGTCGTGGAGGCGGGTGCAGAGGGAGAGGACCTGCTCCGTGAGCAGCTGCTCGCCGCCGCCCTTCTTCCTGCTCTTCTCCCTCGCGGACGGCTTGGGGGACGAGGAGGCCGCGGCGCGCATCGCGGAGTCGTCACAGTCTGGACACGAAAGGAAGAGGTGGCCGCCCCCCGGGAGAGGAGATCGATTCTCCCGGGGGCAGCAACATTGGAAGTAGATCGAGTTAGGGTTTCAACCTAAGCTCTGATACCATGTTATGAATATTGTGTGTATTGATATGAGACCCAAAGGGTCATATATATAGGAGAGTACAAGATATGCCATATAGAGATAAGGCATATATGGAATAGAATACAACTCTATCTCCTTAACAATGACAACATGCTAATCTTCTGTCTTCCCATCACAAATGGCATGATGGAAGGCAGGATATTAACCAATTTTGTTGCCAACTTCTTGCAGACGGGGAGGTTGATAGCTTCAGACTAATCCCCGTGACACATGCTGCAAACATTATCCGGAGGACAGATTTTTTCAAGCCAAATTGCAACCTTGTGATCATTGACTTCCTCTTCCGTCATGGGTACTACATGCATCATATATTCTTATTCTCCAAACAGTGCAACTTCAAGAACAAATCTCTCTCAGATGCTGACATGGTAATTTTGCCTTCAGATATATAAACCCAGATTATCACGGGTATCTAAAGCTTCTGCAAAGCTTGAGGAGTGGTGATTGTTCGTAGGGCTGCCGTCTACTGTTCACTTGTTCAGACAGACAGGTTGACGTCATTAATTGCTGAGCTCTTGGAGTAAGCCAGAAGGGTTGCAGATCATAATCAATTTATATCACGGGGATCCATAATTAACTTTCAGTACAGGCGCATATTTTATATCTCCGAATGCTTTTTTTGCGCATTGTTTTCGGTGAATCAGGGGCGTGATGGATTTGCTGAGGAAAATGGGCATAATAAAGGGAGCTCTTCTTGTTCAATTTGTCTAGATGATTTGTTACAGTTCCAGTCTCCATGTAAACATGAATCGCACTTGTTTTACAAATAACTATGGCTTATATTGTACGAAAAACTGTTTTACAATCTACATGCATGGAGTCATGTCCTGCTGCGTGTTGGCCTTGGATGGAAAAATCAAAATGTTTCTTAATGGGCTTAGGCCGTCAGTTATCGCTTAAATTTGCATTTACATGCTAGCCAACTAGACAACTATGGCTTGAGAGTTCACACAACACAAATCACACTTGATTTACAAATTACAATTTGAAATCATGACACGTAGATGATGGATAATTACAAGAATCTTCTTCGTCACTGTGATTACTTCTTCGTTGTTCTCTCTCCTTCATCCTCTCCTTCACCATTAGATCTGCTTACAAAGAAGTTATGAATATCGTTACGAAATCTACATGTCGCTACATTTTACAATAAATAGTTTACGAGTTTCACCTCGCCATCTTATTGGCGTACTCGAGAGGGAAAAAACAGGAGACTTGATAAAGACCTACATAAATATCCGTGCACAATATCCATCCATCTTGCATAGAAGAGTATATTTCGTGGACTAAAATAGATGTTATATAGTACCTTGCATCTTATTGGTGTACTCGACGAGGAAAAAAACAGGAGACTTGAATACTCGATACAGACCTACATAAATATCCATGCACAAGATCCATACATTTCGTGGACTAAAATAGTTGCATATATAGTAGGACTACTTGTATCGCAGCACCTCTATTAATTACTCTCTCTATTTAAAATATAAGGCCTATAATCTTTTACAATCTTATTTTAAAATATAAGATATACATATAATTTTAATGATTTTTTTCTCTCTTTTGCCATCATTAATTTTCTCTCTCTTATTCGCAAGACATTAACATCTTTTGGTCTATCATTCTTTTGGATTTACGCGCTCTTTAATCTCTGTGCTTAAGTAAAATACGCCTTATAAAAAAGAAATGGAGAGTACCTGCCATGGCATGAATTGCTGACCATGCATACGCTCCCAACGCCCCTGTAACGTGCCAAATTGCACATTTAAGACCCCTGCAAGTTGTGGCTGCGTTGGAGTGCAGTTCACGGCCGTCTCTAGTATATATGCCACCACACAGTGACAGTGTTCTTGGAAGACTTGAGAGCTCAAAAAAGAATCGAGCGTGTTGAGACTTAATTGAGACCTGGGAACTTTTCTGTTCGAGATGTACAGCATGAGAGATTTCTTGGGTTTCTTACTCGGAGCAGCGATCACCGCGGCCTGTATCGTGCTATTCCTGCCGCTTTCCCCATGCCCGTGCGGCGTCGTGCCGGCAGATGAAGAGCTTTTCTTGGGCAATGGAACCCAATTAGCAGATCCCAGCATGGAGAAGCTCGACATGGTGTATTATATTACTCATGACATTTTTGTCTTTGTTCCTTGTCTCTTAAATTCCCTTTTGGGTGTGCGTGCATGGCTTGTATGTCTGAACCTTACGTGTAGGATGAACTGCATGCAGGCTGCGACCGCACGTAAGGCAGATGAAGAGCTTTTCTTGGGCAATGGAACCCAATTAGCAGATCCCAGCATGAAGAAGCTCGACATGGTGTATTATATTACTCATGACATTTTTGTCTTTGTTCCTTGTCTCTTAAATTCCCTTTTGGTTATGCGTGCATGGCTTGCATGTCTGAACCTTACGTGTAGGATGAACTGTATGCAGGCTGCGACTGCACGTAAAGACAACCTTGCTGAGCTGCTGAGGAGCGCAGCCATGGAGGACAAGACCGTCATAATGACCTTCACGAACGAAGCATGGACGGCGCCGGGCTCGCTCCTCGACCTCTTCCTGGAGAGCTTCCGCATAGGCGTGAAGACGGAGCCCCTGCTGAAGCACCTAGTCATCGTCGCCGTCGACGCCAGGGCGTTCGAGCGGTGCCAGCACGTGCACCCGCTCTGCTACTACCTCGCCGTCGACGGTGGCGGCGCCAACTTCATGGCGGAGAAGAGGTACATGACCAAGGACTACCTGGACATGATGTGGCTCAGGAACAAGTTCCAGGCGCGGATCCTTGCGCTGGGCTACAGCTTCGTCTTCACGGACGTGGACATCGTCTGGTTCCGGAACGCGCTGCTGCGCATCCCGGTGGGCGCGGACATCGCCATGTCGTGCGACAAGTTCTACGGCGACAACCCGTACGACCTGAACAAAAGGGCCAACGGCGGATTCCTGTACGCTAAGCCGAGCGCGCGGACGGCCGCCTTCTTCGCGGACTGGTACGAGGCGAGGACGCGGTACCCGGGACAGAACGAGCAGTTCGTGTTCGAGCAGGTGAAGCACGAGCTGTCGGCGCGGCACGGCGTGACGGTGCAGTTCGTCGACACGACCTACCTGAGCGGCTTCTGCCAGCCCCGGAAAAATTTCTACGAGGTGTGCACGTTCCACGGCAACTGCCTCGTCGGGCTGCCGAAGAAGCTGAAGAAACTCACCGGCGTCCTCGACGAGTGGAAGCAGTTCAAGGCCAAGGAAGCGCTGCTGGGCAGCAACAGCACTGCCTCTACTGCTTATGTTGTTTCCATTCATTTCTACTCATGCATGTTTCTGCTTGTGTGCTATGTATATGTAGTGATCCTGTTGTGATGAGCATGACAGACGACAGAACTCTGATATCGAAATCGCAGTTTTCCTACAAAGAAATCATAGCTTATTAATTCATCAAGGGCATGGCGCAGATGCAACCATCTGTGTGAGACCATGTTGAAGTCACCCAATGATTGTGATGAGTATTTAACTTTATTTATACTTTGTTGTCATTGGTTGAGTTTGATTTGGTCTATTTGTGTAGGATCGATTCACACTAAGATAGGCAATCAGAGGGGGGTGAATGATTACGGAAGCTAAAAATAAATTTTAATACTCCCCTTTTAACACAAAACCTATTTAAGCCTTGTTTAAAGTTCTGGACAGAACACTGTATCCTTACTAAAATTTCGATAAAAATCCGTAACTCCGATTAACCTCAAACTTTTTCAGAACAAACTAGAGACAGTTATTGAACTAACCCAACTGGAATTACGTCAATCGAAGCTCTAGAACTTGAGATATAAAATAAACAAGATCGCTGATGCAGATAGTGACGAAAATAAATTAAACCCTAATTATGCAACTAAGCAAAATCCATAAGCAATTAATCAACCAAACTTTCAGATCATAAACTTGATGCCCTAACTATATTAGATGGATTACCGATCCAAAGATCTGCTTCTCTGTTTGATGGCACCGAACGAGGAAACTGGCGCGCACGCGATTTGCCTCGCAAATATTTTCCGCACGTCCACGCACGCCGATGGAAGCCGTGAAGACCAGCGCCGTACGGGCCTGCGCGTGAAAAAAAATAGAATCCGCGTCTCTGGACCAGATAGAAGCAATCGTTGAAGCTTGATCAAGTGAAGAATAATCTTGCACGCGGATCGAGGTTTGATAGATAATTTCTTGCTGGATGTTCACAAATCAAGCACTTGCATGCAGCGTGAACCACCTCATGTATTCATCAACTAAATCTCACGTACAAGCATGCAGCCGTCGTTTTATTTGTTTTTCCTACTCCGCGATACACACAGCCGCCGAGCTTACGTAACCTATTTATCTAGTGCTTTCCTCAACCGACTCCAATACGACATCAACCCTAATACAACTCATCCTAGGCCTTTTTGCCTCAATCAGGTTTTTTTTGGCCCACTACTTTTTAAGGGACCCAAAACCCTTCATAACATGGGTTTTTTAAATTCTTTTTACGCTTCCGATTTTTTCAGCCTTCCACGTGTCGAAGCCTCCAGGACCGCACCTCCTGTATCTTCTCCACGCATCATCTCCTGAACATCCCGCATGACATCCTTGACCGATAGGACCTCAGTTTCTCCCTGAACTTAGTCCCGAATTGAAGTGGTTTTGGTTGTGAGTCATGGCGTAGTCCATGCAAATATTAGTTATGAGGAGTTCATGCAAATGTGAGTCTTAGCGTAGGTCCATGCATGATGTATTTTGCTAATGAGAGGTAAGTGCATTTCATTTGTGTTTAGATCGATTACTTGTTCTTTAATGTGCAGGTGCTTGATGACTGTTGTGGTCAGCGGCAAGACCGAGGTTATGGAAGGGGACCTAAGGTTATGGCGTGTCACGTAAGTTCAGGTGGAGTATTATCTCAAACGGAGAAGAACGTGAGAAAGACAAAGATAGTGAGAAGGTGAATAGCGCATGTCATGTGCCAATTGGACTTATGCGTTTTAAGTGGTGACATTCATCGGAGCAAGCGTACGACCTTGATGGCAAGTATGGAGTATTACGAACTATGATGTGATATGGTGTACTATAGGACTCGGGTATTTTAAGTGGTGAGAGATGTATCAATTAGAGAGTGGAGAAAAGTTATCAATACCGTTCCGTTCTGGCCGGTATGGGCTGATATATACCATACTGCCCCCTAAACTGGTGCAAAGTACCCATACGTTCTGTATCGGCCCAAATACCGAGCAATACCGGTCAATACTGGCCACACCAATTTTAATACCGGTCAATACTGGCCGGTATCGGTGGAATTGATAGTACCATCTATTAAACTATATGTTATATTTGATAGTACTACTATATTTTGGAATAATATTACAAATAACATTTGGCGTGCATATAATTAATATATACTTATAAATATATATGCTTGTATTATTATTATATAAATCCGAAATGGTATGTAGGTATGGACCGGTATCGAACGTACCATTCCAAGAACCAAATTGGTATGGCCACCGGAACAGTATTGACAAGTATGGAGTGGAGAGATTAGGATTTTCTTTGTGTGGAGCCCTATGTGTGCGTGCTCTTGGTTAAATGAACATATAAAGTTTGGCCAAGTGAGTTGTGCTCTAGATCCTTTCTTGTGCTTTTGATTTGTATGGCTTTCTTGTTTAGATTTCTCTCTTCTTGATTTTTTCTAGTACAAGGATGTGTAAGAGATGGAGATATTTCTTGGAGATTAGATCTTATCCATCTAAATATTTTGTATTGGAAGTCCTTGAGTTTGCATAGTTTTCCTCAAGAGAGAAGGGATTTTGGGATCTTGCTCTTGTGGAGGTTTCAGCATGAGTTCATACTGTGATCTAGCTTGCTATGACATATGAGAACCTATCTAAGGTCATCTAAATCATTAGAGTATTGATCTTCTCGATCCATAATTAGAATATGTTTTTGACATTCTAAGGAGGGTTTAATTGGACTAAGTTTCACTATATTTGGGTTAGTGGTTTAAGAGTTGGCTCTTTTTTTTTGAATCGTCTGCAGTGCTATTTTGCATTTCCCTCAACGAGCGATTAGACTTCAAGGAACCGAGCGGTCCGATCGGAGAGCGGTCGAACTGGTGCTTTGAGCAGTCCAACCATTGAGCGGTCAGACCTGTGTCGCAGTGGTCCAATTGCCAAGGGGTCACCGGCGGTTAGACTGGTTTGCCAAAAACTCTGCTGTGAGTTTGCAATCTTTGGCTCTTGGATTTAGTGAGCTTGTAAGTTTATGTTTTTGCTACGTGTTGTTGATGATACTTAATTTTTTTTGAAAAAGTCACTCACTCCGATCTTACGATCTGACTCATGGAATCAATATTTGGTCAAAGCACTCAAGGATTGCTCGTTGCATTGATTTCATGTGGCACCATATTCCCAGTTGGCCAGTTCCTTCTACAAAGTACTCATAGTATATATCATAGTTTATTGAGATGAACTAAGAACCAAGAAGACAAAGCTGGTGTGAAGAACATCGTGCGGAAAATAGGAAGCGGACAAGTGTCCGCTGTGTGAGCATGCGGGTAGGCACATCGATCGAATGACGGGAGTGCACACAGAGTAATCTCCCTCCCTCCCTTCCTGAACCCTTAGGGGGTGACCTCGTTTCTCTCCGGCAAGGGTGAAGGATCAGCACCAAGGGCCAAATCTATCATGCTTGCAACAACTCACACACATCAGGCACCAGCAACATGAACAAATAAGAAAAATACAAGGGATGGGAATTGTCATCGAATGCGAGATCGGACAACACATTTATAAACACACCCAGTCGAATCCGAAGATCGCCAAGGATGGGAAGGGACACAACAAGAATCACACATGAATGGATGGATAAGGGTATTGCATATGGGTGTATAGGGTTACAAATAGCCTCCCCACTCTTTAGTTACAAGGGGTCCTATTTTATAGAGTGAAAGGAGAGGGCGAGTGAAGTTACAAGTTTGCCCTTGGGGTCTAGCTTACTCCTAAGGGTTTTTTGTCCTTCACGCCAAGTGGGACCCTCTATGTCCGAGGGATTCTAGGGCTAGTCCGTGGACCTTACTCGGGGTTGCTCCTGGACCCCATTCGAGATTGGCCTCCAGACCCGATCGAGGTTGGTCTGTGGGGTCGGCCTCTGGACCCCGCTCAAGATTGGCCTCCTGACTTTGTCCTGTCCGGGGGGACTCCGGACATAATTTGAGGTGGACTCTAGATCTTAGCCAAGGTTCACTTCGAGCTCTATCTTAGTTTCCTAGAACCCTCTCGGGGTGAACTCCAGACTTCATTTGGGGTTGGTTTACGGGCCTCAACTAAGGTAGATTTCCCAATAAGTGTCATCATGTTGAAGTTATCGTGGGCCTGAGGTAGCACGGGGATACTCCCTCAATAGTAGTCCCTCGCTGATTCGGGTGGTTGTCAACCGCCCGCCTAGGTTGACGCATCGACTTGCTAAAGGGGTTGGTGTGCTGTCTAAGGTTAATGATTCAATTAGTAACCTACGATGTATTCTAACAATACATTAAAATACCTTAGTCCTCGCATGAACTTTAGATGACAGGTTGTGTCCGCGCCTCATGAAGCAAGTTCTAGATTCATGGCCTTTGAGAGGTGTAGATATCTATAGGAGTGCCAAGCTCGACTCATGTAGGTGTGGCCAAACTAGAGTCAAAGAATGATAGAACCTAGGGACATAAGGTTGACTCATTGAACACATAGAAATGAGTGTGCCTGACTTGTTAGACCAAGACGCGTGGAGCTCTTACGTAAATAGGCCGTTGTGCGCACTTGTTGGACGACATATCAAGATGTAATCCATCGATGCACGCCAACACATTGAGATATTCGATGTCGGTGAGCATGCCTGGGACTAACCTGATGAGGCTTGACCCTCAAGGTGAGGGAATCTGAGCTAAACCATTATCTGCTCGACTTGTCATGGCACAATGCTAGAAGCTAGGAGGTGTACCATGTGCTTGGCCTACGGAAGCATGACCTATGAAGCAAGGAATGCCCAATGCAATGCTACATTTTGCCAAGTGATTGCCTTGTATGTCAAGTCATATCATACGAAGGCAAAGCCATTAGGGAGTGTTTCCCCTTTCCAAGCGAACTAACCCGATAACTAGACAAATGCACTGAGGTGCGACGTACTTAGAGACTGATGAGTTGCTTGTGAGGAAAGGAGGCATGCACCGAAGTGTGTATTAACCGATTCTCGCTCGTGGTGTGAGATGGTGTGCACCGAAGTGCTGGATACTCAACTCGCCTGAGGCATGACCTTGCGAGGAGTTTTTGACTCATCTAGGAATGGTCTTCAAGGTGAGGATATATGCACCCGAATGCAAAGTGGTCGATTTGTTGAGGCTTAAGTGGTTGACTCATCAAGACAATGACTACGAGGCAAGGAGTACTCAACAAACCTGGGTGTGGCCTTCGACGAAAGGAGATGATTTGGTTATCTGTAGGGCTAGAGAGAGCTTATGGTTTGGGAGACAAAATTAAGGTGAAGCAAAGTTCAACTGAGGCAAAGCTATCAAGACCAATCAAACTACATTGAGGCCAAGCCATCATTCTCAAGATGCTTGAAAAGCTTCATCAACGTACTGGAAGGGACAAAGTAGCATGCATAGTAACCACCTTCTTGGGAGTGATGTAGAAATTGTCTTTGGCGTAGCGTGAACCTAGTATGGGGGACAGCATCCTAGAGGACAGGAAAGGCGGTGACAGCATGGCTAGGTCTATTGCTCCTAGCCTGGACTCACACCCGATGAACAACAGGGTTGAAGTAGAGGCAACGCCTGAGACCATCATGGGTGGATCCCGCTAGGTTAAGCCCAAAGAGTAGTAGAGGTGGTGGAGTCGGTCTAAGCTAGGATGGTGGTGTGCGGCAAACGTCAAGACTAAACAACGGCGTGCGGCACCATTGAAAAAACTTGGCACCCAAGAAAAGCATGATATCGCTTTTAAAGAAACTTGATGCTCAAGATAGGGCTCAAGAGTGCTTCATGGTTGGGGAGAGGTCGAGACTTCGTTATGGCTCATTAGAGGTTACTGCTAAGTCTTGGCTTGCCTAGATGGGCATGACTGATGAGATGTGCATGGCGCTGGGATGCCTTTGCTTCGTATAGTGGCTGTCCGGCTTTCTTTGGCAAAGGTGCTAAGAGACTACAACTGCTTGTATTGTTTACTAGACCTGTATTATTGTTGCTTGCTTAATGTTAAAATAAAGCTCATCTACTACTTCTTACGCGGGGTATTCCGGTACCTCGACTCCTATCGAAAAAAACTTGGTGCTTAGGACGAAGCTCACAAGCATCCAGTTGGTCGAAAAGGAGAGAACATTACTGTCTCCCAATGGAACAAACTTGGTGCTCGAGTCTAAGCTCACGAGTGCCTAGTTGGTCAGGAAGGTGAGAATGTTGCCATCTCCCATTAGAAAAAAACATGGCGCTTGGGATGAAGCTCGTGAGCTCCTAGTTGGTCAGGAAGGCGAGAACATCACTGTCTCCCATTGGAAAAAACTGGGTGAGATTTTGTTAACTTGGCCCTGAAGGGTGAGAGTCCATCGACCTATCCAGACCCAGAGGGTTGGGTTTCTATCGACTTGGCCCCGAAGGGAGAGTTCTTGTGGACTTAGCCCTAGAGGGTGAGTACTTGGCAACTCAACCCCAGGGGGTGAGTTGTTGCTAACTTAGCCCCTGAGGGTGAGTATTTGGTGACTCGACCCTAGGGGGTGAGTTGTTGCTAACCCGGCCTTGGAGGGTGAGTGTCTGGTGACTCGACCCCATAGAGCAAGTTATTGTGGACTCGACCTTAGAGGGTGATTGTTTGGTAAATCAACCCTGGAGGGTGAGTTGTCATGGACTCGATCCTAGAGGGTGAGTAGAAAAGTTTGGCCGAGGCAAAGCCATTGAGGCTATGCTGAACTATGCCTAGGCCAAGCAGTCAAGGTGTCTTGGGGCTCACCAAGATGAGTCCATCGAGCTATGGGGAGCCCCTAACCGAGGAGATGTCATTGAGGTGAAACGAAGTTTGGCCCAAGCAAAGCTATCGAGGGTGAGCTGAACCACATTGAGACCAAGCCATCGAGGTGTGTTGGAGCTCATTGAGGTGAATCTCTCAAGCTAGGGAGAACCCCTTATCGAAGAGATGCCATCAAGGCGAAGTGAAGGTCGACCAAGGCAAAGCTATTGAGGCTGAGCTGAACCACGCTGAGGCCAGGCCATCAAGCTGAAGAGGAGTTCAGCCGAGGCAAAGCCATCAAGGCCAAGGTGAACAACTCAAAGGCCAAGCTATCGAGACATGTTGGAGCTCACTGAGGTAAATCTGTGGAGCTAGAGAGAGCCCATAGTCAAGGAGACACCATCAAGGTGAAGCAAAGTTTGGTCGAGGCAAAGCCATTAAGGTTGAGTTGAATCATGCCAAGGACAAGCCATCGAGGTGTGTTGGGACTTACTGAGGTGAATCCATTAAGTTAGGGGAAGCCTCTAGTCAAGGGGGCGCCATCGAGGTGAAGCGAAGTTTGACCGAGGCAAAGCCATCGAGGCTGAGCTGAACCACGCCGAGGCTAAGCCATCGAGGCGTGTTAGAGCTTGATGATGAGCTGAACCACACCAAGGCCAAGCCATCAAGGCGTGTTGGAGCTCGCTGAGGTGAATTCGTCGATCTAGGTGGAGCCCCTAGCCGAGGAGGAACCATCGAGATGAAGCAAAGTTTGACTGAGGCAAAGCCATTGAGGCTGAGTTGAGCCTTGCCAAGGCCAAGCCATCGAGGCATGTTGATGGCTAAGTCAATGCTTTCAATCTTGCCCTCGTTCTTCAGGAGCTCTAGAGTTTCTTGAGGGTTTTATCCCCTTTAGCAGCCGCCTTAGCCTTTGTGGTGCCCTTTTGGGAAGTGAGCTTCCTACTTCTCCTAGCAGAGGGATCGGCAGAGGCCGCCATCTTCTTTGAGGTTATTGTAGTGGGAGTTGGCTCGAGGTGAGTGATGTCTAGGGCAGTGCCAAGGGAGATGGCCTGGGGCGAGCGGAGTCCGGGGGTCTAGGGGCACCCAAGTGGAGATAGTGCAGAGGGGGTCCAGAGAACCCAAGTGGAGATGGCATTGAGGGGGTCCGGGGAACCTAAATGGAAATGGCACGGATGGGGTCTGGTGTTCCCGAGAGGAAAAGCCTCGAAGGCGGTCCAAGGCCAATGCGGAGGTGGCCTGGGCGATGGTGTAGAGGTGTCTAGAGCAGGGTTTAATCTTTCGGAAGCAAAAAAATTTCGGCTGCCGGCGAAAGGAACGAAAGAACGAAATTTCGTTTATTTCGTTCGAATTTCGGACGAAAAAATCAAACTTTTGATGAAATTTAACCAAAAATTGAGAAATCAAACCTTGGCCGCCGCCCGCTGCTCTTCTTCCCCGTGGAGGATGGGGATGGGGATGGCCGCGGCCCGCCGCTCTTCTCCCCCGCCTTGCCCGCCGCCCGCCGCTCGGTGCTCGGTGAGAAGATGGGGAGGAGCCGAGGAATGCGATTGGGGAGTGGCGAATAGGTGACAGCGTGGCCGTTGATGGACACCGTTGGCGCCTTGGCGATCTCGGCGCCGGTCCCGCGGCCGGAGAGGATGCGGAGGAGCGTCGACTTGCCGGCGCCGCTGGGGCCCACGACGGCCAGGATGCGGGAGGTGGAGGCGGTGAAGGAGACGAGGTTGAGGAGGCCCCCGGCGGAGGCAGGGTCGGAGGCGGGGGAGGAGGACAAGAAAGGGAGGAAGCTCAGGAAGGCGGTCATGGAGGCGCGGCGAGGGGCGGAGCAGGAGAGGTTGGTGACGGCGCGTACTGGCGAGGGGCGACGCGACTGGGGTTAGGGTTAGCGCGAGTGCGGAACTGCGGCGTGGGGGACTGGCGGGCCGGGCATATTTGGGCCGAGGCCGACCGCTAATTTCGAATGCGGACAAATTTTTTGACCGATACACAGTTTTTTCGTTGACCACCGAAAGCAACGAAATTTCGCCATTTCGGCGAAATTTCGGACGAAATATTATTCCCTGGTCTAGAGGGGATCATCATGGTGTAGAACTTTACGGGGCATGCTGATGAAGTCCGGTGGTGCGGTGGTCTGGAGGAAGTGCTCAGCGCAAAGGCGGCCTAGAGACAGCGTGGCGCAAAGGGGGTTCGAAACCACGGTGGTCTGGAGGAGGTGCACAGCACAGAGGCATCCAGAGGCCATCTAGGAAGCAGCATGGAGGCAGGCTAGGATATGGCGCAGAAGGTGTGCTTAGGGCGGTCCAGGGCAGCATGGACGCAGTCCGAGAGGCATCCCGGGATGGTCCAGACAACATGGACATGGTCCTGGAGTAGTCTTGTAGGTGGTTTGGGGAGCAGCACATAGGTGGCCCTGCGAGGGTCTCCTTAATGAAGTCCAACGGTGCGACGATCTGGTGGAAGTGCTCGTCACAAAGATGGCCTATTGTAGAATGGCACAGAGGGAGTAAGGAGGCACGGTGGTCCGAAGAGGTGCACGGCATGGAGACATCCAGAGGCAGTCCGAGAAGCAGTGTAGAGGCGGCCCGGGCGATGGTGCAGAAGGTGTACCCAAGGCGGTTCGGGGCAACACAAATGTGGTATGGGAGGCATCCCTGAGTAGTCTAGGGTAGCACAGACGCGGTTTAGGAGGAGTCCCGAAGGTGGTCCGGGGAGTAGTGTGGAGGCGGCCCGGCAATAGGATGGAGGAATCCGAAGGGGGATTGGCACGGTGCGGATCAACGCGAGGCATGCTGATGAAGTCCGATGGTGTGGCAGTCCAGAGGAAGTGCTCAGTGTGAAGATAGTCTAGAGACAGCACAACGTGGAACAACACGGAGGGGGTCCGAAGGCGCGCGGTTTGGAGTAGGCGCATGATGCGGAGGCGTCCGAAGGTGGTCTGAGAAGAGGCATGAAGTTGGTTCGGGAGCACTCCAGAGGCGGTTGGGGAGCACTGTGGGATTAGTTCGGGGGTGCTCCAGAGGTTGTCAAGTAGTAGCGTTCAGCCGGTTTGGGAGGTGCTCCAGAGAAAGTGCGGAGTCGGTCCAAGAGACGCCCCAGAGGAGGTCGAGAGTAGCATGGAGGCAGTCCAGGAGGTGCTTCAGAGGTGGTCTTGGTCTAGTCTTGGGTGGCGGTGTCCAGACAGAACCTAGTGGGTAGAGCCTGGAGTGGCAGCGCCGCATCTGAGACCCTGGTCGGCGAGGGGCGTAGGTGGCATGGACCTGCTGGAGCAAACTGATGGGGTCCAAACAAGGGCCGGTGGTGAGCCCTGGAATATGGATAGGTGTGTCAGATGGAGGGCGAGCAGGAGGGCTGGTCGGGCAGGGCGGAATGGAGTTGTGGGGGTGTCCCAGAGGCAGGTTGGAAGGTGCTTCGGAGGCGGTCATGTAGGTGGTTTGGGAGGTGCTTTGGAGGCCATCCCAGTACAGTCTGGTGCAGCGGTGCCCAGACAGAGCCTGGTGGGCGGAGCCCAAAGGCACAGCTCGGGCAAAGCCCAGAGTGGCGGCGCTGCACCTGAGACCTGTAGGTGGCATGGACCTGCTGGAGCATGCCAACAGGGTCCAAACAAGGGCCAATGGTGAGCCCTAGAATGTAGACGGTTGGGTCGAATGGAAGGGCTGAGGGTGCGCGTGGAAAGCTAGAGGGCTAGTCGAGCAAGGTTGAATGGAGACGTGGGGTGTCATGGAGGCAGCCTGGGAGAGGTGGTTTGGAAGGTTTATCATCATCATCATTTGATTTTATCATGTCTCCTTTTGTCATAAGGCATGTGGGAGAGGAGAAGAGCTATGGAGCCTCCTTGATGGCGATCCCAACAAGTCCCCTATTCTTGGAGGACTAAATACTTCTCATCAGAGTTCCACTATCCAATATGGGCCTCACCCTTGCCATTCTTATGAAGCTTTTTGAAAAGTTTCTTCTTGCATTGTACTCCTCCTTGAATGACTTGGCCTTGTCATCCTTCTTGGTAGAGCAATGAGAGGCAATGTGCTCCTTATCATCGCACTCATAACAACGAATGTTGTTATAGCGCTTGTTGCTAGATGATTGCCTCTCTTTCTCTTGTCATAGCTAGCACTCTGATTTGAGCGCCTCTTTATGAAATTCTTTATTTTCCTCACAAGGAGAGCAACTACTCTTCGGAGTCATCTTTATCGTCCATCTCATCGCTTGATTCTGCTTTTGTCTTGAAAGTGTTAATCTTCTTTTTAAAGGAGGATTGCTCCATGGGCTCCTCCTTATCCATCTTCTATAATTCATTTGTGATAAAATTGCCCAAGAGGTCGGTGGTGTCATCCTGGGCAACTCAGATGAGTTTGAGGAATAATGTTACCAAAATCTCATACTTCTCCGGTAAGGCCCTAAGCATCTTTTGAATAATATCAACATCGATTAGTGTAGTGCTTAGGCCCTTGAGCTCATTCACAATGTTGTTGAGTCTTGAGTACATCTCATTAATATTTTCATGTGGCAACATAGTGAATGTTTCATATTTGATCCAGAGTCTATGCAATTTTGGCCTCTTTGATCATGGATGCTCCCTCATGAATTTCTAAGAGCGTAGTCTAAATCTCATGAGTGGTTTCCAAATTGCTCACTTTATTGGACTCATCTGTGTTCAATGCTCCAAAGAGAGCATTCATCGCTTGAGCATTGTAATGTGGGTTTCGCTTCTCCAAATCTGTGGGATGTGTAGGATCAAGAGCCATGATGAAACCATCACTCACAATCCTCCATATACTTAGACTCAGGATCTTCAAGTAAATAGACATTCTCATTTTTCAATGAGCATAATTAGAGCCATCGAAAAAAAGATGCATTTCCTAGGAAGATACTCTCACTAACCATCCTTGCTCAGTAAAGCCTAATAAGAGAGACCAAGCTCTGATACCACTTGTAGGATCAAGGATAATTGACAAAACCAGTCTTTTTCAACTAAACACCAAGACGGGTAAAAACTACAAAGAGGTCCTTATAGACTACAATATACCTTTACTTTGTGCCATGTCTTGCTCCATGTCAATTTTTCATCACCTTTGCATGCCATTTCCATGACATCATCAAAATCTGGGACTAAACCTTTCAATCATCTTAATAAACATGTTGTCCCTTTAATCATTGTCGTCATTAATTACTAAAATTATTTTTATGAGCCTAGATGCTTCAACACAACGAGAATCACACACGAATGGATAGACAAGGGTATTGCATATGGGTGTATAGGATTACAAATGGCTTCTAACTTCTGTACTTACAAGGGGTCCTATTTATAAAGTGGGAGGAGGAGACGAGTGAAGTTACATGCCTACCTTCTGGGCCTAGATTATTTCTAAGGGTATTTTCGTTATTCATGCCAAGTGGGACCCACTGTGTCCGAGTGACTCTGGGGTAGGTCCACGGACCTTGCTCGGGGTTGCTCCCAGACCCTGTTCGAGGTTGGCCTCTGGACTCCGGCCAAGGTTGGCCTCTGGACCCCACTCGAGGTTGGCCTCTAGACTTTGTCTTGGGTTCAGTGGCGGACGCAGGAATTTTAGAATGGGTGTTCGAAATTGTAAAAATATTTTTCAGTACAAAATATAAAGATCTACAGTTACAATAGTTAATATATAATTGTTCGTATTAGGGATAATATCTCAAATAATATAAAGAAATTACAAAACAATTGCAAAAGTTCATAAATTAACTCGGCGATGCTTCATGCCTAGCTTGGAAGCGTGATATAATGTCATCATCATTGCAAAATGTTGGAATTCACAGAAAATACCTTAAGGTGAGCAGCAGCCTTGTCCTTGTCGGTGAAAACACCAGTAGACTCCACAACATACTCATCACCAGCTTTGTCCTCGGGGTTCCTTTACAGCAAAATTCAGATTGAATCATATACCAAATTGATGTAATCAATAGCTGCGGGTATGATAAGGCAACTGAAAAATTTAAACATGACCTTGGATGGGGAGGTTCAGGGTTTGCCTATAAGAGAATCTTGGAAGATGATCGAGTGGTGGTTGTAAAAAATCTGGAAAATGTAAGGCAAAATAAGGAAGAGTTCCAAGATGAGTTGCATGTTATTGCAAGGATTAGCCATATGAATCTAGTAAGAATATGGGGCTTTTGCTCAGAAAGATCCCACAGGATGCTGGTCTTCGAGTATGTTGAAAACGGTTCATTAGCCAACATACTGTTCAAAAACAAAATCCCGATCCCGAATCCATGAGCCTCCCTGTCGGCCTGTCCATGAGCCTCCTGAATCCCGATCCTCCCGAACCCTGCAACCAACCGCCCAAAAAAATCCATCAAAACCACTCGACCCCCTCGGCAAACATCGAAAAAAACAGATCCGAGCGCGGAGCCGAACTCACCATTGATACCGATCTCAATCTTCAATGTTTTGCAACTGAGCCAGGCACAGATCTGGCGGAGCGGAGGGCGGAGCGGCCGGAGGGCCGGCGCGGAGGCGGAGCGGGAGCGGAGGGCCGGCGCGGCGCGGAGGCCGAGCGGAGGGCCGGCGTGGCGCCGAGTGAAGCTACGGAGGGCCGGCGCGGCGCGGAGGTGGAGCGGGAGTGGAGGACCGGCGCGGCGCGGAGGCGGAGCGGAGGGCCGGCGCGGCGCGGAGGCAGAGCGGGAGCGGAGGACCGGCGTAGAGGCGGAGCGGGAGCGGAGGGCCGGCGCGGCGCGGAGGTGGAGCGGGAGCGGAGGACCGGCGCGGCGCGGAGGCCGAGCGGAGGGCCGGCGTGGCGCCGAGCGAAGCTACGGAGGGCCGGCGCGGTGCCGGAGGCCGGAGGCTCGGCTAGGGTTAGAACGTGGACGCGGGCAGTCGGAGGTAATGATACAATGCGTGGTCGCCAAATGGGCCGGCCGACTGGGCCTCACGCTCCCGCAACGGGCCGGGCGAGCGTCGGGCGGTGGGGCGGGCCGATTAACTGGCGGACTAAGGCTGAAACATTGTTTTTGACCCAATTACATGTATATATATGTATTATACCTCATATATACTAGATTTTTTGTCAAAAAATTTGGGTGTTCAGCTGAACACCCATGACCTACTGTAGATCCGCCCCTGCTTGGGTTGGCCCCGGAGCTCCTTTGGTGTGGCGTAGACCCCGTCGGGGGGGGGGGGGGGACTCCGGACATCACCTGGAGTGGACTCAGAATCTTGATCAAGATCGTTCTGTGGGTTCCGTCTTGATTTCCTAGACCCATCCAGGATAGACCCCGGACGATTATGTTGGTCCGTGGACCTCGATCAAGGTAAATTTCCTAATGTGTGTCATCATGCCGAAGTTGTCGTGGGTCCGATGTAGCGCGGGACCTTCCCTCAACAGGAATGTCACATCAGAATTACATGCTGATCAAATGAGTGATATTTTGCAAACGCGGATATTTGAGGCATGGGAACGTATTGATCGATGTCATTGAACTTTCTTGTCCGCTGCACATTTTTAAACCATGGTTCTCTATGCTCCGAAAGGCTTGCTTCATATTCTCACATTTAGACACCACGAGATTTTCAAGGCAAGACAAATACATGGCCAAAGAGAGGTGCTCTAGCTGATTGCACTGCATAACATCCAAACGAGTGAGCCTAGGGAATAGATCTTTTGGAGATATTCCTTTCCATGTAACACTCTAAAGCTCAGCGCATCGAGAGCATCAAAATGAAAAATCGGTTCCCCATCCTCATGTCTCACTAGTATTATCATTTGCTCCATGGTGCTGTACGCAATTTCCAGATCATATAACGTCCTTCGCAGGAAGTCATTGAAAAAGGACCACCAGAGAAGCAGAATGCAGACGCTTCTCCCAGGTTTCGTAGAACTAAAGACCAAATGGGTATGTGAGCCTCACTTAATAATTCGTACTCAGCAAGACCTTCAACATTAATAGCAACAGCTTTCAAGTTAGCTAGGGTGCCCAACTCTTGAAATATTGAAGGCACATAGTTCACCTGGCCCCTTTTTTCCCTTCCACTCGACAAGTCAAGTACTTGCAATGCTTTAAGACTAGAGATGACCTCTTTGAGTATTGTTCGTATGAAGGTGTAATGTAGATACAGGAATTTTCAAACAAAGCGGCTAGGCACTTCGTCTATTGAACGATTTTCTGACAAATCGAGATGCTCCAAGTTTACCAAGGCACATAATTCATCGGGTATATTCTTGAGCTGGTTACCCCTCAAATCCAGATATATCAATGCAGTGCAATTCTTAATAGTTCCAAAAATCCTATGATCCAAATTATTATATTGAAGGTGTAATGTCCAAAGTTTCGTTAGACAAGGATCAAGACCAAAAGGAGGAAGCTCTTCCATTGCATTTCTCGTCAGCGAGACACTCAGCTTTACTCCAAGGGATATTGTTTCTAGATAAGAAAATGGGGATGTGAGCCTCACTTAGTAATTCGTACTCAGTAGCACCTTTCATGTTAGCTAGAGTGCCCAACTCCTGAAATATTGAAGGCACATAGTTCACATGGCCCCCTTTTTCCCCTTCCACTGCACAATTCAAGTACTTGCAATGAAGGGAAACATGATTTGCCCAAAGTACGATATGTATGAAACGGACACCCTATATGGAAGTTGGGATGAGTACAAGATGGTCAGTAGCCGTTCACGTGAACCCGAGTATATTAGGTTGTCGCTATCTATTAGAATCCGCACTTGTATAGCTATTAGTTGTACCACTTCTATTTTTAAGTGTTGTAATATTTGGGCAGAATTGTGTAGCTCTATGACAGACTATAGTCATGTGTGACAATGGTATTATAATAATATTGTACTGTCTCTAGGTATTGTTCTGCTGCAACACTCTGATGTAACTTATTATTCGATAAAACAGAAATTTATCCTGATTTGTCAGATAATAATTATAGATTGGTATTATTACCTAAGATAGTGATGACCTAGATCATCACAGACGGCCACAGCTTTACCAGGGAAAGCCAAGGCCATGGTTGGAGATAAGGTGAGAAGGCTAGTTCGCAAAAGCACTGAAGCAGATGTAGGAGTTTCCCTGTAATGGCAATAGGCAAACAAAAGCTAAGGAACTGCTCCAGGAGTGGAGTACTACTAAACTGAGCATCACTTGAGTTGGAGAGTCATTGCCGGCCCCACTGATGAAAACGACCCCAAGAAGAAATTTCTTCCATTCTGCCGACCGATTGTGGAAATTGGCACCAAGATTTACACGTTATGGCTCATGACCATACAATTCCCAGTCCCCTTGACGTGCTGATACTGATGACATAAACGAGCTACAAGCAAGTCAATACTTTCTCAGTGACCCAATCCCCCTCTTTCTTTGGAGCTTCCAGCCACTCCAGGGACCACCGAGAAAGACTGATTTGTTGTATTTGCGTTATTATGCACTCTGAAAGGGTTCGTACTAGTACAAATGTTAACAATTAGCAAGTATGATTACATTCAAATACAAGCAGTTGACTGTTACTTCTTTGCCAGTATCTTACCAGTCAGTGGATTTTTTTATAAAAGAAACAATTCCTGGAACTCCTTGTACTCCTTATACTAATATGAGCGTTCTGCAGCATTTGGAATTTGGATTGATTGCTGGTGCAAATCTCTCTTTGTCGGCACAGAACAGAGAGATCGGACCACGAAGTAGATAAACTAGGATAGAAAGGGGAAATAGAAAGAGGATAGCTTACTGAACTGATAGAGATTTTCTGGGCGACGAGGAGTCGGTCGAGAAGGGCATAAGCGTGATTGCGAAATCATCCGCGATTCCAGACATGAACCGTTCACGGCCATTGGGAATTTGAGCTTAATAAGGTTTGCAAAGCGGCTAGGCACTTCGTCTATTGAACAATTTTCTGACAAATCGAGATGCTCCAAGTTTACCAAGCACATAATTCATTAGGTAAATTCTTGAGTTGGTTACCCATCAAATCCAGATATGTCAATGTAGTGAAATTCTTAATAGTTCCAAAAATCCTTTGATCCAAATAATTATATTGACGGTGCAATGTCCTAAGTTTCGTTGGATAAGGATTAAGACCACAAGGAGGAAGCTCTTCCATTGCATTTCTCATCAGCGAGACACATTCAGCTTTACTCAAGGGATAGTGTTTCTAGATAAATCTGTGTCAACTCCTTCATGAATAACCCATTTGTCATTGTTCTCACCACAACCACAAGAGATCCATAGAGCCATATCATGAACCACATTATGCATTTTAACACCATCATCCCAATACTCCCAACTCTCTAACAAACAAGCAGCTTTAAGGTCACCTATTAGACTATATGCTTTTTCTGTAGGAACTCTGCATATCATACTCATCCACCAAACTTAGGCCCATCCAGCATTGTGCGAGATCATCTTCGTCAGTCAACCAATCCTCTAGCCATAGTGAGCAAGTCAAGAAACACTGTCTCAAGGTGTTATTGCTTAAACTATCATAACTAAAGTTTAGCAGTCCGGAAACACTTTCCACAGACAGGGAATCATCCTTGTCACGGCATGACTTTCGCATGTGATGAATGGCGAATTCCCACTCACCCGGATCACTTTTTGGATACATTGCCCTTCCAATAGTTATTAAAGCTAATGGCAAGCCCTGCAGTTCCTTCACAAGTTATCTTGCAAGGTCTTCAATACGAGGACTAGAAGGAGTTTTCTGACCGACCTTTTCCTGAAATAGCTGCCATGCCTCATCCTCTTGCAAACAAGCCACTTTTATCTCCTTTTCACCTCCATTAGACCGCATACATTTTTTGATCTTGTTGTGAGCACCACTTTCCTCTTGAATTGGTTTGCACTTCCAAGGGGGTATGGTATGCCAACTGCTTGCAGATCAATCCGCTCCCAAAGGTCATCCAATATTGTCAGGAAATTTCTTTCCTTGAGTAGAAATAATGTTGTCTTGAGATTCTACATCATCACCTCTCCGTAGGCTGAGCCTCTTTACAATTCCAGCTTGGATCTTTTCCACTGAACACCCTGTGTTGTAATATTTGCGGTATAAGCAAAGATATAAATATAATTCCAATATAATCATATAAGCACACCAATGACATCAATTCAAATGTAAAGAACATAACAAGTATGTAATCATATGAATTGAAGATATCATTCAAAGTATACCACATATTCACTAATAGAAACAATAACTTTCTAAACATGAACATGTATGTCAATGTAAAAGGCATTTACCAATTAAGACAAGCAACAAGCTCAAGTGTTAATTAATTAAGTTGTGCTCTCAAATTTTAGGGTTGCACAAGATTAATCTTGGCCGTCCCGCTACCAAATCATATACTTTTCATTGATTGGTTATACCAAATCAGAATTCAATCTTTGAGCTCTTAAACTGTACACTCTCAATTTTGACAATATATTCACCACATGTGTGCATTCGGTCTACAGACAAGAATCAGCTAGAGCAAGTCCATACACATATAAGATGTCTTTTGCAGTAACTGAATCAAACTTAATTAGCAAAGTATGACTTCTAACAGATCTGCAATAGATATGTGGAATTTTCTACAAGCTAAGGACAGCTCCAACCAGATCACACATGTACAATATATCTTTGTCTAGAGGTTATCAACCAAGGCTCACAATTAACAGTAATCACAGAATATGAGCATGAATCAAATGACAGCAAGTGACAGTAATTAGAGCTCAAAGATTAAATCTACCAATCTCAGAATATGATTTCATATATCATCGAGCAACAATCCAATCCCACTGCAATCTAAATCTTCCAGTGCTAGATAATGTATGAAAGATCAACAAGCTAGCACAACACACAAAGATTGAAAATACAAGTGACTGATTTACTCACAAAACCGGCGATACTCAAAATCGCCGAGAAGATCACGGGCTAGGCACGCTTGCGTGCTGTCCCAGAAAACCTATTGCCCCCAACACCACTATGAGAGAGAGGGCAGTAGGCACGGAGATACAAAGCCCTCCTTTGCCGCACGTACAGAGACAAAGTCGAGGTAGGGGAATGCCGCACAAGCACAGGGAGGAGCCAGCCAAGCGCCTCGCCGACGAGCACCACCAGAGAAGAACTGAAGTCGGATTGGCGATGCAAAACAGCCACCACTTCCGAAACACCAAAGGCACAACTCAAGTATCAAAGAGAAGAGAGGAGAGCTTCCTGTTTTTCACAGCCCACCGGAGAGAGGAGAACCCCGAGCTTTATAGCGGAACGGAGAGAGGAGGGGAACGGCGGGCTGCGGTGCGGCTGGCGCCGAAACGCCCAAGCCGACGCCGCCTCCGTCGCCATCGCCCCCCAAGACCCGGTTGCCGCCGTCGCCCCGAGGGATCGCTAGATCCGGTTGAATCACGCCCGCTGGCAACCGCTCGCGTCGGCCTATGTGGGAGATGTTTCGTCTCCCCCCTTATCTCCTCAATCGCCCCGCCGACAGGTGGGCCCCGCTGGCAGAATATTTTTTTTGCTTTTCCTCAATTGGGAAATTCCCATTCTACCTTCGGTTTATACAACAGTCCCCACCAATTTCTCAATTGATAACTGATGCTCAAAGGCTTGTTTAATATACAGCTGTTCGACAATGGGTACCTTTCGGGTTTGAACCCAAAGCCTAGCGACAAGGACTACGACTCTGCACAGACAAAGGAGGACTACGCCTTGATCCAATGCCTTGGTGTGAGAATTTTCGCCCATATCACATTCTGTACTGGGCGGCTTGCCCTTTCCCTCTCGGGTTGGGACGTTCCGGTCATGTCCCCGTATCTTACTCATGAGTGATTAAGAAAGTATACCCTTATCTTTCTTTGATTGCGACCTCACAATCACACTCACGTAGGTGAACTCTTCTAGGAACCTGTAGGACGATTCCATAAGTCATATAGACCTCGAGTTCATTAAGAGCCAAAGCTCAACATTCCATACAGAAAGAGCACTGCAGCTAATAGGACCCTTTAGATGTGCTCTCTAATCCCACACAATTTGTTGTCCTATAGCCTAGTTCACGGGATCTCCGATCTCTTAGGATAGGTTACCACCAATGTGAGCCTTTATACGGGTATGAGCCCCATTCCCTGAGACGCTGCTTGGATGGCCTTCCGCGCCAATCCTTTAGTGAAAGGATCTGCCAAGTTCCTTTCAGACTGGATGTATTCTACAGTAATCACACCCGTCTCTCTGGCATGCCTTACCGACTTAAGTCATCTCTTTATGTGTTTTGAGGACTTCATATTGTCCTTCCTATTCTTCTCCTTAACCAGAACGGTTTGGTTATCGCAGTAGGTCAAAATAGCTGGAATAGGCTTTTCCAGCACAGGCAGGTCAGAAAGGAGTTCTCAAATCCATTCTGCCTCTACAGCTATTGAATCAAGAGCTACCAATTCAGCCTCCATGGTGGACTGTGTAAGAATAGTCTGTTTAGAAGACTTCCACAACACGGCCCCACCTGCTAGAATGAACACATAACCACTCGTAGCTTTCATGTCATCCGAGTCACTGATCCAGTTAGCATCACTGAATCCTTCCAAAACTGCCGGATGACCCGAGTAATGTATTCCCAAATTAGAGGTTCCCTTCAAATATCTTAGTACTCTTTCTAGTGCTATCCAATGATCATCTCCTGGATTGGACGTATAACGACTCAATCTGCTTACAACATATGAGATGTCTGGCCTCGTTGCACTAGTTAGGTACATCAGGGATCCTGTGATTTGAGAATATTTAAGTTGATCCTTCCCATGCCCAGTGTTCTTATGTAGCTTTGCATTTGGATCATAGGGTGTAGCTACTGGCTTACAGTCCATAAACCCCAAATCTAGTTAGGACTTTATCCACATAATGGGATTGCAAAAGAGTAATCTCATTCTCACCCTTTATAAGCTTAATGTTTAAGATAACATCAGCTTCACCCAGATCTTTCATATCAAAATTCTGGGAAAGGAAAGACTTTGTACTATTGATCACATCTATGTTGGTCCCAAATAGCAATATGTCATCTACGTAAAGACATAGAATGACACCTTCGCCCCCGTTAAACCGATAGTAGACACATTTATCAGCTTCGTTTACACAAAAGCCGACCGACGTCATCGTACTATCGAATTTCTCATGCCATTGCTTAGGGGCTTGCTTTAGACCATACAAAGATTTAATCAATCGACATACTTTCCTTTCTTGCCCTTCAACCACAAATCCTTCTGGCTGTTGCATATAAATCTCCTCATCCAACTCTCCGTTTAGGAAAACGGTCTTTACATCCATTTGATGTACTAGGAGTTTGTATGCAGCGGCTAGCGCTAAAAGCACTCGTATTGTGGGTAAATGAGCCACAGGAGAGTATGTGTCAAAATAGTCTTCTCCTTCTTTCTGCGTGAAACCTTTAGCCACTAAATGGGCCTTGTACTTTTCAATAGTACCATCAGGTCTACGCTTTCTTTTAAAGATCCATTTGCAGCCTACTGGCTTACAACCAGGTGGGAGATCTGTAATTTTCCAAGTTCCATTAGCTATGATGGAATCCATCTCGCTACAGACTGCCTCCTTCCAGTAATCCACATCCGGAGATGCGTATGCCTCTGAAAGGGTTCGTGGTTCATTATCCACGACATAGGTGACAAAGTCATCTCAAAGTGACTTCTTGATCCTCTGTCTCTTACTCCTTCTCAACTCCAGCTCTGGAGCGGTGTTATCCACACTAGGAAGAGTAGAGAGGTCATCTATACCGATATGGCCACTGTCTTCAGTCGGTCTCATAGGAAACACATGCTCAAAGAATGTCGCATCACGAGATTCCATCACTATATTCGTAGTGATGTCACTCACCTCGGATTTGACCACTAGAAATCTATAAGCCGTGCTATTTATAGCATATCCTAGAAAGACACAATCAACGGTCTTAGGACCAAGCTTCCTTTTCTTCGGCAACGACACATGCACTTTTGCAAGGCATCCCCACGTTCGAAGAAACGATAGATTGGGTTTTCTCCCCTTCCATCCCTCATAGGGTGTTTCCTCCTGATTGCGAGGTGGAACCCTATTCAGGACATAATTAGCTGTGAGAACTGCCTCACCCCACCAATAGTCCGGCATACCTGAACTCTGAAGCATGGCGTTAACCAAGTCACAAAGAGTTCGGTTCTTCCTTTCGGCTATTCCATTAGATTGGGGTGAGTATGAGGGAGTAACTTCATGAATTATTCCACTTTCTTCACAGAATTGGGAGAACTCATGTGAGACGTATTCACCGCCTCGGTCCGATCTTAACCGTTTGATTTTCTTTTCTAGTTGATTTTTAACTTCAGCTTTATAGATTTTAAAGTGTTCAAGTGCTTCATCTTTTGACTTAAGTAGATAAATATAGCAATACTTAGTCGCATCATCTATGAGAGTTAAGAAGTATCGTTTGCCACCTTTAGTTAATATTACATTTATCTCACAAAGATCAGAATGGATTAGTTCAAGTGGAGAAGTGCTCCGCCCTTCAACGCTATGAAAAGGTTTTCGAGGTTGCTTAGCTTGTACACACACTTCGCACTTTGAACCCTTATAATTATAGCTTGGAATTAAACTCATCTTACTTAACCGCATAATGGCTTCAAAATTAACATGACATAAACGTGAATGCCAAATATCATGAACTTTATTGCAATAGGAAACATTATAAACGTTTACATTATTCAAATCAAGAATGGATAAGCGGAACATGCCTCCGCTATCATAGCCTTTGCCCACAAAATTACCAAACTTGGTCAAAATGACCTTATTTGACTCAAACACAAGCTTTATTCCTTGCCTACATAGCATTGACCCGCTAAGGAGATTGCGAGTCATCGCAGGCACATACAACACGTCTCTAAGGATGAGTGTTTTGCCCGAAGTAAGCTTTAGGCAAACCTGTCAAATCCCTCGTACTGTCGCGGCGGCTCCGTTGACCATTAGGATGGATCCACCACCTTCCCCCTGAAATGAAGAGAAACAAGATCGATCAGCATATATATGTCTAGTAGCACCTGTATCAATCCACCAATCAATAGATGGACTTGCCATAAAGGCCATAGGTACGTACTCTTTCGAGCTGGTGCTAGCCAGCGCGACATTCACTTCAGCCTTGCGGCTCTTGTGCTGACCAGGAGATGGACCTCTGCCCTTCCGATTGCGGCAATGATTGGCTTTATGGCCAGTCTCACCGCAAACAAAGCAGACGATTCCTCCTTTTTCTTCTTCATTTTCTTTGGTTGGAGTTTGACTTGGGGCTGATTCTTGAATCTTGGTTTCCCAGAGCTTCCAGCATTCTTAACTTGAACTTGATGAGCCTGGACTTGAGCCTTCCCTGCACCGTCACCGGCCCTAGTACGTTCTTTGACATTTATAGCTGCTGACAACTCATTGAGTGTCAAGCGCTCCTTCATATGTCGTCGTGCAGTCACGAAGTCACGCCATGATGGCGGTAACTTGGCCAGGATGACGTTTAGTTGAAACTTCTCTGGCAGGGTGCAATCGTACTGACTCAAGTCACGTACATGGAGTTGAAACTCGTGGAGCTGCTCCATCATCGACCACCCCTCAACCATCTTGTAGTTCAAGTAGTTGGCTGTGATAAAGGACTCATTTCCATTATCTCCTTTGGAGTATTTCTCATCGAGCTCATCCCAAAGTTGCTTGGCATTCGTGAAGTTGACATAGACGTCAAACAAGCGATTAGTCAGAATGGCCAGCAAACGGGCTAAGACTGCGTTATTAGCTTCTTCCCATCTCATCATTTTAGGGATCTCCAGCGGAAACGCCGGTGGATTTGAAATGACCCAGAAGAGCTTAAGATCAGCCAGCCAAAGTTTTGCTCTCGCCTGCCAGCGCTTGAAATTGACTCCGTCAAAAACTTCAGGTTTTACGACATCAGATGAGGAAGCCATTTCTTTATGAGTAGGTTTTCTGGATTGTTGTAATATTTGCAGTATAAGCAAAGATATAAATATAATTCCAATATAATCATATAAGCACACCAATGACATCAATTCAAATGTAAAGAACATAACAAGTATGTAATCACATGAATTGAACATATCATTCAATGTATACCACATATTCACTAATAGAAACAATAACTTTCTAAACATGAATATGTATGTCAATGTAAAAGGCATTTACCAATTAAGACTAGCAAAAAGCTCAAGTGTTAATTAATTAAGTTGTGCTCCCAAATTGTAGGGTTGCACAAGATTAATCTTGGCCGTCCCGCTACCAAATCATATACTTTTCATTGATTGGTTATACCAAATCAGAATTCAATCTTTGAGCTCTTAAACTGTACACTCTCAATTTTGACAATATATTCACCACATGTGTGCATTCGGTCTACAGACAAGAATAAGCTAGAGCAAGTCCATACACATATAAGATGCCTTTTGCAGTAACTGAATCAAACTTAATTAGCAAAGTATGACTTCTAACAGATCTGCAATAGATATGTGGAATTTTCTACAAGCTAAGGACAGTTCCAACCAGATCACACATGTACAATATATCTTTGTCTAGAGGTTATCAACCAAGGCTCACAATTAACAGTAATCACAGAATATGAGCATGAATCAAATGACAGCAAGTGATAGTAATTAGAGCTCAAAGATTAAATCTACCAATCTCAGAATATGATTTCATATATCATCGAGCAAGAATCCAATCCCACTGCAATCTAAGTCTTCTAGTGCTAGATAATGTATGAAAGATCAACAAGCTAGCACAGCACACAAAGATTGCAAATACAAGTGACTGATTTACTCACAAAACCGGCGATACTTGAAATCGCCGAGAAGATCACGGGCTAGGCACGCTTGCGTGCTGTCCCAGAAAACCTATTGCCCCCAACACCACTGTGAGAGAGAGGGCAGTAGGCACGGAGATACAAAGCCCTCCTTTGCCGCATGTACAGAGACAAAGTCGAGGTAGGGGAATGCCGCATAAGCACAGGGAGGAGCCGGCCAAGCACCTCACCGACGAGCACCACCAGAGAAGAACTGAAGTCAGATTGGGGATGCAAAACAACCACCACTTCCGAAACACCAAAGGAACAACTCAAGTATCAAAGAGAAGAGAGGAGAGCTTCCTGTTTTTCACAGCCCACCGGAGAGAGGAGAACCCCGAGCTTTATAGCGGTGCGGAGAGAGAAGGGGAACGGCAGGCTGCGGTGCGGCTGGCACCGAAACGCCCGCGCCGACGCCGCCTCCGTCGCCATCGCCCCCCAAGGCCCGGCCGCCGCCGTCGCCCCGGGGGATCGCCACATCCGGTTGAATCGCGCCCGCTGGCAACCACTCGTGTCGGCCTATGGGGGAAACGTTTTGTCTCCCCCCTTATCTCCACAATCGACCCGTCGACAGGTGGGCCCCACTGGCAGAATATTTTTTTTTGCTTTTCCTCAATTGGGAAATTCCCATTCTGCCCTCGGTTTATACAACACCCTGTAGATGCTGTCATGAGTCCCCATCAAATGAGTTGCTAATGTTCATGTAACACTCCGGTTTAACAAAAGGCTAAAATACCATTCACATCTACAATTGCTTTCAATTTTAACCATCAAATGAGAATTATCATCAACTAGACTTCAATTACAAATCCACAACATTACCATGAACATAGACATAACAGCAATAAACAAATCAATAAATGACATTAAGATGAACCAATTATAAATTTAATCAAAGAAAACATTGACAAGGAGCAACAATGTAATATCAATAAGTTCTAAAGGAAAACATTATTCATCTAAGAATTGCATAAATAGTATAATTTTATTTCTAACAACGAATAATTGGACACTAAGTTAATGAAAAAACTATAATGGTGCAAGATCAATCATGTGCTACTTCTCGTTTATACATATTGTCATCAACGATCACCTAAAAATAATAACAAAAGCAAAGGTGAGTCTACGACTCAGCAAGTACACAATATAATAATTAACGATATAAAATAGAGTTCCAAATATTCATGTCAACTACACAAATATCTCAGTTTCACATATCTTCTCTTTTGTACAATACACATGTCACATTATCTCATTTATCTTTTCATGAATACAATCACATATCTCTATTTTTCTTTACTTATACTGATATAGCGGAGTGTTTACCCGTCGATTAACCATTCTTGTTATGTCCTTTTTCATACAGAGTCTCAACTCCACTGCCGTAGATTGCCTACCGAAGTAGATCTTTCTCCACTCCTGTGAAGTATCTACCAAAGTAAATCTTTCTCTACTCGCTCCTGTGGGTCACCTACACAAAGTAGACTCTAGAGGGGGCACATAGGTCACATCTTTGCAACATGAATGCTCAACGTGCAATGCAATGATTCTTTTATTCATTAATCATTTATCAACATTAACCATTCGACATGATCATCATTTAACCATAATTATCATTATTTAACCATAATCATGTGAGCATTATAAGAAGCAAGTATAAATATGTGCATCGTTATGGCAAGTATTTATTTAATATAAACAACAAGAGCAAACCACTCGTTTATCATTCTACCATATACTTACCTTTTTTAGTCGTAAGGAACGGGTACATTCGGAGATGACACCAACCCTGACTCTACTCTTCCTATAGTAAATACCCAATCACAACAACAAGCCATAACAGTAATAAATCAATAATTAAGCAACATCACTCCTACACGCTTTCCAATTATGCAAAACTCCCCTTTACAGGATAGTCTCCCCTGGTGTCCTGGTACAACTTTTGGCTCCTTAGTCTAACATGGCAAATAATCTAGTTTTGAAATCTGCACAAGATTTTCTATAATTTCTTAGTTAGCCACAAACCTTAATTAAACCATTTTACCCTAGGTTCTTAACCCCGAAAATAGTTCTTGAGAGGTTGTACAACTTTATCCATATAAGATAATCAATTATACTGTCAGCAACTTCATGCTTCCTTTGGCGTGTGATGAAAGTGATTATCATATAGCCTTTAGATCATCTAATCCTAACCTTGCACCAACCTGATGAATGGACAAGCTCTCACTTTGGAACCCCAAGTGAGCTGCATGACAGACCTTCACTTGGAGCGTTCGTCCCCTAAGTGTGCATTCACCGTTGTATTAGCAAGTTTTGGCCCCAACACCTTGGTGAAGGGAGCTCCTACGAGCAGACCTTCACTCGGAATGCCCTCACTACATCTGCGTCTACCACAATGCAAGGCTAGACCTAGACAACTTAATCAGCTAAAGCCAAAGCCCATATAGCACATGTGGTTGTACGGTATGACTTATATGTGCGGCAATAATATTTGGTCCTAAATTGACCAGGGTGAGAATCTCCTCCTACCTACATGCGAGGTTCCTTGTCACATTTGATAGTTTATCATATAACTCGCCCGCATCCAAAAACTGGGTTTTTTATTTTATTTTATACCAAACTAATAGAGGTTCCTCCTCTAGTCTAACATTTTGAAACCTCCATGTCCATGCGCAATTTTCTGAAATATCAAGCTTAGAGAAAGCTATTGTGTGGCAAAACATCTAGACCATATATCAATGTAATATTCCCAATCTGACAGTAGATATTGTCTAAAACATGTCCTAGAGATTACAATAGTGATGATATCAAATTTGCGAGGAGGTTCAATGCATATGAGCGGTTGTAATTGCTATTACCCACAGTATAGCAATTTTAATGGAACATACGCGCAAGCATTATAGATTTTGCAAACAACATACAATAATTGAAATATTAGGATTAAGATGGTCAAAGGGTGTGCTTGCCTTGTTCTTGCTGCTCAGAGAATGTCTCAGGCGTGTTCTCGAAGTTGTCTAGCGCATCGTCGTATAATTGATAAAAATCTAGATAAATGATAAAAATCTAGATAAATACAAGAGCCAAATAAATTTAAATAGAGACAAAAATTAAAATTTTTTTGTTTATACAAAAGATAATAATTTTAGTAGAATTTAGAAACAAAGATCACTAAATTTGAAATTTGTATGCAAAAGTTATAAGCGTTTGAGTTTTAGCTTGATTTGAATAATCTTTTTTTCGAGTGTTACAATACTCTTTACCGATTGACTATGGTACTCTTTTCAACTACGGTACTCCTTTTGACTACATCATTTTTTTGACTTCTCACACTCTATGATTGCTACAGTGCTCTCTTCGACTTCTAACACTCTTCGGCTGCTACAAACAGTGCTCTCTTCGACTTCTAATACACTCCAGCTGCTATTGTGCTCTTTACGATTTCTAACACTCTTCGGCCACTACAGTGCTCTTGATGACGTCTAACACTCTTTGACCACTACAGTGCTCTTTACGACTTATAACATACTTCGGCTGCTACGGTGCTCTTTACAACTTCTAACACTCTCTAGCTGCTACAGTGTTCTTTCGAATTTTAATACCCTTCGGCTTCTACAATGTTCTTTCAACTTCTAATTCTCTTTAGCTGCTACGATGCTCCTTTTGATCACACATACTCTACAGAGCTCTTTTTGACCACACATACTCTATAGTGCTCTTGTCGACTACACATATTCTATAGTGCTCTTTTTGCCTACACATACTATATAGTATTTTTTACTATACATATTCTATAGTGCTCTTTTCGACTACACATACTCTATAACGTTCTTTTTGACTACACATATTCTACAATGTTCTTTCTGACTACACATGTTCTATAGTGTTCTTTTCGACTTCAATTGTTATAGTTCTCTTTTGGACTTTGACTACTTCAGTTCTCTTTTCAACTTCAACTACTTCAATTCTCTTTTCAACTTTGACTATTTTAGTTTTGTTTTTGACTTTAACTACTTTAGCTCTCTTTTTGATTTCAACTAATTTAGTTTTCTTTTCGACTTTGACTAGTTTAGCTCTCTTTTCAACTTTGACTACTTTAGCTTTCTTTCAACTTCAACTACTTTACTTCTTTTTTCGACTTCAACTCCTTTAGCTCGCTTTTCGGCTTCGACTATGTCAATACTCTCATTCACTCGACCACTTTAGTACTCCTATCTCTTGAGAGAGCCACGGCTCATCACTGTCGAGGGACTACTCGACAAACGAGGCGTTAACCAAAATGGAGGCCTAACTTAGAGGATAGGGCGGTTAGCGGTGAGGTCCTACGATAGTGGAGGCAGGGGAATGGCACTATGGGCTATGAGCTACTAGGGCTTGATTCAATGCTAGGGGAGCTCCCATAGGGGAGGAGGAACTTATCGAAGGTGATGATGCACTTGAGGAGGAGCGGAGGAGGCTGGCGTGAGAGACCCTGTTGGTGGCAAAGAGGAGACCCACGACAACATCGATTTCTAGCAACAGTGAAGCTATAAAAGAGTACGCATGAGCCTGCTTGCATGTAGAGGTATGGGAGAATGAAATCGAGGTACAGCTCACCGGAGAGAGAGGAAGGCTTACAGTGGCGTCCTGATAGGAGATGAAGGAGAAAGCCTAGCCTGAGTGGTTTACTGCACAAAAAGTCAATCAAATGAGTAGGGTGCATAAGAGAGAGGTAAGGTGCGTTATGATGGAGTTGGAGAGGAGAGAAGCTCACTGGAGTTGCTAGAGCACAGTGGCGTGCTCACCGGTGTCGCGAACAACTTCGATTTCTCAGTGTTTCAGAAATATATGTGTTGTGGTTACAGACCAAATAGAGAGATGGTAGTATGGTAGTGGAGATGTTAGGTGAGCAATGCTTGGGGGCTTCCCCATGGCATGGATCGCTTATATATATTCACATGGGGAGTATTTTATAGTTATATCCTTACACCCAAGTATCTCTCAAGGGCATTCATGCCATTATACATGTCCCATTTTGAGCTTTACAACTTTCTAATAGGTCGGCTGGGCTTAGGTGGGGGCCACCCCTACAACAGGAGCCTCTCATGGTGAAGGGCTTCACGGGCCAAAGCCATGTTACCTAGTCATTTGGCCCCCTCTGTCCCTGCGGCCTGTGACCTTCTATGATATCAAACAAAACTGGATCTTGCTGGCACAGTGCGTCCTAGTGGCATGGTCACGGGGCCGAAGTTGCTGCCGAAGGCGTCCTCTAGTCACGAGGTGTATGCCCCGAACGGAGCCGGTACATCGAGGCGAGGCCGAGTCGAAGGACTACTTTGACCCGGGGACGCGGAGTCGAAGCGGGCTCTGGAGCCGTTGTGCAGGCTCAAAGTGGCGGTGGGCTCCGATGTCGCCAGAGGGGCTCGAAGTCGTAGCCAAATCGAAGGACCGCTCAACCCGCGGAGACAGAGTCGAAGCGGGCTTGGGGTCTTTGTGCAGACTCGAAGTTGAGGTGGACGATAGACCCTCCATGCGTACTCGAGATTGGAGGGCAGCCCGGTGGCTCATGGCCCAAGGGCGGTGCTTTGATGACATCGGGGATTACGCCGGCCGCCGGCGTGCCACGGGAATTGTGCGACATGACCGGGCGCCACCGGCGCGTCCTGTGTTGGCAGCGGTCCACACGACCGCAACCGTGTTTTCCTTGCTAGTGGGCCGGACACGTGGCTACGTGAGATTGGCACGTCGTGGGTTGTCAGGCGGTGCACGCGCGCACGCAACCTCGTGGCTTTGGCTTCCGCGGATGTGCACCCCCGATGGCAAGTCAAAGCCGGAGTCGGAGTTGTTCCGCAAAGGCAATGTCGGTGCCGAAGTCGCAGCCGGAGTGACTGGCTAGTGGCTCGCCGCCAATGCATTTATGGCCCCAAAAATCACGTTGGCCCTTGGTGCGCGACGGGAGTTGGACCATGTCAGGCGGCCATATGACTGCGGTCGTGCGTTCGTTCCTAAGGGGGCCGACGCGTGGCAGGACATGATTGGTGCGCTGTGGGGTGTGAGGCATCGTGCCCACATGCCATCGCGACGCTTCTCCTCCCGCTGGTTGAACTTCCGCCTGTTGCACTTCCCAGCTGGGGGACGGGTATATATACACTGCTAGCACCGCAGCATCGTCCTTGCATGCGATCTGCAGCCGGGGTACGGCTGAGATGATATTGTTCCCAAAAATGGGCCTGCTTCAGTTCATCTATATTCTGTAATGGCACTGTTTCATAGCGGAATTGGCGCCAACAACATGATTAGAGAATGTTGATGAACTGAAGGAGGCCTATTTTTGGGTACTCAGTCAAAACTTATTGCCGATGACCGGTCGCACTTCCCGATCGAGGGGAGCACGGATGGTTGGATCTCCGCCGGTTGGTGCTTTGCCGAAGGCGTCCTCCGGTCACGACGTGTATGCTTCTAGCGAAGCCGGTTCATCGTGACAAGGCTAAGTCGAAGGACCGCTTCAGCCCGCGGACGCGGCGTCGATGCAGGCTCCGGGGTCGTCGTGTAGGCTCGAAGTCGAGGTGGCCTCCGGCGTCGCTGTACGGACTCGTTCGAAACGGGCTTCGGAGTCTTCGCGCGGACTCGAGATCGGAGGGCCACCCAGTGTCTCGCAGCACAAGGACGGTGCATTGATGGCACCGTGGATTACGTCGGTGCTTGGCGTGCGACGGGACGGGACCGGTGTGTCTTGCGCTGTCAGCGGGCGCACAACCATGGCCGAGCGCTCCTTTCTAATGGGCGGGACGCGTGGCGATGCGCGATTGGCGCGTTGTGCGTCGCCAAGCAGTCGCACGACCATGGCCGTGCGCCCCTTCTCGAGGGAGCTTCACGCATGGCCGGACGCCATTGGCGCGTCGTGCCACTGGTGTGCGACGGAAGTTGGACCATGTCAGAGCGTCACGCACTGTCAGGTGACTGCACGGCTACGGCCGCGCGTTCCTTCCCGAGGGGGTGGGCCACGTGGCGGGACGTGATTGGCGTGGCGTGCGCTTGTCGAGCGACCGGGCGGCTACACATCTTCAGACTCCACCTTGGCCACGGGGAGGCGGACGGTTGGGCTCCCACCGCTTGTACTTCCCGATCGTGGGGTAGGCGAAAGGTTCGGCTTCCGCTGGTTGCACTGATCGGCGATGTGGGAGGTGAAGGGGCTTTATATACCCCTTTGGCATCGCACCGGCGTTCTCCTTCACATAGCTCCTGCTTCCTTGCTCTCTTGCACGCTGTGCTCTCGCCTCCTTTGCTGCCGCTATTCGCCACAGGCGTCGTACTTCTCGCCGTTTAGCTGCCGGAGGACAATGGCTTGCGGGGAATAACGTGCTTACTAGGCTGGCGGTGGTGCCTCATCCAGACGATCGTCATTGACCGAGGTGGAGTACGCGCTCGTAGGGCGCGAGCCATTGCTGGTGAACAAGCGGTGGGTAGCAGAGGAGAAGGTGGAGGGTCTGTCCTCCCACGTCCTGGGCCAGACCTTTGCAACAGAGGAGATGATCCAAACTCTACTACGCGAAGGGAAGCTGACGGACCGCCGTGAGGTGCGCCTGCCCGCCAGCAATGAGACGGAGCCAGAGGCGTCAGAGGCGATCATCTTCATCGCGTATTTTGAAGCCGACCTTTGGATCCCAGCAGCCCCGATTGTCGACGACGTCTTGCGGACCTTCGGGCTGGAGCTGGCACAATTGACTCCGAACGCAATAGCCCGCCTGGCTATTTATAGCTGGGCGCTGCGGACGGTGGCATGTTGGCCTAGCTCCTCGCTATTCGTGTTCCTCCATGACGCACGATGCCAGCCGAAGAAGCTGGAAGGAGGGGTGTTCTCCAACTTTGGCAGCGTCAACTTCGTTCTGCATCCCCAATGCTTGTAGATCTTCCCTGCCAACTCCACCCGGACGAAGTGGGAGTCGCACTGGATGAAGAGGTGGTTCGACATCTGTGTGGCGAGCGACAGCAGCCTCGAGTGCACAGGCCGGCCGATGTTGTTCAACACCTCGCCAGGCGTGACGATCGACGACAAGGACCGGCGAAGAGCGTGGAGGCTTGTTGGGATCACTCTCCGATTTAACATGCATGACCTCACTGAGGAGTTCATCATGTATGGTGTGGCACCACTTGCCGAGCGGTGGCACGTCGAGCTTGGAGGCCTTTGGCGTGACGGTGTCCGGCCATCCGTATCCTTGTTGCCGAGGCCCTCCAATCCTCGTAAGTTTTGCACTGGAGTTTTTTTAGCCCAGTTCGCCTTGCCTGTAGGATTTGTCCTGGAATATGCGGAATGCGCGGTGGTCATGTTCTTTAAACCGTACGCAGCCAAGGAGCACGACTTGTGTGAATCCACGACCGAGGCGACGAAACTGGGGCAGATAAACAGGGTGTGCAAAGCTCTAGAGATTCCCGTGCCAGAGCGCTCTACTCTGACCTCTGGCCGGGCTCGCCACCGCGATGGTGATGACAAGGGAAAGGGGTCGTCCTCCCGGTGGAGGGCCAGGTCCCCCGCGGTCGTATCCAGCCCGACGGCCGTCGCTCCCATCAACTCTGCCGGAGCCGCGGGTGCGATGGCCGCCGCCTCCGACTCGGCGAAGTGTGCCAATTTGGACCTGGATGCAGGGGCGGAGGAGGGCGAAGCGCGGACACCCAGGAGGGCGAAGTGTCCTCGCCCGCACCGGCTGCCGAGGCTTAGGAGTCCTCGCCCCAACCTCTGAAAGCGAAGCGGCCTCGAACACGATCGCCCTCGCGGTCGGAGAGGGTGTTCGCTATGACGACCGGGATCAGGGGCCTGTTGGAGTCTAACTCCGACACAGAGGCCACCCGGAGTGAGGAGCCAGCTACCCCAGGTGGCGCTGGAGTTCCCACGGTTCCTTCCAAGGCCGAAGGGACACCCCACAGACCTCGTCGGTTGACGCTGATGGTAAGCTTCACTCCCCCCGTACGATCCTGCGAGGCTTCCCTAAAGTTCTCTGACCAGTCTTTTACTATTAGCGGAGGAACGGTTCCCCGGCCGGGGACAACCCTTGAGGGATAGAAACGTTTCGGGGGTGGCATCGACAGCCGGACCCTCGAGGGGCGGAGACGTTCCAGGGGTGGCATCGACAGTCGTTGCCCTCAAAATTGTCGCCATGGAGGCCACACAACCAACGTTGAAGGACTTCGTCCCTCGGCCGGAGATGCTGTGGACTTGGCAGGGGGCCGCGGACAGTGCAGTCACACACTTGGATCACCAGGCACTGCTGACGTGCGGGTCGGAGCTCCTGGAAGGTGCGCTAGAGGCCTCGGAGACGTGGGCGAGTGCTCGACTTCGATGATGCTGCCTCATTCAGGAATTTTGCTAATGACTGTGCTGCGCAGACGCTCGACCTTGCTCGAGCCTTGCAGGTGGCACGCGCCCACGAGTAGGGGGTGCTACAAGACCGGCTGCAGGCTACCGAGGAGGCCCTGCGTGTAGCCGAAGAGGCCCACTCCGTCAAGGACGACCGCATCCACCTCCTAGAGATGGAGGGCGCGAGGCGATATCAGATGCTCGGGCGCTCGCAGCGGAGGCACAATGCGCGGCCCCTAAGGAGCGCGACGGCTTGCTCCAGCAAATCGCCGTGCTGGAGGAGGAGAAGAATCTCCTCACCGTGTCTCTCGGGGAGAAGGACCGGGCTCTAGGAGATGCCTCGGTGGAGGCGTGGGATGCCATGCTGGCTCTGGAAAGCGCCCTCGAAGACCTCTCCGTGGATGTGCTGCCTCGCACCTTCGGTCCCGAAGACTTGTCATGGACACTCCGTCGAAACGGGGAAGCTTCCGGCCTCGCTCTCAGCGCCGCCAAGGCCTTCGGTAACCACTGCTCCTTCATGACCTCGCGCTTAGCCTTCACGCTACTTCAGTACCGAGGCTACCGGCACGTCGACGAGTTGGCCAACCCCCAGCTAGAGATGCCAACTAGAGCCAGGGTGATGTCAGGCGTTGTGCACGCCGTCCATGACACCGTCCGGGCCTTCCATGATCGGATCTAGGGCTACATCGGGGAGGCCACGACGAAGGTAGCGCTACGACAGTCCCTACACGGTGAGGGGAACTTCAGCAATGGCTTGATGAAGTTCCACGGCACAACGAAAATGGTGCCGCCGTCCCGGGGCATGACACGAACCCACAGGTGTGATGCCAGGGTCTAGAATGTAGGCGTGTGTTGCAATGTATGCGCTCTTGTTGTAAGCTAGCGCCCGAATTGAAATAGTTAATGCTTGTTCAGATGGCGGATCAAGTCTGGTGTGGTCCATGCACCGTCTGCCAGGTTAACAGCAAGTGCATGGTAGAACAGTGAATTGTGGTGAATGTTTGTTATTCGTACTTTCATGCCATGATTTACAGTATTTATGAGATGATGCATATGATTATGTGCTAATCATACCTTGATAAGTACCGCTTATGATTAGACATCCACATTTGAAACATATTGCATCATGCAAAATGCATAAGAGCTAGGTCAGTGAGAAAATCATATGACTAGTCCGGAGTGCTCTTGAATAAGACCTACAGAGGTAGGCACCTCCACAGGATGGAGGAAGAGGGTGACATCGACGGGTGTACCCTCCGCTATACCGGTATAAGCTACAGTTACAGATGCATTGCATGGTATTGCTTGCATCAAAGTGACAGAGAAAGTGATATAGTTACAGGGAGTTATGAGTTAATAGTTTATAGATACAAACTTGATTTATAGTTCACAGTCATAGAATTGATTTACAGTTTACAGACATGGAATGGGTTTACAATTTACAGTTACAGATTTGATTTACAGTTCACAGTCGTAGAATTGCTTTATAGTTTATAGTTACAGATTTTATTTATAGCTTATAGTTATGGATTTGATTTACAGTTTATAGTCATATAGTTGATTTACAGCTTGCAGTTCATGAAATCGATTGAATTGCCAAAGTGATGTTACTACTTTATCATGTGCTTGCTGAGTCCTCGAACTCACCCTTGCTCTATTGTTGCTTTTAGGTCAATGATGGTGACATGCATGGAATGGGAATAGTCCTTTTAGTACTGCACATATGAAATAACAGTTTAGCTCTACACTAAGCTTTCATGTTTAATCTAGTGTTAAGTCTTTTGTGGCTCAACGTTTGGTTTAGTTTGCTTGTGAGCTGTGGTGGTGGGTCTACATGGTCGTAGAGCCCAAAGTCTGTTTATGTTATGGTTCGTGCAATATGAATTTAGTTGGCTTATTGCGATTATCCTATATTTATTTATTGTTTGCTCCTTGTGGGTAATCATAAAAATCAAGGGAGGTGTTACTAAAAGTTGGACTAGCAATACTTTTGAAATGGTAAGTGTGGGGCGGTAGCATCTTGGGCCCTGTGGAAAGCCGAGGTGTTACAATTGGTATCAGAGTGGGCGTTAGGTCTGTGGTGAAGATAAATTGACACACTTTGTTGCACAGTAGAATGGGTTTTGGACTTGCATTGCATATGCGTTTTCCCTAATTATGTTGTTGACTTGTACTACTAAAGTTGATGTTTGTGTATTGCTTGTGTGAATGCTTTGTTGTGAGCAGAGATGCTGAGAGGTAGAGGTCGTGGTCACGGTGCTGGCCGAGGCCGTGGAGGCCATGGTCGTGGCCGTGCCCAAGCGGAGCCATCGCTAGAAGTTCAGCATGAGACACCTAACGTGAAAGTTGGGTCTACTGAGCAGTTTGTAGCTGGGGATCAAGCCAGGTCTTCAGCCTTGCTACAGGAGTTCATAGAGGAGGTTCATGCATTTCACCGACAAGCGCCTGTAGCCATTGCTGCGGCTATACCTGTCGCTGTCCCGATTGCCATTCCAATCGCACCAGAGCCAAGATGGGCCTTTGCGAATGGATGGCATTGTGGTTGGATACCTTTGATGGGATGGGTATGCCAGTCCAAGCTACAGATTGGTTGCGCTATATGGGAAGGCAGTTTCAAACTTTAGAGATGACTTCACAGCTTAGAGCTTGCTTTGTGGCCTTTCAGTTGAAAGGTCAGGCGGATATCTGGTGGGAGGGAGTCCTTTCAGCTAGGACCCATGCCCAAGGTCCAGCCACCTGGGAGGTCTTCGTTGAGCAGTTTAAGGTGAAATATTACCCAGAATCTTTCGTGGAGAGTATGGAGGTTGCACTATTGACCCTTTTGCAAGGAAAGATGATAGTAGCTGAGTACGAGGCGCGGTTCAATGACTTGTTCCGTTTTGTACCGTCGGTCACAAGTAATGGCCTTGAGAAGGCCAAAACATTCCACCAAGGGCCCAGTTCTGAGTTCCGGCATGTTATGGGGGATACTGTGCCACATGATTTTAGGTCCGTTGTCGAGCGGGCTAGAGAAATGGAGATAGAGATGTAGCTCACTAAAGGGTTGCAACCCTCTGGTGGTCCAAGTGCTTCTGGTGGTGACCAGAAGAGGAGTTATAGTGAGAACAGTGGGTCATCTCAGCGGGCCGCTCCAAAAAAGTCCAAGTGGAGTCGGCGTTCCTCACAATCATCTAAGTCTAAATCATTGAAGTTGTCTCCTCCTACACCACCGACCTTGTGTCCTGTCCTAGGGTAGGGCATGATTTGTTTTAAGTGTGGTGGTGAGCACCGAGCTATCGAATGTTCCTAGATAGGGGAGCGTCGACATTGTGGCCGGTTAGGCCACATGGAGAAGGTCTATCATCAGGATCCCTCCAGTATCATCAAGTGGGAGCCAATATCTACGTTGTCAAATACTTCATCTCGGGGGTCAGTCCAAGTGTTGGCGGCTGCTCCTATGTTGCAGCCTCCTTCCTAGGTGCCGCCTACTGGGTACTACTGGCCTCCTACCCCTTTCTGATGCCATCACAGCAGAGCATCGGGCCTCTCGCTGCCCCGGTGCCACCCGAAGTCTACACATTGCCACCGAGTCTGCGAGTCAACTGGACATGGTGACAGGTACCCTGTTAGTGGATTCACACAGTGCTCTTGTTCTTTTCGACTCTGGTGCCACTTATTCCTTTGTTTCCCATGAGTTTTCTAGAAAGGCAAAACTGAGTATGCAACAGATTTCGCAGTCGGTTGTGGTCAGTTCCCCAAGGGGTATTATTGCTAGCTCAGTGGTTTGTCCTAGATGCATTGTTTTGTAGATGGTGAGGATTTTGTGGCTAACCTCATGGTTATTATAATAGAATATTTTGATGTTATCCTCGGTATGGACTGGTTGCATCACTACCGAGCAGTGATTTCCTGCTTCTGGAGGACACTCACTTTGCATGTTCCTTCAGGGCAGGAGATAATCTTTCAAGGGAATGCACCTCTGGGTACTCTTTTTGTGTTGGCCAGCCTGTTCCCTGGCAGACGGATGCTTATGTTTGGATTACTTCTACCGCTTGCAGAAAAACCAAGTGCACCTTTGCGCATTGAGAATATTCCAATACTATGTGAGTACCCCGACATATTTCCTGAAGAGATTCCGGGAATGCCACTCGCAAGAGATGTGGAGTTTAGGATTGAACTTGTTCCTGGCACTCGACCTATCTCTAAATCCCCGTACCGTTTAGCACAACCACTCCAAAAAGAGTTGAAGAAGCAATTGGATGGGCTGTTGTCCAAGGGGTTGATCCATCGCTGTGTGTCACCTTGGAGAGCGCCTATCTTATTCACTGAGAAGAAGGATGGGAGTTATCACAAGTGCATGATTATCATGCTCTTAATGGGTGACCATCAATAATAAATACCCGTTGCCTCGCATCGAGGACTTGTTTGATCAATTGAAGGGAGCCATGGTGTTTTCCAAAATTGATCTACAATCTAGGTATAATTAGATTCGAGTGCGGGAGCAAGATATTGAAAAGACAGCTTTCTCCATGAGGTATGGGCACTATGAGTATAAAGTTATGTACTTTGGACTAACAAATGTCCCTGCTGTCTTTATTGAAATGATGAACAACATGCTACACAAGTATTTGGATGACTTTGTAGTTGTGTTCGTTAATGATATCCTGATTTATTGCAAGACGGAGGAAGAGCATAAGCAGCATTTGAGGCTCGTGCTTGAGACTCTCAGGGAGAATCAATTCTTTGCCAAGTTGAAGAAGTGCAAGTTTTGGATTTCTGAAGTTGGCTTCCTGGCACATGTGATTAACCGGGAGGGCATTTCAGTAGATCCAACCAAAATTTCTACAATAGTAGATTGGAAGAGGCCATCCAATATTAAGGAGGTGAGAAGTTTTCTTGGCTTAGCTGATTATTACCGGCGTTTTGTGAAAGACTTTTCCATTATTTCCAAGCCAATGTCTCAACTCACGCAGAAGGGCGTGAAATTCCAGTGGACCGGTGAAGGTGAGCACAATTTCAATATTTTGAAAGAGAAGTTAGTAATTGCTTCTGTTCTCACTCTTCTTGAGCCAGGAAAGCGTTTCACAGTCTACTCGGATGCATCGCGAGTGGGCTTAGGTTGCGTGCTCGTGCAAGATAGCAAAGTGATCATGTATGCCTCGTGACAATTAAAGAAACAAGAGCAGAATTACCCTACTCATGATTTAGGGCTGGCCGTAGTGGTTTTCGCTCTAAAGATTTTGAGGCATTATTTGTATGGAGAACCCTATGATATTTCACTGACCATAAGAGCCTCAAGTATATCTTCACTCAGAAGGAGTTAAATTTGAGGCAAAGAAGGTGGTTAGAACAGATCAAAGACTATGATCTCCCTCTCCAGTACCATCCAGGCAAAACAAATTGGTTGTTGATGCCCTTAGTCACAAGATGACACCCTCCACTGTAGGTTGTCTCGTTGCTGACTTTGAACGGAGGGGAATTTTCTATTGCTATGCTGGTACAGCACACATTGAGACACAGCTGTTGCTGGAATCAGCAATTCCAGAACGGGTGAAAGAAGTGCAACAAAATGATCGGTTGCTCCAATAAGTGAGGAAGCGCCTTGATGAAGGAAAATCAAGGGATTTTAGCCTTAATGAGTCGGGCGCATTACGGTTTGGGAGTTGTCTTTGCGTGCCACAAAAGACTCAAGTCAAGGATGATATTTTGAGAGAGGCTCATCGTACCCTGTACACGGTACATCCAGTGAGACCAGGAATTGAAAAAGAGCTTTTGGTGGAAGAGAATGAAAATGGATGTCATTTAGTATGTGGCAACTTGTGGGATTTGCCAGCAAGTGAAGGCTATGCATAAGCGTCCCGCTGGACTAATGCAGCCTTTAGATGTTCCTCAGTGGCCATGGGATGATGTTACCATGGACTTCGTAGTTGGCTTGCCTCGTACCCAGTGAGATAAGGATGCGATTTGGGTAGTGGTGGACCAATTCAGTAAGTCCATGCACTTCATCCCTATTCGTACGACAAATTCGATGAGTGATTTGGCACCGTCTATGTGTGTGAAATAGTGAGATTGCATGGTGTGCCCAAGACGGTAGTTTCTGACAGAGATGCTAAGTTTGTCTCCAAGTTTTGGGAGAGCTTACAAAGCGCTTTGGGCACAAAACTTTAGTTTAGTACCGCTTTCCACCCACAGACGGATGGGCAATCCGAACGTACCATTCAAACACTAGAGGACATGTTGAGGTCCTGGGTTTTGTCATGGAAAGGTAGCTGCGAGGATCAATTGGCACTCGCAGGGTTTGCCTACAACAACAGCTACGATAACGCCTCAAATAAAGCCCTTCTCAATGCTTATTTACCGAGTCATGCATAAGTTAATATGCCAATGGTTAGAATTGATGCATATGACTATTTAGATATCGTTTATTAATATGAATGCTTGAACAGTGCAATCGGTACTACCACTGTTGATCTGGTCGATCCATAGCAGGAGAGGAAGGGGGAGAGAATAAATTAGGTTAAATAGAGTGATCGATTGAAGAGAGATTAAGCATGGGAATTCAATCCGCGAGAATAAATGATGAAATCGCTAATTTTACAGACTGGTTAAGCATCGGGACAATGAGAAGTTGCCTGGTGGGATAAGAATTGGTTAAGTCGGGTTGGACATTAGAGCGATGTCATTTTCTCATATATGAATGTATCACATTAGCAGTGAATTGAAATACTTAATGCTTGTTCAGGTGGCGGTTCAAGTCTGGTGCCGTCCACGCACCGTCCGCTAGGCTAACAGGCAAGTGCATGGCAGAACAGTGAACTATCGTGAATGTTTGTTATTCGTGCTTTATTGCCATGATTTACAGTATTTATGAGATGATGCATATGATTATATGCTAATCATACCTTGATAAGTACCGCTTATGATTAGACATCCACATTTAAAGCATATTGCATCATGCAAAATGCATAAGAGCCAGATCGGTGAGAAAGTCATATGACTAGTCTGGAGTGCTCTTGAATACGACCTACAGAGGTAGGCACCTCCATGGGATGGAGGAACAGGGTGATATCGATGGGTGTACCCTTCGCTGTACCGGTATAAGCTACAGTTACAGATGCATTGCATGATATTGCATTGCATCAAAGTGAATGAGAAAGTGATATAGTTATAGAGAGTTATAAGTTTATAGTTACAGACTTGATTTATAGTTCATAGTCATAGAATTGATATACAGTCTATAGACATGGAATGAGTTTACAGTTACAGATTTGATTTACAGTTCACCATCATAGAATTAATACAGTTCACAGTTACAGATTTGATTTATAGTTTGCAGTTATGGATTTGATTTACAGTTTACAGTCATAGAGTTGATCTACAGCTTACAGTTCATAAAATCGATTGAATTGCTAAAGTGATGTTACTATTTTATCGTGTGCTTGCTGAGTCTCTAGACTCACCTTTGCTCTGTTGTTGCTTTTAGGTGAATGATGGCGACATGCATGGAATGGGAATATTCCTTTTGGCACTGCACATATGAAATAACAGTTTAGTCTTACACTAAGATTTTATGTTTAATCTAGTTTTATGTCTTTTGTGGCTCTCCGTTTGGTTTAGTTTGCTTGTGAGCCGTGGTGGTGGGTCTACATGGTCATGGAGCCCAAAGTCTATTTATGTTATGGTTCGTGCAATATGAAGTTAGTTGGCTTATTGCGATTATTCTATTTTTATTTGTTGTTTGCTCCCGGTGGGTAATCATAAAAAAATAGGGGAGGTGCTACTAAAACTTGGATTAGCAACACTTTTGAAATGATAAGTGTGGGGTGGTAGCATCTTGGGACCTGTGGAGGGCTGGTGTGTTTCAAGAGAGAGAGAGAGAGCAGAGGGAGGAGGAAGCCAAAATCGATTTGCTCTCCCTCCCAGTGCTCACCCTGTCGCGCTACATCCCCCTTGCACTTACTTTCGTTGGCACCACCGTTCCTCCACTGTGCCCCGCCGTTGTCGTCCCTGTCCCTAGTTGCTGGTGCGTCACCTTAGCCCAGCGCTAGTACCGCTCGTGCGAGCCACCGTTGCTGCCCTCATGGTTCTTCTTCGGCCACGCCTCGCCTCCCTTGCTGCTGTCGGCGTCACCGCTTGCCACTCTCCAGCAGCCGCTGTCGTCACCTCCCGGCATACCTTCCCCTCTCGCTGCCCATCGCCGCCCTAGCTCGCACGTTGCTGCCTGCTACTCGCGCCTCGCTTCCTCACCCTGTTGCTACCACTGCTCCACGGGAGTTGACGACTGGCTGGTCGGGAGGTGAAGAGGGAGAGGTCGCTGGCTAAGGGAAGGAGGGGAGGCGACCAGACTGAGCCAGCCATGGGGAAGAGGAAGAGAAGAAGAGGGAGCCGGCGGAGAGAAAGACGAAGAGGAAGGCACCAATCAGCCGCTAAGTGAGAGGAGTGGGAGAAGAAAAGAAGAGGGAGCTGACGGTGTGAAGAAAAGAAAAGAAGGAAGCGCCGGTGCTGGAAGGAAAAAGGGAGAGAGATAAGAAGAGAAGAGAGGAAGGAAAAGAGGAGGAAGAGAAAAGGAAAATCTGACCCGCTGCCAGATCTGTCAGATCCGGCCATAAAGCGACAGGAAGTGCCCCGCTCCAGTTGTTCGGGGCCAGGGTATCGCCTTAAAAAAAAGCTCTTCTCCCTGCTTATTCACTGAATGGTGAAATCGGTGCAGCCATTGTTGATCTGGTCGATGCATGGTGGGAGAGGGAGAGGGCGAGAATGAATTGAGGTTACATAATGTGACCGATTGAAGAGAGATTAAGTGTGTAGAATTTGATCCACGAGTGTAATGACGAAATCGCTAAATTTTTGGATTGGGTGTTAGAATGATGTCATTTGCTCGTATATGAATATATTGCATTAGCAATGAATTGAAACTATTAATGCTTGTTCAGGTGGTGGTTCAAGTCTAGTGTCATCCACGCACCGTCCGCCAGGTTAACAGGTAAGTGCATGGTAGAACAGTGAATTGTGGTGAATGTTTGTTATTCGTGTTTTTATGCTAAGATTTACATTATTTATGAGATGATGCATATGATTATGTGCTAGTCATACCTTGATAAGTTCCGCTTATGATTAGACATCCATATTTGAAGCATATTGCACTACTACAGAAAGCCTAATAGTAGACGCTAAATCACAGACGGTTTTGTGAAACCGTCTGTGATGTACACTATTACAGACGGTTTTAATTTGGAGGCCGTCTGTGGTATTTATGGCGGGAAAAAGTAGTATCACAGACGGTTCTTACCGCTGAACCGTCTGTGATATTCCAATATCACAGACGGTTTTATAATAAAAACCGTCTGTGATATTTCAGATTATCACAGACGGTTTTTATTATAAAACCGTCTGTGATACTGGAATATCACAGACGGTTTTTAATAAAAAACCGTCTGTGAAACCAGATTATCACAGACGGTTTTTTATTAAAAACCGTCTGTGATACGTTTCCCGCCTTGCAATCCCTCAAAATTTCAAATATTCCCGCTTAAGTCCGAGTATGATTCAGTTTTGAGACACCTTCAGTAAAACGGGCATAACTTTTGCATACGGTGTCCGTTTTCGACGTTCTTGTACTCGTTGGAAAGCTAACGACGAGCCCGATCCAAAAAAAATGACCCGCTTGTGCCAGTCGCCCTCCAAGACCCCGAAAATCGGCCATCTTTGGACCTAAACCTGCGTCGCAAGTTTTTGGTGTCTGTTTTTGCCCTTTTTCTTGGTCTTCCTTTCGGAATTTGGATTTTGCTTCAACTACAAAGTTGTAGATCTCATTGAAACCTTTTAAATGAGTATATATAAGCTATATAAAACGTTGCTATTTTATCTTTTCAGACTAGTTGTTTATATTGCATCGGTATATAAAATTCTGTGCTCTAATTCACAGACGGTTCTATATATAGAACCGTCTGTGATATGCATTCATCACAGACGGTTCTAGCCAATAGAACCGTCTGTGATAATCTGACCGCTGGGCCCGTCGATCCTCTTCAACCCAATCTCCGTTCCCGCGCCAAAAATTTCGAACTCCCGCCTCTCCCTCCCTCTCCCTCCCCTATAAATATAACCAAACCCAGCCTGTCTCCTCTTCCTTGCTATCCTCTTCCTTGCTATCCTCCTCCTTGCTGTCCTCCTCCTTGCTGTCCTCCTGCTTGCTATTCTCCTCCTCCTTGCTATTCTCCTCCTCCTTGCAGACGACGCACAAGTCTACGGGAGACAAGACACCGCAGGGGCGAGAAGGCATCCAGCTCATGCGTTGCATCAGGGGCGAGAAGACATAGAAGATCTTTGCGTTTTCTCTGTTCTTGTTGTGTAACCTGCTTGTTGTTTTGGGATATTGTAATCTTTTTCTCTGTTCTTGTTGTGTAACCTGCTGTTCTTGTTGTGTAACCTTCTCGTTGTTTTGGGATATTGTAATGGTAGGCTCTAATCTTAATAAAAATGGATGTTTTATGTTTGTGAAATGAATTGAGATGTGAATTGGATATGTATACATATACATGTTGATCTGCTTGTTTCAGAGGGCATGACTAGCATTTCCTGAGGCTAGCCAATAAACAGAAATAGGTTTAGGAGTAGAAGAGAATATCACAGACGGTTTTATAATAAAAACCGTCTGTGATTTATAAATATCACAGACGGTTTTTAGTTAAAAACCGTCTGTGATTTATAAATATCACAGACGGTTTTTAGTTAAGAACCGTCTGTGATATTTAATATCACAGACGGTTTTTAGTTAAAAACCGTCTGTGATATTAAAATCACAGACGGTTCGAAAACCGTCTGTGATGACCTCGTATTATCACTGACCCATAAATTCAGACGGTTCACAAAACCGTCTGTGATGACGTTTTTGAACCGTCTGTGATGGTCTTTTCTGTAGTAGTGTTGCATCATGCAAAATGCTCCTGAATAAGACTAGTCCGGAGTGCTCTTGAATAAGACCTACAGAGGTAGGCACCTCCACGGGATGGAGGAAGAGGGTGGCATCGACGGGTGTACCCTCCACTATACTGGTATAAGTTACAGTTACAGATGCATTACACATGCATTGCATCAAAGTGACAAAGAAAGTGATATAGTTACATAGACTTATGAATTTATAATTTACAGTTACAGACTTGATTTACAACTCACAGTATACAGAAATGGAATGGGTTTACAGTTTACAGTTATAGATTTGATTTACAATTCACCATCGTAGTATTGATTTACAGTTTACAGTTATAGATTTGATTTACAGTTTGCAGTTACGGATATGATTTATTGTTTACAGTCATAGAGTTGATCTACAACTTACTGTTCTGAAATCGATTGAATTTCTAAAGTGATGTTACTACTTTATTGTGTGCTTGCTATGTCTCTGGACTCACCTTTGCTGTGTTGTTGCTTTTAGGTGAATGATGGCGACATGCATGGAATGGGAAGAGTCTTTTTGGCACTGCACATTTGAAATAACAATTTAGCCTTACACTGAGATTTTATGTTTAATCTAGTGTTAAGTCTTTTGTGGCTCTTCGTTTGGTTTAGTTTGCTTGTGAGCCGTGGTGGTGGGTCTCTATGGTTGTGGAGCCCAAAGTCTATTTATGTTATGGTTCGTGCAATATGAAGTTAGTTGGCTTACTGCGATTATCCTATATTTATTTGTTGTTTGCTCCCTGTGGGTAATCATAAAAAAAATATGGGAGGTTCTACTAAAACTTGGATTAGCAACACTTTTGAAATGGTAAGTGTGGGGTGGTAGCATCTTGGGCCCTGTGGAGGGCCGGGTGTTACAAGAGAGAGAGAGAGAGAGAGAGAGAGAGAGAGAGAGTAAAGGGGGGTGGAAGCCAAAATCGATTTGCTCTCCCCTCCCCAGTGCTCGCCCCTGTCGCGCTGCCTCCCCCTTGCACTTGCTACCGTCGGCACCGCCATTCCTCCACTGTGGCCCGCCGTTGTCGTCCCCATCCCCAATTGCTGGTACCGCTCGTGCGAGCCACCGGTGCCTATCCTCGTGCTGCTCCTTTGGCCGCGCCTCGCCTCCCTTGCTACTGTCGACGTCGCTGCTTGCCACCCTCCAACAGCCGCTGTCGTCACCTCCTAGCGCGCCTTCCCCTCTTGTTGCCGATCGCCGCCCTTGCTTGCACGCTATTGCCTCCCGCCCACACCTCGCTTGCCCACCCTGGCTGCTACCGCTTCTCCACGGGAGTGGAGGGCTGGCTGGTCGAGAGGTGAAGAGGGAGAGGTCGCTGGCTAAGGGAAGGAGGGGACACGACCGAAGTGAGTCAACCATAGGGAAGAGCAAGAGAAGAAGAGGGAGCCGGTGGAGGGAAAGACGAAGAGGAAGGCGCCAATCAGCCGCTGAGTGAGGAAGAGGAGTGGGAGTAGAAAAGAAGAAGGAGCTGACGGCGTGAAGAAAAGAAAAGAAGGAAGCGCCAGTGCTAGAAGGAAAAAGGTAGAGAGAGAAGAAGAGAAGAGAGGAAGGAAAAGAGGAGGAAGAGAAAAGGAAAATCTGACCTGCTGCCAGATCTAACCAAGAAGCGATAGGAAGTGCCCCGCTCTAGTTGTTCGGGGCCAGGGTAACGCCTCAAAAAAATATCTTGTCCTTACTTATTCATCGAATCTTGCATAAGTTGTTGTGTCAATTATTAGAATTGATTATATGGCCATTAAGATATCATTTATTAATATGAATGCTTGAATGGTGAAATCGGTGCGGCCACTGTTGATCTGGTCGATGCGTGGTGGGAGAGGGAGAGGGTGAGAATGAATTGAGGTTAAATAATGTGATTGATTGAAGAGAGATTAAGTGTGTAGAATTTGATCCGCGAGTGTAAATGATGAAATCGCTAAATTTTTGGATTGGCCGCTAGAACAATGTCATTTGCTCATATATGAATATATTGCATTAGAAATGAATTGAAACGATTAATGCTTGTTTAAGTGGTGGTTTAAGTCTGGTGTCATCCACACACCGTCCGCCAGGTTAACAGGTAAGTGCATGGTAGAACAGTGAACTGTGGTGAATGTTTGTTATTCGTGTTTTCATGCCATGATTTACAGTATTTATGAGATGATGCATATGATTATGTGCTAATCATACCTTGATAAGTTCCGTTTATGATTAGACATCCATATTTGAAGCATATTGCATCATGCAAAATGCTCTTGAAAAATACTAGTCCGGAGGCTCTTGAATAAGACCTACAGAGGTAGGCACCTCCACGGGATGGAGGAAGAGGGTCACATCGACGGATGTACCCTCCGCTATACCGGTATAAGCTACAATTATAGATGCATTACAGATGTATTGCATGGTATTGCATTGCATCAAAGTGACAAAGAAAGTGATATAGTTACAGAGAGTTAGGAGTTCACATTTTACAGTTACAGACTTGATTTACAATTCACAGTCATAGAATTGATTTACAGTCTACAGACATGGAATGGGTTTACAGTTACAGATTTGATTTACAGTTTATAGTTACAGATTTGATTTACAGTTTACAGTCATAGAGTTGATTTACTGCTTACAGTTCATGAAATCGATTGAATTGCTAAAGTGATGTTACTGTTTTATTATGTGCTTGCTAAATCTCTGGACTCACCCTTACTCTATTGTTGTTTTTAGGTGAATGACGGCGACATGCATGGAATGGGATTAGTCCTTTTGGCACTGTACACATGAAATAATAGCTTAGCCTTACATTGAGCTTTTATGTTTAATCTAGTGCATCCGAGACCATGGGGGGGAGTCCCCATGGTCATTGACCTCAAAGTTTAGGTTTTGTGAGGGTTATGTGGAATATGAAGTTAGTTGGCTCACTGCAAATATACTATATTTGTATATTGCTTGCTTCCCGTTAAGATGGTAAACATGTGGTGGTAGCATCTTGGACCCTGTGGAGGGCCGGGGTATTACGATATCTTATGTAGGAGTCGTGCCAAATTTTACTGCATTTGGAATATTGCTTTTACAGTTGGTTCTTTTCTTAAATTGTGTACAGTGTTGTTTTGCATTTTCCCTCAATGAGCGTCAGACCATAAGGAACCGAGCAGTCTGACCAGAGTATAGTCAGACTAGCGCCTTGCACGATCCAACAATCGAGCGGTCAGACCAGTGCAGCGTATGATCCAACTATCAAACGGTCAAACCAGAATTTTATCAGCGGTCCGACCGACTGTCTCTTCTGCTTTTGTTATTTCCATTCATTTCTACTCATAAGCGCGCGGGTAGGCACATCGATCGAACAATGGGTGGGTACGAAGAGAGAAATCTCCCTCCCTCCCTCCCTGCATGAACACTCGGCGGGCGACCTCGTCTCTCTTCGGCAAGGGTGAAGGATCAGCACCAAGGGCCAAATCTATCGTGCCAACGACTCAATACACATCAGGCACCAGCAACATGAACCAATAACAGAATCCTGTGACTTTGCACTAATAAATAGAATGTGTTCTTTTCAGTTGCGGCTGATAACTTATAATTGTGGCCGATGGTTTAAAGGTTTTACTTTAGGACACCTTTGTTAGAAAAGTTTACTAATATTAAATCAAAATAATTAGTATTAGGTGATGGCGAACGTGTACCAACTTATAAAAAATGAATCTGAAGATTAGATATAGAAATGTACTTGAATATTATGTAGGGAAATTTTTTGATTTAATTTATTTTTTAGTTACATATATTTGCCTCCACCTAATATTAACTATTTTACCTTAAAATTTGCAAACCTTACCGACGCAATACTACTCGTAAGCTAATTGATGTTCTTACACAAAGAGATCACGACTGTTATATCACCAGATTGGCACAACAGCAGCTAGCCAACAAGTGAACAATGGCTCGAGAGTTCACACAATACAAATCGCACTTCTTTTACAAATAACAAGCAACTTGACCTTTATTTGCCCAGACCACGTAAACGAACTTCACAGGAAGCGACATGCACAAATTTGAGCTGATTAATCGTCAGTCACGAGGACATCTTTGCGATGCCCTCTTCTTCATCTTCTGCTCAAAAGGAATACACCATTTGCAACAAAACTTTAGGAGTTCAGGGGTTTCTACACGTTGGTCGTTATAAAAACCTACATAGTTATCCTTGAACAACATGTATCTATGTAATCTGAATATTTTATACAAATTCCGTTATCTTTTACTTGTCATTTTAGACTACAACGCAGCCTGCAATGAATGCTTTTGACTATTACTTCCTAATTTATGTTAGGAAAATTATAAAAAGCATAATGCTGAATCCACACGTATTGTTTCCATGTGACAGAAATAAATATTTTTTTGTACAGAACAGTGTTTAAAGTTCAAAAAAGTTGAATTGAACGCAATTTAAAACATCTATTCATGAACGAAGGTAATAGTTATTATTCTGAACTCTTCAATTCCACTACTAAAATATAAGCATGTCCAATTTCGCCTGCGTAAACACGTAACCTACAAACGAGATACTAGTCGCATCTTGTATCATTTTGTTAAAAAGGATATTGAGCACCTATGTTCAAATAAGAAATTCTAATGTGCCCTTTCTATCGGATGTGGCAGAGCACGTCTAGCAACCTAGTTGGCTTGTTGTACCTAACACGGTATATGAGTGAGAGAGACTGACCATATATTTGACGGTGTATGGATATGGCCGGGTAGCGATCTACGACGGTGTTGCAGGAAAGATTTGACACCTTCTTCTCCCCATTCCAATCTATTCCACAATTCTGAATCAGTCCGTAGTTCCTGCAGCTTTCGCGGCAAGTTTTGCATCCGGAAAGGAAGCCTCTTCAAATTTGGACAAGCGCCAACATCCAAGCGTACTAGGGATGGGAATGTCACATCAGAGTTACATATGCTGGTCAAATTAGGCATATCTTCCAAACTCAGAAATTTGAGGCATGGGAATGTATCAAGCGACGTCATTGAACCATGGTTCTCTATGCTCCGAAAGGCTTGCTTCATATTCCCACATAAAAGTAATCAATGTACCTCAAGTCTTTCAAGGCAAGGCAAATACATCTTTCGGAGATATTCCTTTCCAAGTAATCACTCTAAGGCTTCGCAAACGAATAAAACGCAGCCAAACGAGAGCATCAAAATGAAAGTTCGGTTCCCCATCCTCATGTCTTACTAGTATTATTATTTGCTCCATTGTGCTGTCCTTAATTGCCAGATCATGTAACGTACTTCGCACTAAGTCATTTGAAAAAGGACCACCTGACAAGCAGAAAGCAGACGCTTCTTCCAGGTATTGTAGACCTAAAGACCGAATGGGGATGTGAGCCTCACTTAGTAATTCGTACTCAGCAACACCTTCAACATCAATAGCAACGGCTTTCAAGTTAGCTAGGGTGCCCAACTCTTGAAATATTGAAGTCACATAGTTCGCATGGCCCCTTTTTCCCAATGTATTCGACAATTCAAATACTTGCAATGCTTTAAGACTAGAGATGACCTCCTTGGGTATTGTTCGTATGCAGGTCCAGCGTAGATACAAGAATTTGAGCTTAACAAGGTTTGCAAAGCGGCTAGGCACTTCGTCTATTGAACAATTATGTGACAAATCGAGATACTCCAAGTTTACCAAGGCACATAATTCATCAGGTATATTCTTCAGTTGGTTCTCCGTCAAATCCAGATATGTCAATGCAGTGAAATTCTTAATAGTTTCAAAAATCATATGATCCAAATTATTATATTGAAGGTGTAGTGCCGTAAGTTTCGTTGGGCAAGGATCAAGAACAAAAGGAGGAAGCTCTTCCATTGCATTATCCATCAGCGAGACACATTCAGCTTTACTCCAAGGGATAGTGTTTCTAGATAAATCTGTGCCAACTCGTGCATGAACAACCCATTTGTCATTGTTCTCACCACAACCACAAGAGATCCATAGAGCCATATCACGAACCACATCGTGCATTTTAACAACATCATCCCAATATTTATCCAAATATTCACAACTCTCTAACAAACAAGCAGCTTTAAGGTCGCCGATTAGACTATGTGCTTTTCCGTAGGAACTTTGTATATCAGACTCATCTTCGTCAATCCAGCATTGTGCTTTATCCAAATATTCACAACTCTCTAACAAACAAGCAGCTTTAAGCACCTAGGCCCATCCAGCATCGTGCGAGGTCATCTTCGTCAATCAACCAATCCTCTGGCCATATTGCGCAAGTCAAGAAACACTGTCTCAAGGTGTCATTTCTCAAACTATCATAACTAAACTTCAGCCGTCGGAAAACGCTTTCCATAGACAGGGCATCATCCGGATTACTTTTTGGATACATTGCCCTTCCAATAGTTACTAAAGCTAATGGCAAGCCCTTCAGTTCCTTCACAAGTTCTCTTGCAAGATGTTTAATCTCCTTTTCCTGAACTAGAAGAAAGAGTTTTCTGACCGACCTTTTCCTGAAATAGCTGCCATGCCTCATCCTCCCGCAAACAAGCCACTTTTATCTCCTTTCTCACCTCCATTTCACCGCATACTTTTTTTGATCTTGTTGTGAGCACCACTTTCCTCTTGGGTTGGTTTGCACTTCCAAGGGGGTATGGTATGCCAACTGCTTGCAGATCAATCCGCTCCCAAAGGTCATCCAATAATATCAGGAAATTTCTTTCCTTGAGGAATTCAGAAATAATGCTGGCTTGAGATTCTACATCATCATCTTTCTGTAGGCCGAGCTTCTTTACAATTCTAGCTTGGATCTTTTGCGGTGAACATCCTGTAGATGCTGTCACAAAGATAACATGATCAAAGGAAGAGTCCCCATCAAATGAGTTGTTAATGTTCTTCAGAAGATGAGTCTTGCCCACTCCACCGGGGCCCCATATTCCAATCATACCCACTGGTTTATTCTTAATGCACTTGAGAGCCTTTTGAAGATTAATCGCTCTAGTTGGTTGCTGTTTGGTAGATAGACAGGGGATCTTCTCGACGGCAGGTGGCATCTGCTGAACTGCAATCTCACTCGGTGTAGAACTCAGGCAATCTTTGACATGGAGAACCTTCTCAGAGGCATTTTTGCTGATGTTGTAAGTTGACCACAAATTAAAGCTGCAGCACCCAAAGATTTTGTATCTCTGATCATATATGCCACAGATAGTCTCTTTCTCTGATTTGATTTTATGTACCTTCTGTTGCCACCTCCGCACTTCATTAGTTGCTGACATTCCCCGTCGTCTGGCGACCTCAATCTGGTTCTGCACATCCTCACTCTTTGCAAGTAGATCCTCGGTAGCCTCCTTGAGATCCTCCACATTTCTGCCAGCCTTGAAGAGGTAAACTGCATGCCTCAATGTAAGATTATAAAGAGGCGTTATGATAGAGCTGGCTAGATTAATCAAAGATGCCATGATTGGAGGTAATAATCAAACAGGAGAATCCTTCACGACCTTCAAAACAGATATGTTTCCCTCTTAGTGTGTCTTGTGATCGAAATCCAAGATAGAGAGATGAATTATAAATTACAGTGGGAGGGCAAACATGTACCTTGTGCTTGTTCCGTGGAGTACGTAACTTTAATGTGACGAAAGCAGGGAAGGCCGCTGCAGTGTACTTGATAACAAGTCAAACTACACGAAAAGCAGATGATGATATCACGATTGGCAAACAAAACCTACTCAGTGGGTAAACAAAAGAAAAGGAAGATCAGCTTACTTTCTTATCCTTTTTTTTTACGTAGGCAAACTAGAAATGATTTTGAAAAGAGAAAATATGAGAAAAACATCAAGGTAGATGTGTGTCAGTAGTTCAGTTTGACTTTTGGCAATTTCAGCTTTCTTTTTACTCTCAGCTTGCTCCAAACATGTCTAGATGCAGAGACATGTAAATTAATAGTTCCTTAAATATATGAATCTTTCAGAGAAAACATACCATTAACCATGGAAATATATAATCTGGACATATAGATCGTGTTGAGTAGAAGGCCACAAGCTCAATGAATAGCAGTGGGAAGCAAACAAAATACTCCTTTCCCTCAGTTTAACCGAGCTGAGATGCTGAATAGACCCAACCTTTCCCTCAGTGATGTAAGTTAATAAAGAAAATACTCCTTCAAGTTTCAGCGAGTGTTCCTTCAAGAGAAAATCTGAAAATGGACAGAGTTGTAAGTAGCATGACCGAAACATATATATTAAGCTTGCAACAAGTAGTGTGAACAGTGGTTGGTCGGAAAGACAGGTAGAAAAGAGGGAAAAGGCTTTAAACAGGTGTTGGATGTGTTGAAAATATAAGCACATGTAGGTTCAATTTATTCCATAAATTAATCATGATATCATGCACGCACAATAACAGAACCATCACAGGCATAAAAGATCTAGACATGTAAACCAGGAAACTGTACATGAACAGATCTAATACGGAGAACATTACTGTTACGTACCGATGGTTCTGTTCTGATCGGTTTGCCGATGTAGACGCCGCAGGCACGGTGAGGATGACACGAAGTCGATGACGATTCGCCGAAGCCGAACGACGAGGAAGACGAGCCAGAGCTACAGCGAGCAGTCGCGCAGAGCGCTTCCCAAAAACCTTATTCGCCCTCTCCCGGTGCAGGACTTCGAAGGCGACGGTTCCGGAGACCTGCTCTCCCGAACGACAGTGCACGCCGGCGGACGGGACGGAGTAGACTACGTGGGACGGCGCAGCACAATGGATGGAGGAGGCAAAACCCTAGATTGATTTTCGCATCTTCTGTATGATGGCGGCGGCTCCGTATTTATAGAAGACCAGGACGCGTGATCAAGACGCCTGCACGTTCTCCATAACTCGTAACCGAACCGGATTAGCAACCGTAACCGATCCGGATTCACCGGCACTCAAAACAGCAAAATAAAACTGCAAAAGGAAGCCGCGTCTGCGCAAGCACCTGGAGCGGATTTTGGCGGACCATTCACGCAGGTGCCGTGCGCCCGCGCCGCCCGCCCAGCCCAGCCCGGCCCGGCCCGGCCCGGCCCGGCCCGGCGAGGCGAGGCGAGCGAGCGCGCGCGTGTTATCCTCTAGTTCTCTCCCACACATGCCTCAAGTGGCTAGGAGTGCACCATCCCTTTTAAGGTGGTCTTCCTCTCCTAGAACTAGCAATATGGTACTAAAGGTCACATGCATGCCTCCTTTGCATGAGTGGGCCTTTGAGATTTAATAGGAATTATTCTTATTATATGGGCTTGGCCCACATATAATCCAACAATCCCCCACCAGATCTCAAAGTCCCACAGAGATTTGCCTGAATTCCAATGTACTGTTTATATATCAGTATTTCGATGGAGACCGATTAAGGTTGAACATCCACCTAGAACTCCAAGCTACACTTACTCACAACTTGAACAATGGACTATGCCTTGAATTGCAAGTTTGGTGCAAGCAAGCTTCACTTAAAGACTTAACTGATACTAGGCCGCCAGTAGGCTACCCCTCGGTTGGAGCGTATAAGTCATACTCCTTGGTCTCTTCATGAGCTTAGTAGGAGATTACCCAAGATCTCCATAGACTGCGACTAACAGTCGGGCTCATATAGGTGTGTTCTTTCAAGAACGCTCTGCAGGATAGCGTCTTCGCTTCTAAAAGCCAATGGAACAACCTTAGTCAACCTGCCTTGCAGTTTCTGAGAGTATTGCATCTTCACATAGAGAGGGTTGAAATTACTCTCCTCCAGTTAACTAATGGCTTGTTTTTCCCAGATCCTAATTCACGGGATCTCCGATCACATAGGTTGGGTTACTACCATAGATAACTCACATGGGTCTCATACCCATCTCCTTCGATGCACTATCTATCACATTCCGTGATAGTCCCTTTGTAAAGGGATCTGCCAGGTTTTTATCTGTTTGGATGTAATCCAAGGTTATAACTCCGGAGTTTCTCAATTTTCCTGACAGACTTCAATCGTCTCTTAACATGCCTAGACGATTTCATATTATCCTTAGAACTGTTCACTTTAGCGATAACGGTTTGATTATCACAGTTCATAAGGATAGCTGGCACTGGCTTTCCACCGTAGGTAGATCCATCAATAGATCTCGTAGCCATTCTGCCTCAACAATAGCAGTGTCTAGTGCCGCAAGCTCTGCTTCCATGGTTGACCTCGTCAAAATGGTCTGTTTGCAAGACCTCCATGAAACAGCACCACCACCAATAGTGAAAACATATCCACTAGTGGCTTTGATCTCATCAGCATCAGAGATCCAGTTGGAATCACTGTAACCCTCCAGCACCGACGGGTACCCAGTATAGTGAAGTCCAAAGTTCGAGGTACCTTTCAGATAGCGCAACACTCGCTCAAGCGCCTTCCAGTGATCATCTCCTGGGTTAGATGTAAACCGACTCAATTTGCTCACAGCAAAGGAGATGTCTGGCCTTGTTGCACTAGCTAGGTACATTAGTGAGCCAATTATCTGGGAGTATTCCAGCTGATTCCTAGCAATTTTCTTATTCTTACGAAGTAACACGCTAGGATCATAAGGTGTTGGAGAAGGCTTGCTGTCAGAAAAGCCAAAACGGCTCAAGACCTTTTCCACATAATGAGATTGCAAAAGTGTAATCCCATCCTCACCTCTAACCAATTTAATGTTTAGAATAACATCAGCCACTCCCAGATCTTTCATATCAAAGTTTTGAGACAAGTATGATTTGACCTCATTTATCACACTAATGTTTGTCCCAAAAATCAAGATGTCATCCACATACAAACATAGAATAACTCCCTCACCCCCACCATAACGATAGTATACACATTTATCTGCCTCATTGACAGCAAAGCCTGCAGATGTCAGTGTTCTATCGAACTTCTCATGCCACTGCTTAGGGGCTTGTTTCAGACCATACAAAGATTTCAACAGTTTTAACACCTTGCGTTTTTGACCTTCTACTACAAATCCATCAGGCTGTTCCATGTAAATTTCCTCATCCAGCTCTCCGTTAAGAAAAGCTGTCTTAACGTCCATTTGATGAATGAGAAGACCATGTGAGGCAGCCAAAGCAAGTAGTACTCGAATTGTGGTCAGTCTAGCAACAGGTGAGTAAGTGTCAAAGAAATCTTCGCCTTCTTTCTGAGTATAGCCCTTGGCAACAAGCCGAGCCTTATATTTTTCAATAGTACCATCAGGCCTAAGCTTCTTTTTGAACACCCACTTGCACCCTACAGGTTTGCACCCATAAGGTTTATCTGTCAGCTCCCAGGTTCCATTAGCGATAATGGAATCCATTTCACTACGGACAGCCTCCTTCCAGTAGTCTGCATCAGGGGATGCATACGCTTCTGAAATAGACTTGGGAGTGTCGTCCACAAGGTACACAGTGAAATCATCACCAAAGGATTTGAATATCCTTTGTCTCTTGCTCCTTCTAGGTGCTCCACTGTCATCCTCCTCATTGACAAGTTCATGTGTATGTTCAAAAGGTTCAGGTGATGTGATTGAACTGGGAATTATTTCAGAAGGTTGACTAGTAGTGTTATGTGTATCCTTCATAGGAAAAATATTCTCAAAGAATGTTGCATCTCGAGACTCCATAATTGTACCAACATGCATGTCAGGTACCTCAGTTTTAACTATCAAAAATCTATAGGCAATGCTATGATTAGCATATCCCAGAAAAACGCAGTCCACAGTTTTAGGTCCAAGCTTGCGTTTCTTAGTTATTGGCACATTAACTTTCGCCAAGCACCCCCATGTACGCAAGTAAGAAAGTGATGGTTTTCTCCCAATCCATACCTCGTATGGTGTTTTGTCCTTATTTCTGTTAGGAACTCTATTTAATACGTGATTAGACGTTAGCAAAGCCTCCCCCCACCATGCCTTAGGTAATCCCGCAGTATCTAACATGGCATTCACCAAGTCAGTCAACGTGCGGTTTTCCTTTCGGCAATCCCATTTGACTCGGGGGAATAAGGAGGCGTCCTCTCATGTATAATGTCATGTTCCTCACAAAATAAGTCAAATTCGTTTGAGAAATACTCTCCACCACGATCTGACCTAAGTCTTTTTATCTTTCTATTTAACTGGTTTTCAACTTCTGCCTTATAGATTTTAAAATAGTCTAAAGCCTCATCTTTCGTTTTCAATAAATACACATAACAGAACCTAGTTGCATCATCAATCAATGTCATGAAATATCGTTTTCCACCCTTCGTCAACACGCCATTCATCTCAGAAAGATCTGAATGCAGGAGTTCTAGTGGTGCCAAGTTTCTCTCCTCGGCAGCCTTGTGAGGCTTACGAGGTTGCTTTGATTGCACACAGCTATGGCATTTAGAACCTTTGGTGATGGGAACGTTTGGAATTAAATTCATACTGGAAAGCCGAGACATCAAACCAAAATTAATATGACATAGACGTGAGTGCCAAACATTAGCCTCATCATCCACACTGCCACAAATATGGTTTACAGTCTTATTGCAGAAATCTGATAGGGAAAAGCGGAACAAGCCTCCGCACTCATAGCCTTTACCAATAAAATGTCCATGTTTAGACACGACTACTTTATTAGACTCAAATACCAACTTAAGCCCGTCTCTACATAAACGGGAGCCACTAACGAGATTCTTGTCTATAGAAGGGACATGCTGCACGTTCTTCAGCTGCACGATCTTTCCCGAAGTAAACTTCAGATCTACCGTGCCAACACCATGAACAGTAGCATGTGACCCATTCCCCATTAGGACGGAGGAATCTCGGGCGACCTGATAAGAAGAAAACAACGAAATATCAGCACACACATGTACATTAGCTCCTGTATCAATCCACCAATTGGTAGATTGACTAACTGAAAGAACAGTAGGTAAATTACCATACCCAGTCCCATCTCCAGTCTTGCCAATGGTCACGTTGACAGACTTAGAAGTCTGTCCTGCAGGTGCCTTCTTTCCTTTGCGTTGTGGGCACTTCTTGGCCATGTGACCAGGCTCACCGCACACAAAGCAAGTTCTATCATCCTGATTGTTGTTGTTCTTCTTCTTCTTGAAGTTGGTTGTCTGTTGGGCTTTAACAAATTTCCCTTTGTTCTTGCTTGAGGGTTTCTGTACCACATTGGCACTAGACTGCCCTCCATCACCCTTAGACACAGCGTCCTTTTCCCGAGCTTTCTCCTCAATTTCAAGAGACCCAATCAGATTCTCAACAGAGTATTCTTGTCTCTTGTGTTTGAGTGCTGTTCCGAAATTCCTCCATGAAGAAGGTAATTTCGCAATAATACATCCAGCCACAAACTTGTCGGGTAAGGCACACTTCAGGAGTTCGAGTTCCTTGGCAATGGCCTGTATCTCATGAGCCTGATCTACTACAGAACGGTTATCAACCATCTTGTAGTCATGAAATTGCTCCATGACATACATGTCATTGCTGGCATCAGTAGCACCGTATTTGGAATTCAGTGCATCCCATAACTCCTTCGCGTCTGTCATGTGCATATGCACCTCGCACAGACGGTCAGCAAGAACACTAAGAATGCATCCAACAAAGAGAGTAGTGGCAGTCTCGAATTCTTTCTGCTTTTCAGCATCAAGAACACCTTCAGGCTTGCCATTACTAACCCAGAATACATTCATAGCAGTAAGCCACAGAGTGACCCTGATCTGCCATCTCTTAAAGTGCACACCGGAGAACTTATCCGGCCTCAGTGCATCGGCAAATCCAGCCATAGTAAAACCACAGTGCCTACAATAAGGTTTTTGGATTGTTGAAAATATAAGCACATGTAGGTTCAATTTATTCCATAAATTAATCATGACATCATGCACGCACAATAACAGAACCATCACAGGCATAAAAGATCTAGACATGTAAACCAGGAAACTGTACATGAACAGATCTAATACGGAGAACATTACTGTTACGTACCGATGGTTCTGTTCTGATCGGTTTGCCGATGTAGACGCCGCAGGCACGGTGAGGATGACACGAAGTCGATGACGATTCGCCGAAGCCGAACGACGAGGAAGACGAGCCAGAGCTACAGCGAGCAGTCGCGCAGAGCGCTTCCCAAAAACCTTATTCGCCCTCTCCCGGTGCAGGACTTCGAAGGCGACGGTTCCGGAGACCTGCTCTCCCGAACGACAGTGCACGCCGGCGGACGGGACGGAGTAGACTACGTGGGACGGCGCAGCACAATGGATGGAGGAGGCAAAACCCTAGATTGATTTTCGCATCTTCTGTATGAAGGCGGCGGCTCCGTATTTATAGAAGACCAGGACGCGTGATCAAGACGCCTGCACGTTCTCCATAACTCGTAACCGAACCGGATTAGCAACCGTAACCGATCCGGATTCACCGGCACTCAAAACAGCAAAATAAAACTGCAAAAGGAAGCCGCGTCTGCGCAAGCACCTGGAGCGGATTTTGGCGGACCATTCACGCAGGTGCCGTGCGCCCGCGCCGCCCAGCCCGGCCCGGCGAGGCGAGCGAGCGCGCGCGTGTTATCCTCTAGTTCTCTCCCACACATGCCTCAAGTGGCTAGGAGTGCACCATCCCTTTTAAGGTGGTCTTCCTCTCCTAGAACTAGCAATATGGTACTAAAGGTCACATGCATGCCTCCTTTGCATGAGTGGGCCTTTGAGATTTAATAGGAATTATTCTTATTATATGGGCTTGGCCCACATATAATCCAACAGGATGCACCTTTTTTTGTGATGCAGGATCGTAATAGATGAAATTTGAGTAGGTCCAACATGCAAGAACAAAAATAGTGCATTTTTTAAAAATAATTGGTGGAAAGAATTTTATATATACTACTACCGCCTCTAAACTCTGTTTGAACTATTGTATGCTACCGTTAACTATTGTGTTCAAACTGTTGACTTTTTCACGAATCACACCTTGCCCAACCAAACTCAATACACTTTCAGATATAATTCTTGAATGACAAACTTAGAAGCTTATTGTAACACTCTGCGTCTTCGGCTAACCTTAAGTAGCGAGTTACAAAGCTAAGTGGGATTAATTAAGTAACTAATGAATTAAAATGTGGGGGTAATTACCGTGAAAAGAAATTAGGCAAAAGTTGCTTCAAACGAGTCTTGGATGCAGGTTAGTTTTTTCCTGCTTTCCCTCTCCTTGGCTTGTTTTGCAGATGCAGGATTGCCGGATGAAATATGAGTAAAACCAATATGCAACTAGTGCGAAAGGATCGGGGATCGTAATTTTTTTCCCTCCCAGCGAAGCGAAAGAGCAAGGAACAGTGTGTCAAACTGAAATCGAGTTAAGAATGCACAGAATAAGGGGCTGATGAAGCTGTCTTTTTTCCTTTTCGTTCAAATAGGATTGCAAGAACAACAATTGCAACTGAAATAGCGAGAGGAGAGTAAAATGAAAACTTCAAAGCGATGATTCTGGTAAAAACAGTTTAAATAAAAGAATGCAGAAACTAGGAAAGCTAAGAACACGGGAGCTGATGGAATCAAAGCAAGCAAGAAGCCAAGAAGCGAGCACTGAGCAATTGCCGAGTTAGGACGGGGGAGGGAGCAGTAAGACGTCCACCAATATCCTTATCCCCTTCGCATGTTTTTTCATCCACTCATGCCAGAGCCCGTATGTCCACCATCGTCCTTATCTCCTCCAATCTCTCTTCCACCACATCTTCCTTCCATCCCAAAGATCGTGCGACAGCAGTGGCAGCAAGAAGCTCCAGCGGCGGAATCCCGGATTAATCGTATTAATCCAATTTCAAATCAATATGATCAGTACGATTTTTTATTGATTAATAACATTGATAGCGCCTGAGGTTTTTAGAAAAAATAGCGATCAACTAGCTCCATACGACCGCGCACCATAGCCTACCTCGATGACGATGTCCCGTCCAGTAGAGGTAATGTGTAATGTTGGTATATGGTATCTTCGACTATCTGTTCTCACATAATTGTATGTTTGTACCAAAAATTTGTTCAAAAATACTTTGCTTTACGGTTCCTGAGCAAGTCTACCAAAATTACCCTTATTAATTCTACATATCCCCTCACTTCACTTCATCTTTTTTACCCATGCTTTAGATATTAGATATTGGGTGGGTTCTATTCGACTACAGCTTATGCTTTATGGTTGAGGTTTATGGTTTTTGACTCTAATACGAGCACTTGTATGAATAAATCGAATGCCGATAAATTGACAAGCCACTTCAAAAAGACTATGATGATAAGTTGTCCCATTTATTTGTTTAAGAGAAATCATAAATCATAAGCTAAAAAGAAATTAGCCATTATTGAAGAATGAAGGGGTATATAAATTATGGCTATATTACTTTATGTAGTGATAATGTGTTATAAAGTTGATAAATAAATTATATTTAAACAAAATTTTAATATATATGTTTCGATTAAGAAAGTATAATTGTTCACTATATTTCGATTAATCCGGTGCACAATGAGTAAATAACATCGCAGTATCATGACGTCCAACGATTGCATACCTTGAAAGTATGCAATCAAAGATTTAAACGTAGTCAATTATATAGCAAAATCTCCAAAACCTAGGAAAAGAATAGGAAATTACCCTATACTAGATCGGGTGGACAGCTTGAAAGAAGTAAGGGACGTTAGGGAAACAAAGGGAAGGAGACGATGGCGCCTATCGGCGTTGGGGAGGGCACTGCCCTGAGCTCCGTGGGGCGACTTTGGCTTCGGTGAAACTCTAGTTTTCTCTCAGCTTTGTGGATTTTGGTAGGATTCTACGTGTTATGGTACATGGAACCACGGGAGAAATATATAGGCATGGTGGGAGAGGGAGAGGTATCCTCATCATGCCTGGCAAGGCCACTGCGCAATGCCGCACAAACCGTTGCATATATGGCACTGAAGCACCTTTAAACATTTGTTTTTTGCAGCCACGGTAAATGACACCGAATTTTTTGTATTTAAGCCCTTTTTTTGAAAAATATTCACATTTAGACCCCTGGTGGTTTTAATTCCGTTTTTGGACCCAGGGGGTCGGAGCCGTGACCCACGGCGCCGAGGTAACACGTCTCGGCGCCGTGGTCCATGGCTCCGAGGTCGCAGGCCCGCTCCAGCCTGGTGGCCTGCGTGGCGCTGACGTGGCAGCACCTCGGCGCCGTGGATCGTGGCTCCGAGCTCGGAGCCGTGGGTCGTGGCGCCGAGATGCCTGCCACGTGGTGCCGAGCTCCCGATCAGGCTTTACGTTGTCGCAAAAAAAATACTAGTTGTATTTTGTTAATTTGAACTGTAATGATTATAAGTTTTGTTAATTTTGTAGTTGTGAATTACAAAACAATTTGAAAAAAATTGTAAAACAAGTTTATGTTGATTGGCTCATTGTAGATGCATAAAAAAATATGGTAATTTTTTTTAGGAACGATTGTGCGTAGAACGGTCGATATATAAAATGGTAAGTGTCTTTTAAGGTTTGATTCCCGTGGTTTTTGCATGGTTTGTTATTTTGTAGTTGTAATATGGGAACGAATCTGATGAAGTCGTAATAAAAATTTATGTTCATTGCAGGTTGGACATGCAAACCAAATTAAGCTAAATTTTTTTGCCGAAGGATTGAGCGTAGAAATATCGATGCATATAGTGGTAAGTGATATTTCGAAGGTGAGTGATATTTTGACATGGCAGGCATGTGGCATGTGTGCAACTCTGTACTTCTAATGTTCAGAATTCCACCACTAGTCCTAACATGCATGCCTTAGGGAAAATAACTTGCTGGGTCTATTACATTTTGTCTATTGGGTGTAGCGTGGTTGTTTCCCCTTTTTGTCACGCCCTGAAGATGGCTCCGCTGCATCCTTCTTCCTGTCACTCTTGGTCTTGAGAGCTGCCTCCCGAGCTTGAAGCTCCTCCTCCTGACGCTTGATGGCAGCTTCACGCAGACTTAACTGCTCCCGCCTCCTTTGCAGCTCATCCTCCTTGCCCTTCAGACGGATTTGGTCCACCCTCACGCGACGCTCTTGGTCAAGCCGTATCTGTCGTTCCACCTCGCGAGCCTGAGTCATCTTGACAAAGTATTGTGCTTTGTTTTCCACCTCCACTGCCCGGTTATTTGGCCATGCCGGCGACACCCGATCCACCCATTCGATGAACCTGCAAGCCTATGTGTGGCTTTGTAGATGTCATCGATCAAGTTGAAAAAAGATAACGAGAAACAAATGATTTAGTTGTGGTCGTTACCACGAAGTCGTCATCCAGGTCAGGACATTTGAAGAACCTACGGCCGTATTTGGCTCGTTGTACTCGATCAGTCCAGACTCCCAACATCGTCCTAAAGCCGCAATGGCACTTCGGGCGCTCATGCCACTCCGGCACTCCAAATGGGTCGGACCTCCAGGAAGACATTGTTGTGTAGTAGTATTGTGATGCCTTGGGGAGGAGATGTGGTATGGAAGACATAGGAGGGAGGCCTTTATGTAGGCAGGTTATCTGGTGCAGTGGGCATAGTCCATGGAGAGGATATTTTCGCTTTTCCTGGATTCCAGTGTAGCAATAAATGACCCTATGTAGGCTTTTCAGAGACTATAGTCTCGTAATTCCAGTGTAGCCTTTTCAGAGATTGGACCATTCAAAGCCTAGAAAGCTAAAGACCTACGCCCCTATATGTGTACAGGCCTACAGGCCTACTCCTGTAAAGGCTAAAGACCTACGCCCCTATATGTGTACAGGCCTACAGGCCTACTCCTGTAAAGGCTAAAGACCTACGCCCTATATGTGTACAGGCTAAAGGCCTACTCCGTCACTGCGCAAAGCTGGCATATGCTGCCTCGTTTTGTCATGTCACTGAGCAAAATCTGAACTCTTTTGTCATGTCACTGAGCAAAGCTGCCCTCTTTTGTCATCTCACTGAGCAAAAGCTGACCTCTTGTGTCATGTCCCTGAGCAAAGCAGGGGCGTGTTGTCATGTCCCTGAGCAAAAGCCTCTTTTTTTGGTGGTCACTGCATTAAGCTGCCCCGTTGGCTATAAGTAGCAGGGTTGGGGTCCCATGACATTGTGAATCGAACAAAGTAGTACCCTCTCTTTCGTGGTGAAACATACCATGTCTGAAGTCGAGGGGCCAGTGGGATTTGGGTCACTGAAGGACGACATTCCCTTAGAAACGAGGGATATGTTCGGTCCGCAGTACCGATTGATACCAAGCCGGCGTGCTCAACCACCGTGGCCGAAATGCAGACACAATGAGTACGCGGTCGTCCAGATCTTGGATTCCCCGAACGATGGCGGGCGACGTTTCTTCCGATGCTCACGCTCCGGGGTACAAATTAGTAATGTTACATTTTGTATTGCTTATGGACCCTCGAAGTTTACCGTCATTTTTTGTGCAGATGGCCAAATGCGACTTCTCCCACTGGATCGACCCTCCTCACGAACGGTATGTTGATCGTTATGTGGGTACATTATGGGCTCGAATATGGGACTTGGAGTACCGAATGGAGAATCTCACTGAGGAGAACAACGACCTCCGCGAACAGATGCAACGCGAGAGGGGCAACGAGGAGGTCGTGAATATAGGAAGCTCTTATGATCCCACATGTTGTTGCGCGAACCCGAGCTGCATATGTGCATGCCACTACCACGATGGACAACCACGTCCGAGGCGACCCCCTCAGCATTTCTCCATGTGGGTGCCACGAGGCTCGTTTGGCATGTAGGTAAGAAGGTGTATGGTTGTGTTGTGTTTTAGTTGTTGTGTTCGTTGATGTGTTGATGGCTGTAGTACTTGGTTGTGTTGCCATTTTTTGGTACCCTCCATGTTTACCGTCGTTGCTGTGTTGATGGTTGTAGTACTTGCTATATTTTATGTACGTGCAATCTATGTGTTGTTTCGTGTTGTGACTGGGCAAAGCTGTTTTATTTTAGGTCGTTTGCCTTTTCAGCCGATTGTGCTTTTTCAGGAAGCATAAATTCATAAGTAAAAAAATTCATAGTTCGTATCATTTGCAGTCGTTTGCAGTAAACATAAATTCATTGCAGGAATTATAGAACAACAAAGTACAGACTACGGATTCGAACACAAATATCACATGAATATAACATATACACATACATACAAACAAGTAGCTCATTACAACACGACCCACAAGCCTACACATAAATATCACTGCCTCCTAGCCTTACCCTTACCCTTACCAAGGGCGTCGGTGCCTGGAGTGTAATGGCTAGGCTCCCGGCGGCGTCTGCGTGGTACAGGCTGTGAAGGCTGAGTCTCAGGAGCGCCTACGAGCTGAGACGGGCCTATCTCATCGTAAGTCTGCTGCTCCACCTCGTCGTCGTCCTCACCCCCCTCGTAAGGGAAAGTGTCGCTCGTGTGGGATGAGCTCTGTGCCGTGTAAGACCCTCGCCGCGTCGGGTCTGAAAGTCGTGTCGTAGGCACGTCTACGTCCCTCCTTGCGCCGGTGCTGCACCCACAACAACTAGCCGCACGACGTAGCCGACCTGCTAGCCTCTGTCATCCAACATTTTGTTAACCAACAAGATACGAAGATATTACGTACTAATTTTGTAAGTGGCTTTGTCGAAGCATACCTCTAGGAAGGTAAGCGTCCGGGCGTCGCCGACTGTCCTGGAGAAATGCTCTATGTCCTGTACGGACTGCTTCAGGGTGTTGCCCTGCAAACAAGCAAAAGAATGGATAATTTACTATATGTAGTGATATTTATATCTATTGGAAAATAAGCAATGAGATTGAACATTACCACACGGTCCAGGACTGGTGCCGTCTCCACCTGCGTCCCAAGGCGAGTCGACTGGTCGTACGGCGTGTCTTCGTCGCCCGAGGACGCAATGTCGGCGTAGTCATCCTGAGTCCATTGGCCCTTAAGCTTGGACCGCGTCGCACGCTGGTACCAAACTTGGTACCGCCGGAAGTTCTCGTTGCTGTGCGGCTCGTCGTTGTCGTCCACGTGGTCCTGAAAGTGTGCCCACTCCTCAACGTACACGTGGTGGTGCTGCTCGAAATCTGTGACCTTCTTCTGTCGCCGACGATCAAATCTGCATGTCACGTAAACCAAACGTTAAAAATAGAAAAAGCTCTGTGCAATTGGATTCCAAGGTTAGAATTGAAATTGCATGCCACTTACTTGTGCAAGGCCACAGACGTGGAGAACTGCGCTACTGGCCACATCTGCCTCATACCAAACTGGCGTGCAACTCTATGTGGCAGGTGATACTCAACAGCATAGAAACAGATAAGAGGGCACCTCTTCCTGTAGAGGGCCTCGTCTATGCTGCATAGTGCGCTGAACTGAATGGCCTCCACCTCCGGCTCGGCGTACGGCTCCCACTTAACCTGCATTGAAACAATTTAACGTTTAAGGTCATATACTAACAAATGAAAATCACGAAACCAAATGGAATTAACTTACACTGGAGGCCGTGAGCGCATCTAGCTCGTTCGTGTACTCTAGGTAGGCCCTCTTCGTCCGGGCGAAGGGCACTGAGACCTGGTCCCAAAGATATGCAAGTGTCGGACGTCGATGAGGAGGAACCTCTGTGAACCACGGACGAGGAGGCGAAACTGTGGGACGACCAACTGGTAGACGACACCACATCCACAGCTGGAGGAGGTAGAGGCAACCACCTACTGTCGCGTTCGGCGAACTCCGACGACACGCCTCGCAGAGGTGGCGGTAAAGGAACGCCAACACCCCGGAAGCCCAGCTGTACTGCCCCGCCGTGTCCCAGTCGGTGAGGCAGTGGATGTACATCCACGACGCGCTGTCCCCCGTTCCGTCGGGGAAGAGAACGCAGCCAAACAAGTGCAGGATCCATGCCCTGCAATTATATGTGAAATGATATTAAATCAAACTATGTCAATTTAATCAAAAAGCTCGATTTGTACGACGAGTTGGCTCGATATCCACCCCTACCTGCAGTAGTAGGCAACGGTCTGCTCGTCCGCGTGTGCAGGACACTCTGCGAAAGTCTGCCGGAGCCATGTGATCATAACTGCAGAACTGCGATGGACTGCCTCAGCAGGAAGCTCTGTCCCGAGGAAGGCCTCTACTCGGGCTCTCCAACCAGCAGGCACGCACGGTCCGATCACTGGACGGCCGTGAATGGCGACACCAAGTATCTTCTGAGTGTCCTGGAGCGTAATAGTCATCTCACCGAAAGGGAGGTGGAAGCTGTGAGTCTCCGGCCTCCACCTACATGATACAAAAAAGAGGACTACATGTCAGAGAATTTGAGGCGCACATAGCCGACCAACAATGAACATGCAAGTGGAGCAATGGTTTAGGAGAATACCTGTCAATCAGTGTAGTGATGGCCGGGGGGTTCAAGGTGGGCAACCCACGGCGAACCTGGTAAGAGATGGCGTCTAGGCCAGCCCTCTCCAGGAAGGGAGTGTACCTCTTGTCGTACCGCATGTCCAGAAACCCGTCATGGGTTCGAGGACGAAGGATGGGCAGCTCCTGTATAGAATAGACCAATTTATGTAGTTAATGCATCAATATAAACTCAAACTGTACAGGAAGTGATGAAGGCAATACCCCCCCTCCGCGGTGAGCCGTCCTCGGTGGCTCTCCTCGTAGTACTGGTCTAGCAGGTGGAATTGCGCCATCCTACAAAAAAATTGAATTTGTCAGTCCAACATACAAGTAAACAAAAAATTGAACATGCATAAAATATGGAAAGAATAAGAAATTAAATAAGAAACATAGCAAATTACATATGAAAAAATAACTAGACGAACTATGAAACATAACGAATAACACGCACTCGCACCTGACTAAGTGGCCAATGGCATGTGCGTGAATTGTGGCCAAGTCTACCACATCTGCTACATTGGTTCTGCTCGGGGTTAGTAAGAAAGGGGGTTGCTCTCCCTCGCCTCATTGTTCCTTGAAGCTGATCCATAACCATCTTGTGTCTCGTCCTTTTCCTGGTTCCATGTTTGTTCCAACGGCTACCCGTATCCGCAATGTATTTGGGCCCGGTGTACGGTGGCCACTCTCCCTCATCCCGATAAGGCTCGAAACGGGGAGACCACGTAAGCACAAGGTTGTCAACACTGAACTCCCGAGGTATCTTGCTCTCGTAGTCAAAGTTGCGATGCCTCGCTGCTGCCACGTAATGAGAACATGGAAAGTGGTACTGCCTCGGTTTACCACATGTGCATGAGAAATCAATAAGAACAACCTTATGCCTCCTCGTCGGCCGGAGCTCTCCATCGATCGTTGTACCACCCCTTTCTACAACCTCGTAAGTGCCCGTGGAGTTGTCAAAACACTGTACCTCATGTGCCTCAGCCCTCGCCTTTGCCTTTTCAAGGTGACGCTTCGGTTTTGGCGCCCATCTCTCTTGTTTACTCTGTAGCGCCATTGCATGTGTGTGTCTTTCGTTGAACCAGGCAACAAGCTTGTAAAAGGTGAATGATACTATAGCATTGACGGGCATACCACGTATACCCCTAAGCAAGTTATTGAAGGATTCGGCCATATTGCTTGTCTGAAACTCGTACCTCCAGCCACCATCGTCATGAGCCCTTGTCCATTTGTCTACATCTCTCATCAATCCCGACAACCACTGTCTACCTTCTGCGGTTGTTGCAGTATTAAGCTGCTCCAACTTCTCCTGGAATAACTTGACCTCAAGCATTCGAGCGACCTCCTCGAACAGAGGAAAGTTATCCTTCCTACAATCCTTACGGAGTAGATTCTCGGCAAGATGCCGAGTGCACCAACGGTGGTGCAAAGGTGGATACCCCGGTATCTGCTCTTGTACGGCAGCAAGTATGCCCTGGTGTCTATCAGATATGACACCCACCTCCCTACCAGGGCCGACCACGTGCCTCCGAACGAGCCGCAAGAACCATCCCCAGCTGTCTTTGTTCTCCCTCTCAACCAAAGCAAACGCCAAAGGAACCAACGTGTTGTCTGCGTCACACGAAATGGCTATCAGAAGTGTGCCCTGGTATTTGCCAAGAAGAAACGTACCGTCAATGGAGAAGACGGGACGACAATGCCGAAAGGCCTCGATGGACTGAGCAAAGCACCAGAAACCACGGAAGAATATCTGCATCCCATCTTGAGTCCATTCGTTTGGTTTCGGGACGTACTCATAATGCATGCCTGGATTTACCGCTTTGATTGCATTGAAAAGTGCTGGCAACTGCAAGTACCCATCTTCCCAGTCCCCATATATCATCTTCCAGATGCGTTGCTTTGCCCTCCATGCTTTTCCATACCTTATCACGTATCCAAATTTCTCCTTAACAATCCCAGCAAGTGTCTTCACCTTCATATTGGGTTCTCCCTTTACTATGTGACACAGTGACTTCGCAATAATGGTAGAGGTCAACTGCCGATGCTTCTGTTTGAGCTCTGCTTCGGCACAAGTGTGTGGGCCAACGATTCTTGTGATCTTGAACTTTCCCGTGTCCTTCTGTTTCCTAGCACAAACCCTCCATTCACATGTTTCCTTCTCGCACACAACTGTGTACCTCCGCTCCACATAAGATATGGAGTGAACATTAAGCGACAGTGTGTAACATATGTGGAAAAAAATTCACGATATACTAGAGATTCACCTTGAACGCTTGCGGGGGCCGGGGAGGCGGTGGCGGGCGGGGAGGCGGTGGCGGCCGGGGAGGCGGCGTGGGCCGGGGAGGCGGCGGGGAGGCGGCCGGGGCGGGGAGGCGGCGGGGGCCGGGAAGGCGGCGGGGAGACGGCCGGGCCGGGGAGGCGGTGGCGGCCGGGGAGGCGGCGTGGGCCGGGGAGGCGGCGGGGAGGCGGCCGGGGCGGGGAGGCGGCCGGGCCGGGGAGGCACTGGCGGCGCGAGCCGGGGAGGCGGTGGCGGCCGGGGAGGCGGCGGGGGCAGGAGTCGGGGGCTGAGGGCAAACGCGATGCGAAATGGCTCGGCCTGGCCTGGGTAAATGCCGCTAGCTCGGCGCCAAGATCCACGGCTCCGAGGTCGGAGCCACGAGTCACGGCGCCGAGCTCGGAGCCGTGGATCACGGCGCCGAGCTTCTGCCATGCCGGCACCACGCGGGTCGCCACGCTGGTGCCGGCCTGGGGCCTCGGAGCCATGGATCACGGCGCCGAGACGTGTTACCTCGGCGCCGTGATCCACGGCTCCGACCCCCTGGGTCCAAAAACGGAATTAAAACCACCAGGGGTCTAAATGTGAATATTTTTCAAAAAAAGGGCTTAAATAGAAAAAATTCGGTAAATGACATATGTCTTCTACTATGTTACCATAGCAAGAAGATGGTAGCACGGAAGGTCAGACGAGTGTGGCAAGACAAGCAGGGGTGCGATAGCCACGGTCTCCACTGGTCTGCCGAGCTGCCTAGGCTTGGTATGGGAGCTGCCGAGCCTCCCGGGATCGATAGGTGGCTTCACATGCTATACTTGTACTGCTAGATCTTGAAAGAAACAGAAAAGTGGAATTAAACAAAACCTTTTTCATTTCTTCCATTCTAGAATGCAAGACTTCTCGAATTGATCGAGTTGGTTCGAGACTTCACTTTGCAATGTTGCCACGGTGCAAAGGTGCAGTTTTTCACTATATACATATGTAGGCACAGAATTAATACCTACTACGACTTAACTGAGACGCAAAATTTTCCGACTAGCTAGCTAGGGCTGTAAATGAGCCAAGCTCGAGCAAGCTTGGTCTTCTAGACTCGAACTCGATAGAAACTCGAGCCGAGCTCGAGTTGAGGTCTGACCCTGGACCTGGTCTCGAGTTCAGCTTGGCCTAAGCTCGAGTAGGCTCAAGCTCGGCTCGTTGAAGCTCGATAACAATTAAAATAATTTATTATGCACTATTTTTCAATAATAAGAAAATTTTGAGTTCGAGCTCAGTTCTAGTAAGCTCGATAATAGTCAAAATAATTCAAACATACACTAATTTTCAACAATAAAAAAAGTTCGAACTCGAGTTCGACTCGAGTAAACTCGGTAAGAGTTAATATATATCACTATTTAAGCTCGAATCGAGTCTCATAAGCTATTCGAGTTCGGCTCGGTAAAGCTCGCAACCTCGAGTTCGGCTTGTTTAAAGCCTATAACGAACCAAACTTGAATAGTTCGCGAGCGTCGAGCTTTTTTACAACCTTATAGCTAGCTAGGGGCAGCATAGTGCTCGTGATTCTCGTCGGAACACGACGGTGATTATTTTAGCTCTCAAGAAAGTCCATCATACAGAGCACTGTGGTGCAAGCAACGTGGGAGGCCACCTACCGATCCTAGGAAGCTCGGCAAAGCTACCGAGCAAGAGCAACTTGGTGGACCGGTGGAGCCCATCAGCCACCGTGCATCTACTTGACATGCCATGCTCGACCAGCCTCTTACGCTAGCGCTTTCCTACTGTGTAGGACTGAATAGGCAACAGAGGGGATGAATGGTGCCTTCAAACCTCCTCAAATTTTCTCACAACCCTTCTTCTCCAATAGCTACTGAGCTATGAAGTCAGGGATTGAATGCTTACTGGAAGCCGAGAAAAATAGATCGAAAACAGAAAGTAAATAGACGCTAGCTGAAGATAGTCAGAGCGGTCGAGACTTACTGCGTGGTCGTAAGTCTCTATGTCGTGGTCGAAATGACCGAGCCGGTGTCTATCTACGTACAGAGTGGTCGAACACCAACTTGTGGTCGATCAAGCTACTCAGATGATGTTAGCCAGTTCTCTGGTCGTAATCATGTGGTCATAAGCCAACAGGTGATCGAAAAATTAACGTGGTCGAAACCAGATCACCGTGACAGAAGATCAGCATGGTCGAAAAGGGTGCAATGTGGTCTGGTACTTGACCATGGTCGAAACCAACATACTTGTAAATCCGGTCGACGTACCAGACAAGGATTGCACTGATTTCTACTACACACAATAAAAAAAACTAGAAGACAAGAAGTCGACAGAACTGGCCATGGTCGAAGAACGTGGTCTTAGCGCCTCCAACAAAACAGAGGATGGTCGGGAGGCGCACAGCCACAGACCAAGAACTCAGATAACTTTCAATTTAGAGAACAAAAGGCCAAGAAACTTTGCACACAAAAAGATGAAGATCTCAAAAAGTTGCACTAAAGATTAATTGAAGGATTAGCAACAAAAACAAGATCTCTGCTAGAAATCGTGGAGAAAGCTTATGACCATGTTTGAAAGAAAGATGAACTACAACCAGACCTTGCTCTCGGGAATAGACTAGCCAAGGTGGCTTTGAGGATGATTTCCAGTATAGAGCAAGTCAAATCTTGAGCAACCCGAAAGGAAACAGACTCTTAGACAGAAGAGAAGAGAAGAGAAGATGGAACAGAGAAAACATGAACAAGTCAACCAAACATCAATCAGACATAAGAACTCAAATAGAAGCACAAAGATTGATATATTGCATTCATGGAAGTTTCTACAGCCACTCCATCCAGGAGGACCAGGAGCACAAGCGCTCGGCCACAGAGAACAACTCACGCAAGAACAGAAAATAAAACCCCAGAGCTTCTCTAAAAAAACCTCTCTAGCACTGGTGCTCTACCCTCCTATTTATAGTCTTCAGTAGCAGGGGGGTAACCCATTAAACCCAACTAAGACTGGGTTTTACACACACGACAACCTGCTAGCACAGACAGAGTACAGTGCTTTTAACAGAAACTGCTTCCTTTTGCAGGCCTGAGTCAATTCACCAAATTGCCCCCTCAGGCACCTTCCCGGAAGCTTCCCGTTTCCTTGCCGACCACGCTTGCAACCACCTGCAAATACAGGTGCAATTGGTTCGGATAGTTCCCGACCGACCGCCCGACCGAGTCAGTTCGGATGGTATTTCGGAAAAATAGTCGGTAACCGGATGGTTTTACCGGATATGGTATCGGAATCGGATTCGGATACGGGAGAGTAGTTTCCGTCGGATAGGACAATATCCGGATATATAATCGGTAATATCCGATGCTAGTAATTCGGTAATATCCGAATTGGAAAATTATTTAAATTTTTATTTTGGGTTTTGATTTTCAGAAAATCCCAAAAATTAAAATAAAAGCTAGAAAATAGTAGGAAAATCCAAAAAATCCCATAAATTCAGAAAAATGTAAGGAATCTAAATAAAATAAGTTCAACTTGTTTTAGGCACAATTACTCAACTAAATTAATAACTTGCTCTCTAGGCTTTAATTAAAGGATTTGAGAAAAAAGGAAATTAGTTTCTAGAGAAAATCCAATTAAACCAATTAAATAAATAAGTAAGAAAAAACCAAAATTTTGGGATGCCACAGTAATACTCCTCAGGAAGTGATTCCAGATGACTAGTCTGTTTATTATTGTTGGTATGTATATAAGTTGCTCTCTGTACTTAACTTTCAAATGCATGATATTTCTATATTATATTTAATTATTTATCCTGATATGCATGATCTATATTTATTTATTTAGGATCTTTGTTTTTGCGTGTTATCCGATGAAATATAGTTACCGTATCGAATCCGCTCCGTATTCGTTTTGTATTCGTGACCGATACTATCCGCGTTCGTATTCGTATCTGGCATTATCCGTGTCCGACTCCGACTCCGAGAAAAAATATGGTATAGGATACAGGATGAGCAATTACCGACTGTATCCGCTCCGATTGCACCCCAACCTGCAAACCCTTAGTCATCTTCGGCTTCTCTGACCATTCTGGACCTCAACACTTCCCTGTGTCTTGTCCCGATCCTTCACGCCTCACCATGACTTAGGTCCAAGGTCCTACAAACACCACAGACTAGCAAAACATCACATAGCACCGCACAAGGCATTGAGATCATTCATCTGCACCAGAAAAATGTACTCGTAAATCAATCCCAGATGGTCGTAAGCCACTTACGAGCACTCGATTGCACAAGACATGAAAAACTCGTAGCCCTAGAAGATTTCCAGCAGCCTATGACCGCACAACAAGTTGATACAACCACCCCAGAGGTCGGTACAACCACGAGAACAGAAGCTATGACCATCTCTAGACGACATCGACCTCACGCAAAACCGCTACGACCATCGAGACTGATCGCTACAACTTGCTAGAGCTGATCGCAACCACTTCTGACCGCTACAGTCGAAGCTACCGACCACCGACCACTAGCAGCTACGACTTCCCCAGACCTGGTCGCTACGACTTACGACCACACAGATGGTTGGTACAACCAAATCGGAACTAGTCGCAACGACTTACGACCGCTCAGTCAGATCGCTACGACCACGACCACGATCAGTAGAATCTACAACCATTGACCAGTCGAAGCTACCGACCACCGACCGCAACGGTCGAAGCTATGACCACCGACCACAGCAGTGGAATCTACAGACCACGTGGTCGAAAATCCGCTTTCGACTACCGACCATGGACAACGTGGTCGAAAACCCATTTTCGACTACCGACTGTGGACAACGTGGTCGAAGACCCGTCTGCCGACAACGTGGTCAAAACCCGCTTTCGACTATCGACCAAAGCGGTCGAAGCTACGACTACTGATCGCAGCGGTCGAAGCTACTGACCACCGACCGCAGCGGTCGAAGCTACCGACCACCGACCACACAGTCGAAACTTCTGACCACAGCGGTCGAAGCTTCGACCACTGACCACGCGGCCAGTTGAAGCATCCGACTACCGACCACGGCCAGTCGAAGCTTCTGACTTCCAACCATGGCTAATCGAAGCATTCGGTTTCCGACCACGGCCAGTCAACGCGTCCGACTTCCAACCACGACCAGTCGAAGCTTCCGACTTTTGACCACGGCCAGTCGAAGCGTCCGACTTCCAACCACGGCCAGTCGAAGCTTCCAACTTTCAACCACGGCCAGTCGAAGCATTCGACTATCGACCACGACTAGTCGAAGCTTCCGACCACGGACAACGTGGTCGTAAATCTGTCTTCCGATCACGCGGAAGGGCTTAAGACTTTACAGAGACAGCTCAAACCTCAAAAAGCAAACTCAATCTTTCTAAACCAAGGATCAATTACTCATCACAAACCTGAGGTCAACTCCACATAGTCTCTCATGCTGAGCTACGGTAGCATGACAGGAGACACATGATGTCTGCTGTGGCTGTCGAGCTAAACAGGCATATGAGGATTAGAATTAAAAGTAATTACTACAGTGGCATATATGAAAAAATACGATATAGATTTTTCTACCTGATTAATAAGTTCTCTCCTATTCCTATTTATATTTGAATTCATATAAAAATATGGTGTAGGACCGAATTGGCAACAGAGGGGGTGAATGGTGCCTTCAAAATCCGCCCCGAGTATTCCAACAGATCTTCTTCTCCAGTAGCTACAGAAGCTATCAAGAAGGTGATCAATTGCTTACTGGAAAAACCAACAAGTCAGAAAGAGGAACTGAGAACAGAAGAGAAAACAGATGCTCTTGGCAGAAAAGAAACAGAAGCAGAGACTTGAACTGAAACCAGAGGTCAAGACTTCCATGTGAGGTCGACTCTCTACTATGCTCTAAGTGACCAGAGATAGTTTCAGAGCTGTCGAATTTTACCCGAGGGAAGTAAACTGACAAAGAAAGACAGAGGATAGTTTAGGATGAAGAACAGAACCGATCGACCGAAAAACCAAAAGAAGAGAATAAGCAAATGGTCGAAAGATCCGTCCAGTGAGCAAAAACCCAAGAATTTTACTGACTGAAGTGGTCGAGTCGATCACCAACTCATGATTGATCAAGTCACTCGGTTCAGATCAGACGGCAGCACAGCAATTGACTGAAAATATGAGCTAAAGTGAAAACAACGTGGTCGAATCGAAAACAAAGGAGTCGCCTGGAACTTGACTGTAAGATCTAATTTCCGAGTAACTTGTGACTCATAGATCTTTTGGTCACAAGACTTTGAACGATTCAAGAGCCTGTCCTTTGGAAGTGAGAACCTCAAGAAAATCAAAGACTTATGCTACGGTCAAACAAGGAGATGTGGTCGGATTGAGAACAGAAGAGCATGTGAGGCGTACGACCGCAAAAATGAAATCGTTCTTTGACCGACCTTTGCTCTCGGGAAGAACTAGCCAAAAGGCCTTGGGGATGATCCCTGTTCAGAGCAGAATAGATCGAGACAAAACAACCAGAGATCTTCACTCAAAAACAAAGAACAGAAACTCGAGCTCAGTGAAGAAACGGTCGAAACAAACACAAACAGATACGGGAATCAAACATCTCAGAGAAAACCAAGTAGATAGATTGATACTTAGAGATAAATGATTACAAGGGAGGTTTCTACAGCCACTCCATACAATTCTGCTCCCAGAGCACGCACACAACAGAAGAGAAAGACCCAAGGACTTGCCAAAAACCTCAGAAAACCCTCTCGATCTCTGCCTCTCTATTTATAGCCACACACTAATGAAAGGGAACCCGTAAACCCCCACCTAACACCGAGTTTTTCACTCACTTTACCCACTAGCGGAAACGAGCTTCCAGTGCTTTACCCGTTAAACCCAATGGCTCCACTGCTTTGCCCATTTAGCGCCAACAACTCCTGTGCTTTTGCAGAGAACCGCTTCCCTTTTGCAGACTTTGGCCATTTCTCCAAAATGCCACTCTGCTGCCTTCCCGGAAGCTTCCTCCGCAGCTTGCTGTCCACGGCTGCAACCACCTCACAAGACTCGGTCTCCTTTCGACTTCACCTGGTTGTTCTGGACCCCGACACTGCCCGTGTCTCGTCCTGACCTTCTCAGCCTCACCAGACCTATCTCCAAGATCCTGCAACCATCACAGACACCAAAACATCCATAGCACCGCACTAGACAAAGGTAAGATCCATTTGCATCAGAAAAAGAACTCAAAGCACACTCCACAGAGTCATACACCATATAAGATCGGTCGGAATGTCAAACCAATAAATGCACAAGGTCTACGACCGCAACACAAGACCATACGACCGATCCCCAACTGAAACGACCGCTCCTGGAGGTCATACGACCAATTAAAAGTGACCTACGACCACATACAAGACTCTCGGGAGCTTCCGACCATGTCTCACCACTTCACGACCGCATCCGACTGCTACCCGAGCCCGTTCAACCGCATACGACCTCTTACGACCGCATCCGAGCAAGTCCGACTGCGTCTGACCAGCTACGACCACAACCAACCGAGCCCGAGTCAATCTGACCACGTTCGACTGCCTCTCAACGTGGTCGAAGCTTTGAGCGCCGACTTCTGACCGCAGCAGTCGTGGCTTCGACTTACGACTTCCGACCACGACCATCGTGGTCGTAAGTGCGCTTGACCACAGCCAATGTGGTCGTAGAGACCCTCGACTACTGCCATCGTGGTCGAACATGCCGCCGACCAAGGCCAACATGATCGTAGCTGCATTCGACCACGGCCAACGTGGTCGTAGCTGCGATCGACTACTGCCAGAATGGTCGTAAGCTTCCCGGATGGCCTTAACGTGCTCGTAAACTTATCAGAGGACTTCCGACCACGAGCAAAGAGATGCATTCGATTCTGACCTGCAACAACGTAGTTATAAACCCTTTCGACTATGTTCAAAATGCTCTGTGGTGGTCATAAACCTTCCGGCTAGCCTTCGACTACCAACGAAGTGGTCGTAAATGACTCGGCTGGCCTTCGACTACACACAGTGAGGTCGTAAATGACTCGGCTGGCTTCCGACTACGCACAAAAATGTCGTAAACGACCCGAGTGACCTCCGACCACGACCAGAGTAGTCGTAAACCTCTCGGAGACCTGCGATCACGGCCAAACGTTGTCGTAAGGTCTTCTGACCGCTCAAACAGGGCTACGACTTCGCAGAAAACACCCAAATCAAACTCAATCTTTCCAAACCAAGTGTCAATTACTCATCACAAACATATGGTCACCTCCACATGGTCTCTCATATGGATACTAATATGGTATGAACTTTTACTATCCGAAATGTTATTTTATCCAGACTATTCATATCCGCATTCGTATTCGGCGAAGCAATATACGTATTTTATTGCAATATGACTTATTAGTTAGACAAGTTTTTAATTTAATATGAATATATGTTTCTTTAGATGAAGTAAATAAATTAGAACGATTAAGCGTGACCGTTTGAAGATAAAATATCATCAATATTTTTATACTACATAAGTTACGAGGATATCCGAATGCGACCGAATTTATTAGATATTCGATTAGAATTTATATTCGTTACACTATTCAATTTATATTTATATTCAATAATATTTAAATTCTTTTACAAAATTCGAATACAAATATGCTAATATCACTGTTCAATTTATATCGGACCCGTTTCCACCCATGTTCCTCGCTGCGTGTTGGAGTTCGTGTGGAACACGTACAGTAGCAGCAGTGGTTTCCTTGTGGGCTTGGGCACCAGCGGACCGCAGTAGCAGCGTCGGCTCGGCCCAAGGAGCAGCTCGGTGGGATCAACGGCCCAGCTCAGCACTAACCGCGCGGTCAGTTTGCCGATTTGAGAGATTGATCATGGGGTCTATGCAAACATGTAGTGTATACCTTGTACAAGCTATTCGTAATTAATTTGCGTTGTTCTTATGCTCCGTTTTGATGTTTTGGTCTATGATGTTTAGGCACTCGAGGACGGTGGTTTAGGGCATCAAGTTCAAGCGTAGGAAGGAGAGATGAAGAAAGCCCAGAAGTGTCACCACAACAGAATATAGGTATGGTAACACTTGACTGTAACACAATACAATTTGTGTTACAGGGAAAAAAAACTCAGCAACACATACTTTGTGTCCCAGGAGACTCTGTAACACATACTCAATATGATCAATAAACGTGTTACAAGCATATAGTGCAGCAACATAAACATGTGTTACAAAACCATCTGGTAACATATAATATACTAGTAGTGTGCCCGTGCTAACGCTACGATAAAATACAAAACAAGATAAAATTTGTAAAAAATAAAACGAACAATCAGATTCATTAAGATTCACGTCTCATATATTGTATAACCAAATATTTTTGTCACATAAAGCTGCACAACATTCTACTGCAACTCATTGATTTTAGGATCAATGGCTCAATACCCCCAGTGAAACATCTAGTAACTGCAAGGACAAAAGTTTGTAGTTATTTACACATGAAATTATTATTATCTCCCAAGAAATCTGATCAGCTGGTACCTGAAAACAAAATGAAATGTTTCATTGTTAGTACGACTCACACAGATCCTAATAGTAATATATGAATTAAACCTAGAAGATAAATATAAGGTGCCTTAGATCAAACAAGATACTAAATGCACATGTGAGTTTTCCATCTTTGGAGGCTTCTAAAAAAGTACATGGAAAATAAAAAATGCCTCATGAGGTCATGCCCATACATCAAAAAGGAAAACTAAAATCTTAATCACACAGAGATATGTAAATCTTGTCAGACAAACTCCACAAAACAGATGCATAAAAATCATGAAAGCTATAGAAAGACTTAAGTAATGCAGGTAATATCAGACTACCACTGCACTGAAAGAACTGACCTTAGCAAGGTGTCTTGTGGATCATGCTCATCAGCACCTCGTCCATCCGAAGCCAACTGCGGGAAAGAGAACTCTGTGGATGCTAACCCGTCCGAGGATGTTATCCCATCAGCGTAAAGGATATCTGTCTCAGAAAGCTCATATTCTGTTCGAGAAATATCGACAACCTGATCATCCCAAACAACGAAATTAAAGAATGAACAATTACTAATGCGCAACTCAGTAACTACTTAAAGAATCCCATCCGACATTAAATAGGAGTAGAAATGAACAACCAACCGACTTAAAGAATAGCAGTGTACAATACATAAAAATAAACAAGGTAGCAAATATACAAACAAGGCAATTTCATTTCAAACTTCAGTCTGAAAGTTTACGATGAGCCTGTCCACTTTATTCAGTTCCATTGGTACGCAATTGTCATGATTTAATAAACAACCAACATATATCAAGAACCTTAAGATTGAAACTCCAAAATTTTAAGGGTGGCACCATGAACAACACCATTTCCCTCAACGGAGAAGTTTCCGCCATAAGAAACAACCAAATTACACAGCATCTGAATGCACCGACAAGCTCCAGCCAGGATTCAGGATAGAGTGGCTAAAAAACACCAAGGTGAAGTGACAGTAAATCAGATCAAGTCAAGCCTCCTGCAGCTCATGACGATGCCGGGCATGCATAGAAGCAGAAACAGTTGGTTGATCCCAGCACAGAAGGCCGCACTATGTGATAATGTGAAATAGTTTTGACAGGAAACATTTAAGGCGTTGAAAAAGTTCAGCGCAAATTAAACTATTACCCAGGAATTATGCCCTTCACCCCATGCAACTATCTTTCTGTCGTCCATGCTCCATAGCTGCACAAGATCATCTTCACCACCTGTCAATAGATATTTGCCATCCGAGCTGTAAAAACAGAACAAAATCGAATTAGGTAAGAAACTGAGCCATACTCATTTGTGCATTACTCCATTGGTCCACCCGACTAAAATCTCATAATTGACAAGAAAATAGAAAGTTGGAAATAATTAGCAGATAAGAAACCAGAGAGCAGAAAGTGGATAAGATGGTAGAGAGACGCTTCAATGTATAGCTCACTGTTTACACGATGGACTAATATGCTACCTTAGCTTCAAAAGTAGGAACTTTTACAATGAAGCCAAACACAAATAACAAAGTAGGAACTGTCATCTGGGATTCGTGTGATTTTGAGACAGTACGCTGATGGTTACAGATTATGGCAACCTGAGTAAATAATAACAAAGCACAATTGAGAGACGAGACGAGTGATGATACAAGTGCTTCAATTTTTTCTTAAGAGAAACAGATTGTACCTCTTTGTTTGCTCGTTGATAGACAGAATAGAATCCCCCCTCTTTTGTACAGTACAATATGCCATGGTATAGCATCAACACAGCACCCAATTTTTCTGTTATTATCCACTTTTTTCTTCGTCAAAGTGTTCCTGAAGAAGTGCAAGTGCGTTGCAGACTCGGTTTGATGCACCTGGCGATAATGTTGGGGGTGAAAGTGCAGGGTAGATCGACACAATTTCCTGTATGTGTTTCCAAGTTTCCAAATATACCAAGTGAGAAAGATTGGCTGAACTTCAACAAGTTGCATTCAAAATAACAAGTGCCCATTTGAAGAAAAAACAATGGCTGATTTCAACAACAGATTGATAACAAAAACACAACATGAAGTATAAAGTAGGCTCAAAGCTCCCAGCTCTTTTTTATTTCAATTTTCAAGCATGCAAATCCTACTTCACTTCATCTTTTTTTACCCATGCTTTAGATATTAGATATTGGGCGGGTTCTTCAGCTTATACTTTATGATTGAGGTTTATAATTTTTAACTCTAGTACGAGCGCTTGTGTGAATAAACCGAATGCGGAGTTGATAAACCACTTCAAAAAGATTATGTTGATAAGCCACTTCAACACGACAGCACAAAAGTCGTTCCATTTATTTGTTTAAGAGAAGTCATAAGTCATAAGCCGAAAAGAAATTAGCCATTATTGAAGAATGAAGGGGTATATAAATTATGGCTATATTACTTTATGTAGTGATAATGTATTATAAAGTTGATAAGCAAATTATATTTAAACAAAATTTTAATATATATGTTTGGATTAAGAATGTATAATTGTTCAGTATGTTTCGATTAATCCGGTGCACAATGATTAAATAACATTGCAGTATCGTGACGTCCAACGATTGCATACCCTTTTTTTTTGCAGTATTGCTACATATTCATCTCATCTTGCAAGTTTATAATTTTAGCTCTTGACGGGGGAGTTCTGCTGTTAACGAACGGTATAGGAAATACCACTTTACAAAGTAATTGGAGTCGGAGGGCATATCCGGCTCACCCACCATTTCGGTGCTTTAATTTGGTGCTCTCTATCTGAAAACACCTTAAAAATGGTTTTGAAATTTTTCTTAAAATCAATCAACATGAATCACTCGTCCATATAGACTAGAGAAACAAAAATTAAAGATTTTGGTCAATAGGAACTTCTATCTTTAAGATTTACTTCTCTACAACTCTCTTTTTGCTATCCATGTACTGGTCAAATTCAGACATGAAATTTTACGAGATAGTTGATTGAATTTGTATCGAATGTACTGATGTAATAGCTTATTACAAAAACACTAGAAGACGACTTGTCAAGTCTAGCAGAGAAACAATTTCTCGGGTTGTCTGTCCAGAATACTCTACCCTACTTTTTTTGTTCAAATTTCATTGGCTGGACTAACACGTTGATGATCGATCGATCAACTAAATAACGCATATCGTGCAGACTAATCGTAGCAAAAAGTATCTAAGCATCAAAGATTTAAACGTAGTCGATTATACACGCACAGTCTGTCTGCTGTGGCTGCCAAACTTAAGGAGAGAACTAAATTTGCAAAAATAGACATCTAAGGATCAAAATTAAAAAATTACTACAGTGGCATATATGAAAAATACGATATAGATTTTTCTATCCGATTAATAAGTTCTCTCATGTTCTTATGTATATTCGAATTCACATAAAAATATAGATACGAATATGGTATGAACTTTTACTATCCGAAATATTATTTTATCCAGACTATTCATATCCGTATTCGACGAAGCAATATATGTATTTTATTGCAATACGACTTATTAGTTAGACAAGTTTTTTTAATTTAATATGAATCCGTGTTTCTTCAGATGAAGTAAATGAATTAGAACGATTAAGCGTAACTGTTTGAAGATAAAATATCATTAACATTTTTATACTACATAAGTTACGAGGATATCCGAATCCGACCGAATTAAGTAGATATTCGATTAGAATTCATATTCGTTACACTATTCAATTTATATTTATATTCGATAATATTTAAATTCTTTTACAAAATTTAAACACAAATGTGATAATATCACTATTCAATTTATATCGGATCCGTTTCCACCCTTGTTCCTCGCTGCGTTTTCGTGTGGAATACGTACAGTAGCAGGAGTCGTTTCCTTGTGGGCTTGGGTACCAGCGGACAGCAGTAGCAGCGTCGGCTTGGCCCAAGGAGCAGCTCGGTGGGATCAACGGCCCAGCTCAGCACCGACAGACCACAGTTCAAAGTGCGGACAAACCGCGCGGTCAGTTGGTCGATTTAGAGATGAAGAAAGCCCAGAAGTGTATTGAAGATTCACGGAGAAATGAGAAGAATCGTGAGAGACAAGAGCCCGTATGTTCGAGGATACCAGATCATAGTTATAGATTGGATCATGAGCTCTAAATCAAGTTTTACTATTAAAAAAACTACCAGATCATGATCCAATGATGCTTGACAGTATAAAGGGATAGTATAATCAATCTAACATTCAAATAACATGAATACTATTGATTATAACATGGCAACAGAGTTCTGCTATAGTAAGAACAATTGAAACTTAACCACTGAACTGAGATAGCATCAAGCTAAGTATAACAAATGCAATGATCAGAGTATACAAATAGTAAAGCTAATCAAAAGCTCAAGATCTATCTACCCTTACATTCATATATAATATCAGGAAATGTCATTTCATCATCGAGCAAATGAATCCAGAGCTTTGTAATTTCCAATTAGAGATACCATACAAATATTAGAAATATATCTCGAAATTACAAGAGCAAACAGCAGACAAACTCACAGTACCGGTAATACTCAAAATCAACAAGAAGCAGTCGAAGAAGGCAAGGCACGTAGGCTACGCTGTCCCAAAAAACCAAGCGCCTTGCTATGCCATGCATGAAGACGGTGGCAATCTGAGATACAATGCCACACTCCAACTTCTGGTAGCCAAAGGAGAAGTCGAATGTCGGGGTAGATACCACACTAGACCGATGAGTACTCCGGCCGAGAGCACCCATGAACACCATGTTCAAGCCTCGGATTCTCCCTTTTCAACTCAGTAAAGCCGAATATAATCCCCAATGGGAAATCTCCAAAGTTCCTCCATGACAAATCTGAAAGAAATGGCACAAGAAACCACACGGGAAAGCCCAGGGGAGGCGAAACGGTCTACCATAGCTGCTAGCGCTGGAGAAGACCACGGCGAATCGGCTATCCCAAAGCTCAATCGAGACAAAGCTGAGAGATCTAGGAGATTGGAGAGGAGGAAGAGGACTCACTTTGTTTTTTGGTGCCGAAAAGAGGAGCCGCCGCCTTTTATAGGGTAAGGAAAGGGGCGGAGGCTGGCTGGCTGCTGCCTCGGCTGGTTCCGAAGCACTCGGGCCGTTGGTGCCTCCGTCGTCCCCGCCGCCAGATCCAATCGGCCAGGAGAACTGGTCAGTCGAATGCCTCCCCCAAATGGCGCAGGCGAAAGGCTTCGGCCTTATCCCTCTACTGTCCCACTGATAGGTGGGACCTCTTCTACTTTTTTTCTTTTATCAAATTAGGAAATTACCAATTTTTCCTCAGGAGTCCAACCTCTAGATCGTCGATTATCCATCTAGCTAGGTCCTTTAACTTCATCGTTTTTCTCGAAGTCGAAGCAGACCCTTTTTTCCTTGGGGTCGACCGTTCCAGAGGTCATGTATGTGTGCATACTGCATACACTGCAAGTTGTGGCTGCGTTGGAGTGCAGTTCACGGCCGTCTCTAGCATATATGCCACCACACAGTGACAGTGTTCTTGGAAGACTTGAGAGCTCAAAAAAGAGTCGAGCGTGTTGAGACTTAATTGAGACCTGGGAACTTCTGTTCGAGATGTACATCATGAGAGATTTCTTGGGTTTCTTACTCGGAGCAGCGATCACCGCGGCCTGTATCGTGCTGTTACTGCCGCCCTCCCCATGCCCGTGTGGCGTCGTGCCGGCAGATGAAGAGCTTTCCTTGGGCAATGGAACCCAATTAGCAGATCCCAGCATGAAGAAGCTCGACATAGTGCATTACTCCTGACATTTTTGTCTTTGTTCCTTCTCTTAATTTCCCTTTTGGTTATGCGTGCATGGCTTGCATGTCTGAACCTTACGTGTATAATGAACTGCACGCAGGCTGCGACTGCACGTAAAGACAACCTTGCTGAGCTGCTGAGGAGCGCAGCCATGGAGGACAAGACCGTCATAATGACCTTCACGAACGAAGCATGGACGGCGCCGGGCTCGCTCCTCGACCTCTTCCTGGAGAGCTTCCGCATAGGCGTGAAGACGGAGCCCCTGCTGAAGCACCTAGTGATCGTTGCCGTCGACGCCAGGGCGTTCGAGCGGTGCCAGCACGTGCACCCGCTCTGCTACTCGCTCGCCGGCGACGGTGGCGGCGCCAACTTCATGGCGGAGAAGTCGTACATGACCAAGGACTACCTGGACATGATGTGGGTCAGGAACAAGTTCCAGGCGCGGATCCTTGCGCTGGGCTACAGCTTCGTCTTCACGGACGTGGACATCGTCTGGTTCTGGAACCCGCTGCTGCGCATCCCGGTGGGCGCGGACATCGCCATGTCGTGCGACAGGTTCTACGGCGGCAACCCGTACGACCTGAACAAAATGGCCAACGGCGGATTCCTGTACGCTAAGCCGAGCGCGCGGACGGCCGCCTTCTTCGCGGACTGGCACGAGGCGAGGACGCGGTACCCGGGACAGCACGAGCAGTTCGTGTTCGAGCAGGTGAAGCACGAGCTATCGGCGCGGCACGGCGTGACGGTGCAGTTCGTCGACACGACCTACCTGAGCGGCTTCTGCCAGCCCCGGAAAAATTTCTACGAGGTGTGCACGTTCCACGGCAACTGCCTCGTCGGGCTGCGGACGAAGCTGGAGAAACTCACCGGCGTCCTCGACGAGTGGAAGCAGTTCAAGGCCAAGGAAGCGCTGCTGGGCAGCAACAGCACTGCACTTACAAATTGATCGATCCATGACGTAATATCTCGACGGAGCAATAACACAGAGCCTGCTGCTGCTTCTCCTGCTTATGTTGTTTCCATTCATTTCTACAAATGCTTGTTTCTGCTTGTATGCTGTGCATATGTACTGGTCCTGTTGTGATGAGCCATGGCAGATGACAGAACTCAGAACTGATATCGAAATCGCAGTTTTCCTGCCAAGAAATCACAGCTTATCAATTCATCAAGGGCATGGTGCAGATGCAGCAACCGATCTGTGTGAGACCATGTTGAAGTCATCCAATGATTATGATGAGTATTTGACTTTACTTATACTTTGTTGTCATTGGTTGAGTTTGATTTTGTCTATTTCCATCTTTACCTATTGCTTTCTGTTACTAGCGGTCTAACTGGCCTTTGGCTGGTGGTTAGACCAGCCGGCAGGGTTTAATCTTTTGGATGCAAAAAAATTTCGGCTGCCGGCGAAAGGAACGAAAGAACGAAATTTCGTTCGAATTTCGGACGAAACAAATCGAATTTTTGATGAAATTTAACCAAAATTTGAGAATTGAGATAAATACCTTCCCGATTAGTGCTGGTCCTCCACGACCAACACCCGCGCCGCCTTCTTCGTGTACCTAGGCCACAAAATCCTTCGGGGAGCTGTGCCGCCGTCGAATCGATTGGGGAGGGAGTTGCGCCGCCTTAGCCGCCGCCCGCCGCTTGTCCCCGCTTTGGCCGTCGCTCGCCGCACTTCCCCGACTTGGCCGCCGCTCGCCGCTCTTCCCCGACTTGGTCGCCGCTCGCCGCTCTTCCCCGACTTGGCCGCCGCTCGGTGGAGGATGGGAATGGGGATGGCCGCCGCCTGCCCCTCTTTTTCCCCGCCTTGGCCGCCACCCGCCGCTCTTCTTCCTCGCCTTGGCCGCCGCCCGTCGCTCTTCTTTCCCGCCTTGGCCGCCGCCCGCCGCTCGGTGAGAAGATGGGGAGGGACGCGATTGGGGAGTGGGGAGTTCTGCGGTGCGGACTGGGGTTAGGGTTTACTGGGGAGTGTGGAGCGCGAGTGCGGCCTGCGGCGTGGGGGACTGGTGGGCTGGGGCGCTGGGCATTTGGGCTGGGGCGTGCGGGTGCGACTCGCCCCGGCCGTTTTCAAATACGTGCAAAATTTTTGACTGAGACGGGATTATTGCGTTGACCACCGAAAGCAGCGAAATTTCGCCATTTCGGCGAAATTTCGGACGAAATATTTTTCCTTGCCAGCCGGTGGTGTGATCTGCCGAGAAAGGCGGTTTGATCGTATGCGGTAGTACCGGCCCATAGTTGATGGCAGCTATTTTTTTTTCCCGAAAAGGTCTTTTTGGAGGTTTTGATTTGTGACCTAAAGCGGTAATACTAGCATTGGAATTATGGTATGACCTGAGAGGAGCGGTCTGGCTAGCTATTGCATGGCAGTTTGACTGGTGTATGCTGTGGTCAGACCGGTCCCTGGTGTTGTGTTGTGCTGAATTGAAGTGGTTTTGGTTGTGAGTCATGGCGTAGTCCATGCAAGTATTAGTTATGAGGAATTCATGCAAATGTGAGTCTTAGCGTAGGTCCATGCATGATGTATTTTGCTAATGAGAGGTAAGTGCATTTCATTTGTGTTTAGATCGATTACTTGTTCTTTAATGTGCAGGTGCTTGATGATTGTTGTGGCCAGCGGCAAGACCGAGGTTACGGAAGGGGACCTAAATCTATGGCGTGTCACATAAGTTCAGGTAGAGTATTATCTCAAACAGAGAAGAACGTGAGCAAGAGAAAGATAGTGAGAAGGTGAATATGTGCATGTTGTGTGCCAATTGGACTTATGCGTTTCAAGTGGTGACGTTCATTGGAGCACGACCTTGATGGCAAGTATTGAGTATTACAGACTATGGTGTGATGTGGTGTACCATAGGACTCAGGTATTTCAAGTGGTGATGGTCTCAGAGCTAGCATAGATCTTGGCTATGAGGCGTCGGGCATCGCATCTTCGTTAAGACTGATGGGTGGTAATTTGAGAAATTGTCCAATCCTGGATGGAAGGGTGGTTTGCAAAACCGCGTTGTTGGCCTAAGTGGTTTAGGCCATGTCTTTGGTTTGCAAAACCGCGCTGTTGGCCTAAGTGGTTTAGGCCATGTCTTTCAAGATGGAGTGTTTTATCGAGCTATTGGAGCCATGTGAAGTTATGCTTTGAAAAGTGTGCAAATGTGTGAGAATGTAAAATCCGTTTATATGTGAGTTATCGGGTTTTCCTATATATAAGTGGTGTGATCCACTAATGAGTGTCTGGTTGTTAGGGTCAAGTGGGAGGTGAGGAGTTTCCACTATATAAGCTCTTATGTGTGTTGTGAGATGTATCAATTAGAGAGTGGAGCAAAGTTATCAATACCGTTCCGTTCCAGCTGATATGGGCCGATATATACTGTACTGGCCCCTACACTGGTGCAAAGTGCCCCTACATTCTGTATCGGCCCAAATACCGGTCAATACCAGCCACACTGGTTTTAATATCGGTCAATACCGGCCGGTACTGGTGGAATTGATAATACCATCTATTGAAGTATATGTTATATTTGATAGCACTACTATATTTTGGAATCATATTACAAATAACATTTGGTGTGCATATAATTAAACAAATATATACTTATAAATATATATACTTGTATTATTATTATATAAATCCAAAATTATATGTAGGTATGGATCGGTATCGGAACGTACCATTCCAAGAACCAAACTGGTATGGCCACCGGAACGGTATTGACAAGTATGGAGTGGAGAGATTAGGATTTTCTTTGTGTGGAGCCCTATGTGTACGTGCTCTTGGTTAAATGAACATATAAAGTTTGGCCAAGTGAGTTGTGCTCTAGATCCTTTCTTGTACTTTTGATTTGTATGGTTTTCTTGTTTAGATTTCTCTCTTCTTGATCTTTTCTAGTACCAAAGATGTGTAAGAGATGGAGATATTTCTTGGAGATTAGATCTCATCCATCTAAATATTTTGTATTGGAAGTTCTTGAATTTGCGTAGTTTTCCTCAAGAGAGAAGGGATTTTGGGATCTTGCTCTTGTGGAGGTTTCAGCATGAGTTCGTACTGTGATCTAGCTTGCTATGACATATGAGAACCTATCCAAGGTCATCTAAACCATTAGGCTATTGATCTTCTTGATCTATGATTAGCATATGTTTTTGACATTCTAGGGAGGCTATTGATCTTCTTGATCTATGATTAGCATATGTTTTTGACATTCTAGGGAGGGTTTGGACTAAGTTTCACTATATTTGCGTTAGTGGTTTAAGAGTTGGCTATTTTTTTGAATCTTGTGTAGTGCTATTTTGCATTTTCCCTCAACGAGCCACACCAGGGACCACCGAGAAAGACTGATTTATTGTATTTGCGTTATTATGCACTCTGAAAGTGTTAGTACTAGTACAAATGTTAAAAATTAGCAAGTATGTTAACATTCAAATACAAGCAGTCGACTGTTACTTCTTTGCAGTCAGTGGATTTTTTTACATAAAAGAAACAATTCCTGGAACGCCTTGTACTCCTTATACTAATATGAGCATTCTGCAGCATTTGGAATCTGGATTGATTGCTGGTGCAAATCTCTCTTTGTCGGCACAGAACAGAGAGATCGGACCACGAAGTAGATAAACTAGGATAGAAAGTGGAAATAGAAAGAGGATAGCTTACTGAACTGATAGAGATTTTCTGGGCGACGAGGAGTCGGTCGAGAAGGGCATAAGCGTGATTGCAAAATCATCCGCGATTCCAGACGTGAGCCGTTCACGGCCATTGGGAATTTGAGCTTAATAAGGTTTGCAAAGCAGCGAGGCACTTCATCTATTGAACAATTTTCTGACAAATTGAGATGCTCCAAGTTTACCAAGGCACATAATTCATCAGGTAAATTCTTGAGTTGGTTCCCCCTCAAATCCAGATATGTCAATGTAGTGAAATTATTAATAGTTCCAAAAATCCTTTGATCCAAATAATTATATTGACGGTGCAATGTCCTAAGTTTCGTTGGATAAGGATTAAGACCACAAGGAGGAAGCTCTTCCATTGCATTTCTCATCAGCGAGACACATTCAGCTTTACTCAAGGGATAGTGTTTCTAGATAAATCTGTGCCAACTCCTTCATGAATAACCCATTTGTCATTGTTCTCACCACAACCACAAGAGATCCATAGAGCCATATCACGAACCACATCATGCATTTTAACACCATCATCCCAATACTCCCAACTCTCTAACAAACAAGCAGCTTTAAGGTCACCTATTAGACTATATGCTTTTCTGTAGGAACTCTGCATATCATACTCATCCACCAAACCTAGGCCCATCCAGCATTGTGCGAGATCATCTTCGTCAGTCAACCAATCCTCTAGCCATAGTGAGCAAGTCAAGAAACACTGTCTCAAGGTGTTATTGCTTAAACTATCATAACTAAACTTTAGCAGTCCTAAAACACTTTCCATAGACAGGGGATCATCCTTGTCACGCCATGACTTTCGCATGTGATAAATGGCGAATTCCCACTCGCCCGGATCACTTTTTGGATACATTGCCCTTCCAATAGTTATTAACGCTAATGGCAAGCCCTGCAGTTCCTTCACAAGTTCTCTTGCAAGGTCTTCAATATGAGGACTAGAAGGAGTTTTCTGACTGACCTTTTCCTGAAATAGCTGCCATGCTTCATCCTCTTGCACCTCCAATAGACCGCATACATCTTTTGATCTTGTTGGGAGCACCACTTTCCTCTTGAATTGGTTTGCACTTCCAAGGGGGTATGGTATGCCAACTGCTTGCAGATCAATCCGCTCCCAAAGGTCATCCAATAATATCAGGAAATAATGTTGTCTTGAGATTCTACATCATCACCTCTCCGTAGGCTGAGCTTCTTTACAATTCCAGCTTGGATCTTTTCCACTGAACACCCTATAGATGCTGTCACGAGTCCCCGTCTAATGAGTTGCTAATGTTTATGTAACACCCCGGCTTAATAAAAGGCTAGAATACCATTTACATCTACAATTGCTTTCAATTTTAACCATCAAATAAGAATTACCATCAACTAGACTTCAATTACGAATCCACAACATTATCATGAACATAGACATAATAGCAATAAACAAATCAATAAATGACATTAAGATGAACCAAATATAAATTTAATCAAAGAAAACATTGACAAGGAGCAACAATGTAATATCAATAAGTTCTAAAGGGAAATGTTATTCATCTAAGAATCTCATAAATAGTATAATTTTATTTCTAACAACAAATAATTGGGCACTAAGTGAATGGAAAAACTATAATGGTGCAAGATCAATCATGTGCTACTTCCCGTCTATGCATGTTGTCATCAATGATAACCTAAAAACAATAACAAAAGCAAAGGTGACTCCACGACTCAGTAAGTACACAATAGAATAACAAACGATATAAAATAGAGTTCTAAATATTCATGTCAACTACACAAATATCTCAATTTCACATATCTTCTCTTTTGTATAATACACATGTCTCACTATCTCATTTATATTTTTATGAATGCAATCACATATCTCCACTTTTCTTTACTTATACCAATATAATAGAATGTTCACCCATCGACGAACCATTCTTGCCCTGTCCTTTTTCATACAGAGTCTCAACTCCACTCCTGTTGAGTGCCTATCGAAGTAAGTCTTTCTCCAGTACTATGGAGTGTTTACCAAGTAGATCTTTCTCTACCCGCTCCTGTGGGTCACCTACACAAAGTAGACTCTAGAGGGGCACATAGGTCACTTCTTTGCAACATGAATGCTCAACGTGCAATGCAATGATTCTTTTATTCATTAATCATTTATCAACATTAACCATTCGACATGATCATCATTTAACCATAATCATGCGAGCATTATAAGAAGAAAGTATAAATATGTGCATCATTATGGCAAGTATTTAATTATTTAATATAAACAACAAGAGCAAACCACTCGTGTATCATTCTACCATATACTTGCCTTTTCTAGTCGTGAGGAACGGGTTAATTCGGAGATGACACCAACCCCGACGCTACTCTTCCTATAGTAAATACCCAATCACAACAACAAGCCATAACAGTACCAAATCAGTAATTAAGCAACATCGCTCCTACACACTTTCCAATTCTGCAAAACTCCCCTTTACCGGATAGTCTCCCCTAGTGTCCTCGTAATAAAAATAGCATAACTTTTGGCTCCTAAGTTCTAACATGGCAAACCATCTAGTTTTGAAATTTGCACAAGATTTTCTATAATTTCTCAGTTAGCCACAAACCTTGATTAAACCATTTTACCCTAGGTTCTTAACCCCGAAGACAGTTCTCGAGAGGTTGTACAACTTTATCCACATAAGATAATCAATTATACTATTAGCGGTTTCATGCTTCCTTTGGCGTGTGATGAAAGTGATTATCATATAGCCTTTAGATTATCTAATCCTAACCTTGCACCAACCCGATGAATGGACAAGCCCACACTTGGGTACCCCAAGTGAGCTGCATGACAGACCTTCACTTGGAGCGTTCATCCCCTAAGTGTGCATTCACCGTTGTATTAGCAAGTTTTGGCCCCAACACCTTGGTGAAGGGAGCCCCTACGAGCAGACCTTCACTCGAAATGCCCTCACTAGATCTGCGTCTACCACAATGCAAGGCTAGAACTAGACAACTTAATCAGCTAAAGCCAAAGCCCATATAGCACATGTGGTTGTACGGTGTGACTTAGATGTTCGGCAATAATGTGTGGTCCTTAACTGACCCGGGTGAGAATCTCCTATCTACATGTGAGGTTCCTCATCACATTTGACAGTTTATCATATAACTCACCCGCATCCAAAAATTGGGTTTTTTTATTTTATTTTATACCAAACTAATAGAGCTTCCTCCTCTGGTCTAACATTTTGAAACCTCCATGTCCATGCGCAATTTTCCAAAATATCAAGCTTAGAGAAAGCTATTGCGTGGCAAAACATCTAGACTATATATCAATGTAATATTCCCAATTTGACAGTAGATATTGTCTAACTATGTCCTAGAGATTACAATAGTGAGGGTATCAAATTTGCAAGAAGGTACAATGCAACGAGCGGTTGTAACTGCTATTACCCATAGTATGGCAATTTTAATGGAACATACGCGCATGCATAATAGATTTTGCAAACAACATACAATAATTGAAATATTAGGATTAACATGGTCAAAGGGGGTGCTTGCCTTGTTCTTGCTACTCAGAGAATGTCTCGGGCGCGTTCTTGAAGTTGTCTAATGCGTCGTCGTCTAATCGATAAAAATCCAGATAAATGAAATCTAGATAAATGCAAATAAGAGCCAAGTAAATTTAAATAAAAATTTTTGTCTATTCAAAAAGATAATAATTTTATAAGAATTTAGAAACAAAGATCACAAAATTTGGAGTTCGTATGGAAAAGTTATAAGCGTTTGAGTTTTAGCTTGATTTGAATCATCTCTTTTTGAGTGTAATAGTACTCTTTTCTGATCGACTATGGTACTCTTTTCAACTATGGTACTCCTTTCGACTACATTACTTTTTTGACTTATCACACTCTATGATTGCTACAGTGCTCTCTTCGACTTCTAACACTCTTCGGCTACTACAGTGCTCTCTTCGACTTCTAATACACTCCAGCTGCTATAGTGCTCTTTACGATTTCTAATACTCTTCGGCCACTAGAGTGCTCTTGATGACTTCTAACACTCTTTGAGTGCTATAGTGCTCTTTACAACTTCTAACATACTTTGGCTGCTACAATGCTCTTTACAACTTCTAACACTCTCCGGCTTCTACAGTGTTCTTCCGACTTCTAACACCCTTCGGCTGATACAGTGTTCTTTCAACTTCTAATTCTCTTTAGCTGCTACAATGCTCCTTTTGATCACACATACTCTACAGAGCGCTTTTCGACCACACATACTCTACATTGTTCTTTTTGACTACACATATTCTATAGTGCTCTTTTCAACTACACATACTCTATAGTGTTTTTTTACTATACATATTCTATAGTGCTCTTTTTGACTACACATACTCTACAGCATTTTTTTGGCTGCACATATTCTACAGTGTTCTTGCTGACTACACATGTTTTACAGTGTTCTTTTAGACTTCAATTGCTACAGTTCTCTTTTGGACTTTGACTACTTTAGTTCTCTTTCGACTTCGACTACTTCAGTTCTCTTTTCAACTTTGACTATTTTAGTTCTCTTTTTGACTTTGACTACTTTGGCTCTCTTTCTGATTTCAACTAATTTAGTTCTCTTTTCGACTTTGACTACTTTATCTCTCTTTTTAACTTCGACTATTTTAGCTCTCTTTTTTACTTCGACTACTTGAGCTCTCTTTTCAACTTCGACTACTTTAGCTCTCTTTTGACTTCGACTACTTTAGCTCTCTTTTCGACTTCGATTATGACAATACTCTCATTCAGTCGACCATTTCAGTGCTCGTATCTCTCAAGAGAGCCATGGCTCGTCACAATTGAGGGACTACTTGGCGGATGGGGCGTGAGCCAAAATGGAGCCAAGACTTGGCCCACATGCCTAGGCAAAGTTTTGAGGCCTGACTTAGAGGATAGGGCGGTCAGCGGCGAGGTCTTACGGCAACGGAGGCAGGGGAATGGCACTATGGGGTTATGAGCTACAGGGCTTGATTTAATGCTAGGGGAACTCCCATAAGGGAGGAGGAACTCACCGAAGGTGATGACACACTTGAGGAGGAGCGGAGGAGGCTGGCATCGAAGACCCTATCGGTGGCGAAGAGGAGACCCACGACGGTAGCGATTTCTAGCAATAGTGAAGCTATTAAAGGGAGCGCATAAGCTCGCTTGCATGCATGCGGAGGTATGGGCAAATGAAATCGAGGTATGACTCACCGGAGAGAGAGGAATGCTTATAGCAGTGTCCTGATAGGAAATGAAGGAGAAAGCCTAGCCCGAGTGGTTCACTACATGAAAAGTCAATCAAATGAGTAAGGTGCATAAGGGAGAGGTAAGGCATGTTGTGATAGAGTTGGGGAGGAGAGAAGCTCACCAGAGTTGCTAGAGCATGGTGGCGTGCTCATTGGTGTCGCGAACAACTTCGGTTTCTTGATGTTTCAGTGAGCAAGATGCTCAAGAAACGCATGCAAGAGACTAAGGGGGCAAGCTGAAGAGCAAAAGCACAGTTGGGGGCTTTGTAGGTACAGAATGGCTGAGGGCAGAGTGTGAATTCTCATGAATGCAACCAAATGGTGTGGCTCGATTACTCGTCATGGAACGCGAGGCATAGAAGAAGACAAGGGGGAAGAGATGCGTCGTGTTAAGGTGATGGGTAGGCAGGGGTTGGTAGTAGCAGAGAAGAACGGTGGGTGTGAAGATAGAAACTGGGGGTAGCACAACCATGGTGGAGTTGGCGTGGGTGTGCGGAGGTGGAAGATGAACTCTGCAAGTGGGCCACACTCGGTAGCGAGAGAGAGATGGCTGAGACGGTTGGGTAATAATTTTTTTAAACCTAGAAAGCTTGCTCCAAAAAATTATAAATTTTTTTGTGGAGCCTCCTGACATAGTGAGGATGATTGCATACATATTTTAGATTTTAACCTTTTCTTGATTTTTCTAGAAAAATTTGAGTAGGCTTCTATTTGAATCTAAATACACTTATTTCATTTAAATAATTTTAGATCTTGCTTTAATATTTATTTTCGTGCCAGGATTATACTTGCGAGCTTTAAGGATGGTTTCCACCATACTTTCTCTCATGCCGCTTTTAACTATCATTTCTAACATTTCATTTGGATTCCATTTAATTTATATTTTTTGCACTTTTGATTTTTGAAAATAAAATTTTCCAAAGAAACTCCAATAAGGAGGTAAGGAAACAAAAATGCATTCAAAAAGTTTAAAAATTTTCTCATTTTTTCATGCCCTAGAATTTGGGATGTTACATTAATTTGGCCATCTACCAAGTCAAATTAACAATTTTTCGCGACTACGTCCAGCAACAACCGATTTCTGGACAATATCCTTCCCACAGCCATAACATCTAATCTACTCCACCAAAATTTGTGTTATTAGACTTTACAAAATCCTTAGACAATTATCTACAACTTTCTTGTAGAGCAAAAACCCTAGTTCTGCATGCTACTATTTTTAATCTAGGGTTTTCTACGACATCATTAATTAACGATGACTCGCTAGATATCATGCTTACAAAATCTTCTAATATATCCAACCAAATTGTGTGACAAAGGACTCCATAGAAAGATAATAAGGTTATCTACAACTTTTTAGTTTAACGCAGAATTTAGTTATGTTGTCTACTAAGTGTAATTGGCTAATTTCCACAACTACATCCAATGAAAACCAATTTCAGAATAGACATGTTCTCGGAACCATAACTTTCAGTATACTCATCAAATTTATTGATCTAGAAATTTATGAAAAGCTAACAAAATTATATACATCTATCTAGTTATTAATCAGACCTAATTCAATCTTATTAAAGGCTTAAACCATCGAAAACCATGGCATCACTCGATTATAATGATTTGCTGGACAATAGACTTCTAAAGATCATATATTACAACATACCTAATGGAATTTAGTGATCTTGATCTTATTGAAAAGATTAGAAAGTTATGTACAATTTTTCATACATCACCTATCTAGATTTGACCTCCGAGGCCCTCAAAAATCGTTTAGATCTAAACTGTGCAAAATTAGAAAAATCTAACAATCCTAAATGAGAATTAGAACAATCCATGGGACTAATCACACCCTAATTACCAAGTTAATTATTCAAAAATATAGAAATATAGCTCTGATTTGTTTTTGTGAAAGTAGCCTCTTGTCGCCTAACCGTTGGGCGACTAGCCCCTGATGCCCAATGGCCGATGACAGAAAGCCAGTAGTTGAACTATTGGGTGATAGGGATGCAGTCGCCCAATAGTCGGTCAACAGGTGCTGTCACCCAACCGCTAAGCCACAACACTTCCTATCGCCTAACGGTTGGGCGACTGGAGCCTGCTTTTTTATTTAATCATTTTTAAAAATATTTTAAAGTTAATCCCTCATGAACTATCCATAACTTAAAAATAGAGAATCTATTTGTGAACCATATATGACACTATCCTTTTAATTGAGCGTAAATACATATATGGACTGATAATCTTTTTGTGGGCCCCACAAGGATGGACATATGCTAGATAGTACCACTGATGAAATATGCATAGACATTTCGTGCCTATTTGTAGAATACATTTTTTATGTTGTTGGATGCCTTGCTACACAAATAATCAAATGCGAAAAGATGATGAGATTTGATGTTACGAATTAAAATAGACTTTGTAATAAAGCTAGGGATAACATGATGCACATGATTTGGTTATGTGCGTAAGAAACAACATCATGCACGATGCAACAAACCAAAGTACTCCTACAATACATATCCATATTTTTGGAATGGCCCAACCTATTGCGTAGACCGGGGCCATTTTCCCTTCCTTGCGAGCTCAGTGTTGAACTCCTCGGTGGCCTCTTTGGCCTTAGCTACCATTTTTCTCTTTTTTTCGTGCTCCCTGTGTGTGCACACCTTGAGATGGGGTTTCTTCTCCTGACATATACGCTCGGTATGCTCATCATCATGGCGCTCCTCCTCCTGGACCTCACAGGCCCTTTTGACATCTCACTTCTCGTAGTTGAGAGTCCACTAGTCACTAGTCATGTGGGTCGGGAGTCCACTAGTCATATGGGTGGATCTCAAGGTCGATCCATTTGCTTAGACTTAAAAAACTTGCATTGGTCCCTGCACCAACAGATGAGCGGCGTCTCCCTCTTGGGTGGGTATTGCGGTGAATGCTCGGTTGGAACACTTAGGATGAGATTGTTGCTATCGGGGGGGGGGGGGGGCGTCATTACGGAGAGGTGGCCTTCTGGAATGCTCTGCTTGTTTGTCCCGTGCTGCAGTAGCCCTTACTTGTTTGTCACAGGTCACAACAGACATTGCTAGCTCATGGGTCTCATCCCATTGCTTCATCATCTTGTCTCATTGCTTCTTCTGCCTCTTGTCTGTGCTACCGTGGTGAAGCAAGCTCTGGTGTAGTGTTGAGTTTGGTTGTGTAGTGTTCTCTCCCAGATGTCTTCCACCTCTTTTTATAAGCCAAAGGGCTGGCACGGTGTGGTTAATTTCATGTGAGTAACCTGTGAGGCAGAGTGTTGCCTTGTCTTTTTGAAAAGTTGTTGGTGAGGCAGAGTGTTGTCATGTCTTACGTTGCAGGGAGCTGTCATGTCCTGTTTTGCATAGTCCTATCTTTTCAGTCTGAAAAGCTGAGGAGGTATAGTGTTGTCATGTCGATCTAAAAAGCTGGTGAGGCAAAGTGTTGTCATGTTTTATTTTGTGGAGTGTTGTCACGTCATGCTTTTCAAAGTCCTTTCTTTGTGGTCTGAAAAGCCGAGGAGGTCAGTGTTGTCAAGTCAATCTGAAAAGTTGGCGAGGCAGAGTGTTGTCACATCTTACTTTGTAGGGAGTTGTCACATCATGCTTTACACAGTCCTATCTATTCGGTCTGAAAAGCTGAGGATGTATAGTGAAAACCGTAAGCACGCTACGTTCCCCCATGGGCTATAAAATGCATGCCCCACCCTCTAAAATTAGGACCACATGACCCTCCCAACTGTAGGAAGAAGAATCTTCTTTGTCCTAGAGTCACATACCATGGCAGATGCTGAGGGGTCAGTCCAACCTAGGTCGTCTATGCATGACCTTCCCCTCAAGAGGAGGGAGGACTTTGGCCCTAACTACCACTCAATGCCAAACATGTGTGGTCAATCGGTATGACTGCAATGCAGACATAGGGAGGACATAGTCATGCAAGTTGCAGACGGCCATTTCAATGGCGGACAATATTTCTTCTGATGCCGACATTCTTCGGTTTAAGTAGCAGTAGTTTATTTTTTGTTACTAGTAATAGAGATTGCATGTTAACCCTTTTTTGCAGTAGATGGCGAAATGCAACTTTGTCCACTGGATCAATCCTCCCCATGGACGCCATATTGTGATGTATGTTGATACATTGTGGAACTAAATCCTAGAGTTGGAGGAGCAGATTGACAATCTCAATGAGCAAAACAATAACTTCTACCAACAGATGCAATGCGAGAGGAGCAATGAGGAGGTCGTGAACATAGGAAGTTCCTATGATCCCACATACTGCTGTGAACCCTAGATGCATATGCGTGCCACTACAATGACGGCCAACCATGTCTGAGGTGCCCCCCTCTGGAAGACTCTATGTGGGTAGTGCAAGGCACCTTCTACCAGTAGGCATGCTCGAAGAAGCTTGTACCATGGTACTCTTCCCTAATGTACACAGTTATATTCAATCTCAAAAGGCATGTAACTAAATGGTGGACACGTTATTACAGTTGCCATTTATTGAGTAGATTGTTGTGTCGATGTGTCATGTGCATTAAGTAGAGTCGTCGATATGCGTTAAACAGACATGCATTGTACGAACAAGTAAAAATAAGAATGCAACAACATTATAGATATCACACATTAAGTACAAAATTTAAGTATAACAGAGAACAAAAGTACAGCCTGCATAGGTGGATTTATTTGGAGTTATGTGAATTTTATTTCAAAACCTAGAGTAATAAAATTTACTTTAAGTATTTTATTAAAGCCAAAAAGAGTTTATTTTTGCTTTACTTAAGCTCTCCTGAATTTATAGTAATTTTTGAGATTTTTTTGGATTTTAAAATCAATTATAAAAGCCAAAAAGGTATTTTGGTAAAAATTTAAAGGCCAACTTTAAATTAGAAATATTTTTTCCTAAGTTTAAAACAGCTCCAGGAATTTCTATGATTGTTTTTGGAATTTTTAGACATTATTTACTATTTTCCAAGTATTTTTGAAGCTTTCTAGTATTTCCAAAAATATAAATAAAAATGTAAATCCGAATTAATTTCAGGCTAACGTGTGTCATGCCTAGATTAAATCCACCCTACCCCTAATCTAATCTTGGACGTCCGCCACCACTTATCCCTTCATTTTGGCTCAATGGCCTAGATTCAATCCACCGCCGCCCGATCTCATCCACCCCGTCCATCTTCACTTAAACCCTTCAACGGCCCCGATTCCTTCTCTTCGCCACGTGCCCTCCATCCGGCCATCCACCTCGTCCTCTCCCCTTCTCTCACACTGACACGCGTGCCCCACTTGTCATATCTGTCTTCCTGCTCACCTTCTTCAACCTCTGGCTGTGCGCCATGATTGCTGTCGAAGCTTCGTCTTCCGGCCGGTTCTCGCCTCCCTAGACGCTGCCTCAGATTTCCCCCTTGTCGCCGCACCCACGTTGGCCATTAATGGCCTCGCCCCTCTCGCGTTCGCACCGGCCGAACCGGTTCTTCCCCGGAAGTCCGGCGAGCTGCGGCGCCCTGTCCCCTATAAATCCCCCGAGTGCCCTTCTTCCACATCTCCTCCCTCCGCTCTCCCTTTCCCCCACCTCGGCCGAGCCCCAAAGCCACCAGAGCGCTGCTGCGCTGTAACCGTCTGTCGTCGCCGCTCCTCTCCCGCCGCTGACCACTGTCCGGTCTTCCTCAAGTCCAGCGCTAGGTGGGAATCGAACCTCCGTTGCCTCCTCTCCCTCCTCCGCCCCTCGTCGACCGCCGCCGAGCGCTGGAGCTCTAGCGAGCTTGCGGGCTCCGTGCACTGGCGAGGGGCGGAGGAGGGAGAGCTCGCGTGCTTCGTGCACCGCCGCACCGGCCTGACCACGTCATCGCCCCATGCCACGTGGCAGCCCAGTGGCATGCCACGGCCGCCACGTTAGCATTTTCTTTGAAAAAATAATTTGACCAAAAATCAATTTCCCTGTTGACATCATAAACATCTTTTTCAGTATAAAAATAATTTCCAAAAATCAGTCTTTTCTATTTTCTTTCTTTTTAAACTTCCAGAAGCCTGTATTTCTTCATTTTAACTTTGATTTGACCTGTTGAAATTTCTAAATTCTTTTAAAATCCTAAACTACCCATTTTTAGACTCCTTTTGAATTTTATTTGAATTTATTTGCTTGATTCTTTGTGCATAGATTACGACGATCTCGGAGAGCACAACTTCGAAGACTCGCACCAGGACCTTGAGCAAGGCAAGTTACACCTTTGATCATGTTGATCCCAATAATTTAAATTATTTATGTTGTTTTTAAATTATTGTGCATGCGTACTTTTATTCAAATCTAGTTTAAAGTCAGTTTAAATTCTAGTTATGCCTAAATCCTTTGTAAAGCCAAACTTTACATTGAACACAATTATGCCTTGCCACCCTAGATAAAAACCTAGTTGGTACACTAGTATTAACTAGAAATTTTATAGAATTGCTTAGCCATGCTTAGATAATTATATGATTGGGATAATTTTTCACATAAAATGATAAACTTTTGAAGTGTATTCTTGACTTTGGTGAGTCAAGAATGTTTATGAAATATTTTTGAAACAAAATATAAAAACTTGGTTTAGACTTAGGCATTGGTATGGTGGTGGATGCTTGCTGACATGCATTGTTGTTTGATAACTCTATGTCGATTGCCAGGCACAAGGGGTAAGTGGTTGGGCCTAAGTCAAATTAAGGACCGGTCTATGAGCTACTATTACAACGTCACACCGTAACCACAAGTCTGGTATGGGATAGACCTGACTGAATAATTTGTGAAGTTGCAACTTGATTTCACTATAAGCTGAATGTGAGCGTGGCGTAGGCCGCGAGAAGTCTCACATAGCACAAGAGGGGGCTCCAACATGTGGATTTATGTTGTGGTGAAACCTTAGTGGCGGAATGATCATGTTGACAACGGAACATGGTAAAGTCTTTGTCATGAACTCTCAGCCGCACACCTAAGGCAGTGTGCTAATCGCGTGGCAATACGAGAGGACATGTCTTATGGGTAAAGTTGTACACCTCTGCAGAGTAACAAACCATCCTGGATAGCCGTGTCCACAGTCAAGGACATGCTGAGTATGGTTTTTCACAGATTAGACTTTGGTTTAATAAAATCTAGTTTATGGAAAATTTGGATATCTTTTGGAAAGATGGTCCTGGTGGGATACCTGTGGATAGGTTAGTGCTTGGTTGGAGCCTGCACTAATGATATTAATTTGTTATAACCTTGTTTCTATTTGTTGTATCAAATGTAGTTGTTGAATCTACTTACACTATTTACTTCAATTTTGCTTTATGGTCAACTAACCATATTAAGCCTTCCTTTGTCAATCTTTATGCATGCATTAACTTTGTTAAACTCCTGGTGTAACTTGTGGAGTACTTTATGTGCTCACGTTGCTCAATTTATCATCTTTCTAGAGGAAGCCTTTGACGACTACGGTGAGGATTGCAACGAATAGGCCACGTCTTACAGTCATTCGCCTGTGGGGGGCTGGATGGGCTGCTACCTTATTTATCTTCCGCTGTCTGCTTTATGTTTCGATTTTGAACCGTTATTGTAAACTTTGGCCATAAGGCCCATGCCTTGTTTTATAATAAAGTGTGGTTGTTACACAAGATATGCATCCCTGTTAACCCTGTGTGCACTAGCTTTTCCTGAGATAGTGTGATTTACACAGAGGGTCCTAGAGTCGTGCGTGTCCGTGTAGCATGGGGAGGCCCCTAATGTGTCAGAGGGCACAAGACCTATAGTGCAAATATTGTTAGTTAATCAAATAAGGCGATGTGGTGAAACAAACAAAGACACAACGTACCCTCGGCTAGCGCCATGGTGTGCAAAAAGCTATCCAAAGCAGAGTATGGTAGGTCGTACGCACGCTGCATGTGCTATGTGTGGAAGGTGAAGGAGTCCAAGGACCTATGTACTGCGACGTTGGCAGTGTATGGGGGTGTGCCCAGGTGGACCCTCTTGCCTCGTTAGGCCACGGTGGTGTCAGACGTGGTTTGGCTGAGCCTCCGGCCTCGTCAAGGCGTGCCACGTTGACCCTCCCTCCCGCTATGCTGTCAGACGGGATGATGCCGACGGATGTACGGGCTGTCGACCAGGCATCGGCGTGACAACATCTGGAAGTCTGGTGCATGACAACATGGCAACAAGATGTGTGGCTTGAAATGCCACATGATGGAAAGCCTAGGCCGCCTCCTCGCGTGTGACCTCCACACCGTTGGTGTCCTTTGAAACAAGGAGCAGGAGTCCCTCACAATCTCAGCACCGATGCCTGCCTACAATGAAAACACGATAGGGTGGAACCTGTAAGTGGGGTTGCAAGAAGCGAAGTTTTCAAAATATGATGTAACGTACCATGTGGTGCATATTCTATGCGAAGTGCATAGGGTATGTGTTGGTCAAAGCTAGGATGCATGTTGTAGGTGGGTTAGTAGAAAGTACCAGCCTGGTACATGTCTGAGGAGCATACCAGTGAACATACTCGTTGTACGCACTATTGTCATAGGGGGTGTCCTCCTGCACACAGTCTTGCTGTGTGATTTGCCACTAGCCTACCCATGTGTCCATCATCCTCCCCCAGTCTGTGCCGCGGACTCCCTTCCTACTATGCCTGAAAGATGTAACATGTAGTTAGAAGTCGTGGGTATGAGACAGTAGTAAAAAGAGGGACATCTATGCTGATTACTCATGTGTGCACGTTGTCGGGTGTTGTAGGGGTGGCCCCCACCTAAGCCCAGTAGGCCTGTTAGGTTCGAAATAGGACATGTGTAATGACATAAGAGCCCCCAAGGGGAATACTCATGTGTAAGGGTAGAACTGTACAAACACTCCACATATGAATATATATGTGGCATAGGCCACGGGAGGAGGGGGCTAAGCCATTCATTTACTCAACTCTCCACTACTACACACTCTCTCTCTGTTTGGTCTGTAACCACAACATCGGGCATAGGCCACCTAACTGGTACTGGAACCACCTGACGTAGGCCGATCACACGATGCACCGCATACTCCTCGATGAAGACCTCAAACACAAGCGCCCTCCAAGTCAGCTAGTAGTCTCGGTCATGCTAGCATAGCGAGGACAAGCTGTGAGGAGCAGGGCCTCTAACTCCTGAGGGGAGTATGGCTCCCAACACACATCGTCAGCCATGAGGTAGTTGAACTGCTCCACAAATGGCTCGTACGCTCGTGTCACTTGCACGTGCATGAACTGTACCTGCAAGGAACACAAGTAGCTAGATAGGATGATTGGTTATATGAAGAAATTATTCACAAGGCAGAGTACGTACCCATCATCGGCACCAAAGAGAGCCCATAGTCAGCCAGTCCACCTCGTCCCTGTGGTACATCTCCTGGCCGTACGGAGCGCTGTCATCCAACAGGGGCCATCCAAGGCTAAAGCACTTGAATGACCATAGCTGCAGTAGGAGCGGATACCCCGTGAGAATGGAGTTTGGCCTCAACCTGCAGCACGCGTTGGATTAGCTGTGATAGGTGGAGGAAAGTGCGGCTGAACCCCAGCTGATCTGTGGGGCCTCCCCATTGGCGATGTCCCTAGCGTACGTGACAAGCCGAGCATTGATGTTGTCACCATGGCACTGGTGAATAGGATCCGGCCAAATAGCCACAAGCAGGCCTCAAGGTGTTGTGACACCTGGTGCTCGTCTACGGCTGGATCCATCTGCTCAACTTGAGTACAAGCAAAAAGTTAGTAAGACTATAGTACAGAAAGGAGAGCGTAGCACTCCCAACGGGAAGGGCGTCAAACATGTACCTAGAACTGCGAGAGCCACCGCAAGGGCGGGCCATGCCTCTGTGTCTGTGGGAAGGTATAGTACCCCTCCGCAGTCGCAGGTGAAAGGACTCCATCAAACCTAGCCAGAAGGTCGCCGCGCTAGTTGTACAGGCCCTCCTTCGGGAAGGCAGCATGCCCTGCAGAGTAGGGGCCATCTCCATGAATGGAAGATGGAAAGTGTGAGTCTTCGATTGCCATCGATCCATGAGAGCTGTCAGCAGGGAGCAGTCAAATGGGAAGCATCGTGACTGCTCTGGCCCACCATGGACATCTCCATCGTCACCGACCACAGGTGTTGCTGGATCATCCTCGTCCGTGGCCTGCACCATCCAAGCGAGAGGTAGAAGATCGGTAGCAATGAGCTTGAGAAGGAAAAATGTGAGTATGAAAGGTACGTATGGTGAGAAGATAGTGCCGCTGAGATGTGAACATGTCTGTCCAGCATGAGTCTAGCCTCCAGGCCACTCAAAGTGTCTGCATGCGGATCAATCCGAACTCAGTCGCGTCACCCGCGCCCACAAGATGAAGGACACGACACGATGCGTGATGTAGATGGTCAATGCACTCCTCCATGAGGCTGAAAGGCCAGTCAGATCTGCGAGGGTCACGAGCCATACCTACAAAAGCGAGGGTCACAAGCCATACCTACAAAACAACTTGAAGTTAACACATACGCGCAAACAAAACAATGAATGTAAAGTAGGAGTAAATTTAACTTGTAAATAAACAAACAAAATAGTACTAGTCTACAAGGACACTACTTTGAAAAGTAATAAAAAAAGGATAGTACCATAGCAGTTACATAAATAGTACATGTAATCTATGATACATGTGCTAGAACACTACGTACATCAAATGAAAATAGGATAGTACCGCAACAGTTATATAAACATTACGTGCAACGTACAATACAGGTGCTACGACACTACGTACATCAAATGTAGCAACTAACAAAGTACAAATAACAATGTACACTGATTTCCAATATTGATCCCACATTGCACACTCAAAAAAGTGGTACCACAAACCATGTTGTGTGCCTACTCCTGAGCAAGTGCCGTGCATCATCTGGCTGTGTGGCCTTCCTGGACGCATCACCCACAGTGTCTACCCAACGCCCCTTCTTGCGCTTCATCCATATCATTAGTAATTTGATGACTCTACTGATGACCCTTCCCACCCTTCAGCTTGTCAAATCTAGAATCCAAGACCTATGTGCAATATCTAGGGTGGCAAAGTTACCCATAACCCTAAACCCCCTAAGCTTACCACACTACGCCTGTGCCACCCTCTTCTTCAAGAAGTACTCGGACATGAAGTTCGAAGAGTCCATGTGCACAATCCCGCAAGTGACAAGGACATGAGAGCATGGCTTGTGTAAGAGCTTTGGTTTGTTGCACATATAGCTAGGTTCGTTCACATGATCTCTAAGGCATATGATTTGGGGTGCTCAATCTTCACGACGTAGGATAGATGATGATAACTTGGATCCGTGCAACCTGTCGAACCGATGGCATCAACCACTGTTAGAAAAGCAACCTGTGACAAAAGAATTTGCCAAACCACACACTCATGATCCCGTCTAACCGACCACACAAGTAGACATATCGCCGCTCCTATAAACCACAAGGACACACGAGAATAACGGAGGCATTTTCAAGAAAATCGCCTAATTCCCAAAGGCAGCTCATAGCATAAACCCAAGAATAAGCAATATTAGCTATCTTAAAAATAACATGGTTTGCCCTCAACAGGCAACATATACAAGTTTATATAACCCTTAGGAGTCCATAAGGTCTCCTACACGGGTTCAACACAATACCTAAGTTGCCTTAGACTCAAACTCTCACAAAGGAAACAAAAATAGAATACAAATAAAAAATCCATGATGTTTCTAATGATGAAACTCCTTCCATTGCATAGCCCTTGAAATCAGCTTTCCAACGAGCCTGAGAACACCTCAATTGGACTCTGTATGTAAAGTTATTACCTTTATACGCTAGGTACACGATCGAAATACTGTCAGAGATATGGTCAGACTGATCTGAACACCTCCAAGTCAATCAAATGGCTGCAGTTATCTCCAGCTAATCCAACAACGCGATCGTTCGGACTGGTCTGATCATTACCGTCGCTATTGGCTGTCCAAAATTGATCGATCGGCACACACTGAGCGAATGTTCAGCCTGGTCCGAACATCATCAAGACGATTGGGTGGTCCATGAGTGATCAAACAGTGTGAACATTCAGACTGATCTGAACATCACCGAAGCGATCGGAAGGTCTGTGGATGATCGGATGATTGACCACCAATAAAGCCGTTCAGAAGCTGGTCGAGCAGTCCATATCTGATCAAATGGTGGGGGTAACACAAATGAGTCTGCAGTCGTAGAAGTCATGGTCGTAGCTGTGCAGTGGTCGTAAGTCGTAGAAGTCATAGTTGTAGCTGCTAATGGTCATAAGTTGTAGAAGTCGGTGAAGTGGTCGAAGACACCGTGGTTGAAGGCACCATGGTCGAAGGCTCTGTGGTCATAAGCAGCAGTGGTTCAAACGTCATCGAGGTAACATGACAGTCTGAAAATGATTGAATGGTGCTGACTGTATTTGAAGTCATTCGGCTTGACCCGAAATTTATTTTTGATGCCAATTGGATTTGTTCGAACATCCAGAGTGAATTGGTGAGTTCGGTTGTACTTGCGAATGATCCAACGTGACCAAGAGTGTTTGGACGTGTCTTCCCTTGGCCTCCATGCACTTCCCCTCCATTGTTTCTACTCCAAAAGCTTCACGACGTTCAAACCTAAGAATGCACAAAATATTTATATGAGGTAGTATCCAGTTCTCATGTAAATTGAAACCAAATTCAACTAGGAGTGAATTCACCTGTTGATTAATCCTTTTAGCTCATGCTCACGTAAACGGTCCAATCTGGATGTCTTCATCGTCCCCCCTCTTGTAAAGGAGTCATCCTCGACTCTGATTCTTCTGATCCAAAGAACGGTGACAAATCAGCAACACTGAATGTAGCACTCACGACATAATCATCACACGAATGTTCTATCTAATATGCATTGTTATTGATCTTCTCAAGTACTTTAAATGGACCATTTCCTCGAGGCATAAGTTTGGACTTGTGCTTGTTTGGAAAATGCGCTTTGTGTAGATGCACCCAAACTAAATCTCTTGGTTCAAATTGAATTTTCTTTCTTGACTTGTTCACCTTCTTAGCATAGTATCGTGCTTTCTTTTCAATTTCTTCTTTAGTCTTGACATGAATCTTCTTCACATATTCAGCACGTTTTGATGCCTCCATTTGATATATTCATGTAGCGGTAGTGGCAACAAATCAAGTGGCATGATTGGTTTAAAACCATACACAATCTCGAATGGGCACAACTGAGTAGTAGAATGTATGGCCCTATTATAAGCAAACTTCACATATGGTAAACAGTCTTCCCACTTCTTAAGGTTCTTCTTAATCATCACTCGTAGTAGCATTGAAAGTATTCTATTCACCACCTCCGTTTGTCCATCTGTTTGTAGGTGACAAGTTCTTAAAAATAACAACTTTGTTCCGAGTTTGGCCCACAAAGTCTTCTAAAAATAGCTCATGAATTTGAAATCACGGTCTGAAACAATTATCCTGGGCATGCCATGCAGTCTTACAATTTCCCTAAAAAACAACTTAGCTTCATGCGACACATTATCACTTTTGCAACAGGGAATAAGATATGCTATTTTAGAGAACCTATCCACAACTACAAAAACTGGATCTCTCCCCCTCTTAGTCCTAGGCAATCCTAAAACAAAGCCCATACTAATATCTTCCCAAGGTGCACTAGGAACAGGAAGTGGGGTATATAAATCATATGGATTAAGTTTAGATTTCACTTTGTGCATGTCACACATCGTTGTACAAACCTTTTGACATCACGCCTCATTTTAGGCCAATAAAAGTGATCGCTCAACATCATGAAGGTCTTTTCTCTCCCAAAGTATCCCATCAATCCACCGACATGAGATTCCTGCAATAAAAGCAAATGCACGGATGAATCTAGAACACATAATTTGTTAGGACAAAATAAGAACCCATCATGAACATGGAACTTATCCCATCCTTTACCATATGTACATTTAGAATAGGGTTCTGAAAATTCATGATCAGAAGTATATAAATCTTTCAAGCTTTCTAAACCAGGTACCTTTACATTCAATTGAGTTAAAAGCACATTCTTCCTAGATAAAGCATCAGTTACCATATTTTCTTTGCCTTTCTTGTACTTAACAACATATGGGAAGGTTTCAATGAATTCTACACATTTAACATGTCTACAGTTCCGTTTAGCTTGGCTTTTCAAATACTTCAAAGCTTCATGATCAAAGTGGACAACAAATTCTTTAGGCCAAAAGTAATATTGCCAAGTTTCAAGCACACACACCAAAGCATACATTTCTTTATCATACATAGAATAGTTTAATTGAGCACCTCCAAGTTTCTCACTAAAGTAGGCTACTGGTTTTCCTTCTTACATCAAAACACCACCAATCCCTATTCCACTAGGATCACATTCAATTTCAAAAGTCTTACTGAAATTAGGCAAAGCAAGCAATGGTGCTTCAATTAATCGTTTCTTTCATTCTTAAAAATCTTTTTCCTGTGATGTACTCCATTCAAATACAATACCCTTTTTAGTTAACTCATTTAATGGGGCAGCAGTGGTACTGAAATCTTTAACAAAACGACGATAAAAGCTAGCAAGTCTATGAAAGCTTCTGATTTGACTAACATTCATAGGTGTAGGCCAATCCTTAATTGCATCAGTTTTAGATTCATCTACCTCAATACCAAGTCCAGAAACAACATAGCCTAAGAACACAACTTTTTTTGGTACAAAAAGTGTATTTGTCAAGATTAGCATACAATTTATCACTTCTTACTCTCATATTTATCTTGTGGCTCTCACTAACCGATGTGTAAAAATGTCTCTTTTCTTTCTTTTTACCCTTATTTTTAGCAAGCTTCTTTTGTTGAGATTCAGCATGTATTTGACTATGAGTCATTGGATTAAACTCTTTTGTCTTTTCCTTCCACTTAAAAGCATATTTATTGGTACGCCATCATGTTATACACTTCTATCATATTGCCATGGCCTGCCCAACAACACATGACACACTGTCATAGGCACCACATCATACTCAATGGTGTCCTCATAATCACCAATCTTGAAAGTAACACGCACCACATATTGAACCTTCACATCCTCACATTTGCTATACCATTATACATGATATGGACGTGGATGTTTCAACATTTTTAAGCCAAGCTTCTCACATAATTCAACACTAGCCAAATTATGACAACTACCTCCATCAATAATAAGTTTGACTACCATGTTGTTTACCTTGGCTTGGGTTTGAAATAGGTTAAATCGCTACAGATGCGCATCTCCTTCTTGTGCAAGCATGCTCAAAATTTTGGTGCTACTAGTGCCTCTCCCATTTCATAACTTAGCACATCAACCTCTTTATTGTCATCCAATGCATCCTAATATCTCTCCTTTTCATGACTGAGCTCAACCACATCTTTGCTTGTGGGTTCATACTCTCCATCTTCCATCACAAGCATAACTCGGTTGTTGGGACACTCCCGAGAAATACGACCACGCCCCCAAACACTTGAATCATTGAATTTCTCTACTCTTCACTGTAGCACCACTTGAGGAGGTAGGGGGTGGAGTAGTTTTCTTTTCACTTGATGTAGATGCTGAATTTGCAATTGTGGAAGGATGAGCATTAGCATTTGACTTAGTACTAGTTGAAAATGTACCTCATCCTAGATTAAATTGTACTTTGGTGGCATTAGAAGATGATGTTGGTGCTTTCAAACTAAAGGATGATGTCCTTGGTGCTAGTTTTACATCTTCTAGTAATTGTTTCTCCGCTTTTGTCGCTTGATGCACCAACTCAATGATAGTGTTGTAGGACTGATATTGAACAATACGTTTGATGTTTTTATTCACACCAAACAGAAAACGTGCAAGTGTTTGCTCTTCATCTTCATGCACATGTGCCCTAATCATGGCTTGCTCCATAGCCTTGTAGTATTCCTTCATCAAACGACTTCCCGGTCTCAAGTTCTGTAATTTATCAAAAGATCATGCTTATAAGTGTTAGGAACAAAATGTGCTCTTGGTTTTCACTTCATTTCAGCCCATGATGCAATTGGAGGTTTCCTATTAGCTTCTCTTTGGTTCAACACTTGCTCCTACCAAATCAATGCATGCCCATCAAACTCAAGTGACACCATGTGTAGCTTCTTCTCCTCCGAATAATTGTGCATTTGAAAAATGTTGTCCACCTTGAGCTCCCATGTGAGGTATGCATCTGGATCAGAAGCTCCTTCAAATTTGGGAATAGTGAATTTGAGTTTCCCAAACTTCCTCCACATGCAGGTCATCATGGTGATGGCCATGATGTTGATAGCTGTCATTGCGGTGTAGCCAAAAGTCATCGCCGAAGTCCTCATTGTGGGTGGCACCGTCATGCCCACGACCCCTCCCTTGACCATGGTCAGTGCCAAAAACACCTCCTCCATGCCCGAAAAAAGGTGGTTGAACCTCATTGGCAGCAGCTCGATCTGCTTGAGCTTCTCTAGCGAATCGTGCGGCCCTTTCCTCATCGGTCTCGTCAAGCTCAATATCTCCTTCATGGACCTTGAGGTTAGTGGTCATTATACTGTACCTTGTGTCATCCGTGTTATGCAGCAGGGCCACTTCTTCAGTGGCTTGGCCTCGAACCAGTGGGAGATGCACTTGATGTTCCTTGAGTTTCTCCTCCTCAGAGCAGCAGGTTCAGGCTCTGGCTATGGTTTGAGGTGTCGGGTTATGCTACCCCAACAATGGCCGATCCCTTGTTCCTCTTGGCCACGTGCTTCCTGTTGTGCTCATCCAACAGTTCCCATAAAGCATCAAATTTGTGCTACTAGTTTTGCATAGCCACCCTCTTGAATAGCTTCACCAACGATTACTTCGAGAACTACTTAGCGAAGTTGGCCTCTAAGTAGCGAATGCACCATCTGCTTGTCATATCCGGCCAAGGGAATGACTCCTCGGGGTCTTACTAACGTTTTCTTATGGTCTTTAGCATCCTAGCTTGGTGATCATGGATTACACACACACAATAGGACGAGCTCCAACAACTCCCACCCTTACATGTCATAGGAACCACAACTAGCTATCGTAATTCTCACTCTCGACAAATATGATGGCTAACAGTAGAATTTAACTGTTCCCATCAACGCCAATGGTTGAAAGGATCTGCCCCCTTGTACTTCCTGGTCAAAAAGGTCCCGTCAATTGAGATCACGGGCAACACATGTCTGAAAGCCTCGATGCAGGCATCGAAGGCTAAGAAAGCTCTCTATAATACTGCAAAACTGGTGGCATTGTACATGGCTTGTCCTTCAAAGCAGTGTACGTGCCCGAGTTTCTTTCCTGCAGCACCTGAAGCATATGAGGAAGGTTGTCATACGCTGCCTTGAAAGACCCGAACTGTCTTTCTAAAGCCTTCTGCTTTGCACGCCACGCCTTTCGTAGCTAATCTTGTACTTGAACTTCTTCTTGATAGCCACCATGATGTGCTTGGCCTCCACACCCTTCTTCTCCATTATCTCTCCATACAACAAATTGGCTATGAAGGTGGATGTTAGGTTACGATGCCTCCTTAAAATATTGTTGAGCACACAGGAATGCGGCTCCACCTTTGAGACAATCCAGTGAGTTTCATACTTCGGTCTATGTGCATGCACTCGCCAAAGACGACCAGCCTACTCGCACTTCACGGTGTACTGCTCCTGACTAGATTTGATGACCAGAAACGTCTGTTGCATGGACATGGCCCACAACTTAATGGCATCCTATAAGGATGCCTTATCAGCAAATATTGAGTGCAACCGAACCTCTGTGGCATGGTAATCCCATGATGATTCGTGCTCATCATGCGTAGCTACATCCTCAGCGTCAAACCTATTCCATTCCTGGGGATGGGAGCTTCGTCCTCGTCAGAACATTCCTCATTGTCCTCCTGTACAGCTTCCTCTTCAGCCCAGACCATCTGGTCATCACTTTCCATTAACATACTATGTACTCTCTATACTCTCCTTCATCAACCTGTCCTATAGGCCCAGCATGCGGCAACCAATCTTCGTCTCCTTTATCTACTGCGTTGGCCTCATCACAAGCAACATCCTCTGCGCCCTTCGGAACACCTGCCTCTGGGGCCTCTTCTTCACCAATATGGTGGGCGCTCGAGCTGCTCCCACCCCCGATGATATCCGACGGCAAGGTCCTATACAACTTCTTTTGGGCATGCTTGCATAAGTAGCACACACTCATATCAACGGCGCTAGTAGCCTTCTAGAAAGCCCTTCCACACAGCTGTGCACATTAATATTCTCAACTCCCATCTAATTTCCGTGGGAGACCAGCTTCAAAGCCCTTGTATGACGACGCTGCACACCTCAGAGTCCAAAGAGAAGCTGCGGGTGAGCTAGTACATCACATCTGTGATTCGAGCATTCTCATCGTCTAGGTGTACCAGAGTGGCTTACGGAAAACTGCTCAAGTCAACACTGTACAGACCTTCATGAGCGGTGCCAATGCTGTAATGCACTTTCAATATAGTGGGTATCGGCATTGCTGATGTCTGCTTGCAAATATTTTTAATATTGCAACTAGTCAAATTGCATCCCATGTTATGCAAGTACTACTATACTGCAATTTAGATTTGTATGACCGTTCGCCTATCATGAACAATAACACTATAGCATGGTTAAGGTGTCGTTCATTCCCTAAGGTAGAGGCCACAATTAACATACGGGCATCTTCATATCGGTTAATTTTTCCTCATAGCATAACCCCTCCTCATTCGCACCGACATTGCTCCCTTTCCTCTGCCCCACTACGCATCAACTCCCTATCTACTTCCACGCACACCGACGCCGCCCTTCTCTCTCTGCTCGAGCTCTCTCCTACTATAGAAAATTCCTAATAGGTTATGAAATTTTACGTGACATTGATAAAATTAATTAAGTAATTAAGTATGCGACATACTAATTTAAATGCAAATACACCAGTTTTAACGGTAAGTGTGAATTTTCAATGTACTTACGATATTAAATTCATTCCTAATTAATCATAAATGTTGTCTAATAATGTTTTGCATTTTCACATGACTAACCAAAAATTTCCCGCTACTCTAACATGCCACGGGATCCTCCTAGTTAAATATTCGCAACGAAATAAATTAAATACACGCGTGTTTCTCCTCTCTTTTCTTTTTTTCCTCCTGTCTTCCGGATGATATTTCCTCTAACAGGACTAATTCATTCCTACCTAATGAGATTAATTAATCTAACTAAAGTTATACTATTCTTTTCTATAAATATAATTTTTACGGATGCTAATTTTATACTAAGTAAACTATTTACTTAATACAAAAAAATTAACTAAAACAGAGCAAAAGTTTTACCTCATAGAAGTAGCAGAACCTCCTCCTCTCCTTCTCCCTCTCCTCTTCTTTCTTGTTCTTCCCTCTCCGCTCTTCTTCTTTCTTTCCCTTCTCTTCTCTCTTTTTTTCCGCTCGGCAACATCTACTCTAAGAACAGTACTATATGCATGTTGTTGCCCCCAAATTCTGTGATTTGTATGAGGAGCTTATCATTGATACACCTCGAGGATATAAAAGCAAATTGGTGTTCATCCCAGGAAAAGTCAAATTGAGAAATTGCTCTATCTAGTACCTTCTCCTTTTTTCAGTTTAGTTGCAGACTACAGTTAAAGAACTTTAATTTCATGCGTGAATATGTTTTTTCTATTTAATATCGAGGTTTGTTGGCTACTTGGTGTGTTGAAGTGACACGTTAAGGTTCAATAATTTCTAAACTCTAATTTTGCCCCAGGCCCTTGAACATTTTGTTTCGCCAGCAAAAGAAATCATCTCTAGAAACAATAATTGTGGATTCATCATGACATTATGAACAGATGTTGCATTGGTTTAAAGGATTAGAATTGTAGCTAAACACATATGGTGGCCGAGAGCTAGTTTTTGTGTTTTTGGGGGATGGAGTGTTCAGATTGGCCAAGTGGAAGTCTAGGATATTGAACATTTGAACTACTGGCCATTACTACATCACTCAAGATTGAATGCACATTTGTAGGATGAGATTTGTCCTATGACATGTTTAACTTAGTGGTGTCCATGATGTTTTTACCATTGTCTCGGGCAACAATGGCAACAACAGTGTGGAGCATGTGACTCTCCACTCATCGCTTAGGACCAGGTTTCCAAAATCGGATGCATGGGACCGAAAGAGCCGATATTTCCAATTTTCGAAAATTTTTGGGTCAATTTCGGCTAGGAGAACTCATTACAGGTATTCGAAATGAGGTATTTGCTAGAATTGAATTTTTTTATTCAACTGTTTTGTGAACTTCATTTAAAATGGCACATTTACTTATTTGTCAAATTTGGATAACATCATGACTTCATGAGTGTAGCGAATAAATAGATAAGCTAAGGGTACTATACTTGTGTAATGTTCTGGTACCATAAGATGAAAGTTAGCAGATTGGTCTGACTTTTTGGTGGAGATAGTTGTACGCTCTTTTCTCAAGTATAGGAAATTAACCCCTTTTGTGTCACTAGCTCATCGCAAATCCCCAATGCATCATCGCAAATATTTTGTACTTGTTCATGCTTCTTTTCAATAAGGTGAAACTTGCTCATAACTTCATATGTGGCAATAATGTTGTAGAACATTGTATAAAGTTCTATCCCAACATTGTATAACGTTCTGTCCCCATTTTTTCTTCTTCACTAGTGTTGTGGCCGCAAACCAAGTAGTAGAGAGAGGGACCTCCGAACTTTTACCCACGACGGGGGAGTAATAGTCCCAAGGTCCTTGAGAGTGGAGAGCGGTGCGCATGTGGGTGTATATGCCTGTAATTTTATTGATTTTTCCCGCCCTTCTCTTCGAAGCAAGGGGGCATATTTATACTGTTACACCAAGAGTACAGGAGACTACAATGCTACCCCTAAAAACAGTGGCGGACTCAGGAATTTCAGAATGGGTATTCAAAGTTACTAAAATATTATTCAATAGAAACATAAAGGTAAACAATAGTGAAAATTAAAGTATAATTGTTTATACTAGCTTCACAATGGACTCTACTTTCTTTGATACTTAATCCACCATGAAAAAAATGTAAGTATCTTTCTTGGCATGCCACAATCAAACTTTAGGATGATGCATTGTTGATAACAGCTTATTGGCGACATGGTACCTATATGGCAGGTGGTTTGGTAAACATAACAACTGCCGATAAAATCTAGATCAAACGTTTGTGGGTGCAAATTATGTCAAGTTACAGAAGAACAACATCTGTTTTCTTCCTTGGCATCCTTGCAATTATGGAAAACAGAACAGGGTTTACTTCTAGAACAGTGAATGATTCTAGATCAATGAATGACAGCAATGCAAAATCTTTGTGAACTTTCTACTAGGTATCGATGGTTGTAATCCGATGAACAATGAGCAATAGAAAGTAGTAGAACAAATAAAGCTATCAAAGCAATTCAATACGCTCAGAGAGGATCTAAATGATACCTGAATAGAGGTCAATATTGCACCAACATCATATATAGGGCTCCATTGGTTCAGTGTTTCTGCAGGATATCCAGGCAGATGCTTCCATCTGCGTAAACTAAATGAACAATAACAACATTAATTTGTGCAGACTTTCAAGACATCAATATCTGAGATTAATTTAATTATTTGAAAATATAATCAAATGATTGAAAAAACAGTCTTAAAGGGAACATATTGTTTGGGTTAAACATCCTAGTATCGTAGTATCGTATGCCGTAGTATTGTACCTAGCAGATATAAAAAATACTCGCACTAAACAACCAAAGACACCCTAGAATCGACATACAAATAGGTTTAGAATGGCAATATCGCACAGACAAGCACCAGAGTGTTAGATCTAAAGGTAGCGTGCGCACACCACAAGGAACTCAAGATACGACGATAGATAGGAGGTAGGGGGAAGGGAGAGGGGGTTCTCACAGGAGTTGGCCATGGAGATCTCGTTGACCTCATTGGGGTCAAGCCAGACCTTGCCCTTGCTGCACTTGAGCACGCTCACGGCAAGCCACTTTTGCAGCTTTAGGGAAACCATCTCCGCAGCCGCCTATCGGCTTCCTCCCCTCCCTACTTGTGCGAGTGCATGATGGTAGTGGAGGAGCAAGGGGTGCAAGGTTTTGCCAGGTGCGATGCTGGCGACTTTTATTACTGTGGGTGCTAGGGGTCTTGTCATGGTCTTCCTGGGCCATCTGTTTTTGAGTGCAAAGATCTACGGGAAGCAATGAACCATCGACGGGAGGGGAAATGGGAAATGGGCCGATTGGGTATGAATAATACGTATTTAGCCCAACTACTAGTATATATGTATTATACCTTATATATATACTGATTTTTTGCTAAAAAAATTGGGTATTCAAGTGAATACCCATAACTTGTGCTAGGTCCGCCTCTGTCTAAAAAGGTCCTACAACTGTAGGGGATTTGTGGTATTTCCACCCTTCTACGCATCGCGTCGGTGCACGCTGGACCCTCATGGGTTGCATCCACTACATCTCCTTCTTGGTCTACGGGTAGTCCCTTCATCAATACTGAGGTAGCAGGCCCTGTGGCTGAGGTCACCTTTTGCCATCCTTCCTGGACCTCCTTCGCTCTATGCGAGGTGTATTTTGGTACCCTTCATCTTGGTTGAGGGCTTGGAACACCAGAGTCCTGCCTTTGCCTTTCTCTGGGTATATGCAAGGGCCTCTCCTGTCCCCTCAAAGGGTCGACAAGGGGTACACTTACTCCGTGGCTTCGACTGGTCGATGGGGCTGGTGGGCCGCCCCTACGACAACCAGTGTACCACGAATTGTTTGTACGAATAATCTATTTTTATTCAAAATTACAGATATATACTTGCGGAAAATTTTTTTTACAAAAAATAGGCTCCAGTCGCCCAATGGGGCGGCAACTGGAGCTAATCGCCCAACCGGGGGCCGACAGAAGTCTGTTGCCCTACCCTCAGGTGACTAAAACTAGTCGCCCCCATTGGGCGACTGCACTAAATCCCCCGTGAATTTTTTATGTTTTGTCAATCTTGTAGTTTTAAACTGGGAAAAAAATCTGGTGGAGTTGTAATAAAAGTTTTTGTTCATTGTATGTTGTAGGTGCATAAAAAATTTTGGGAATTATTTTTAGGAATGATTGACTGTAGAACGATCAGTACATACAATGGTAAGTGATATTTTGATGTTACTGAGAATTTGTGTACGGAGAGAACCGGTATGTTAATATTGTTAAATGACTTGCTATGTGAATCATTGAATGCGAAAAGACGAGATAATAAGCTTATCTGAATAGAAATAAACTTCATAATACAGTTGGGAGTAATATGCCGCATACTTTTTTACTACATGCATAACATATAACATCATATGCGACTAACCCACCCAACTGCTCGTACGACCTATTGTGTGGACTGGGGCTACTTTCCCTTCCTTGCCCGCTCGGCGTTGAACTCCTCGGCGGCCTCTTTTGCCTTAGCCGCCATTTTCCTCTTTCTTCACGCTCCCTCTCGCGAGCCTCCGCTCCCTACACTTGCACGCTTCGAGATGAGCTTTCGTCTCGCACTGTATACGCAGGGTTTGCTCGTTCTTGCGGCGCTCCTCCTCTCACAACTCCGTGTCCCGTGTGACATTCCACTCCTCGGAGTCGAGGGCCCATTGGTCCGCAGGGTGGATCTTAAGATCGATCTATTTGTGGTAGGCACATAGGGGTTCCGGGGACTGTAAATACAGGGGAGAGATTGTTAGTGTGTGCTGTGAAGGAGAAAAGGTAGGGGAAAATGGTGCATGTGGTCCTTACCGGCTGCCGATAGGTTATGGTGTCTAGACGGTGATCGGGGTAGTCACTGGAGTAGTTTGCGCAACCCCAGTAATGCATACCTAGGCTGATGCGGTGCTTAGACTTGAAGAACTTGCACGTGTCCCCGCACTAACAAAGGGGGGTGTCTTCCCCTCAGGTGGGAATCACAGTGACGCTCGGTGGGAACGTTCGGAATGGGGTTGTTGCTACGCGGCCGCTCATTGCGGGGAGCTGACCTCATAGCATACTGGGCTTGTTCTGCTCGGGCCACAATAGCCCTTATTTTCTCATCGCGGGTGGCAGCTGACCATGCTAGGTCACGGGTCTCCTCCCATTCCTTCACCATCTTGTCCCATTGCTTCTTCTGGCTTTTGTCCATCCCAATGGGGTAAAGGAAGCGCGATGTAGTGTGGGGTTTGGAAGTGTAGTGTTCCCTGCGAAATGGAATGCACACCAATTTATAGGGTCTGTTTTCTCTCTACTCCTACGTGTAAAGCTGGTACGCGTGGTTGTAGCATTGAGTAAAGCTGGGCATGCTGCCATATCACTGTAAAAAGGCTACGTTGTCATGCCATGTGACTGAGCAAAGCTGGCCCCATTTTGTCATGTCACTATGCAAAGCTGCACTCTTATGTCATGTCTCTGTGCAAAGCTGGCCTCTTTTGTCATGTCACTGCGCAAAGCTGACCTCTTTTGTCATCTCACTGAGCAAAACTGCCCTGTTTTATCATGTCACTATGCAAAGCTACACTCTTTTGTCATCTCACTGAGCAAAGCTGACCTCTTTTGTCATGTCATTGCGCAAAGCTGACCTCTTATGTCATGTCTCTGTGCAAAGCTGGCCTCTTTTGTCATGTCACTGCGCAAAGATGGCCTCTTTTGTCATGTCACTGCGCAAAGCTGCACTCTTTTGTCATCTCACTGAGCAAAGCTGGCCTCTTTTATCAGCAATACTCCATTGCAGTAAGTTTTCTCATTCTATATAAAGAGCACGGGTGCGGTCCCATGAAGCTAGTAGTAGAGAACCCTGTAAATCCAACGAAGAAGTACCTTCTCTGTCGTGCAGATACATACCATGGCGGACGCCGAGGGGCTAGTCGGAGCGGGGTCACCAAAAGAAGACCTTCCCTTGCAAAGGAGGGAGGACTTCGGTCCTAACTGCCGCTTGATACCCAGGAGATGTGCTCAACCAATGTGGCCAAAATACAGACATAATGAGTACGTGGTCGTCTAGGTCGTCGAAGGCCATTTCGATGGCGGGCGATGTTTCTTCCGATGCCCACACTCCAGGGTACAAATTGCTAGTAGTACATTTTTCATTACTGCTTATAGAGCCTCTTTGTTTACCCTCTTTTTCCGCAGATGGCAAAATGCGACTTCACTCACTGGATCGACCCTCCTCATGAACTATATATTGTCAACTACGTGGATACATTATGAGATCGAATCTTTGAGTTGGAGGAGTGACTCGACACTCTCAACGAGGAGAACAACGACCTCCACCAACAGATGCAACGCGAGAGGGGCAACGAGGAGGTTGTCAACATAGGAAGCTCGTACAATCCGACATGTTGCTGTGCAAACCCTAGCTGCATATGTGCGTGCCACTACAATGACGGCCAGCCCCGTCCGAGGCGGCCCCCTCAGCAATACTTCATGTCGGTGCCACGAGGCTCGTTTGGCATATAGGCAACGAGGTGTATGGTTGTACCGTAGTATGTAGGAGTGTTGATCGAAATAATGTGGAATGTTATTAAGTATGTCATGGATTGGTTGTTATCTTCGTGCGGTTGTTATCACGAGCCATAAAAATATCACATTTTAACGAACAACAAATACAACTAGTAAGTAAGTAAACAGAGCAATACATTACAAAAAAGGGGATGTAACATAGTAGTTTTACAAATGGTACATGAAATTTAGCTGTAGTCTCCAACAACTACTGATCATGACATGCATTGCATCGTCTAGCTGTGTGCCCCTCCTGACCGCATCACCCGCAACGTGCACCAGATGTTCCAGCTTGCGATTCGTCCATATCATTTCTAATACGCCGGCTCTGTCGCCGACTCTTCCTAGCCTTCAGCATGTTAACCATCTGGAACCTAGGTCCTCACTGCAATGTCCAAGGTGGCGAAGTTTCTGACCACCCTGAACCCCCGAAGCTCCCTACACCAAGCATGCAGTACCCTCTCCTTAAAGAAGTACTCGAACATGAAGTTCGAAGGATCCATGCCCACGGTCCCGCATGCAACGAGAACATGAGAGCATGGCTTGTATAACAGCTTCAGCTTGTTGCACGTGCAGCTAGGTTCGTTTGCATGATCTCCCAGGCATACCTTGTGGGTAACAAGGGAACGAGCCATCCCAAATCCGGCTCTATCACTGAGTATCACGTCGAAACAATGCTCCCTGTTGCCCATGACCTGCACTATGTGCAATTGACCCTTCTGTGCCTTCGTCTCCATGTACGATGTAATTTTCGATGAATGCAGGGTTCTGGGATTGTCCGCATGAAGTGCGGCACTCGCGTGCCTCTCCGCGAAGTAGTTGATTGTGCTGTCAAGAACACCTTCCACGATGGTAACAAGGGGCTGAGAACGGAGGCCCCTGAGAACCCAATTGTACACCTCGGCAAGGTTAGTTGTCATTATGTCGTACCTTGCGCCATCCGTGTCGTGCAATAGCGACCACTTCTCCAATGGTTCCCCCTCGATCCACTACAAGAAGCACTTGATGTTTCGTGAGCTCCTCCTTCTTGGACCAGCTGGGTTAGGCTCATCGATTGCTGGCAAGCATTGTGGTTGTGCCTCCCTAGGAATGACCAGTCCCTTGCTCCTTTCTTCGACGTTCTTCCTGGTGTGCTCATCCAACAATGCCCATAAAGCATCAAATTTCCTCCACTGGTTCTGCCTAGCCATCCTCTTGAATAGCTTCATCAAAGGTTGTTTCAGGAATTTCTTGAAAAAGTTAGCCCCTAAGTGATGAATGCACCACCTGTTCCTCATGTTCGGCCAAGAAAAGGGCTCCTAGGGCTCTTCCTGCAGTTTTCTTATAGCCTTTATAATACTGGCGTTGCGATCATGGTTTACGCACACACTAGGACAAGTGCCGACAACTCCAACCCTGACATGTCTGAGAAACCACAGCCAGCTCTCATAATTCTCACTTTCCACAAATGCGATGGCCAGTGGTAATATTTGGTTGTTGCCGTCAACGCCTATGGCCGTCAGGATCTGCCCCTTGTATTTGCCTGTCAAGAAGGTCTCGTCAACTGAGATCACTGGCAGCATGTGCCTAAATGCCTCAATGCAAGCACCAAATGCTAACAAGGCTCTCTGCAACACCGCATATCCTAGTGGGCTTGTGGACGGCTTGTCTTGCACGGTGATATACGTTCCCGGGTTCCTTTCTTGCAACACCTTAAGCATACGAGGAAGATTGTCGTACACCACCTCGAAAGACCCGAAATATTTCTCCAATGCCTTCTGCTTGGCACGCCACGCCTTCGTGTAGCTAATCTTGTACTTGAATTTATTCTCGATAGCTACCACGATATGCGTGGCCTCCATGTCTTTCTTCTCAACTGTTTCTCCATACATCAAATTGGCTATAAAGGTAGACGTTAGGTTACGATGCCTCGTCAAAACACTGTTGAGAATGCAAGAGTGCGGCTCCACCTTTGACACAATCCAGTGAGTCTCATACTTGGGTCTACGTGCGTGCACCCTCTCCAAGGACAACCAGCCTGCTCGCACTTCACAGTGTATTGCTCCTGGCTTGATTTCACGACACGAAATGTTCGCTGCATTGAACGGGCCCACAGCTTGATGGCATCCTGTGGTGCTTCCTTGTTAGCAAACATAGAATGCAACCGAACCTCTGTCTCATGATACTTTCACGCTGATTCGTACTCATCATGTACGGAAACACCCTCAGCGTTAAACCGGTTCCATTCATGCGGGATAGGAACTGTCCTCCTTGTCGTCCTGTACAGCTTCCTCTTTAGCCCATGCCCTCTGGTCATCACAGTGCATCTGCTGCACGATGTACTCAATATGCTCCCCTTCGTTAGCTTGTCCAGTTCCCTCTATATGGCTTGACCATTGTACCTCTCCTCCATGTACCGCATTGGCTTCATCACGAGCAACTTGATCATCTTCACCAACATGCGGCCCGCTCGAGCTGCTAGCACCTCTCGAAGCAAGGGCAGACGCATGAGCTTGCGCAGCTGCTTATAGTGAGCACGGTTGCACAAGCAGGACACACTCGTATCCACGGCATCGGCACCCTTGCACAAAGCCCTTCCACAAAGCAATGCACATCAATGTCTTCAACTCCCATCTGATGTCCTTGGGAGACCGGCTCCAAAGCCCTTGCACGACGATGCTGCACACCTCGGGGTCCAATGAAAAACTCCGGGTCAGCCAATATAGCACATCTACGATTCGAGCATTCTCGCCATCTAGAAGTACGAGAGTGACTTGCGGAAAACTGCTCAAATCCAAACCATTCGGACCTTCACGAATGGTTACAGCACCGTAATACACTCTCAATGTAGTGGCAACTGCCATTGATGATGTCGGCCTACATATATGTTTCAATTTTGCGACATGTCAAATAACATCGCACAATACTAAACTTTCTATACTAAAAACTGTGCTAAAATTTCTATACTACAAAATGTATACTAAAACTTTTCTATACTAACATTTTTATACTAAAAATGTACTAAATTTTCTACATCTACAATTTTTACTAACACTAACATTTCATAAAAATAATACTGCAAATATAACATCATCAAAAAATACCTGGATCTGAGGATCTCAATAGATGGAATAGCTTCCACTCCTCATTCTCCCTCACCTCCTCCTCTCCTCCTCCTATCCTATCCTCCTCTCCCTCTCCCTCTCCTCCTCTCCCTCTTCTCCCTCTCCTCTCCTCCCCCTCTTCTCTCCCTCTCCTCTTCTCCCTTTCCTCTTCTCTCTCTCCTCTTCTCCCCTCCTCTTCTTCCCCACCTTCCTCTCCTCTTCTTTTCTCTTCTTCTCTCCTTTCTTCTCTGTGCGCAAAATGAGTGAAAAAAATTGCTAGGGGGTGGGCAGCGGCCGAGTGTGCTGCCTTAAAACCCCCTTGTCGCCCTGGCGTTAGGCGACTGCAACTTCAGTCGCCCAACCGTACAGCGACTGAAATCCAGTCGCCCAACCGTACAGCGACTGAAATCCAGTCGCCCAACGCTTGGGAGACAGCAATAATTCACCCAACCATTGCCATGTTCCCCACGTGTCACCTCCCGGTTGGGCGATTAGCTCCAGTCGCCCCCCCCCCCCATTGGGCGACTGGAGCCTATTTTTGTAAAAACAAATTCCGTGGGTATATTTCTGTCATTTTGAATAAAAAATAGATTATTCGTACAAAAAATTCGTGTAACACAAGGTAGCATTTTATTGCTAAGCTAGGGCTCCTCTTTGCATATTTCCTCATGCAATGTTGTGGTTGTTTTTCATGTTGTCTTTGGAGTTTTGTATATTTTCTTCTGATTTTTTTTCAGAGGCTGTTACATAACAAATTAACCTTAGTTTCACATTTTCTCTTTATTTTCCTTGTCTGACAATATTTTGCAATCCGACAGCTATATCCAGTAACCTCATCTTATGGCATGCCCGTGTACTTCTCTCTGGAACGTGCTGCTGCTCCCTGCTTTGGTATAAAGGTTTGCCATACTTGTAGTTCTTAATTACTTTTTCAATATGTTGCCCATGAAGTATTCTACACCTCAAATGGTGCTCACCGTCAATCTTATCTCCTATATCACGAGTTTGCACACTGTTAATTGCTATATTCCTAAGCAGCTTATCAATGAAATAATATCTATGACAGGCTTATGGTGTTCATACGAATGGGTACGTTGAGAGGGACGGTGGGAAATTTCTTTGGATTGGTAAGAGACGTGATGTGAAGCAAACCTACCCGGGAATGCTTGATCATCTTGTTGCTGGTGGCCTGGTATGCATTTCCATTATTCCCTTTTTAAGTTTTTTGCGTACATTAACAACAATTAATTTCTGCTGAAGATGGGCGCGAGAACTTCTGAATTTTTCAACACTGTTTTTACGTGCACCAATCACCATATGGTTTATCAGTTTTGGGTATGTTATGGGATAATGGTGAAACCTCCCAGTTAGACTATGCTATAGCCTGTAGATTGTCACCGGCTACATGCCTACATGAGAATTACAAGAATTTTGAACTTTAATGCTATAGCCTGTAGATTGTCTCCGGCTACATTCCTACATCAGAATTATAAGAATTTTGGACTTTGAGGTACCTGTTTGGTCTATCTTAAGGTCTTAATATAGGATTTGTTGATGAAAGAGAACATCCGGTCTTACCGGGATTTTCTTTGTTTCTTGCAAAATTCCTGCGTTCCAAAATGGCCTTAAACTCTTCACCAGTTCTTCCTGTTAGTCAAGCCAAAAAAAATCTGATGGTGTGTAATACATGGGCCAGAAGAAGGCCTAGCCCGGCCCATGCTTTGCCCCATATAAGGGAGGGAACCAGGTGGAGGGGGAGGCAAAAGCAACTTTGGCTTCTTCCCCCGTGCTCATCTCGTTGTCACCACTTTCCCCTCGTGCCTGCTGTTGTCGCTCTCATAGCTGCCGGCGTCGCCGCTCCCTAGCGTCCATGGCCACCATTCTTGCCCTTCGGCCGTCGCCGTGTGTCGCTGCCTCGCCCAGCGCTGATGCCGCCTGTGTGCGCCGCCGCCTGTCCTTGTGCTGCTCCTCCGGCCATACCTCGCCTCCCTTGCTGCTGCCGGCGCCGCCACTTGCCACCCTCCAGCAGCCACCGTCGTTGCCTCGCTTGTTGCTACCCCTCCCCGCGCCTTGCCTCCCCACCCCTGCTGCTACCGCTGCTCCACGGGAGTGGAGGGTTGGCCAGCCGAGAGCAAAGGTGGGAGGAGCTGGGTGGTTGGGAAGAGAAGGGAGGGAGCCGGTGAACTGAGTGGAGGAGAGGAGGCGACCGGAGTGAGCCAGCCATGAGGAGGAAGATGGGTGGTGCCGACCGTGGGCAAGAGAGGGAGAGAGCCGACAGATAGACAGAAACGAAAGAAAGAGGAGAAGAAAAGAGGAAAGCAAGCACTGACCGGGAATAAGAAGAGAGAGGAAAAAAGAAGAAAGAAAAGAAAAGTCTAACTCGCCGCCAGATCTGTCAAATTCGGCTAAGGAAAAGAAGGTAGTGCCCTGCTCCAGTCGCTCAGGGCTAGGATAATGCCTCAAAAACCCTTCTCCATACTTATTCACCAAGTCGTGCATAAGTTAGTATGTCGATGGTTAGAATTGTTGCATGTGTCCATTTAGACAGTGTTTATTAATATGAATGCCTGAATGGTAAAATCAGTACTGCCACTGTTTATCTGGTTGATCTGTGGCAGGAGAGGGAGGAGAGAATAAATTGAGATTAAATAATGTGATCGATCAGAGTGAGATTAAGCATGCAGAATTCAATTTGCGAGTATAAATAATGAAATCGCTAATTTTACAGACTGGTTAAGCATTGGGATAATGAGAAGTTGCCCGGTGGGACAGGGTTTGATTATGTTGGGTTGGACGTTAGAGCGATGTCATTTGTTCCTACATGAATGTATTGCATTAGCAATGAATTAAAATAGTTGATGCTTGTTCAGGTGGCAGTTCGAGTATGGTGCCATCCATGCACCGTTCGCCAGGTTAACAAGCAAGTGCATGGTAGAACAGTAAACTGTGGTGAATGTTTGTTATCCGTATTTCCATACCATGATTTACAGTATTTATGAGATGATGCATATGATTATGTGCTAATCATACCTTGATGAATACCGCTTACGATTAGACATCCACATTTGAAGCATATTGCATCATGCAAAATACATAAGAGCCAGGTCGGTGATAAAGTCATATGACTAGTCCGGAGTGTTATTGAATAAGACCTACAGAGGTAGGCACCTCCACTGGATGGAGGAAGAGGGTGACATCGATGGGTGTACCCTCCGCTATACCGGTATAAGCTACAGTTACAGATGCATTACAAATGCATTTCATAGTATTGCATTGCATGAAAGTGACAAAGAAAGTGATACAGTTACAGAGAGTTATGAGTTTACAGTTTACAATTATAGACTTGATTTACAGTTTACAGACATAGAATTGATTTACAGTTTACAGACATAGAATTGATTTACAGTTTATAGACACAGATTTGATTTATAGTTTATAGTTATGGATTTGCTTCACAGTTTACAGTTATAGAGTTGATTTACAACTTACGGTTCATGAAATCGATTGAATTGCTAAAGTGATATTACAGTTTTATCGTGTGCTTGCTAAGTCTCCGGACTCACTCTTGCTTTTTCGTTGTTTTTAGGTGAATGATGGCGACATGCATGGAATGGGGGTAGTCCTTTTCGCACTACATATATGAAATAACAACTTAGCGTTACACTGAGCGTTGATGTTTAATATAGCGTTAAGTCCTTTGTGGCTCGTCGTTTGGTTTTATTTGCTTGCGAGCCATGGAGGTGGGTCTCCAGGGTCATGGAGATTGGAATTCTGTTTATGTTCCAATTATGTGCAATGAGAAGTTAGTTGGCTCACCGCAAATATACTATATTCGTATGTTGGTTGTTCTCCATTGAGATGGTAAGTAGGTGGTGGTAGCATTTTGGGCCTAATGGAGGGCCGAGGTGTTACAGTTGGTATCAGAGTGGGCGTTAGGTCTGTGATGGATAATTTGGTAACCTAGGCTACCTTAAACAATTAAAACATGGCATAGGCCTAGTAATTAAATTAAACTTGACACTCTTTGCTGCATAGTAGAATAGGATTTGGTACTTGCATTGCATATGCGTTTTCCCTAATTGTGTTATGGATTTGTATTGCTAAAGTTAATGTTTGTGAGTTGATTGGGTGAATGCTTCTCTATTGTGAGCAGAGATGCCGAGAGGTAGAGGTCATGGTTACGGTGCTGGACGAGGCCGTGGACGCCATGGTCGTGGCTGTGCCCAAGCGGAGCCATCGCTAGAGGTTCAGTAGGAGGCACCCAACGTGGAAGTTGGGTCTGCTAAGCACTCTGTAGCTGGGCATCTGCGAGTATAAATAATGAAATTGCCAATTTTACAGATTGGTTAAGCATCGGGACAATGAGAAGTTGCCCGGTGGGACAAGGTTTGATTATGTTGGTTGGACGTTAGAGCGATGTCATTTTCTTGTATGTGAATGTATTGCATTAGCAATGAATTGAAATAGTTAATGCTTATTCAGGTGGCGGTTCGAGTCTGGTGCCGTCCACTTACCGTCCGCTAGGTTAACAAGCAAGTGCATGGTAGAATAGTAAACTGTGGTGAATGTTTGTTATCTGTGTTTCCATGCCATGATTTACAGTATTTATGAGATGATGCATATGATTATGTGCTAATCATACCTTGATGAATACTGCTTATGATTAGACATCCACATTTGAAGCATATTGCATCATGCAAAATGTATAAGAGTCAGGTCGATGAGAAAGTCATATGATAAGTCTGGAGTACTCTTGAATAAGACCTATGACTAGTCTGGAGTGCTCTTGAATAAGACCTACAGAGGTAGGCACCTGCATGGGATGGAGGAAGAGGGTGACATCGACGGTGTACCCTCCGCTATACCGATATAAGCTATAGGTACAGATGCATTACAGATGCGTTGATGGTATTGCAGTGCATAAAAGTGACAAAGAAAGTGATACAATTATAGAGAGTTATGAGTTTATAGTTTACACTTACAAACTTGATTTACAATTTACAGATATATAATTGATTTACAATTTGCAGACATAGAATTGATTTACAGTTTATAGATACAGATTTGATTTACAGTTTACAGTTACGGATTTGATTCATAGTTTACAGTTATAGAGTTGATTTACAGCTTACGGTTCATGAAATCGATTGAATTGCTAAAGTGATGTTATTGTTTTATCGTGTGCTTGCTGAGTCTCCAGATTCACCCTTGCTTTGTTGTTGTTTTGAGGTGAATAATGGCGACATGCATGGAATGGGGGTAATCCTTTTGGCACTGCACATATGAAATAACAGCTTAGTGTTACATCGAGCATTTATGTTTAATATAGCGTTAAGTCCTTTGTAGCTCGCCATTTGGTTTTATTTGCTTGCGAGCCGTGGTAGTGGGTCTCCAGGGTCATGGAGATCAGAATTCTGTTTATGTTCCACTTGTGTGTAATAAGAAGTTAGTTGGCTCACTGCAAATATACTATATTCATATGTTGGTTGTTCCCTGTTAAGATGGTAAGTAGGTGGTGGTAGCATCTTGAGCCCTATGGATGGCCGGGGTGTTACATGGTGCGTAAATGAGGGATTACAGCTGGATTTGGGGATAAATAGTAGCTACCTGGAGGTGACCTCATATTTATAAAGTTAGGCTGTTTAAAAAAGTGGGGGATTTTAGGGATTATAAATTAAATTTGTACGGAGGTGACTTTAACTTTTACGGAAAATAGGTTATGAGTTCAACCAAACAGGCTCAAAACGTTTCATTCCAAATGTGCTGCGCACTGTTCTTTTTTTTTTGTCCCTTGTTATTCTCATCTGGAACTAAATAGCTGCTAATTTACGTTGACTGTGCTTGGAAAATTTTTAGCCGTATGGAATCTCCTGTAAAGAGAATATCATCAAGGAATGTGAAGAGGAAGCGGGAATCCCCAAGATCCATCTCAACCATGTAACATGCTAACTGCTGTGAGAAATTCTAGTTTTCATGTACTGTGATGCTTCATTATGCTTGCGGTGTGAAATATCTAACTCATAATTATTTTTGTGCTAGTGCTGCTTCTGTTGGAAGGATTTCTTACATGGATATCGATGGGTTTAGACACAAAAGGGATGTTCTCTTCTGCTATGACCTTAAGACTTCCTGCAGATTTCGTTCCTAATAATGAAGGTAAATATTTACACATTACAACATGCTAATCTTCTGTCTTCCCATCACAAATGGCATGCTGGAAGGCAGGATACTAACCAATTTTGTTGCCAACTTCTTGCAGACGGGGAGGTTGATAGCTTCAGACTAATTCCCGTGTCACATGCTGCAAACATTATCCGGAGGACAGATTTTTTCTAGCCAAATTGCAACCTTGTGATCATTGACTTCCTCTTCCGTCATGGGTACTACATGCATCATATATTCTTATTCTCCAAAGTCCAAACAGTGCAACTTCAAGAACAAATCTCTCTTAGATGCTGACATGGTAATCTTGCCTTCAGATATATAAACCCAGATTATCACGGGTATCTAAAGCTTCTGCAACGCTTGCGGAGTGGTGATTGTTCGTAGGGCTGCCGTCTACTGTTCACTTGTTCAGACAGACAGGTTGCCGTCATTAATTGCTGAGTTCTTGGAGTAAGCCAGAAGGGTTGCAGATCATAATCAATTTATATCACGGGGATCCATAATTAACTTTCAGTACAGGCGCATTTTTTTATTTCTCCGAATGCTTTTTTTTGCGCATTGTTTTCGGTGAATCAGGGGCGTGATGGATTTGCTGAGGAAAATGGGCATTTACAAGCTAGCCAACTAGACTACTATGGCTTGAGAGTTCACTCAACACAAATCACACTTGTTTTACAAATTACAAGTTGAAATCATGACACGTAGATGATGGATAATTACAAGAATCTTCTTCGTCACTGTGATTACGTCTTCGTTGTTCTCTCTCCTTCATCCTCTCCTCCACCATTAGATCTGTTTAAAAAGAAGTTATGAATATCGTTACGAAATCTACATGTCGCTACATTTTACAATAAAGAGTTTACGAGTTTCACCTCGCCATCTTATTGGCGTACTCGAGAAGGAAATAACAGGAGACTTGATAAAGACCTACGTAATATCCGTGCACAACTTCTATATACTATCCATCCATCTCAGCATAGAAGAGTATATTTCGTGGACTAAAATAGTTGTTATATAGTACCTTGCATCTTATTGGTGTACTCGACGAGGAAAAAAACAGGAGACTTGAATCCTTGATAAAGACCTACATAAATATCCATGCACAAGATCCATCCATCTCAGCATAGCAGAGTACATTTCGTGGACCAAAATAGTTGCATAGTAGGACTACTTGTATCGCAGCACCTCTATTAATTACTCTCTCTATTTAAAATATAAGGCCTATAATCTTTTACAATCTTATTTTAAAATATAAGATATACATATAATTTTAATGATTTTTTTCTCTCTGTTGCCATCATTAATTTTCTCTCTCTTATTCGCAAGACATTAACATCTTTTGGTCTATCATTCTTTTGGATTTACGCGCTCTTTAATCTCCGTGCTTAAGTAAAATACGCCTTATAAAAAAGAAATGGAGGAGTACCTGTCATGGCATGAATTAGTTGACCATGCATACGCTCCCAACGCCCCAGTAACGTGCCAACCAAATTGCACATTTAAGACCCTTGCAAGTTCTGGCTGCGTTGGAGTGCGGTTCAAGGACAGTGACAGTTCTCGGAGTCTCAGGCGCAGCCGTGTAGGAGCAGGCGAGCAGTGCGGAGCAGCCGAGGCGAGCGCCGAGCTGATGGCAGAGCAGGACAGCAGCGGCCAGCGGAGGAGCCGAGGCGAGCGCTGCGCAGACGGCAGAGCAGGCCAGCGGAGCAGCCGAGGCGAGCGACGTACTTGGTTTAAATTTAGTCCGAGACGTGCTCCAATCTTAGATCCGCTATTGAGTGTGCCACCACACAGTGACAGTGTGCTTGGAAGACTGGGAGCTCAAAAGAATCGAGCGTGTTGAGACTTAATTGAGACCTGGGAACTTCTGTTCGAGATGTACAGCATGAGAGATTTCTTGGGTTTCTTACTCGGAGCAGCGATCACCGCGGCCTGTATCGTGCTATTACTGCCGCCTTCCCCATGCCCGTGCGGCGTCGTACCGGCAGATGAAGAGCTTGCCTTGGGCATGAAGAAGCCTGACATGGTGAATTACTCATGACATTTTTTTTGCCTTTGTTCCTTCTCTCTTAATTTCCCTTTTGGTTGTGCGTGCATGGCTTGCATGTCTGAACCTTACGTGTATGAAGAACTGCATCCAGGAGGCTGCGACCTCACGTAAAGCTGCGACCGCACGTAAAGACAACCTTGCTGAGCTGCTGAGGAGCGCAGCCATGGAGGACAAGACCATCATAATGACCTTCACGAACAAGGCATGGGCGGCGCCGGGCTCGCTCCTCGACCTTTTCCTGGAGAGCTTCCGCATAGGCGTGAAGACGGAGCCCCTGCTGAAGCACCTAGTCATCGTCGCCGTCGACGCCAGGGCGTTCGAGCGGTGCCAGCATGTGCACCCGCTATGCTACTCCCTCGCCGTCGACGGTGGCGGCGCCAACTTCATGGCGGAGAAGTCGTACATGACCAAGGACTACCTGCACATGATGTGGGTCAGGAACAAGTTCCAGGCGCGGATCCTTGCGCTGGGCTACAGCTTCGTCTTCACGGACGTGGACATCGTCTGGTTCCGGAACGCGCTGCTGCGCATCCCGGTGGGCGCGGACATCGCCATGTCGTGCGACAGGTTCTACGGCGACAACCCGTACGACCTGAACAAAATGGCCAACGGCGGATTCCTGTACGCTAAGCCGAGCGCGCGGACGGCCGCCTTCTTCGCGGACTGGTACGAGGCGAGGACGCGGTACCCGGGACAGAACGAGCAGTTCGTGTTCGAGCAGGTGAAGCACGAGCTGTCGGCGCGGCACGGCGTGACGGTGCAGTTCGTCGACACGACCTACCTGAGCGGCTTCTGCCAGCCCCGGAAAAATTTCTACGAGGTGTGCACGTTCCACGGCAACTGCCTCATGGGCCTGCAGACGAAGCTGGAGAAACTCACCGGCGTCCTCGACGAGTGGAAGCAGTTCAAGGCCAAGGAAGCGTTGCTGGGCAGCAACAGCACTGCACTTACAAATTGATCGATCCATGACGTAATCTCTCGACGGAGCAATAATACAGAGCCTGCTGCTGTCTCTCCTGCTTATGTTGTTTCCATTCATTCCTACAAATGCATGTTTCTGCTTGTATGCTGTGCATATGTAGTGGTCCTGTTGTGATGTGCCATGACAGATGACAGAACTCAGAACTGATATCGAAATCGCAGTTTTCCTGCCAAGAAATCACAGCTTATCAATTCATCAAGGGCATGGTGCAGATGCAGCAACCGATCTGTGTGAGACCATGTTGAAGTCATCCAATGATTGTGATGAGTATTTGACTTTCCTTATACTTTGTTGTCATTGGTTAAGTTTGATTTTGTGTATTTGCATCTTTACCTACTGATTTCTGTTACCAGAGGTCTGACTGGCATTTGGCTGGCGGTCAGACCGGGCGGTGGTGTGATCTGCCGAGAAAGGCGGTCTGACTGTATGCGGTAGTACCGGTCCATAGTTGACGATAGCTATTTTTGTCAAAAAGGTCTTTTTGGAGGTTTTGATTTGTGACCTAAAGCGGTAGCACCGGCATTGGAATTGTGGCATGACCTGCTATTGCATGGCAGTTTGACTGGTGGATGCTAGGCGGTCTGACCAGTATGGATGCCGTGATTAGACCGGTCCTGGTGTTGTGTTGTGCTGAATTGAAGTGGTTTTGGTTGTGAGTCATGGCATAGTCCATGCAAGTATTAGTTATGAGGAGTCCATGCAAATGTGAGTCTTAGCGTAGGTCCATGCATGATGTATTTTGCTAATGAGAGGCAAGTGCATTTCATTTGGGTTTAGATCGATTGCTTGTTCTTTAATGTGCAGGTGCTTGATGATTATTACAACCAGCGGTAAGACCGAGGTTATGGAAGGGGACCTAAGGCTATGGTGTGTCGTGTAAGTCCAGGTGGAGCATTATCTCAAACGGAGAAGCACAAGAGAAAGACAAAGATAGTGAGAAGGTGAATATGCACATGTCATGTGCCAATTGGACATGTGCGTTTCAAGTGGCGACGTTCATCGGAGCAAGCGTACGATCTTGATGGCAAGTATTGAGTATTACAGACTATGGTGTGATGTAGTGTACCATAAGACTCAGGTATTTCAAGCGGTGATGGTCTCAGAGCTAGCAAATGATCTTGGCAATGAGGCGTCGGGCATCGCATCTTCGTTAAGACCGATGGGTGGTAATTTGAGAAATTGTCTAATCCTGGATGGAATAGTGGTTTGCAAAACTGTGGTGTTGGCCTAAGTGGTTTAGGCCATGTCTTTGAAGATGGAGTGTTTTGTTGAGCTATTGGAGCCATGTGAAGTTATGCTTTGAAAAACGTGCAAATGTGTGAGAATGTAAAATCCGTTTATATGTGGGTTATCGGATTTTTCTATATATAAGTGGTGTGATCCACTAATGAGTGTTTGGTTGTTAGGGTTAAGTGGGAGGTGAGGAGTCTCCACTATATAAGCCCTTGTGTGTCTTGAGAGATGTATCAATTAGAGAGTAGAGCAAAGTTATCAATACCATTGCGTTCCGGCCAGTATGGGTCGGTATATACCGTACTGGCTCCTAAACCGGTACAAAGTACCCCTACATTCTATATCGGCCCAAATACCAGCCAATTTCGGTCAATACGACTCGATACCGATCAATATCGGCCACACCGGTTTTAATACCGGTTAATACCGGCCAGTACCGTGGAATTGATAATACCATCTATTGAACTATATGTTATATTTGATAGTACTACTATATTTTGGAATAATATTACAAATGACATTTGGTGTGCATATAATTAAATAAATATATACTTATAAATATATATACTCGTATTATTATATAAATCCGAAATGGTACGCAGGTATGGACCAGTATCGGAATGTACCATTCTAGGAACCAAATCGGTATGGCCACTCGAACGGTATTGACAAGTATGGAGTGGAGAAATTAGGATTTTCTTTGTATGGAGCCCTATGTGTGCGCGCTCTAGGTTGAACATATAAAGTTTGGCCAAGTGAGTTGTGCTCTGGATCCTTTCTTGTGCTTTTGATTTGTATGGCTTTTTTTGTTTAGATTTCTCTCTTATTGATCTTTTCTAGTACCAAGGATGTGTAAGAGATGGAGATATTTCTTAGATATTAGATCTAATCCATCTAAATATTTTGTATTGGAAGTTCTTGAATTTGCATAATTTTCCTCAAGAGAGAAGGGATTTTGGGATCTTGCTATTGTGGAGGTTTCAACATGAGTTCGTACTGTGATCTAACTTGCTATGATATGTGAGAACCTATTTAAGGTCATCTAAATCATCAAGGTATTGATCTTCTCGATCCAATGATTAGAATATGTTTTTGACATTCTAGGGAGGTTTTGGGCTAAGTTTCACTATATTTGGGTTAGTGGTTTAAGAGTTTACTCTTATTTTGAATCATGTGCAGTGCTATTTTGCATTTTCCCTCAACGAGCGATTAGACTTCAAGGAACCAAGTGGTACGATTGGAGAGTGGTCGGACTGGTGCCTTGAGCAGTCCAACCATCGAGCGGTCAGACCCATGCCACGTGTGGTCCAACTTCCAAGGGGTCACCAGCGGTCAGACTGGTTTGGCAAAAACTCCGTTGTGAGTTTGCAATCTTTGGCTCTTGGCTTTAGTGAGTTTGTAAGCTTATGTTTTTGCTGCATGTTATTGATGATACTTGAAAAAGATTTTGAAAAAGTCATTCACTCCAATCATACGATCTGACTCATGGAATCAATATCTGGTCGAAGCACTCGAGGATTGCTCGTTGCATTGATTTCATGTGGCACCATATTCCCAGTTGGCCAGTTCCTTCTACAAAGTACTTATAGTATATATCATAGTTTATTGAGAAGAACCAAGAACCAAGAAAACAAAGCTGGTGTGAAGAACATCGTGCGAAAAATAGGAAGCGGACAAGTGTCCACCATGTGAGCGTGTGGGTAGGCACATCGATCGAACGACAGGAGTGCATACAGAGTAATCTCCCTACCTCCCTCCATGAACCCTCAGTGGGCGACCTCATCTCTTTCCAGCAAGGGTGAAGGATCAGCACCAAGGGCCAAATCTATCATGCCTGCAACAATTCACACACATAAGGAGCCAGCAACATGAATAAATAAGAAAAATACTAGGGATGGGAATTGTCGTCGAATGCGAGATCGACAACACATTTATAAAAACCCTGGTCAGATCCGAAGATCGGCAAGGATGCGAAGGGACACAACAAGAATCACACATGGATAAGGGTATTGCATATGGGTGTATAGGGTTACAAATAGCCTCCCCCCTCTCTAGTTACAAGGGGTCTTATTTTATAGTGTGAAAGGAGAGGGCGAGTCAAGTTACAAGTTTGCCCTTGGGGCCTAGCTTACTCCTAAGGGTTTTTTGTCCTTCACGCCAAGTGGGACCCTCTGTGTCTGAGGGACTCTAGGGCCAGTCCATGGACCACACTCAGGGTTGCTCCTAGAACACTTTATTGGCCTCCAGACCCCGATCAAGGTTGGCCTATGGAGTCGGCCTCTGGACTCTGCTCAAGATTGGCCTCCTAACTTTGTCCTAGGTCAGCCATTGGGCCTTGTCCGGGGTGGCACGGATCATGTCCGGGGGGGGGGGGGACTTTGGACATAATCCGGGGTGGACTTTAGATCTTGGCCAAGGTTCATCTTTGACCTCTATCATGGTTTCCTAGACCTTGCTCGGGGTGAACTCCAGACTTCATCTGGGGTTGGTCTGTGGACCTCAACTGAGGTAGATTTCCCAATTCATGTCATCATGTTGAAGTTATCATGGGCCTGAGGTAGCACGGGGACACTCCCTCAATAGCAGTCCCTTGCTGATCCGGGTGGTTGTCAACCGCTCACCTAGGTCGACACACGGACTTGCAAAAAGGGTCGGTGTACTGTCTCGGGTCAATGATTCAATTAGTAACCTACGATGTATTCTAACAATACATTAAAATACCTTATTCTTCACATGAACTTTAGATGACAGGTCATGTTCGCGCCTGCAAGTTGGGTTCCCATGGTGCTCATCAAAGGCCCGTTGCTCCACTTGGCTGATTTTAGGTCATATCGAGGGGTTCACAGTCGCACAAAAGGATATGGGGTCATGGACAACTATAGATTCAAGATTCTACTACCTAAATGCCAAAGTTATGTCGAGGCATAGAGATAGGACCTAGCCCAAAGAAGTGCCTCGTGAAGCGAGTTCTGGATTCATGGCGTTTGAGAGGTGTAGGTATGAGTAGGAGTGCCAAGCTCAATTCACATAGGTGTGGCCAAACTGGAATCGAAGAATGACAGAACCCAGGGTACATAAGGTTGACTCACTTGAACACACAGAAATGATTGTGCCCGACTTGTTAGACCAAGACACATGGAGCTCTTACGTAAATAGGCCATTGTGCGCACTTGTTGGACAACATATTGAGATGTGATCCATCGATGCACGCCAACACATTGAGATATTCGATGTCGATGAGCATGCCTAGGACTAACTTGATGAGGCTTGGCCATCAAGGTGAGGGGATATGAGCTAAACCATTGTCTGCTCTACTTGTCGTGGCACAACGCTAGAAGCTAGGAGGTGTACCACGTGCTCGGCCTACGAAAGCATGACCTGTGAAGCAAGGAATGCCCAATGCAAAGCTACGTTTTGCCGAGTGATTGCCCTGTATGTCGAGTCATATCATACGAAGGCAAAGCCATTAGGGAGTGTTGCCCCTTGTCAAGTGAACTAACCCGATAACTAGATGAGTCTACTGAGGTGACGTACTTAGAGACTGATGAGTTGCTTGTGAGGAAAGGAGGCATGCACCGAAGCACCTATTAACCAGTTCTTGCTTGTGGTGTGAGTCGGTGTGCACCGAAATGCTGGATACTCAACTTGCCTGAGGCATGACCTTGTGAGGAGTTTTTGACTCATCGAGGAATGGTCTTCAAGGTGAGGAGATATGCACCCGAACGTAAGGTGGTCGATTTGTTGAGGCTTAAGTGGTCGACTCATCAAGACATTGACTGCGAGGCAAGGAGTACTCAACAAACCTAGGTGTGGCCTTTGATGGAAAGAGATGATTTGGTTATCATTTGGTTATCTGTAGAGCTAGAGAGAGCCTATGGTTGGGGAGACAAAATTAAGGTGAAGCAAAGTTGAACTGAGGCAATGCTATCAAGACCAATCAAACTACATTGAGGTCAATCCATCGCTCTCAAGATGCTTGAAAAGCTTCATCGACGTGCTGGAAGGGCCAAGGTAGCAGGCGTAGTGAACCACATTCTCGGGAGTGACATAGACCTTGTCTTTGGCACAGCGTGAACCTAGTAGGGGGACAACATCCTAGAGGACAAGAAAGGCGGTGACAGCGCGGCTAAGTCTATTGCCCCTAGCCTGGACTCACACCCGATGCACAGCAGGGTTGAAGTAGAGGCGACGCTCAAGACCATCGCGGGTGGATCCTGCCAAGTTAAGCCCAAATAGTAGTAGAGGTGGTGGAGTCGGTCTGAACTAGGATGGTGGTGTGCGGTGAACGTCAAGCCTAAACAAGGTGCGCGGCATCACTGAAAAAACTTGGCACTCATGAAAAAGCTTGATATTGATTTTGAAGAAACTTGACGCTCAAGACAGGGCTCGAGAGTGCTTCATGGTTGTGGAGAGGCTGAGACTTCGTCGTGGCTCATCAGAGGTTACCGTTGAGTCTTGGCTTGCCTAGATGGGCATGACCAACGAGACGTGGCATGGCGCTGGGACACCTTTGCTTTGTATAGTGGCAGCCTGGCTTTCTTTGGCAAAGGTTCTAAGAGACTGTAACTGCTTGCCTAATGTTAAAATAAACCTCATGTACTGCTTCTTACGAGGGGTATTCCGGTACATCAACTCCCATCAAAAAACTTGGTGCTTGGGACGAAGCTCGCGAGCGTCCAGTTGGTTGAAAAGGAGAGAACATTATCGTCTCCCAATGGAACAAACTTGGTGCTCGAGTTGAAGCTCACGAGTGCCTAGTTGGTCGGGAAGGTGAGAATGTCACTGTCTCCCGTTGGAAAAAACATGGAGCTTGGGATGAAGCTCGTGAGCTCCTAGTTGGTTCGGAAGGCGAGAACATCGCTGTCTCCCATTGGAAAAAATTGGGTGAGATTTTGTTAACTTGGCCCTAAAGGGCGAGAGTCCATCGAACTATCCAGACCTGGAGGGTTGGGTTTCTATCGACTTGGCCCCATAGGGCGAGTTCTTGCGAACTTAGCCCTAGAGGGTGAGTACTTGGCGACTTGACCCCAGCGGGTGAGTTGTTGCTGACCCGACCTCGGAGGGTGAGTGTCTGGTGACTTGACCCCATAGAGCAAGTTATAATGGACTCAACCTCAGAGGGTGATTGTCTGGCAAATTGACCTTGGAGGGTGAGTTGTCATGGAGGGCGAGTAGCGAAGTTCAGCCGAGGCAAAGCCATCGAGGCTGTGCTAAACCATGCCTAGGCCAAGTAGTCAAGGCATCTTGGGGCTCACCGAGGTGAGTCTGTCGAGCTATGGGGAGCCCCTAACCGAGCAGATGTCATCAAGGTGAAATGAAGTTTGTCCCAAGCCGTTGAGGCTGAGCTGAACCACGTTGAGGCCAGGCCATCAAGGTGAAGCAGAGTTTGGCCGAGGCAAAGCCATCGAGGCCAAGGTGAACAACTCTAAGGCCAAGCTATCGAGATGTGTTGGAGCTCACTGAGGTGAATTTGTCAAGCTAGAGAGAGCCCTTAGTCAAGGAGACACCATCGAGGTGAAGCGAAGTTTGGTCGAGGCAAATCCATTGAGGCTGAGTTGAACCACGCCGAGGCCAAGTTAGGGGGAGCCCCTAGTGAAGGAGGCACCATTAAGTTAGGGGAGCCCCTAGTCAAGGAGGCACCATTAAGTTAGGGGGAGCTCCTAGTCAAGGAGGCACCATCGAGGTGAATCCATTAAGTTAGGGGGAGCCCCTAGTCAAGGAGGCACCATCGAGGTGAAGCGAAGTTTGACCAAGGCAAAGCCATCGAGGCTAAGCTGAATGAACCACATCGAGGCCAAGCTATCGAGGCATGTTGGAGCTCGACGATGAGCCGAACCACACGGAGGCCAAGCTATCAAGGCGTGTTGGAGCTCGTTGAGGTGAATCCGTCGAGCTAGGTGGAGCCCCTAGTCGAGGAGGCACCATGAGACAAAGCAAAGTTTGACTGAGGCAAAGCCATTGAGGCTGAGTTGAACCTTGCCGAGGCCAAGCCATCAAGGTGTGCTGATGGCTAAGTCAGCACTTTCAATCTTGCCCTCCTTCTTTAGGAGCTCTAGGTTTTCTCAAGGGTTTTATCCCCTTTAGCCGCCGCTTTAGCCTTTGCGGTGCCCTTTTGGGAAGTGAGCTTCCTTCTCCTCCTAGCGGACGGATCGGCGGAGGCTGCCATCTTCTTCAAGGTCATTGCAGTGGGAGTTGGCTTGAGGTGAGCGAAGTCTGGGGCGGTGCCAAGGGAGTTGGCCTGGGGCGAGCAGAGTCTGGGGGTCCAGGGGCACCCAAGTGGAGAGAGCGCAGAGGGGGTCCAGAGCACCCAAGTGGAGATGTCATTGAGGGGGTTCAGGGCACTTGAATGGAAATGGCACAGAGGGGGTCCGGGGTTCCCGAGAGGAAAAGCCCCGGAGGCAGTCCAAGGCTAGCGCGGAGGTGGCCCAGGTGACGGCGCAGAGGTGTCTAGAGGGGGATCATCACGGCATAGACCTTCACAGGGCATGCTGGTGTGGCGGTCTAGAGGAAGTGTTCGACGTGAAGGTGTCCTGGAGATAGCATGGCGCAGAGGGGGTCTGGAACTGCGGTGGTCTTGAGGAGGTGCACAGCGCAGAGGCATCCAGAGGCCATCTAGGAAGCAACACGGAGGCGGCCCATGCGATGGCATAGAAGGCATACTTAGGGCGGTTCGGGGCAGCATGGACGCGGTCTGAGAGGCATCCCGGGATGGTCCAGGACAACATGGATGTGGTTCGGGAGTAGTCCTAGAGGCGGTTTGGGGAGCAGCATGTAGGTGGCCCAACGAGGGGCGCCTTGATGAAGTCCAAAGGTGCAACGGTCTGGTGGAAGTGCTTGTCACAAAGATGGCGCAAAGATGGCCTGTTACGGAATGGCACAGAGGGAGTAAGGAGGCGCGGCGGTCCGGAGGAGGTGCACGACGTGGAGGCATCCGGAGGTCGTCCGAGAAGCAGCGTAGAGGCGGCCCAGGCGATGACACAGAAGGTGTACCCAAGGCGATTCGGGGTAGCATAGATGTGGTTTGGGAGGCATCCCTGGGTAGTCCAGGGCAACACAGATGTGATTTAGGAGGAGTCCTGAAGGCGGTCTGGGGAGCAATGCGGAGGGGGCCCAGCGACGGCACAAAGGCGTCTGGAGGGGGATTGGCATGGTGTGGACCAACGCGAGGCATGCTGATGAAGTCTGACGATGCAACGGTCTAGAGGAAGTGCTCAGTGTGAAGGTAGTCTAGAGACGGCGTGACGTGGAACAACACGGAGGGGGTCTGAAGGCGCGCGGTCCAGAGGAGGCGCACGACGCGGAGGCGTCTGAAGGTGGTCCAAGAAGAGGCATGAAGTTGGTTCGGGAGGCGCTCCAGAGGTAGTTGGGGAGCAATGTGGGACTGGTTCGGGGGCGCTCTAGAGGCCATCACAAAGTAGCGTGCAGCCAGTCTGGGAGGTGCTCTAGAGGTAGTGCGGAGTCGGTCCAAGAGACGCCCTAGAGGAGGTCAGGAGGCACTCCAGGGGTAGTCGAGAGCAGCATAAAGGTGGTCTAGGAGGTGCTCCAGAGGTGGTCCTAGTGTAGTCTTGGGCGGCTGTGTCTAGATAAAGCCCAGTGGGTAGAGCTTGGAGTGGCAGCACCACATCTGAGACCCTAGTCGATGAGGGGCATAGGTGGCGTGGACCCACTGGAGTAGACTAATGGGTCCAAACAAGGGCTGGTGGTGAGCCCCAGAATATGGACATGCACGTCGGATGGAGGGCGAGCAGGAGGGCTAGTCGGGCAAGGTGGAATGGAGTTGTGGGGTGTCCTAGAGGCAGGTCAGAAGGCACTTCGCAGGCAGTTAGGAGCAACACATAGGTGGTTCGGGAGGTTCTTTGGAGGCCATCCTGGTACTGTCTAGTGTATCAGTGCCCAAACAACGCCTGGTGGGTGAAGCCCAAAGGCGCGGTGCTCGGGCGAAACTCAAAGTGGCAGTGCTGCACCTGAGACCTGTAGGCAGCATGGACCTACTAGAGCATGCCAATGGGGTCCAAATAGGGGCCGATGGCGAGCCCCAGAACGCAGATGGTCGGGCCGAATGGAAGGGCTAAGGGCGCGCGTGGAGAGCTGGAGGGCTAGTCGAGCAAGGTTGAATGGAGATGTGGGGCGTCTTGAAGGCAGCTTGGGAGAGGTGGTCTGGAAGGTTTATCGTCATCATCATTTGATTTTACTATGTCTCCTTTTGTCATAAGGGATATGGGAGAGAAGAAGAGCGATGGAGCCTCCTTGATGGCGATCCCAACAAGTCCCCTCTTCTTGGAGGACTCAATACTTCTCATCAGAGTTCTACTATCCAATATAGGCCTCACCCTTGCCATTCTTATGAAGCTTTTTGAAAAGTTTCTTCTTGCATTGTACTCCTCCTTGAATGATTTGGCCTTGTCATCCTTCTTTCTAAGGCAATGAGAGGCAATGTGCACCTTATCATTGCACTCATAACAATGAATGTTGTTATAGCGCTTGTTGCTAGATGATTGCCCTCTCTTGCTCTTGTCATAACTAGCGCTTTAATTTGAGCGCCTCTTCATGAATTTCTTTATTTTCCTCACAAGGAGAGCGTACTACTCTTCAGAGTCATCTTTATTGTCCTTCATCTCATCACTTGATTCTGCTTTCGTGTTGAAAGCGTTAATCTTCTTTTTAAAGGAGGATTGCTCCAAGGGCTCCTCCTTATCCATTTTGTATAATTCATTTGTGATAAGATTGCCCAAGAGGCCGGTTGAGGAATAATGTTACCAAAGTCTCATACTTCTCCGGTAAGGCTCTAAGCATCTTTTGAATCATGTCAACATCAATTAGTGTAGTGCCTAGGTCCTTGAGCTCATTCACAATGTTGTTGAGTCTTGAATACATCTCATTGATGTTTTCATGTGGCAGCATTGTGAATGCTTCATATTTGATCCAGAGTCTATGCAATTTGGCCTCTTTGATCATGGATGCGCCCTCATGAATTTCTGAGAGCGTAGTCTAAATCTCATGAGTGGTTTCCAAATTGCTCATTGTATTGAACTCATCTGTGTTCAATGCTCCAAAGAGAGCATTCATCGCTTAAGCATTGTAATGTGGGTTTCTCTTCTCAAGATCCATGGGATGTGTAGGATCAAGAGGCATGATGAAACCATCACTCTCAATCCTCTATATACTCGGACTCAAGGTCTTCAAGTAAATAGACATTCTGATTTTTTAATAAGCATAATTAGAGCCATCGAAAAGAGATGCATTTCCTAGGAAGATACTCTCACTAGCCATCCTTGCGCTCCAGGCGGTAAAGCCTAATAAGAGAGACCAAGCTCTGATACCACTTATAGGATCAAGGATAACTGACAAAACCAGTCTTTTTCAACTAAACACCGAGATCGGTTAAAACTATAAAGAGATCCTTATAGACTACAATATACCTTTACTTTGTGCCATGTCTTTCTTCATGTCAAGTTTTCATCACCTTTGCATGCCATTTCCATGACATCATCAAAATCTGGGACTAAACTTTTCAATCATCTTAATAAACATGTTGTCCCTTTAATCATTGTCATCACTAATTACTACAATTATTTTTATGAGCCTAGATGCTTCAACACAACAAGAATCACACACGAATGGATGGACAAGGGTATTGCATATGGGTGTATAGGGTTACAAATGGCCTCTACCCTCTGTACTTACAAGGGGTCCTATTTATAAAGTGGGAGGAGGAGACGAGCGAAGTTATATGTCTGCCTTCTGGGCCTAGCTTATTTCTAAGGGTATTTTCGTTATTCATGCCAGGTGGGACCCACTGTGTCCGAGTGACTCCTGGGTAGGTCCGTGGACCTCGCTCGTGGTTGCTTCCGGACCCCATCCGAGGTTGGCCTCTGGACTCCAGCCAAGGTTGGTCTCCGGACCTCGCTCGAGGTTGGCTTTAGGACTTCGTCTTGGGTTGGCCCCCATACCTCGTCTGACATGGTGCAGACCCCGTCTGGAGGGACTCAGGACATCACCTGGGGTGGACTTAGGATCTTGGTCAAGATCGGTTTGTGGGCTCTGTCTTGATTTCCTAGACCTGTCTAGGACAAACCCCGGACGACTATGTTGGTCCACAGACCTCGATCAAGGTAGATTCCCTAATGTGTGTCATCACGCCGAAGTTGCCATGGGTCCGATGTAGCGCGGGACCCTCCCTCAACAGGAATGTCACATCAGAATTGCATGCTGATCAAATGAGTGATATTTTGCAAACGCAGATATTTGAGGCATGAGAACGTATTGATCGATGTCATTGAACTTTCTTGTCCGCTGAACATTTTTAAACCATGGTTCTCTATGCTCCGAATGGCTTGCTTCATATTCTCACATTCAGATACCACGAGATTTTCAAGGCAAGGCAAATACATGGCCAAAGAGAGGTGCTCTAGCTGATTGCACTGCATAACATCCAAACGAGTGAGCCTAGGGAGTAGATCTTTCGGAGATATTCTGGTAGGAACGGGGTCCCGATCTTCCAACAGGTTTTGGATATGTTCGATTTGGTGGAGGCGCAACACAAATCGATCCGGCTTCCGGCTTCCGAACAACACGTTCCGAACCCCGCAATCGTAGCACCACGTATCCTCAGGTTATCAACCGTGCGTAGCCCGGTTGACCTCGCCAAGAAGGCTAATCCTCGCCTGTGAATTGAAGAACACAAGCAAGAACAAGGAAGAACACAACTAAATTGCAGATGTATTGATTTAGCACTCGAAAGTTGGGGTCTCACAAACCGATGAACGGCGAAACTGTTCAAAGACAGAATAATCTAAGCAAAACCCAAACCCTAATGATGGGGGTGGCAGCTGGATATAGAGGAGTGAGGGGCGTGCAAAACCCCTGGACGCGCCCTAATGGGCTCCAACACGATACAAAGCCGAACGACCCAAAAGACGGTGGCGCAGCACCCTGACAGATTCTGAACACCCAATTGTTTTGACAATTCCTGTTGACTCAGAAGGAATTTTGACATGGGACCAGAGCCATTGGAAAGTTCGCCTTCTCAGCTTTCCATCCATATGTAGAACGTCCAAAACGAGGCCCGGATGCGATCTGGGCGTCCGTTTTAGTGCGGCCTGGTCCTGGACTCCGAATTGGATTTGAAGTTGGCTTGAGTTGGGCCTCCAGCATGATTCGACCGCCCTTGCTGGACTTGTGCGCCTCGTAGCCCTTCTCCAAGTACTTCCTGGTCCTCTCCATGGTTCCTAATCATAATTAAATCATTAGTTAGCAATCGATTCTCACATGAAAAAAAGAAGTACTTAGGAACGAGCTCACTTGTAAATTCAATTGTCGGGCGCGAGCTCTAGTGATTGGTCCTTGAATGTCAAGTGGAGGAGTGTTGTGTGTATCCGAAGAAGTGATGTCCTCATCATATTCCTTTCCATGTAATCACTCTAAGGCTTCGAAAGCACAGCGTGTGGAGAGCATCAAAATGAAAAATCGGTTCCCCATCCTCATGTCTCACTGGTATTATCATTTGATCCGTGGTGTATTTGTTACTACTACCATGGTGTAAAGCATCATTATCAAATTCCCAAGGTCGACCCAATAAAAGAGAGCATGCTTGCATGGGAACCACATCACAATCAACATGATCAGCATAACCACCAATGGAAAAATGGACTCGACATGTTTGCGTTACCTTAGCTTTTCCGGAGTCATTTAACCACTAAATATGGTATGGATGTGGATGCAGTCGCGTGGTCAAGCCAAGCTTCTTGACCAAGTCAGAACTCACCAAGTTGTTGCAGCTTCCTCCATCAATGATGACACGTGCGCGCCGGTTCTTGATTGCGAAGAAAGTCTGAAACAAATTATGGCGTTGAAGCTTATCGGGTTGTTGTACCTGTGTGCCGAGGACTCGCTGCACAATGATGCTCCGTAGCATCGCTGTGGACGCCCCACCAAGGAGCAGGTCGTCATCACCACCGCCATTGTCGTCCGAGGCAGCAGCAACATCATCATCCTCCTCGACATCTGAAGTGCTGATGTAGCCTCCATCTTCTGTGGCGATGTATGCCCGTTGGCTAGGGAAATTCTTCTGCACATGACCAAGCCCATGGCAGCGGTGGCACTGAATGTCGGAGGAGCGGCCCGTTGAAGCCACGGAAGAAGAGCTCTTGGCTGGAACCTGCAAAGAATTTTTTGTAGAATCTGCAAGGCGTGTCGTGGAAGGTGGCTTCGGTGGCACTGCTACAATCTTGTTCACAGGTGGTGCAGGAGAACGAAAACTCGAAGAAGACTTGGGCAGTCCCGTCGATGTAGTCGTTCGCGGTGTGTAGAAGGGTCGTCCGGTGCTTGCCTTCGCTGATTCCTTGCGTCCCTGCAATTCTTTTTCTGCAAGCATAGCAAGCTGGAACAACTGGTTCACAGTAGTTAAATCTTTATAATCAACAATGTCCTGAATTTCACGCCGTAACCCCCCGTAGAAACGACAAATCTTATCCTCCGTTTCCTCAACAACCCCACAATGCACCATACCCTTTTGAAGCTCAGCATAATAGTCCTGAACAGAACTATCACCTTGTTCTAAGCGCTGCAATTTTTTTTCTCAAATCACGTTTATATGAGGGAGGATCAAAACGATTACGCATAGCTTCTTTTAACCGCTCCCATGTATCAGGTTGTAAGCGCATGGTACCCAGTTCATTCCACCAGATAATAGCAAAGTCCTTAAACTCACTAGTAGCTTGTCTAACTTTATGTTGTTCAGGAACCAAGTGAGAATTAAACTTCTGCTCTACCGTCATCTCCCAATCAAGATATATTTCAGCATCATAAAGACCAGAAAAAGATGGAATGGTAAACTTGACTTTAGCAAAAGGGTCGTTGTTACCATGACGGTTCTGGTTATTACCTCCCATACCATGTCGGTTTTGTTGAAGACGCCGACGTAGTCGTGCATCTTGTGTCGCCCGCTGATCAATGTTGCCATCCGCATCATACACTGTGTCATCATCATGATGATGGCCGTCATTGACAGGTGGCAGGCGTGCCTCCAATGTGTCCATCCGACCAGTGAGGTCAGCCATCTGCCGCTCCACCCGCTCAATGCCTTCCGTGGTGTTCAACTGGGCAATGGCGGCGACGATGGTGTCCATTCTCGCGCCGAGATCAGTGAGTGAAGCATTTTGTTTGTCGAGCGCAGCTTGTAGCTGGGCGCGACTAACACACTCGTTGAAATCGCCCCGTGTCCCGTCCCCTTCGTCTCCTGCCATGGTTAGTGGAAACACAGGGAAAACAAAAGGATTATCCCTATCAACTACAAAGTAAGGGCAGTGGGAACCCGCAAAGGAAGTGGCTTACCAAGCTCTTACAAGTGTTCTTACCAAAATAAGGCAAAGGATACCTGGAGAGTGTGATCCGGTGATTGCAAGGCTCAAAAACTGTGCTATCCGGAAGTAGGTATATGGAGCTTGGCAGGCCAAATATGTTAGTGGAACACAAATCAATAACAGATAGTAATGCTGAATAAATGTCCAAAGCACTGGTCCTAGTTGTTGGTCTAAATGTGTCCTATATCAGTTATGATATGATGAACAAGGAGTCAAGACCAGAATAGTAAAGCAAAGACAGCAACAAAGATGTCCAGGCAATGAGAAACTTAATTCATCATAAGCACAAAACAAATGAAGCTCTGTCACCTAAAACTGTGCCCTGTCATGGTTGTTTTTCTTGTCACGGATAGCACTCTCAGCACTATAACCCCAGGTGCCAAAATTTTTCTTTTTTTTCTTTTTTTTCACGAAGCAGAGCACAGAAATAGGAACCACACAAAGTTTCACCTCAATCTGATGTAAGGTGTGGCCTACAGAAAATGATGAATGTGTTGTAAATTCTGTGATGAAATTTCGGAGCTCAAGTACTGAACTTTCCAGGCCGAATTTGGGAAAAATAAATTCGCCAAACCCAGCAAAGCTGGAAGTTTTGGATGCACAATTCAATTTCACCCAATTTGAAAAAAAAATTCGCCTAATTTTGAGTCCGTATGAGAAAGTTACGGCCGTTTGAAGGAGGGCCTCCGAGTTATGGTTGCTGTGGAGGCCGAAACGAAATCGGGTGGAGGAAATTGGGGGCGGAAGCTCGGGGAAAGGTGGGGGATGGTGCTGGGTGATCACGAGACGCGATGGATGACTCAAAAACAGAGGGTGGGATATGGGTGGGAAAACAAAAGTTGACGGCTAGGGTTTGTATGAGAGGTAGCGGAAGCAAGACAACCCGAAACAAAACACGATCTAAACCAGCAACACAACTCAACTAAGGACACAAACTCAACACTACGGACTCTGAAATCAAATTGTGCAAAAGGCTAAATGAGATTTGGGATAGGAAACAACCTATGACTACAAATTTTTTTGTAGGGCTTTTTCTTGGACTCTAGGATGAAACCGAAAACAACAAAGGTAGGGTAAACTCGAACCTGAAGGAACACCTGAAGCTCTGATTACCACTTGGTAGGAACGAGGTCCCTATCTTCCAATAGGTTCTGGATATGTTCGATTTAGTGGAGGTGCGACACAAATCGATCCGGCTTCCGAACAACACGTTCCGAACCCCACAATCGCAGCACCACGCCTCCTCAGGTTATCAACCGTGCGTAGCCTGGTTGACCTCGCCAAGAAGGTTAATCCTCGCCTGCGAATCGAAGAACACAAGCAAGAACAAGGAAGAACACAACTAAATTGCAGATGTATTGATTTAGCACTCGAAAGTTGGGGTCTCACAAACCGATGAACGGCGAAACTGTTCAAATACAGAATAATCTAAGCAAAACCCAAACCCTAATGATGGGGGGTGGCAGCTGGATATAGAGGAGTGAGGGGTGTGCAAAACCCCTGGACGCGCCCTAATGGGCTCCAACACGATACAAAGCCGAACGGCCCAAAAGACGGTGGCACAGCACCCTGACAGATTCTGAACACCCAATTGTTTTGACAATTCCCGTTGACTCAGAAGGAATTTTGACATGGGACCAGAGCCATTGGAAAGGTTACCTTCTCAGCTTTCCATCCATATGTAGAATTTCCAAAACGAGGCCCGGATGCGATCTGGGCGTCCATTTTAGTGTGGCCTGGTCCTGGACTCCGAATTGGATTCGAAGTCGGCTTGAGTTGGGCCTCCAGCATGATTCGACCGCCCTTGCTGGACTTGTGCACCTCGTAGCCCTTCTCCAAGTACTTCCTGATCCTCTCCATGGTTCCTAATCATAATTAAATCATTAGGTAGCAATCGATTCTCACATGAAAAAAAGAAGTACTTAGGAACGAGCTCACCTGTAAATTCAATTGTCGGGCGCGAGCTCTAGTGATTGGTCCTTGAATGTCAAGTGGAGGAGTGTTGTGTGTATCCGAAGAAGTGATGTCCTCATCATATTCCTTTCCATGTAATCACTCTAAGGCTTCGAAAGCACAGCGTGTGGAGAGCATCAAAATGAAAAATCGGTTCCCCATCCTCATGTCTCACTGGTATTATCATTTGATCCGTGGTGTATTTGTTACTACTACCATGGTGTAAAGCATCATTATCAAATTCCCAAGGTCGACCCAATAAAAGAGAGCATGCTTGCATGGGAACCACATCACAATCAACATGATCAGCATAACCACCAATGGAAAAATGGACTCGGCATGTTTGCGTTACCTTAGCTTTTCCGGAGTCATTTAACCACTAAATATGGTATGGATGTGGATGCGGTCGCGTGGTCAAGCCAAGCTTCTTGACCAAGTCAGAACTCACCAAGTTGTTGCAGCTTCCTCCATCAATGATGACACGTGCGCGCCGGTTCTTGATTGCGAAGAAAGTCTGAAACAAATTATGGCGTTGAAGCTTATCGGGTTGTTGTACCTGTGTGCTGAGGACTCGCTACACAATGATGCTCCGTAGCGTCTCTGTGGATGCCCCACCAAGGACTAGATAGTGATGACCTAGATCATCACAGACGGCCACAGCTTTACCACGGAAAGCCAAGGCCATGGTTGGAGATAAGGTGAGAAGGCTAGTTTACAAAAGCACTGAAGCAGATGTAGGAGTTTCCCTGTAATGGCAATAGGCAAACTGCTCCAAGAGTGGAGTACTACTAAACTGAACATCACTTGAGTTGGAGAGTCATTGCCAGCCCCACTGATGAAAACGACCCCAAGAAGAAATTTCTTCCGTTCTGCCGACCAATTGTGGAAATTGGCACCAAGATTTATCAGTCCCCTTGACAGGCTGATAAGTGATGACCCAATACTTTCTCAGTGACCCAATCCCCCTCTTTCTATGGAACTTCCAGCCACTCCAGGGACCACCGAGAAAGACTGATTTATTGTATTTGCGTTATTATGCACTCTGCAAGGGTTAGTACTAGTACAAATGTTAACAATTAGCAAGTATGATAACATTCAAATACAAGCAGTTGACTGTTACTTCTTTGCCAGTATCTTACCAGTCAGTGGATTTTTTTATTTTTTTATAAAAGAAACAATTCCTGGAACTCCTTGTACTCCTTATACTAATATGAGCATTCTGCAGCATTTGGAATTTGGATTGATTGCTGCTGCAAATCTCTCTTTGTTGGCACAGAACAGAGCGCTCGGACCACGAAGTAGATAAACTAGGATAGAAAGGGGAAATAGAGATTTTCTGGGCGACGAGGAGTGGGTCGAGAATGGCATAAGCGTGATTGCGAAATCATCCGCGGTTCCAGACATGAGCCGTTCACGGCCATTGGGAATTTGAGCTTAATAAGGTTTGCAAAGCGGCTAGGCACACTACTACAGAAAAGGTCTGTGATAGCTGATAATCACAGACGGTTTTTAAGTAAAAACCGTCTGTGATATCTAGTTATCACAGACGATTTTTAAATATAAAACCGTTTGTGATATATCACCTATCACAGACGGTTTTTAGCTGAAAACCGTCTGTGATATATCACCTATCACAGACGGTTTTCAGTTAAAAACCATCTGTGATATTCCTTTCTACCCCTAAATCTATCCCTGTTTATTGGCTAGCCTCAGGAAATGCTAGCCATGCCCTCTGAAACAAGCAGATATACATACAATGTCTGACAAACATACAACATTCAATTCACATACAAACATACAACATCCAATTCACATCGCACTTCATTTGACGAACATAAAACATCCATTTGACAAACATAAAACATCAATTTTGCAAATCAATTAATTGAAATGAAATAACATATCCATTAACAAATATACAATTACAAAAGATGTACGTTGCATTTCCACTTAGATGGTAACATTGCATTTTTTTTATTGCTCTATCACTCCGGAATCGAGGTCTCGCGAAAGGAACATAGTCATACTCAACGAACTTTGTCAGGCTGCACAAGCAATACTTGGATGGTGCATGATTGCCATTCAAGTATTGCTTGTGCAGCCTGACAAAGTTCATTGAGTATGCACTGTTCCTTTCGCAAGACCTCGATTCCGGAGTGATCAGAGCAATAAAAAATCATGGTGCGCAGTGGAACTTTCCAGCTGGGTTTATGACGTTAGCCACCAGAAAGTACGCCATCTCTCCTCGAATGTGTGAAAGGTCAGGCTGTTTCAATGCAGTTGACGGGATGAACGCAACCTGTCGATAGGAATATCAATGTGCGTATATATATATAACGTGATAAGTATGAAGTAATTATGGGAAGATTGACAAACCTTGAATATGGTGGCAAATGTAGAATCCACATGTGTTGCCCTGCGACTGCTGGTGGCACTGCAAAAAATGCAATGTGTTAATTCAAGAGGCATTACTACCAACTGTTGCATAGGATTGATTAATGTGTAATAGCAAATACCTTAAAATCTCGAGCATGTGTCAGGCCTTTAGCCCCTTACTTCGAGACACCTCCCATTGCAATGTACATCGCGAACGCCCTGCGTGATTCGAAAAAGTTAACCTCAGTCATTCATAAGGAAAGAAAAAGTACAATATAGGTATATATGGAGAAAATGTACTTACCTATCGAGTACTTGGCTGACAACTGTAAAGTCCATTTTATTCTTACTTAGGGAATCAAGGTAATATAGCTTGTTTCATTTTGGTACAATTACTATTAAAATCCAATGATAGTTCTGATGGAAGGGCATAAGTACATATTCCTTGATCTCTTCCCGTAGCCGTGCGTCACGCTCGGCTTTGTTTCTCTTCCTGCGCCGATACATTTCGGAGTCATCTTGGAAACCATGTTTCCAAGGAACGTAAAGCCCAAGGCCTCTCGTACGGCCCGGGTGCTCCTTGTTTCCCAGGACCATGTTTCAATGCAGATGTAGAGATGGGCGCAGCCTGTCGATAGGAATATCAATGCGCGTACATATATAACCTGACAAGTATGAAATAAATGTGGGAAGATTGACAAACCTTAGAATTGGTGAACTTCGAGGAATCGAGGAGTAGTCTCATATTATGGCACACGTAGAATCCGCACGTGTTGCCCGGCTGCTGCTGGTGGCATTGCAAAAAAATAGAATGTGTTAAATCAAGAGGCATTACTACTAAGTGTTGTATAGGATTAATTAATGTATAGCTAGCGAATACCCGAAAATTGCAAACATGTTTCAAGGGCTTGCCCCCTGTCGTCGAGGCACATGTTTGTGCAACATATGTGACGAACAACCTTCGTTATTCGAAAAAATTAGATTAGTCATTCGGAAGGAAGGAAAGAGTACAATGTACAATGTACTTACCTACCGAGTATTTGGGTGATAGATGTGTACTTGGATTTGTTCTTACTTAGAGAATCAAGGTATATAGCCTTGTTCCATTTTGGTACAATTACAATTAAAATCTAATGGAAGTGCTCATTATATGGCATAAGAACAAATTCCTTATCGTGGTGAGTCAGTAGTGTTGATGTAATATAGCTCTCGACGAAGGATGCATTCTCGTTGATGGTATCAACGGAGACCAAGCGTGGGTCCAGGAAACCAATTGGTGATTTCGATGATCTAGCTTGGGTCAGCATGAATCTATATATAGACACAGAAAAGCAACAAATTGTGACATATATCGGTATTACATGAACAGAGACTGTGATTGTACAGACTTACAGCGTCCAGCATCGAACGAGTGAGACGTCGAGAGCGTTGAGCGTGAAAAGACCAAATATATCGTCAAAGGTCACCACGAAGACACATTCCTGAAATTCGTGCTGGAAATGATCCCGTCTGAATTTGACAGTGATACCTGAGCGCCGTTCTGCTTCTGGCTTATTGGACTATTCCATATACCAAGCGTGTAATGTTTGGCAACCAAGTCCTAGGGTTACGAGGTGCTCTTCCGGGATTATCATCAGCTCGCCTAGCACGAATTTGTGGGCCAATGGCAGGTACGGGATATCATCATCATGCTTCGTCTTTGATTTGCCCTGGCCACTGCCTCGACTATAGGTCGACTTTATGGTAGTCGACTGTAATGGTAGCACTAGTGCAAGTTGCTTTGGCGAGAATAGCACCCGTGGAGATAGCACCGGTGCAAGTAGCTCTGGTTCGCACTGCCCTTGTGGAGATAGCACCAGTGCATTTAGCTCTGGTTCGCACTGCCCTTCTGGTCCGGCCACCGGTGCAGAAGCCTCTAGGGAGATGTCGCTTTTGGGCCACTGGATGAATGTTCCAATGGCCTGCCCTAGAGTCATGATCTCATCGTTGGGGGGGCTTCGGTAGCGGGACTATCTCAAAATTAACATGCACACCATCCACATTAACTTTTGCGTAGCCTGGGACTAAAGCTTGACCATGCACTATGGCCCCGATAGCAGACGGATATGCCTGGCCCCAAGCAGCGTACAAGGGAACGGAGGCATATCTCACTTGGAGCCTGCACTTCGTAGGCTCCTAAAAAACGATACAAAATTAGCTACTCCAATAGGCCTATCAATGGAGCAAGCATTCGAGAGATAATAATTATTACCTAGATGTCGTCCACAGGAAATCTGGCCTCGCTTTCCGTCGGATTGGACGCGCAACTACTCGGACGGTTGTGCGGGCTAGCTAGCACAAGAGCGGCGGTGGCCTGCTGACTTTCTGTATGTTTCCGCACCTCATCTCTGACTACATCAGCCAGCTCACCTATTAGCTCCTCTCTAAGAGATGCCTTGATCTCTTCTCGTAGCCGCTCCTCACGCTCGGCTTTGGTTCTCTTCCTACGCCGATACATTTCGGAGTCATCTTGGAAACCATATTTCCAAGGAACGTAAAGCCCAAGGCCTCTCGTACGGCCCGGGTGCTCCTTGTTTCCCAGGGCCGCAGAGAGAATATCATTCTCCCTTGATCTCTGGAATGATCCCAGGGTAGATTCAAAACTCAGCTCTTCCTGCAAGAGCACGACATGTCATTTCACTGCGTACGATGTTGTGGAGTAATTACAAGCTACGTAGTTCGATTAATATCTTACCAGGCGCTGGGACACTTGCTGGTCTGCAGGGTTTCGAAAGGAGATGTCCCTCGATGTCGTTGTAGATGACCTTGCTCTAATCAAATTTCGAGCGCGGTCATCCCGGATATTGGAAAATGGCGGGCCGATGTCCTGTTGGGTTGCCAGTTCATCCTCCCTCCTCCACTATGGGATTTTACCCGCATACCCAGCTGTGCCAAGTCTGTGGGGGTGTGTGTTTTTTGCCTGGAGGGCCTTGTGCGCCGCACTTGTACTTTTGAAATCTTCGGTCGTCTTCGAAGCCTTGAACTCTTCCCATTGTGGTTCCAGGAATGGGCATTTATGAAAGGGCATTTTGTCCTCCTCCACGTAGTCCTTGACAAGCTTGCTCTTGAAGTTCTTCCATGCTTTGCATGCCCCTAGTAAGGCTTGTCGTTGCACGGCATCTTGGTGTTCTTCTGGGATCTCGAACGATGCCAAAATTTCTGTCAGCAGCTCTCTTTTCCAAGTCGCAGGCACATCTTTCCACGAATTGAATGTGATCTCAATTCGTTCTCGTGCAACTATTCTGATCATGCTTCTACATGCGCTTACTGCTTTGCGAGGAAGGAGAGGGACCCCAGATACATCGACTTGTGTGAATGTTCACCACTAATCAAACACAGGAAACAGCAATCTACAACTTTCGGTGTGAATGTTCACAGTCACTGAAGAAATAGTTTGAAGTCACAGACTAAACATGCAGCATCTAATATAAAAGGAAACTCCTCTAAGACAACTAGAGTACTGCACAACAAGGACTTAAGTGCACATGAACAAACCTAACCGGCCGAAAGTCTGCATGGATATAGACAGTAGAAGACTAATCACTAGAGCTCAAAATCCTTATCTCGTTATCAAGATCTATTCAGCCTTTGATTAGTTCATCACAGAGCAATCACCAAACCCACAAACATAGTCTTTGAAGTTGACAGATGAGGCGGCGGCGAAAATTACAGATGCGAGGAGGCGGCGGCGAGGGCTCGGGGAGGCGGCGGCGAGGGCTCAAGGAGGCGGCGGCGAGGGCTCGGGGAGGCGACCGGCGAGGGCTCGAGGAAGGCGGCGGCGACGGCTCGGGGAGGTGGCGGCGACGGCTCGAGGAGGCGGCCAGCGAGGGCTCGAGGGAGGCAGATCAGGATTTAGATGTAGAATAACTGCAGAATACACGAAAAACCCTAGCCAGAGGGTATATATAGGGAATTATTACAGACGGTTCTACACTTAGAATCGTCTGTGATATCAATATCACAGACGGTTCTAAGTTTAGAACCGTCTGTGATAATCCAACTATCACAGACAATTCTTTTTTAGAACCGTCTGAGATAGTAGGTTTATCACAGACAGTTCTAAACTTAGAACTGTCTGTGATATTGATATCACAGACGGTTCTAAGTGTAGAACCGTCTGTGATAAGCCTTTGCCCGATTGTAGTGATTCATGATCAACCGCCAACATTTACAGTTGTGACATGGCAAGGATATGACATAAATGGGTACACATTCTATACACAGTCTCAGAATGTAAAGAGCACTAACCAGAACAGCGGTGTCCGCATAGATGTGTTCAGTACCGATGGGTCGAGAAACTCATACTATGGGTTTATAGAAGAGATTTGGGAGCTCGACTATGTGGTTTTCAAGATCCCCTTATTTCACTGTCGTTGGGTGCATCTCCCACAGGTGAAGGTTGACAAGTACGGTGTCACTACCGTGGACCTCCAACGTGTCGGGTACAAAGACGAACCATTCGTACTCGCCAACCAAGTTGTTCAAGTTTTCTATGTAACCGACCCAGGAAATAAGAAACGCCATGTAGTTCTTCATGGAAAAAGGAGAATTGTCGAAGTAGAGAATGTAGTGGACGAGGAAGAATACAATCAATTTGACGAGTTACCTCCTTTTGGAAATGGCATAAGGGTCGACGACGAACAACGTGACGAAAATAGTTATGTACGCATTGATCATCATGAATGGCTAATTTTTAAAGGAAATAAGCAAGTAGAATGAGAATGTGCGATATATATGTGGGCATTTGCATATATGTATATAACAATGCATGTGTGTGATGTATATGTGAATTGGCATTTATGTATACAACAATGCATGTGTACTGTGTGATGTATATGTGAATTGGCATTTATTTATACAACAATGCATGTGTGTGATGTATATGTGAATTGGCATATATTTATACAACAATGCATGTGTGTGATGTATTTGTGAATTTGCATTTATGTATATGTGAAAATGTGTGAAGAATTTGCATTTATGAATGCAGCTGGTTGGTGTTGTATATGAATGCAGCTGGTTGGTGTTTGTCTTAATAACTACAGTCGGGGGCAAAGGCTTATCACAGACGGTTCTAAAGTTAGAACCGTCTGTGATATGAACTATCACAGACAGTTCTAAATTTAGAAACGTCTGTGATATTGATATCACAGACGGTTCTAAGTGTAAAACCGTCTGTAATAAGCCTCCCTATATATACCCTCTGGCTAGGGTTTTCCTTGTATGCTGCAATTATAGATCTAAATATCGCTGCTCTGCCGATCTGTCTCCACGGACCTCTGTCGCCGCCGCCGTCGCCGCTGCCTGCTCTCACCTCCGTCGCCGCCGTCGCCCTCCTCCTCCCTCGAGCCCGTCATCGGTGCCTCCTCGCTTCTCCGTCGCCGCTGCCTCCTCTCACCTCCATCGTCGCCGTCGCCCTCCTCCTCCCTCGGGGCCGTCGCCACTGCCTCCTCGCTCCTCCGTCGCCACCGTCGCCTCCCCCGAGCCCCTCGCCGGCCGCCTCCCCGAGCCCCTCTCTGTCCATGCCGCCGTCGTCGTATAAGGCAAGGATCCAAAGATCTACACATTGTGTTAACATTTGGAATATATTGTGTCAAATGATCTTGTTTACTGCACATTGTGTTAACATTTGGAATATATTGTGTCAAATGATCTTGTTTACTGCACATTGTGTTAACATTTGGAATATATTGTGTCAAATGATCATGTTTACTGCACATTGTGTTAACATTTGGAATATATTGTGTCAAATGATCTTGTTTACTGCACATTGTGTTAACATTTGGAATATATTGTGTCAAATGATCTTGTTTATTGCACATTGTGTTAACATTTGGAATATATTGTGTCAAATGATCTTGTTTACTGCAGTAGCATAGTTTGCTGTTTGGTTTATTTTGTAATGTTCATTTCTTTTAGTAAATTGTCTTTTGCTTGTTGTGAGTATTAGTATATAGTGTTAGCAACTAAAGTAGGTGCTAAGATTGGCACATCACCCCCTCTCTCTGTCCACATCACCCCCTCCCTTCTCCCCCTCCCCTCTACTCCTCTCCTCTCTTCCTAACATTGAGCATCATGTTTCACTTTTTTTGCTTCCTCATCTTATCCTAATAGACCCACAAAATGAGCAACATGTCACCCGCGCATTCTTCAACATTATCGCCGGATGTGTCCCCTCCAAAATCACAACGCCGAGGAAGAGGGCTATCGAAGAAGCCTGAGGGCCGATTTACCATCACATCAGTCGATGGATCTGGGACCCCTCTCTTTCCTCCCAAAGCAGTAAGCGTATTCCGAAGCATGGTCGAAATAGTTGCATAAGAACGAATTGAGATCACATTCAGTTCGTGGAAGAGCGTGCTTGACATTCAGAAACGTGAGCTGCTGACCGAAATTTTGGCATCGTTCGAGATCCCAGAAGAACACCAAGACGCCGTGCAACGACAAACCTTGCTAGCTGCGTGCAAAGCATGGAAGAACTTCAAGAGCACGCTTGTCAACAAATACGTGGAGACGGACGAAATGCCCTTTCATAAATACCCATTCCTGGAACCACAATGGGAACAGTTCAAGGCGATGAAGACGACTGAAGATTTCAAAAGTACAAGTGCGGCGCACAAGGCCCTCCAGGCAAAACACACACACCCCCACAGACTTGGCACAGCTGGGTATGCGGGTAAAATCCCATAGTAGAGGAGGGAGGATGAACTGGCAACCCAACAGGACATCGGCCCGCCATTTTCCAATATCCGGGATGACCGCGCTCGAAATTGGATTAGAGCAAGGTCATCTACAACGACATCGAGGGACGTCTCCTTTCGAAACCCTGCAGACCAGCAAGTGTCCCAGCGCCTGGTAAGATATCGATCGAACTAAGTAGCTTGTAATTACTCCACAACTTCGTACGAAGTGAAATGACATGTCGTGCTCTTGCAGGAAGAGCTGAGTTTTGAATCTACCCTGGGATCATTCCAGGGAACAAGGGAGAATGATATTCTCTCTGCGGCCCTGGGAAACAAGGAGCACCCGGGCCGTACGAGAGGCCTTGGGCTTTACGTTCCTTGGAAATATGGTTTCCAAGATGACTCCGAAATGTATCGGCGTAGGAAGAGAACCAAAGCCGAGCGTGAGGAGCGGCTACGAGAAGAGATCAAGGCATCTCTTAGAGAGGAGCTAATAGGTGAGCTGGCTGATGTAGTCAGAGATGAGGTGCGGAAACATACAGAAAGTCAGCAGGCCACCGCCGCTCTTGTGCTAGCTAGCCCGCACAACCGTCCGAGTAGTTGCGCGTCCAATCCGACGGAAAGCGAGGCCAGATTTCCTGTGGACGACATCTAGGTAATAATTATTATCTCTCGAATGCTTGCTCCATTGATAGGCCTATTGGAGTAGCTAATTTTGTATCGTTTTTTAGGAGCCTACGAAGTGCAGGCTCCAAGTGAGATATGCCTCCGTTCCCTTGTACGCTGCTTGGGGCCAGGCATATCCGTCTGCTATCGGGGCCATAGTGCATGGTCAAGCTTTAGTCCCAGGCTACGCAAAAGTTAATGTGGATGGTGTGCATGTTAATTTTGAGATAGTCCCGCTACCGAAGCCCCCCCAACGATGAGATCATGACTCTAGGGCAGGCCATTGGAACATTCATCCAGTGGCCCAAAAGCGACATCTCCCTAGAGGCTTCTGCACCGGTGGCCGGACCAGAAGGGCAGTGCGAACCAGAGCTAAATGCACTGGTGCTATCTCCACAAGGGCAGTGCGAACCAGAGCTACTTGCACCGGTGCTATCTCCACGGGTGCTATTCTCGCCAAAGCAACTTGCACTAGTGCTACCATTACAGTCGACTACCATAAAGTCGACCTATAGTCGAGGCAGTGGCCAGGGCAAATCAAAGACGAAGCATGATGATGATATCCCGTACCTGCCATTGGCCCACAAATTCGTGCTAGGCGAGCTGATGATAATCCCGGAAGAGCACCTCGTAACCCTAGGACTTGGTTGCCAAACATTACACGCTTGGTATATGGAATAGTCCAATAAGCCAGAAGCAGAACGGCGCTCAGGTATCACTGTCAAATTCAGACGGGATCATTTCCAGCACGAATTTCAGGAATGTGTCTTCGTGGTGACCTTTGACGATATATTTGGTCTTTTCACGCTCAACGCTCTCGACGTCTCACTCGTTCGATGCTGGACGCTGTAAGTCTGTACAATCACAGTCTCTGTTCATGTAATACCGATATATGTCACAATTTGTTGCTTTTCTGTGTCTATATATAGATTCATGCTGACCCAAGCTAGATCATCGAAATCACCAATTGGTTTCCTGGACCCACGCTTGGTCTCCGTTGATACCATCAACGAGAATGCATCCTTCGTCGAGAGCTATATTACATCAACACTACTGACTCACCACGATAAGGAATTTGTTCTTATGCCATATAATGAGCACTTCCATTAGATTTTAATTGTAATTGTACCAAAATGGAACAAGGCTATATACCTTGATTCTCTAAGTAAGAACAAATCCAAGTACACATCTATCACCCAAATACTCGGTAGGTAAGTACATTGTACATTGTACTCTTTCCTTCCTTCCGAATGACTAATCTAATTTTTTCGAATAACGAAGGTTGTTCGTCACATATGTTGCACAAACATATGCCTCGACGACAGGGGGCAAGCCCTTGAAACATGTTTGCAATTTTCGGGTATTCGCTAGCTATACATTAATTAATCCTATACAACACTTAGTAGTAATGCCTCTTGATTTAACACATTCTATTTTTTTGCAATGCCACCAGCAGCAGCCGGGCAACACGTGCGGATTCTACGTGTGCCATAATATGAGACTACTCCTCGATTCCTCGAAGTTCACCAATTCTAAGGTTTGTCAATCTTCCCACATTTATTTCATACTTGTCAGGTTATATATGTACGCGCATTGATATTCCTATCGACAGGCTGCGCCCATCTCTACATCTGCATTGAAACAGCCGGACCTTGCACAAATTCAAGGAGAGTGTGCTTAGTTTTTGTGGTCTAAAGTCATAAGACCAGATGGAGAGTTCCACTGCGTACAATGATTTTTTTATTGCTCTTATCACTCCGGAATCAAGGTCTCGCGAAAGGAACGGATTCATAATCAACGAACTTGTCGGCTGCACAAGTAATACTTGAATGGCAATCATGCACCATCTAAGTATAGCTTGTGCAATCTGACAAGTTCGTTGATTATGGATCAGTTCCTTTCACGAGATCTCGATTCTGGAGTGATAGAGCAATAAAAAATGCAATGTTACCATCTAAGTGCAAATGCAGTGTAGATCTTTTGTAATTGTGTATTTGTTAATGGAAATTTTATTTCATTTCAATTAATTGATTTGCGAAATGGATGCTTTATGTTTGTGAAATGAAGTGCGATGTGAATTCAATGTTTTATGTTTGTGAAATGAATTGAGATGTGAATTGGATATTTTATGTTTCTGAAATGAATTGAGATGTGAATTGTATGTATACATGTACATCTTTATCTGTTTGTTTCAGTGGGCATGGCTAGCATTTTCTGAGGCTAGCCAATAAACAGAAATAGATTTAGGGGTAGAAAAGAAAATCACAGATGGTTTTTAGTTACAAACCGTCTGTGATAGGTGATAATCACAGACGGTTTGTAAGTAAAAACCGTCTGTGATATTGATATATCACAGACGGTTCGACAACCGTCTGTAATAACATTCGATTATCACTGACCCATAAATTCATACGGTTCAGAAAATCGTCTGTGATGACGTTTCTGAATCATCTGTAATACGGTTTTCTGTAGTAGTGTACTTGCCTTTTTAGTCATGAGGAATGGGTTAACTCGGAGATGACACCAACCCCGACGCTACTCTTCCTATAGTAAATACTCAATCACAACAACAAGCTATAATAGTACCAAATCAATAATTAAGCAACATCGCTCCTACACGCTTTCCAATTATGCAAAACTCCCCTTTACCGGATAGTGTCCCCTAGTGTCCTCGTATTAAAAATAGCATAACTTTTGGCTCCTAAGTCCTAACATGGCAAACCATTCAGTTTTGAAATCTACATAAGATTTTCTATAATTTCTTAGTTAGCCACAAACCTTGATTAAACCATTTTACCCTAGGTTCTTAACCCCGAAGACAGTTCTCGAGAGGTTGTACAACTTTATCCACATAAGATAATCAATTATACTGCTAGCAGCTTCATGCTTCCTTTGGCGTGTGATTGTAATACCCCAAAAATTAAATCGGGAGAGAATAATTAAATCGGGAGAGAATAATTAAAATCGGGAGAATATTTCTTTTAGCAAAGCGATTGAACAGGAGAAAGAGGTGTTTTAATGTAATACTCCAATTTATTCTACGAAAGAAAGCGTTCAAAAGAGAAATTAGACAAAAAAAGGGGGTTTCTGCAGTTTTTCGGCAACTTGGGCCTTGGGCCTTGGCCCAGGAGGCCCATGAGGGGTCGGCCACCAATAAAAGGAAGGGGGAAAACCCTAGGTACACTGTAGCTACAGTGCGCCGCACTGTAGCACGGCTACTGTAGCACACCTCTCCTCCATGGTGGTGCCCCCCTCCATTGGTGCCTCCCTTCCTCGCCGTCGGTGCTCCCTGCTGCCGATCCAGTGAAGAAAGGAGAGGAGATCAACTTCGTGGGGAGAGTTCATCATCTTGCTGTGATTCTACAAGGGTAACGTCGCGTGTTCTTCGTTGTTTGATGCGTAGTAGTTGCGGTTGATGTCGTTTGGTAGATTGATTTGCGTCGGTTTAATAGATCGCATTCTGTCTAGATTATTGCGCGGTCAGTTTCGTGTGTTTAGAGGCCGATTTAGGAGTTTTGGTCTCCTAGAGTTATTTAGATAATGTTCTTAGCTTTCAGTGGCCGCCAAGAACGCCAAAATCCGATTAACGGTTAGAAAGTTATGAATTGTTTAGTGCCGCTGTCTGGTTAATCTGTCAACATCCTGATAGTCTGTAGAAAACTGAGTTAATCTATTAGTTAAAGACGAAATCAGAGGATCTCAATATAACGAATATTGTAGGTAATTGTCTTAGCTTTCCAGAAAGTCCAAGAACTCGTGATTCGGACACTCGTACAGGAAGTTATGGTGTTTTTAGTGCTCTGTCCAGAGAGCCTGACGAGAATTGGATGTTTTAAGAAAACAGGATGGTGCGGGTATATTATGACCGAATCAGGAAGGCTCAACAACTAGGTTTAGTTAGATAATTTAATTATCTTTCCAAAAAGTCTGAGAACATCCTATTCGGACTTCTGTACCAATAGATATGAATTTTTGAAGTTGACTGTCCGTAGTGGGGGACAGGATGGCCGAAAGGATTTGGGGCTTTGAATCAAACTAGCATGTTGGGTTAGTTTGGGGGAGTTTTTATTTAATCTAAAGACTTGCCACTGTTGTCTTAGCAATCATTATAATTATTATTCAGGAGGAGGACGGATTCCAGGGGCCGCGCCTTCTGATCATTCTCCGTTTTCTCGGGGTTAAGGCAAGTATAATGATGGTTTAAATTTTGTAGCGTGGATTGTTGCTGTTTGTTGGTGTGTAGATGTTTGATCCATGTTATGAGAATTTGTGGACTTGATGATGTTAGTGATATGTTGATATTGTTTATGCTCGATTGCAAGTGAAAGAGTTCATGAGAATTTCTGATGCATAGATGTTGTGAATGCACGTTTATTTGTTAAGACATTCACATTTGTGCATCATGCTGATTTATTGAAGTCTTGGTCACGAGATGACCAAGCGTCGAGGTCCCCGTCATGTTGATGACGTGACGGGCTAAAGGTCCCCATACTTGAGGAGTATGGGCAATTGGTCCCTGTACCAGAGGGTACAGGCATGGGTGTGCATTGACGGATGCACACTCCGCATTACCGGTAAAATGCGCAAGAGAAGAGATAAAGAGATTTTTTGATCATGTTGCATAGCATGTTTATTCATATGATTGATGGATGAATTTGTGAAGTGATGTTCACTTTTATCCTTGCTGCCATTATTTATATTTGCTGAGTCTTTGAACTCACTCTTGTTGTTGTTTGTTGTTGTGGTTGTTGTTTGTTTTTAGGTACCTACATGAGATCGGCATGCATGGGAATAAAGAGGGATTAGTTTTGATGCACATGCACGGTCTATTCACCATGGAAGGAAGAAAGAACATTAAACATTAACTGCTGAATAATTTAAGTGGTATTTGATTATTGTCAATCAGGTTCAATGTGTAATAAAGAATAGAACTTATTTGCTTTGATTCCGTTCTTTATCTAAGTAGTATGGTTATGAGTGCGATGGCGATCATAACCCAGTTTTGCTTATAAATGAACTTATTGCTTATTGGTATTCATATCAGTTGATTATGCTTGTTGAAACCTTTGATTTACTCAATAAACAAAGGAAGTTCTGTCGAAATTTTGTAAGATGAATATTAGTTTCCTTATTATGTTATTAGTTTGGTAGCATTCCAGGTCATTGATTGGCTGGGGTGTTACAGTTGGTATCAGAGCGGGCTTTAGGTCCGTGGTTAATAGAAAAATATTAAATTGACACACTGTGCACAGTAGGTGGGGTTGGGAATTACATTGCTTCCGCATTATCTGTTGTTATGTTGCATTTGTTGAGCAATTGTTGAATTGCCTCTGTCCTATCTTTCTTGTCGTTAAGCTATGAAATGATATGCTATGATATTCTATATCTATGAATCTATTCTATGATTACCATGAGATGATCATGTATAATTATATTTGATTATATTGTTTATGCGTGTCGGTAATGGTTGTTAAGAAGTGAAGGCCGTGGTTGTGGCTTTGGACTTTGTCAGGTTTTACCACCGTTCGTGGTAGACGAATAGAGTAGTTACCCCAAATACCATAGTTGCATGAGTTGAGCGTGAGTTGTTTTAGAAAGTTGTTTTCCTTCTTGACCTCAAATCTTGGCAAATTCTTGTTTTGTGGTGGATGATGATTTTCTCTTGGGTTCGTGGTTCATGGTAATGGTTGTGTTTCAATGGTCTCTAATGGTTCTCTGAAACAAGTATTATTTTTCGACTGTTGAGCTGTCTTTACTACTTGTGATCGTCCTCAATTGGCATTACTGATAATTCCATAGTTGTTTCTTCTTTCTCATTGGAAAAAGAATGACTCATGTATTCGTTTGAAAGTTTTGGTAATGAGAGTTTCTGTTGCAAGTTTGTTAACATGAGAAAACTTTGGCTCTATGTATTTCTTTTGGATTATTCCGAGTGATGAAGTTTAATGCATCTCTTTTCTGTTGGAAATTGCTAAAATCATTTTCTGATGCCTTGTTATGGTTAAATCAGAGATTGTAATCAAATAACTTGATATGGTATGGGTATCAAGTTGAGTCATTGGTATGGTGCATAATTAATATTAATTAGTAACCTTGGAAGTGAAATTGATTAGGATGATGTTGTCTTTTTCTAGTTCTTGATGAACGGTATATATGAGTAGTGATTGAGAGATATCAAGAAGTATGGAACCTTGATGAACTAGTCTGGTCATTAAAATTGTTTAGGTTGTTAAATTTGTTGGGTTCTTTGGTTCCCATGGATTAATTTAATTGTGTGGAAAGGAAAATTAGAGGGAATACCAGATTTACATATTCCCTAGTATGATTAGTTATTAGAATTGTGTACAATCGGTTGAATGGATTGAATATCGGTGGATCTAGAAATTATGGGAGGAGTTCTATGTAGTTCTTCTATGTAGGATGACGCGATGAATTTGGTTGTAGTGTTGTTGAGACTCTTGATCGATAGAAGATTTTGATTTTTTTGAAGTTTTAGTGTATTTTGTTGCCGAAATCCAATGTGAGGAGGAACAGTTGAATATGTGCTTGTTAATATCCATGTGATTTGGGAAGGAAAGTAGGTAGCAACTAGATTTCATAACGAAGCCAGTTGATAACAACAAGGGTTGTCATATAACTGTTGTGTGTTGAAGTTTGATAATGAGCATCGCTAAAAGTTGAACAGATATGATATAATAGGTGGCTTATGCCCACATGATTGTGAAATAATTGGATGAAATTGTGTCCTTGATGAAAGGGTTTTGGTAGGAGCTTTTCAATTGGGTAGTAGACCCCTTCTAAACTTAAGAAGTTGATGTAGTGATGTTGTATGATTTTGGTATACTCTCATTTTGAAGATGGGATGAAAAGGCAGTATGGAACAAATTGGTGAAACTTTGGGGGCTTTCTAATGGAATAGTTGATGATAAATATTCATGTTCAGAGTATATTATTCTTGATGTTAGTAAGATTATCTGCGAGAGATTGTGACTTGTGTGTGGTGATGATTCTTTTAGAAATAAAGAAATTTGATCGTCTTTCGTAACTTGGATTTTGTAGAAGTGTTTCGAGTTTTGCGATGGTGATCAATTGGATCGCTTGAGTTATGTGGTGATTGAGTTGCTTTGAGCAAAGTGACATGCTGAAAGATTTTATTGGTTCTTAAGTTGTTCCTACGATTTGGTCTTAAGAGCTTATCTTGTTTAAGCTGGCAAAGTGATGTAGTAATCACAGAAAATAACCTTCCTTGTTAAAGGAATGAGTCAAGTATAAGTAATTGAGCTTTAAGTCTCGTTTCGCATCTTGAAGTTTATTTGAGAGTGCTTAAACCTTATGCAGTTGTCCCATAAGAGTTTATCAATTTTCAAAGGGCATTACCTTCTTCTCATTTGTGGTTTGGTATTCGCTTTCAGTAGGGCTTGAGCCCTCGACTGTTGACTTTCCCTTATGTTTTCCGAGTACTTTGCCTAAGTGACTATTTTCCTTGGTCTTGTGTTCACTGCGGTGGCACATGTTTTCCTAGTTGGAATTTTTTTTTTGATTCCATTCGCTCTTTCTTTTGAGGAAGATTCAACCTATTCGTTCACCTGAGTCTTTTGAGGTGTTGAATAATTGTAGTTGTGAAACGTTGGGTTGTAAGTTATTCGATGAGCATTGGAGGATGAAATAATTTCGTAATATAGTTCTTTGAGAGAAGTCTATCTCAATGGAAGATTGTCTTATGGGGTTAAACTGATTGCATTGTTACAGCTAGTAGAACCTATAGTGATTGTGATCCAAGATCTTTTGTTCACTTCGGGTGGAACATTAGAATTACCGAGAGTATGAAAATCCTGATCAATTTTATAGAGTATAGCAATTTGGTAGTATTGCGAGATTGTGAAGGGTTATTCTTGATGATGTGGTTTAATGAGAGTGGGATTACAAGGTAATCGAATCGTCAATGGAATAATAGAAAATGTTGAGTAATGTCAAGAGTGATTTGGTTTTAAATGAGTAACCTTCTGAGAGTTATAATATTTGTAAAGGTAAACGGGTCAAGAAAATATTTTCATGATGATGTTAATAAGTGAGTATGTGGGAATTATGGATTTATAGGGATTTAATCTGAGGATTTCTCTATCCTTTATATGAGAAGTTAGTTGCAAGAGTCTTGGAGGTTAAATGTGGACTTTGCATTGTTATGCTAGAACTTTGAGTCGCCCAAAGATTATGTGTAGAGGAAGTAGAATAAGGGTGGATTGCGAACAGTGGGATGATCGTTGATAACACCCTTCTGATGTAGTACATGAGAGTGTGTGATGTGGAATCTGAAATGTTTGTTCTCAAAAAAAAAGGTTGAGGTGATATGATCGTGTGAGAGATCTAATTTGGGGATACTTTCTGAGTGCCATCTGTCAAATGAATTCTATCAGTAAAGGGAATCAGTTAGAGAATGTTTTGTGAAATCATCAGAGTCCCTCTTCAAAGGTGTAGACAAGGCATTTCGATTTGGGCTTGGCGTTGAGATCGCCAAATTAAGAGTAACAAGTTAGTGTGTTGTGCGATGATTGGGATTCCATAGCTTGAGGGAAATTTTGGTCCTAGAAGAGAAACTGTTAAATTGATGCTTCCTCAAGAAGTGAATTGTTTTCCTAATTTTCGTTTAAGTTCTATGCTGTTGAGCTTTGTCTTTCGCAAAGTTTAGCTTGGCTTTATATTGGTATGTGTGGTTCTTATCAGTTCAGAAAGAATAAAAGAAACGTTGGATTTGGTTATTCGAGTGATTTCTCCTTTGGCGGATGTGGTGCTTATTTGCAAATTTTCTAATTGGAAGGTGGAAAGATTTTCGTGATAAATCTTCGATTCTGAACTTGACTCTTTTTAGTACCGAGTTGGTAACACTTGGTTGCGATGATAGTCCTTCATTTTCAGTTGGGCTATGTCGGGTAAGAGTGTGTTTAAAGCGAGTTCTGTTGTGCGTCCCTCGTTAAAGGAGGCGATCTTTCTTTGGGTGAAAAAGTCCGCTTAATAGGTGGAACAAAAGTTCAGTGTTCTATGCACATGTTGCGTGGTTCGGTACCACTAGGGGGGTTGCCCCAAGGTACATTGGGTTGTTTTCGCTAGTTGGCAAAACGTTAGGACCGTAGTGAGTCCATGCGCGAAGTACACATCGTCTTGTTTGTCCCAGTGCTGAGTGAGTACCAGAGAGGTCCGAAGTTTCAAGTTTCGTGGGAGCTGCTGACCTTTGAGTAGCATCCTGTGCGTTGTTAGAGAGGTTAGAGCGAGTGCTGAGGCACAAGTCGTTGGTTTGTGTCAAGGTGCCTTTGTCCCATTAGCTCGAGAGGGAGGCGACTTGGGAATTGGAATCTCGCATGCGCGAGCTTTATCCAAAGTTTTTCACGGCAGGTACATAGTAATGTTAGTAAATCTTTTAGCAGTGGTTTTTTTTGGTGTTGAGGTTGAATAGAATTCGGGGTCGAATTCGGTTTAAGGAGGGTAGAATGTAATACCCCAAAAATTAAATCGGGAGAGAATAATTAAATCGGGAGAGAATAATTAAAATCGGGAGAATATTTCTTTTAGCAAAGCGATTGAACAGGAGAAAGAGGTGTTTTAATGTAATACTCCAATTTATTCTACGAAAGAAAGCGTTCAAAAGAGAAATTAGACAAAAAAAAGGGGGTTTCTGCAGTTTTTCGGCAACTTGGGCCTTGGGCCTTGGCCCAGGAGGCCCATGAGGGGTCGGCCACCAATAAAAGGAAGGGGGAAAACCCTAGGTACACTGTAGCTACAGTGCGCCGCACTGTAGCACGGCTACTGTAGCACACCTCTCCTCCATGGTGGTGCCCCCCTCCATTGGTGCCTCCCTTCCTCGCCGTCGGTGCTCCCTGCTGCCGATCCAGTGAAGAAAGGAGAGGAGATCAACTTCGTGGGGAGAGTTCATCATCTTGCTGTGATTCTACAAGGGTAACATCGCGTGTTCTTCGTTGTTTGATGCGTAGTAGTTGCGGTTGATGTCGTTTGGTAGATTGATTTGCGTCGGTTTAATAGATCGCATTCTGTCTAGATTATTGCGCGGTCAGTTTCGTGTGTTTAGAGGCCGATTTAGGAGTTTTGGTCTCCTAGAGTTATTTAGATAATGTTCTTAGCTTTCAGTGGCCGCCAAGAACGCCAAAATCCGATTAACGGTTAGAAAGTTATGAATTGTTTAGTGCCGCTGTCTGGTTAATCTGTCAACATCCTGATAGTCTGTAGAAAACTGAGTTAATCTATTAGTTAAAGACGAAATCAGAGGATCTCAATATAACGAATATTGTAGGTAATTGTCTTAGCTTTCCAGAAAGTCCAAGAACTCGTGATTCGGACACTCGTACAGGAAGTTATGGTGTTTTTAGTGCTCTGTCCAGAGAGCCTGACGAGAATTGGATGTTTTAAGAAAACAGGATGGTGCGGGTATATTATGACCGAATCAGGAAGGCTCAACAACTAGGTTTAGTTAGATAATTTAATTATCTTTCCAAAAAGTCTGAGAACATCCTATTCGGACTTCTGTACCAATAGATATGAATTTTTGAAGTTGACTGTCCGTAGTGGGGGACAGGATGGCCGAAAGGATTTGGGGCTTTGAATCAAACTAGCATGTTGGGTTAGTTTGGGGGAGTTTTTATTTAATCTAAAGACTTGCCACTGTTGTCTTAGCAATCATTATAATTATTATTCAGGAGGAGGACGGATTCCAGGGGCCGCGCCTTCTGATCATTCTCCGTTTTCTCGGGGTTAAGGCAAGTATAATGATGGTTTAAATTTTGTAGCGTGGATTGTTGCTGTTTGTTGGTGTGTAGATGTTTGATCCATGTTATGAGAATTTGTGGACTTGATGATGTTAGTGATATGTTGATATTGTTTATGCTCGATTGCAAGTGAAAGAGTTCATGAGAATTTCTGATGCATAGATGTTGTGAATGCACGTTTATTTGTTAAGACATTCACATTTGTGCATCATGCTGATTTATTGAAGTCTTGGTCACGAGATGACCAAGCGTCGAGGTCCCCGTCATGTTGATGACGTGACGGGCTAAAGGTCCCCATACTTGAGGAGTATGGGCAATTGGTCCCTGTACCAGAGGGTACAGGCATGGGTGTGCATTGACGGATGCACACTCCGCATTACCGGTAAAATGCGCAAGAGAAGAGATAAAGAGATTTTTTGATCATGTTGCATAGCATGTTTATTCATATGATTGATGGATGAATTTGTGAAGTGATGTTCACTTTTATCCTTGCTGCCATTATTTATATTTGCTGAGTCTTTGAACTCACTCTTGTTGTTGTTTGTTGTTGTGGTTGTTGTTTGTTTTTAGGTACCTACATGAGATCGGCATGCATGGGAATAAAGAGGGATTAGTTTTGATGCACATGCACGGTCTATTCACCATGGAAGGAAGAAAGAACATTAAACATTAACTGCTGAATAATTTAAGTGGTATTTGATTATTGTCAATCAGGTTCAATGTGTAATAAAGAATAGAACTTATTTGCTTTGATTCCGTTCTTTATCTAAGTAGTATGGTTATGAGTGCGATGGCGATCATAACCCAGTTTTGCTTATAAATGAACTTATTGCTTATTGGTATTCATATCAGTTGATTATGCTTGTTGAAACCTTTGATTTACTCAATAAACAAAGGAAGTTCTGTCGAAATTTTGTAAGATGAATATTAGTTTCCTTATTATGTTATTAGTTTGGTAGCATTCCAGGTCATTGATTGGCTGGGGTGTTACAGTGATGAAAGTGATTTTCATATAGCCTTTAGATCATCTAATCCTAATCTTGCACCAACTCGATGAATGGACAAGCCCTCACTTGGGTACCCTAAGTGAGCTGCATGACATACCTTCACTTGGAGTGTTCGTCCCCTAAGTGTGCATTCACCATTGTATTAGCAAGTTGTGGCCCCAACACCTTGGTGAAGGGAGCTCCTATGAGTAGACCTTCACTCAGAATGCCCTCACTAGATCTGCGTCTACCACAATACAAGGCTAGACCTAGACAACTTAATCAGCTAAAGCCAAAGCCCATATGGCACATGTGGTTGTACGGTGTGACGTAGATGTGCGGTAATAATGTGTGGTCCTTAATTGACCCGGGCGAGAATCTCCTCCTATCTACATGCGATGTTCCTCCTCACATTTGACAGTTTATCATATAACTCACCTGCATCCAAAAACTGGGTTATTTTATTTTATACCAAACTAATAGAAGTTCCTCCTCAGGTCTAACATTTTGAAACCTCCATGTCCATGCACAATTTTCCAAAATATCAAGCTTAGAGAAAGCTATTGCGTGGCAAAACATCTAGACCATATATCAATGTAATATTCCCAATTTAATAGTAGATAGTCTAAACCATGTCCTAGAGATTACAATAGTGAGGGTATCAAATTTGCAAGGAGGTACAATGCATACGAGCGGTTGTAACTGCTATTATCCACAGTATAACAATTTTAATAGAACATACACGCATGCGTAATAGATTTTGCAAACAACATATAATAATTGAAATATTAGTATTAACATGGTCAAAGAGGGTGCTTGCCTTGTTCTTGTTGCTCAGAGAATGTCTCGGGCACATTCTCAAAGTTGTTTAACGCGTCGTTGTCTAATCGAAAAAATCCAGATAAATGATAAAAATCTAGATAAATGCAAATAAGAGCCAAGTAAATTTAAATAAAATTTTTGTATATTCAAAATATAATAATTTTATAAGAATTTAGAAACAAAGATCACTAAATGTTGAGTTCGTATGCATAAGTTATAAGCGCTTGAGTTTTAGCTTGATATGAATCATCTCTTTTCGAGTGTTATAGTACTCTTTTCCGATCGACTATGGTACTCTTTTCAACTACGGTACTCCTTTCGACTACATTACTTTTTTGACTTCTCATACTCTATGATTGCTACAGTGCTTTCTTGGACTTCTAACACTCTTCGGCTACTACAGTGCTCTCTTCGACTTCTAATACACTCCAGCTGCTACAGTGCTCTTTACGATTTCTAACACTCTTCGGCCACTACATTGCTCTTGATGACTTCTTGACTCTTTGAGTGCTACAGTGCTCTTTACAACTTCTAACATACTTCAGCTACTACAGTGCTTTTTACAACTTCTAACACTCTCCGACTGCTACAGTGTTCTTCCGACTTCTAATACCCTTCGGCTGCTCGGTGTTCTTTCAACTTCTAATTCTCTTTAGCTGCTACAATGCTCCTTTTGATCACACATACTCTATAGAGTTCTTTTCGACCACACATACTTTAAAGTGCTCTTTTTGACTACACATATTCTATAGTGCTCTTTTCAAGTACACATACTCTATAGTGTTTTTTTACTATACATATTCTATAGTGCTCTTTTTGACTACACATACTCTAAAGTGTTCTTTCCGACTGCACATATTCTACAGTGTTCTTTCTCAGTACACATGTTCTACAGTGTTCATTTCGACTTCAACTGCTACAGTTCTCTTTTGGACTTTGACTACTTCAGTTCTCTTTCGACTTTGACTACTTTAGTTCTCTTTTTGACTTTGACTATTTTAGTTCTCTTTTTGACTTTGACTACTTTGGCTCTCTTTTTGATTTCAATTAGTTTAGTTCTCTTTTTGACTTTGACTACTTTGTCTCTCTTTTTAACTTCAACTATTTTAGCTCTCTTTTCGACTTTGACTACTTGAGCTCTCTTTTCAACTTCGACTACTTTAGCTCTCTTTTGACTTCAACTACTTTAGTTCTCTTTTTGACTTCAACTACTTCAGCTCTCTTTTTTACTTTGATTATGACAATACTCTCATTCACTCGACCACTTCAGTGCTCCTATCTCTCGGGAGAGCCATGGCTTGTCACCGTCAAGGGACTACTTGGCGAATGAGGAGTGAGCCAACATGGAGCCAAGACCTTGGCCCACACGCCTAGGCAAATTATCGAGGCCTGACTTAGAGGATAGGGCGGTCAGCGGCGAGGTCCTATGGCACCGGAGGCAGGGGAATGGCACTATGGGGCTATAAGCTATAGGGCTTGATTCAATGCTAGGGGAACTTCCATAGGGGAGGAGGAACTCACTGAAGGTGATGACACATTAAGGAGGAGCGGAGGAGGCTGGCGTCGAAGACCCTGTTGGCGGCGAAGAGGTGACCCATGACGGTATCAATTTCTAGCAATAGTGACGCTATAAAAGGGTGAGCATAAGCTTGCTTGCATGCATGCAGAGGTATGGGCGAATGAAATCGAGGCATGGCTCACTAGAGAGAGAGAGGAATCCTTACGGTAGTGTCCTGATAGGAGATGAAGGAGAAAGCTTAGCCCGAGTGGTTCACTGCATGAAAAGTCAATCAAATGAGTAGGGTGCATAAGGGAGAGTAAGGCACGTTGTGAAAGAGTTGGGGAGGAGAGAAGCTCACCGAAGTTGCTAGAGCACGGTGGTGTGCTTGTTGGTGTCGCGAACAACTTTGGTTTCTCGGTGTTTCAGTGAGCAAGATCTCAAGAAACGCATGCAAGAGACTAAGGGGGCAAGCTGAAGAGCAAAAGCATAGTTGGGGGGCTTTGTAGGTACGGGATGGCTAAGGGCAGAGTGTGAGTTCTCGCGAATGCAACCAAATGGTGTGGCTCGATTACTCGCCATGGAATGCGAGACGTAGAAGAAGACAATGGGGAAGAGATGTGTCGTGTTAAGGTGATAGGTAGGCAGGGGTTGGCAATAGCAGAGAGGAACGGTGGTGCGAAGACAGAAATCGGGGGTAGCACAACCATGGTGGAGTTGGTGCGGGTGCGCGGAGGTGGAAGATGAAATTTGCAAGTGGGCCACACTCGGTAGCGAGAGAGAAATGGCTAAGAGAGTTGGGTAATAGTTTTTTTAAACCTAGAAAACTTGCTCCAAAAATTATAAAATCTTTTATGGAGCCTCCTGACATAATGTGGATGATTGCGTAAATATTTTAGATTTTAATCTTCTCTTGATTTTTTTTAAAACAAATTGAGAAGGCTTCTGTTTGAATCTAAATACACTAATTTGATGTAAATAATTTTACATCTTGCTTTAATATTTATTTTAGTGCCAAGATTATACTTGTGAGCTTTATGGATGGTTTCCACCATACTTTATCTCATCCCACTTTTAACTATCTTTTCTAACATTTGAGTTGGATTCAATTCAATTTATATTTTTTGCATTTTTTATTTTTGAAAATAAAATTTTCCAAAGAAAATCCAATAAGGAGGTAAGGAAACAAAAATGCATTCAAAAAGTTTAAAATTTTTCTCATTTTTGCATGCCCTATAATTTGGGATGTTACATTAATTTGGCCATCTACCAAGTCAAATTAACAAATTTCTGCGACTACGTCCAGCAACAACCAATTTCTGGACAGTAGCCTTCCTACAGCCATAACATCTAATCTACTCCACCAAAATTTGTGTTGTTGGACTTTACAAAATCCTTAGACAATTATCTACAACTTTCATGTACAGCAAAAATCCTAGTTCTGCATGCTACTATTTTTAATCTAGGTTTTTCTACAACATCATTAATTAACGATGACTCGCTAGATATCATGCTTACAAAATTTATATCTTCCAATATATCCAACCAAATTGTGTGACAAAGGACTCCATAGAAAGATAATAAGGTATCTACAACTTTTTAGTTTAATGCAGAATTTAGTTATGTTGTCTACTAAGTGTAATTGGCTAATTTCCACAACTACATCCAATGAAAACCAATTTCAGAATGGACATGTTCCCGGAACCATAACTTTCAATATACTCATCAAAATTTATTGATCTAGAACTTTATGAAAAGCTAACAAAATTATATACATCTATCTAATTATTAATCAGACCTAATTCAATTTTATTAAAGGATTAACCATCAAAAACCATGGCATCACTTGATTATAATGATTTGCTGGACAATAGACGTCTAAAGATCATATCTTACAATATACCTAATGGAATCTAGTGATCTTGATCTTATTGAAAAGATTAGAAAGTTATCTACAACTTTTTTGTACATCACCTATCTAGATTCGGCCTCCAAGGCCCACAAAAATCGTTTAGATCTAAACTGTGCAAAATTAGAAAAATCTAAGAATCCTAAACAAGAATTAGAATGATCCATGGAACTAATCACACCCTAATTACCAAGTTAATTATTCAAAAATATAGAAATATATCTCTAATGTTTTTGTGAAAGTAGCCTCCTGTGGCCTAACCGTTGGGCGACTGGCCCCTGATGCCCAATGGCCGACGACAGAAAGCCAGTAGCTGAACTATTGGGTGATAGGGATGCAATCGCCCAACAGTCGGACGACAGGTGCTATCACCCAACCGCTAAGCCGCAACACTTCCTATCGCCCAATGGTTAGGCGACTGGAGCCTGCTTTTTTATTTAATCTTTTTTGAAAATATTTTAAAGTTAATCCCTCAAGAACTATCCATAACTTAAAAATAGAGAATCTATTTGTGAACCATATATGACACCATCCTTTTAATTGAGCATAAATGCATATATGGACTGATAATATTTTTGTGGGCCCCACCCTCCGAGCACAAGGATGGACATATGCTAGACAATACCGCTAATGAAATATGCATAGACATTTTGTGCCTATTTGAAGAACATGTTTTTTTATGTTGTTGGATTCCTTGCTACACAAATAATTAAATGTGAAAAGATGATGAGATTTGATGTTACGAATTAAAATAGACTTTGTAATAAAGCTGGGAATAACATGACGCATAGGGTTTGGTTATGTGCATAAGAAACAACATCATGCACGATGCAACAAACCAAAGTACTCCTACGATACATATCCATATTTTTGGAATGGCAATAAATTCAACCTTCGGGGGACTATTTCGGAATGGCCCAACCTACTGTGCAGACCGGTGCCATTTTCTCTTCCTTGCGAGCTCGGTGTTGAACTCCTCGACGGCCTCTTTGGCCTTGGCTACCATTTTTCTCTTTTTCTCATGCTCCTTGTGTGTGCATGCCTTGAGATGAGGTTTCTTCTCCTGACATATATGCTTGGTATGCTCATCATTATGGTGCTCCTCCTCCTGGATCTCACAGGCCCTTTTGACATCCCACTTCTCGTAGTCGAGAGTCCACTAGTCATGTGGGTCGAGAGTCCACTAGTCACTACTAATTTTTGGGCCTATTGCAACGGCGCCGAAACGTTGCAATAGGCCCAAAATGGTTGCAGTAGCACCTATTGCAACGCTAACTTTTCGTTGGGAGGCGTGGCAAGAAGTTGCGTGGTCTAAGTTTGGGCCACGATATTTCGGTTCGTTGCAATAACGTTTACTTATGGCAACGTAATAAAGCATTGCAATACATAGTTTATGCAACAATGTATTGCGTGGCAAAAATAACTATTGCCACGCAATGAGGCGTTGCTGTAGATAGCATTTGCAACATACCGATTTCGTGGTTATAAGTTAAATTGCAACGAAAACTGGTGGTAGCAATAGACTATATTGCCACGCAAAGAATTCGTGGTAATAGATTCAATTGCCACGCAAAGAATTCGTGGTAATAGATTCAATTGCCACGCAAAGAATTCGTGGTAATAGATTCAATTGACACGCACATACTTTGGTTGCAACAGCCTCTATTGCCACGCTTGCTATTTTTGTTGCCATAGCTTCTAATGCCACGCTTGATCTTGTGTTGCTATAGACTTTTTTGGTACGCTGTTTTTTCGTTGCTATAGCATATATTGCCACGCCAAAAGTTGAAGGGAATAGTGTATATTGCAACGCATTGCTTTAGTAGCAACAAGAATTATTGCAACGCCATTAATGTTTGTCACAACAGGAATCAACCGATGTAGTAAAATCATTATATCAAAATAGAATTTGTTGCTACACATATCTGAAATGAAACAAACTTTATTTGTGACAATAATTTGAAGTTGTATTACAAGCATCACTAAAATGTCCCTAGCTATCACTGCATTGAAGCTTGGCTTGACCTCGCTGAATAGCTTGAATTGACCTTAGCTTCCCATGGCTAGAGCACTGCACTCAATTTGTTCCTTCCTCCTGAATAAAATCATTCAAAATGGCATATGCATCAGTTGTTCAGCTCATCACGACAGTAACACATTATAAATGGAATAAATTTTCATAACATGAATACATATGTTCATTACTGCATCAATGCAACTATTTAGAGATATAGACATGATTGTCAAAATATGTAGAGCTCAAGAACCACCAAAAAGGTAGATGATGAATAACCCAACCAAAAAATCAAGAACATGTATCCTCAGCAATATGTAGAGGTATATATATGCAGTAAAAGGTAGAGTACAATTATAGCCACAAGATTGTTTTACCTGTACAAAAAAAATGATGTGAAGTGCACTAACAAGAAACATTTGTATAGAGAATTTGTCATTCAGAGCATACCATATAGCATGGCCAAACAATTAAACCATCAGCCAGAATAGTCATTCCAACTAATCCACATGCCAAAGGATACTTTCAGCCTGATCAGCTGTGATTTTTAGGCTGTGGACCTGACAAACAATTAAATTTCTGGAGTTCGTTGAAAAGCTGGTTGTCTGAAAACTTTCCTGAAGCACTCAAACATTGAGTAAAGGTGTTTCCGAAGCTCAGATAAAATCAGCAGAGGATGATCTTGGCTTCAAGCTCCCTATGCCCACAAAGCTATTGTACCGCTTTTACAGCTATAAAAAAATCCCTCTGCAATGCATACCTGTTGACTCCTTGTGCGTGCACGTTTAGTAGAAACAACAGCCTTTAGTGTTTTTGTAGTAATATAATTCACTGACGCATTCCTGTCTTTGTTTTGGGGAAGAGTTCGATTAAGAACACTACTTCTAGGGGTGCGAGTATTGGTTTCTGCAGTTCGCCTAGCTTCATGTTGTGTTTCCAGGTTGCTATCTGGGTTAGTCTGCTTATCAAAAAATTCGAGAAAACATTTCAGGGCTCATACAGTGTAGTGATCCATGTTGCCTGTAAACATGTTGCAATTGCTATTACCTGCGGCGTTGTTTCTTCACTCTGTAGAGTCGTGTCATTTCATTCGGTTGGGGCAGCAGGAACATGTATTGTTTCGTTGGCAGCTTGGTTAGCCTGCATTTAAAATTTAGTTTTCAAATAGTTAGCTCTCATATAATGACCGAAACCATGAAGGAAAAAATTGTGCACTACAATTTTGTTTAAAGACTCCACAGTGCTCAGGGGGAAGGCATGTACATTCTAGTGGGTGCAGATGCATGCACGACCAAATAAAAATTTAAAGGCAATCACTTATATTGGACAACTGATGCTGATTGGTCATATTTTTATCTTAGACGATATATTACTCACTCACATTCTAAATTGAAGTTCACTATCACTGAGTGAGTAATATATTAAAGCTTACAAAACAGAAATATTGCAACTAATTGTTCTGGAAAAAATGAACTGAAACTCAGACACTATCACTGAAAACTCGAGCTGCAACAGACCTGCAACAAACCTACTAGAACCAACAGCCAAGTAACCGTGCAACTAGAACCCAGGAAACTATCAGCCAAGGGATAAATATAAAATAAAAGGAAGCATGCAATGATTACTTGTGGAAACAGATTTGATGAAAAAAAACAACTACACAAACTATTACAGAAATTTATTGAAACCTCATGCATTTTAACACAATTGCTATTAACTGTAAGTTAAATTTGTTTCAAAATTATTACCTCCTGGAAGGCTCCTTGTCTTTGTGTTCCTAGCATGGACATAAACTCTTGCCTGAGTTCTTTTTTAATTGTGTCCCTCGAATTCAACAATTCTTCTATTTGACGCCTGCTTTCTTCCTTTTCGTTGGCCCTTTCAGCAACTTGGTTTGCAAGTTGTTCTTTTAACATTTGAACCTCAGACTGGAGCTCTAACCTTGTCCTATGGGATTCCGCAGAATGTCGGGCTTGCATCTGCTGCCACTCAACTTTAGTCCTATCCATGCGCATCCACCTCCTATCATCATGTGACATTATGCTTCCAAATAATGTTTAACAATCAATTTTGTCGCTAGCTCCCTCTCGCGTTTTCCCAAAAGCCTCGCCGAGCCCTTTTTCTTTCTCCGATAGCTCACGTGCCGCCGCTTTTTCTTCTTCAATCTATTCGATCTGTAGGATTGTGATAGCAATCAGAGGGGGGTGAATGATTGCAGCGCACAGCGGAATTTTTTTAGATTTTCTACCTTTTAATGTGCAAAAACCAGAAATAACAAAAACAAGAAAATTTATTTTTTCTGATTTTACTGCAGCAATTACTGTAGCATGGTACTGTAGCAAAACACTGTAGCGAATACTGTAGTGACTAGATATTGAGTGCCGATCGAACAGAAAAATGCACGTTTTTTTCTCAAATTAGAAATCAATTTTTAATCAAAATTAATTCATGTATGTAAGCAACAAAAATACCTAGGCATAGATCAATGCATGGAGAGTCTATAGGAATAAAAAAAACAAGAAAAAGGATAATAGATACGAAATAAAAAACTCACAAACTTTATTCAAAAATGTAGACACTATTCATCGGTTGATTCTTGGCTCACAGCGCTGCATCCTGCTAAAAACGCCCCTTTTTGTTTCCTCACGTCGCTCGCTTTTTCTCCGTCTCCTCGTAAACGCGCTAGGAAAAACGCGTACTTTTTCTGTCTTCCCGGCCGCTCGGTACAATTATTCTCTTTGCACCCTCTTTTTATACAGCCAACTATGAATCCTAATTCAACTCCAACTAGGCCTTAAAATCCTAATCCAACTCCAACTAGGCCTTAAAATCCTAATCCAACTCCAACTAGGCCTGGGCCTTTTTTATCTCAACTAGACTTTTGGCCCACTAATTTTCAAGGGACCCGAAACCCTTCCTAACACGGGTTTTTCACACTCACGACTTTTCTAACGCATCACGTGTCGAAGCCTCCAGGATTGCACCTCCCGTAGCTTCTCCACGTATCATCTACCTTTGATCTCCATGCGCCCCAAGCATGAGCCCGATCATCTCGTGACCTCCTCAACCGTCTGAACCTCGGATCTCCCCATCCTAGTTCCGGTCCACCTCGTCACTGACTATGATCGCCTCCATGCTCAAACTGCACATGCAAAGACCAATGAATATTTTTCCGGCACAAGTTCGTCCCAACTTGACCATCATCAGTTCACACACGCACCACACACCTCGCATAACATCGCTAAACAAAATCACCAAATATTCATCATAACAATTTAACCATTGTCAATTATTCATCACCAAAATATTATAAACATAGCCACATGGTCTAACACGATCTGAATGGCTGCACTACTAGAACAACCGCCGTAGCCTCTTTTTCTCTTGTTCGCTCATGTCATGTGGGTGGATCTCAAGGTTGATCCACTTGCTTAGACTTATAGTGCAAATATTGTTAGTTAATCAAATAAGGCGATGCGGTGAAACAAACAGAGACACAACATACCCTCGGTTAGCGCCATGGCATGCAAAAAGCCATCCAAAGTAGAGTATGGTAGGTCGTACGCACGCTACGTGTGCTGTGTGTGGAAGGCGAAGGAGTCCAAGGACCTATGTACTGCGATGTTGGTGGTGTATGGGGGTGTGCCTAGGTGACCCTCTTGCCTCGTTAGCCACGGCGGTGTCAGACGTGGTTTGGCTGAGCCTTTGGCCTCGTCAAGGCATGCCACGCTGACCCTCCCTCCGCTATGCTATCAGACGGGATGACGCCAGCGGACGTACAGCATGTCCTGTCGGACGGGACGACGTCGGCGGACGTACGGGCTGTTGACCAGGCATCGACGTGACAACCTCTGGAAGCCTGGTGCATGACAATAGGGCAACAAGATGTGTGACTTAAAATGCCACATGATGGAAAGCCTGGGCCACCTCCACGCGTGTGACCTCCACACTGTCAGTGATCCTTTGAAACAAGGAGCGGGAGTCCCTCGCAATCTCAGCACCGATGCTTGCCTGCAATGAAAACACGACAGGGTGGAACCTGTAAGTGGGGTTGCAAGAAGTGAAGTTTTCAAAATATGATGTAACGTAGCATGTTTTGTGCGAAGTACATATGGTATGTGTTGGTCAAAGCTAGGATTCGTGTTGCGGGTGGGTTGGCAGAAAGTACCAGCCTGGTACATGTTTGAGAAGCGTACCAGCAAACATACTTGTTGTACGCATTGTTGTCGTAGGGGGTGTCCTCCTGCACACAGTCCTGCTGTGCGACCTGCCACTACCCTACCCATGTGTCCATCATCCTCCCCCAGTATGTGCCGCAGTGGACTCCCTTCCTATTATGCCTGGAATATGTAACATGTAGTTAGAAGTCATGATTAGGAGACGGTAGTAACAAGAGGGACATCTATGCTGATTACTCATGTGTGCACGTTGTCGGGCATAGGCCACCTAACTGGTACTGGAACCACCTGGCGTAGGCCGATCACACGATGCACCGGATACTCCTCAATGAAGACGTCAAACACAAGTGCCCTCCAGGTCAGCTAGTAGTCTCGGTCATGCTAGCATAGCGAGGATAGGTTGTGTGGAGCACGGGCCTCTAACTCCTGAGGGAAGTATGGCTCCCAGCGCACATCGTCAGCCATGAGGTAGTTGAACTGCTCCACGAATGGGTCGTACGCTCGTGTCACTTCTTCCTCTCATATTTATCTTGTGGCTCCCACTAACCGATGTGTAGAAATCTCTCTTTTCTTTCTTTTTACCCTCATTTTTAGCAAGCTTCTTTTACTGAGATTCAGCATGTATTTGACTAGGAGTAATTGGATTAAACTCTTTTGTCTTTTCCTTCCACTTAAAAGCATATTTATTGGTACGGCCATCATGTTGCACACTTCTATCATATTGCCATGGCCTGCCCAATAACAAATAACACATTGTCATAGGCACCACATCACACTCAATGGTGTCCTCATAATCACCAATCTTGCAAGTAACACGCACCACATATTGAACCTTCACATCCTCATATTTGCTAAACCATTATACATGATATGGACGTGGATGTTTCAACATCTTTAAGCCAAGCTTCTCATATAATTCAACACTAGCCAAGTTATGACAACTACCTCCATCAATAATAAGTTTGACTACCATGTTGTTTACCTTGGCTTGGGTTTGAAATAGGTTAAATCACTGTAGATGCGCATCTCCTTCTTGCGCAAGCCTGCTCAAATTTTTGGTGATTACTAGTGCCTCTCCCATTTCATAACTCAGCACATCAACCTCTTTATTATCATCCAATGCATCCTCATATCTCTCCTTTTCATGACTGAGCTCAACCACATCTTCGCTTGCGGATTCATACTCTCCGTCTTCCATCACAAGCATAATTCAGTTGTTGGGACACTCCCGAGAAATATGACCACGCTCCAAACACTTGAAGCATTGGATTTTTCTACTCTTCACTGTAGCACCAATTGAGGAGGTAGGGGGTGGAGTAGTTTTCTTTTCATTTGATGTAGATGCTGAATTTGCAATTGAGGAAGGACGAGCATTAGCATTTGACTTAGTACTAGCTGAAAATGTAGCTCATCCTAGATTAAATTGTGCTTTGGTGGCATTAGAAGATGATGATGATGCTTTCAAACTTAAGGATGCTATCGTTGGTGCTAGTTTTACATCTTCTAGCAATTGTTTCTCCGCTTTTGTCGTTTGATGCACCAACTTAATGATAGTGTTGTAGGGCTGATATTGAACAATGTGGCTGATATTGAACAATGTGTTTGATGTTTGTATTCATACCAAATAGAAAACACACAAGCATTTGCTCTTCATCTTCGTGCACATGTGCCCTAATCATGGTTTGCTCCATATCCTTATAGTATTCCTCCATCAAATGACTTCCTTGTCTCAAGTTTTGCAATTTATCAAAAAGATCATGCTTATAAGTGTTACGAACAAAATGCGTCCTCCGTTTTCACTTCATTTTAGTCCATGATGCAATTGGAGGTTTCCTATTAGCTTCTCTTTAGTTCAACACTTGATCCCACCAAATCAACGCATACCCATCAAACTCAAGTGATGCCATGTGTAGCTTCTTCTCCTCCGAATAATTGTGCATCTGGAAAATCTTGTCCACCTTGAGCTCCCATGCGAGATATGCATCTGGATCAGAAGCTCCTTCAAATTTGGGAATAGTGAAATTGAGTTTCCCAAACTTCTCCTCTACGTGCGTGTCATCATGATGATGGCCATGATGTTGATAGCTGTCATTGCGGTGTAGCCAAAAGTCGTCGCCGAAGTCCTCATTGTGGGTGGCATTGTTGCGCCCACAACCCTTCCCTTGACCATGGATAGTGCCAAAAACACCTCCTCCATGCCCAGAAAAAGGTGGTCGAACCTCATTGGCAGCGGCTCGATCTACTTGAGCTTCTCTAGCGAATCGTGCGGCCCTTTCCTCATCGGTCTCGTCAAGCTCAATATCTCCTTCATAGACACCAACAGGGCCCCACCCTTTGTGAAGCTCCTCTAGTATCTCCCTCCTCAAGACGCTCATGTTATCATTCAACTGAGTGTTGAAATTGTTTGTGAGCTTCTCAAGGTCAGCTTGTGTAACATATACTTATTCTCCTTTTCCTACCATGGTTAGTGCAAACAACAGAAAAAGCTATGTATGTGGGTGTGGAAGTTTATTTGTGGAATTCACTCAACCTCACCTTCTCTTACCAACCGAAGTTCTTATGCGTCCTTGATGGAATTGAAAGGCCAAACACACTTGTATTTGTTCTCCTTCTTTTCCTACCATGGTTAGTGCAAATAATAGAAAAATCTATGTATGTGGGTGTGGAAGTTTATTTGTGGAATTCACTCAACCTCACCTTCTCTTACCAACCGAAGTTCCTATGCATCCTTGATAGAATTGAAAGGCCAAACACACTTGGTGACGGTAGACAGCATAAGGTGATAGATTAAGCGAATTCAATTGCACAAGCATTGTTAAACAATGGCTTATTTGTGGAGCTTGGATGGAAAAATATTTACCTATACAATCTGAAATTCTAAATATTGTAAAGTTAAGTAATAATCCAAGTTAGAAAACTTTGCCTAAGTGCTGATCCAATAGATTTAAGTGAAGTGTATGAACACACATGCAAGGATCAATGTAACTTAATGCAAACAAGGGAATGAGCTAAATAGAGACAATATGAAATTAAGGATTAAATAGCTCATTCAGCACCAAGTATTAAGAGAGATGCTAGCCAATTGCAAGAAGATCACTTTAAGGGTACAAGATTGTTCAAATGGATCAGATCACACAATCTTTTTTTTGACTTAAGCTTTGGCCAAATAGTACTTTCTCTAGCTTTGTTTTTTTCTCTTCAAGTCGTGGATCTTTCTGTATGTCGACTGCCTTCTTTGCGCAAAAGCTCAAACTTCAATAAGTGTGATTTATTACTAAAAGCAGCCCGTATTGCAATGTCAAAAGCTAGTCTCAAAGATGAAAGGAATATTATAAGTGAAGCTCACTGTGGTTAATACCTTTCGAATGAACCAGAGGAAACACACAATGATTAAGTGATGCAAAGGAACATGATGATAAAAACTAAAACAAAACTTCTAATGGACAAAAACTTAACAAAACTCACAAAAATAATAGATGCAAAAACTAGGGTTTTGGATTTTTGTTTCAATTTTTGATTTATAGACTCTAGGTAATAAAAACAGCAATAAAAACTGATCGAAAAGCTAGGGTAAATAATCCCATCATGTCAACCTAGGGCTCTGATACCAGGATGATGCGGGGTGCCCGATCTTCATGACGTAGGATCAATGGTGATAACTTGGATCCATGCAACCTGACAAACCGATGGCGCCAACCACTGTTAAAGCAGCAACCTGCGACAACAGAATTCACCCAACCACACACTCGTGATCCAGTCTACCTGACCACACAAGTAGACGTATCGATGCTCATGCGAACCACAAGAAAACACAAGAATAACGGAGGTATTCTCAAGAAAATCGCCCAATTCCCAAAGGCAGTGCGTAGTATAAACCCGAGAATAAGCAATATTAGCTATCTTGAAAATAATGTGGTCTGCACTCAACAGGCAATGTATACAAGTTTATATAACCCTTGGGAGTCCGCAAGGTCTCCTACAAGGGTTCTGAGAGACCATGTGGATGTGATCCCATGTTTTGTGATGAGTAATCGACGAGTGTTCTGGAAAGTTTGAGTTTGATTTGAGTGGTTCGAACCAAGACGTTGCGTGGTGCAGTCGGTTTCGGTCGGACCCTGTCGAACTAGGTCGAACGTGCTTAAGTCGTTTATTTTTTGTTTCGATCGGTTTGGGCTTTGAGTATTTCTTCTGATGCTAATGTATGGTTATAATATTTCGAGCGGTGCTAAGTGATTTGTTTCTTGTCTGTGATGGCTGCAGGACATCGAGGCGGAGTCGTGGCGAGGCACGGGATGACCGGACTAGGCGCAGGTGGTGCTGAGGTCGGAGCGGTCGGGATGTGCCGAAGACGGCGAGGACTCGAGGTGGTTGTGAGGCTTGGACGGCAAGAAATGTGGAAGCTTCCCAGAAGGTGCAGGAGGGGCGTTTTGGTAAATACGCAAGGCTGCACAAAAGGAAGCGGATGCGGTTCGGGTTAATGGATAAAGCGCAGAGTTGGTGGAGTTATCGGGTAAAGCAAGATGTTAAACCTCGTAGTGAAGACTATATATAGAGAGGAGCTCTCTAGTGCTAGGGTGAGATTTTTAGAGAGATAGCTTGAGAGAAATAGAGAGGTGTATGAGAGTTTCCTGGTTGTTTTCTCTCCATGTCTATGTGAGTAGTTGAGGAGTAGGTGAGGAGAGGGCAGCATGCTTGTCTCCTGTGCATGTGTGCTATGAGTTCTTGATTTTCAAGCATGCATGGGGACTTAGTGTGAGATTGAGAGAGAGATAAGCTGAGAACAACTCTTTGTAATCGCGTATGTCTCTGTATTGATTTTGAGAAATCTTTTTGTGAATGCTTCTGTTCCCTGTGTTTTCTCTCCTTTGTTCTTGAGCCCTTTGCTGTCCTCAGTTTATTGCTTGCTTCATTTTGTTTTCAGTCATGAGGTGACAAGCAGGAGAGTATTCTTTGAAACTGGGAGTTGTTCTCCAAGGTGTTTTGGCTTGCAAAGTCATGAGAACAATCTTTTAGTTGGAGCCTCTCTCTAAGATTTCTTTTGTTAAGAATTTCCTTGAGTTTTTAGTTATTAAGAGAAGGATTGAATCTTTGTTGTTTCCTATAAAAGCAGGTTCTAGTCTTCTTTCTGCCATGCCTTTTGTTTTTGAGTAGCAGTCTGATCTTTCTTTTGGTAGTATATGGCCAAAATCAGTGCATTCCTCCTTTTCGGCAGCAAAGACATTTTGGGCAGCTATAATTTTTAGTTTTTGTCTCACGCCTAGCTGTTGTTTTTGATTCCATGTTGGTCTCTTTTGGCTGCAGTTTCAGATGCTTTGCACTCCTTCTTTTCAGCTGCCCTTAGCTTCTTTTCTTTTCAGGTTTGCACTCATTTCTTGGCAGCAAAAGCAGTCTCGTTGTTGGCAGCTATTCCCCAATATTTACTGCAGTTTTCAGCTGTCTTCTGTGTTCTTTTCAGTGCACGGCAAGGAGTTTTTGCAGTAGCAAGTTTGCTCAGTTTTATTCCTTGACAATTAAACTTTTGTGGGCTCTTAAGTGCTCTACAGTCTTCATTTTTCTTGGAATTCAATCCTTCCGTTGTTAAGGTTCAAAGTCCTTCATTGCAATCTAATTTTTGTCCTTGTCAGTGAGAGATCTTCCGCTCAAGTCGTTTGATCTTTGTTGTTTTTCAGTGAGCTCTGTTTCTACCTCTTCGTAGCTTTTTATAGCTATCAGAGAGTTGAAATTTTTGAGAATATTTTGGGGGCGATTTTTTTAAAGCAACATTCACCCCCCCTCTGTTGCCGTTTCCGATCCAACAGGTTCAACACAATACCTAAGTTGTCTTAGACTCGAACTCTCACAAAGGAAACAAAAATAGAATACAAATAAAAAATCCATGATGTTTCTTATGATGAAACTCCTTCCATTGCATAGTCCTTGAAATCAGCTTTCCAACAAGCCCGAGAACGCATCAATCGGACTCCCTATGTGAAGTTATTGCCTTTATATGCTAGGTATACGATCAGAATACTGTCAGAGATACGGTAGGACTGATCTGAACACCTCCAAGTCAATCGAACGACTGCAAGCATCTCCAGCTAATCCAATGGTGTGATCATTCAGACTGGTCTAAACGTTGCCGTCGTTATCAACCATCCAAAATCGATCGATCGGCACACACCGAGCGAACGTTCGGCCTGGTCTGAATATCACCAAGACGATTGGGTGATCCATGAGTGATCAAACAGTGTGAATGTTCGGATTGGTCTGAACGTCACTGAAGCGATCGGACTATCCGTGGATGATTGGACGGTTGACCACCAATGAAGCCTTCGAAAGTAGGTCGAGTAGTCTAGATCTGATCGAATGGTGGGGGTAACACCAAAGGTGTCTCTGGTCATAGAAGTTCTGGTCATAGCTGTGTAGTGGTCATACATCATAGAAGTCATAGTCATAGCTGCGTAGTGGTCATAAGTCATAGAAGTCAGTGAAGCGGTCGAAGACACCATGGTCGAAGGCTCTGTGGTCATAAGCAGCAGTGGTTCGCATGTCACCGAGGTGATCTGATGGTCCAAAGACGATCAAATGGTGTCGAGGGCATCCCTTCCTACGCCAGCCTTGGGGCTACCAACTTCGCCAGCCTCGGGACTCGCCTCCGTGCCACCCACGGGACGGTCTTGTGCTACGTTGAGATCGGAGTTGCCATAGTCGGCAGACTTTGACTTAGTCATTGTGGCAGATTCCTCAACCTCACCATCCTCACCCCCGCGGTGGTGCTCCGAGCATGGTGACTGTACTGCGAGGGGGGCTTGCGTACCCTGCACTGAAGATGGGGCCTCCACCCCATCTTTATCACAGCTGCGCGAACGGCTGCCGCCAGGCTCGGTGCGCTCTAGCATGGGAATACTGAGGGCTTCACACACCCGGTTCACAAGGCCAAGGTTGGCTGTTACCGAGGCCCATAGGTTGTGCTCCTTCGCGGTATATGGCCCCAGGAAGATGGTTGTTGCATGCTCTACGTCCTCTACGGTGAGTCCTACCAAGGGTATAAAAGCGCCATCAACAACGTTCATAGGCAAGGGAGGTAGGTGTGGTGCTTAAGGCGTTCCTACTTAGATCAGCCTGCCTCAACAGCGAGGCAACGCTAGGCCAGACGCCGTCATCGTGGGCGGCGCCGGACTGCACATGCCACAACGCATCAGCGGAGCCACACCATACATGTAGTACTCCTCCATGAGGTCCTGCATGTTGAATCGAAGAGCAACCGCGATGAGCTTCTGGGCGCGCTGCTCATCATCATGGTCGAGGGTCACTGATAGGACATGTTGAAGTCCATTTGCTGCACTGACCATCTTAGGCTACTGCCACCCTCCACCAATGGTAGAACCACCACCGCATACAGCCCGACTCCCACTTCGTCCTCGTCGAATTTGCTAAGAACAACTTTGTGCACGCGGATCCACAGTCTTGCCATCACGAACCAAAGATTGAATCATATCTTTGGTCGCTAGGCTCTGCCCTAGAACGTTGGTGCACACACCGTGCACGTTCTTCGCTGCATTCCAGCGCTTGTTGGTTGTCGATGAGTCCCGATCGATTAGCTCATACTCCACCTCCGTCGCCGACGAGCCTCGGCGACCAAACGTGCCACTGTGGCTTGACAACGCACCTCGACCGCTGCGATGATAGCAAGGGTCATTTCCACGAGCCATTAGTCCAACGCAGAGGACCAGCGGTAGCAGATCCGGCAGAATGGGGTTCGGGCGAAAGCAAAAGCAGTACAGATGGCGGAGGCAGCAAGAACGACACTGCGAGAGGTAAGACAAAGAAGATTAGCAGAGACGTCTTTTCGCCCAGCGTGCCGTGCTTTAAAGATGCATGCCTTTTTCAGGTGACTCTTTGAAACTCGCGCCCGGGCGTGGAGCAGTGTGCTAGAAGCCAGTCGAAGGGCAGCGTGTGTCCCTAGTCATGCCAGCTGCATTTTAAATGCCGTCCACAAGACTGGAAGTATGCGGTTTATAGGACTGGATGCCACTTCTCTGCCAGGGCGAAGGGACGTAGCGGGCCAAAAGGCCTACGCGACATGATTTCGGCCTATTTGAGTAAAGCCCTTTACCATGAGAGACTCCTATTGTGGGGATGGTTCCTTACCGTATTCGTTTGGCCTATTGAGCTGAAAGGTTCAGTGGACATAAAAAGACGTGAATACCCTTGTAATAGTACCTAGAGTGGGGGTGTGATTGTAATAAGACCTTATGGTCATGTATAAATATCTCCCTAGGGGAGTAGGGAAAGACAGATCATTTTGTTTGTATACTCTCCTAGTTCCCTCATATACTGTTTGGTTTATAGTCACAACAAATACCTAAAGCTGCTGCAAAGCTTGAGGAGTGGTGATTGTTCGTAGGGATGCAGTCTATTGTTCACTTTTCAGACAGACAGTTTGCCGTCATTAATTGCTGAGTTCGTGGAGTAAGCCAGAAGGGTTGCAGATCATAATCAATTTATATTACGGGGATCCATAATTAACTTTCAGTACAGGCACATTTTTTTTAATCTCCAAATGCTTCTTTTGCCCATTGTTTTCGGTGAATCACGGGAGTGATGGATTTGCTGAGGAAAATGGGCAGAATAAAATGAACTCTTCTTGTTCAATTTGTCTAGATGATTTGTTACAGTTCCAGTCTCCATGTAAACATGAATCGCACTTGTTTTACAAATAACTATGGCTTATGTTGTACGAAAAACTGTTTTACAATATACATGCATGGAGTCATGTCCTGTTACGTGTTGGCCTTGGATGGAAAAATCAAAATGTTTGTTAATGGGCTTAGGCCGTCAGTTATATCTTAAATTTGCATTTACAAGCTAGCCAACAAGACCACTATGGCTTGAGAGTTCACACAACACAAATCGCACTTGTTTTACAAATAACAAGTTCTACATCATGACACGTAGATGTGGATAATTACAAGAATCTTCTTCGTCACTGTGATTACATCTTCGCTGTTCTCTCTTCTTCGTCCTCTTCTCCATCATTAGATTCCTGGATCAACATTGACTAGGTAACCTCAGCTGCTTAAAAAGAAGTTAAATATCGTTATGAAATCTACATGTGCGCTACATTTTGCAGTAAGACTTTAGAGTTTACGAGTTTCCACACGTTGGTCCTTGTCATCTTATTGGTGTACTCACAAAGAAAACAAAACAGGAGACTTGGATAAAGGCCTACATAAATATCTGTGCACAACATCTATCTAGCATCCATCCATCTCAACTACGGCCTATTCTTCTGTGACTGTAGCTTATGATTTTTAACTACAATTTGTAACTTTTAATTATTTATGTGAGAGATTATAGAGTAACTGAAATTCACATGCGGCTTTAGCCGATATAAATGAAGTCGGTATAGTACAATTAACTAATAGACTCTATCTCAAAAAGACACTCCGTTTAAAAGTTAGCTCCTATAGAAAAACCAAAAGCCACAAAAAAAACAGGCCTACCTTTCGTGGACTAAAATAGTTGTATAACAGGACTACTTGTATCTCAGCGTCTCTATTAATTACTCCCTCCATTTAAAAAATATAAGGCTTATAATTTTTACTATCTTATTTCAAAATATAAGATATGCATGTAGTTTTAATATTTTTTTTCTCTTTTGCTCTTATTAATTTTCCCTCTCTCTTCAACATTTATGAGTAAATACCCACACAACTATCCTCTCATATTCTCAAGATATTAACACCCACTAGTCATTAACCCGTACGGACTGCATTATATTATTTTCTCACTTTTTTATTTCTATGTATGTATATACTACAATAATTTAATATCTTAAATCCAAATTTATTTCGGTGCTTAACCAATTTTTTCTTTTCAACTGTCCTTTACTTTTTTCAGTTCTGAATTTTAAATTTGCTTATTTAACTTTCTAAACGCATGAGGATAGCTTACATGATTTTTTTTCTCTTGTTTTTTCCAGCCACTTAAAATTAGGACCTATTTTATACCCCTATAATTTCAAAACGAATCCGGTTCATACAAATACCTCAGCCTTACTCTATAAATATCCATGCATGAATGCAGGACTTCTATTTGTATTACAAATGAATGAACTTGCTTTTTTTTTTATCTATCAACAACTCATATATATCTTTCATTATATACGTGTACACCTATATGAAAGTTGAGCAAGTATGGAATCACATTGTTAGTCCAAGCCAGTGATATATGATAGGAGGCCATCAAGTACACGGATTGGAGTTTTTTAAAAACCGGATTATAGTCTCGGATGGGATTCCATCTCTTTAAATGATGTGTACACGTACGGATTAATATAGGAATTTATAGATTTTTTTCTTTTCTCCGATCAATCAATATAATAAATTTCTTGCTTTTAGGATTAACGTGAGGCCCTAGAGGAGCCTCTAATTAGTAAATATAAAGATGGATGTTCATTTTCCTCTACCGTTCTCTTGGTTTTATGCGCTCTTTAATCTATGTGCCTAAGTAAAGTACGTCTTATTGGCATGAATACGCTCCCAAAGCCCCAGTAACGTGCCAAATTGCGCGTCTCGCAGCAATCTAGATCGTCGATTAATCATCTAGCTAGCTCCTTTAATTTCATCGTTTTCCTCAAAGCGAACCCTTTTTTTTTCCTGGGGTCGACCGTTTCAGAGAGGGCATGTATATTATGTGTGCATACTGCATACACCGTCAAACACCACCTTGTATCTGTACACCTATTAATGGCATCACGTGGCAGCCATATGCACTTAATTAGTGGCACATTTAAGATCAATCATACTGGTAGAATCAGTATTTTTTTTTTGAAAATCTACTTGTAGAATCAATGGTAGTAATTGGCACAAGATCCCAAATCTTGGCATCTGTAAAATAGCACAACACCCCTGCAAGTTGTGGCTGCGTTGGAGGGCAGTTCACGGGCGTCTCTAGTATATACACCACACAGTGACAGTGTGCTTGGAAGACTGGAGAGCTCAAAAGAGAGTCGAGCGTGTTGAGACTTAATTGAGACCTGGGAACTCCTATTCGAGATGTACAGCGTGAGAGATTTCTTGGGTTTCTTTCTGGGAGCAGCGATCACGGCGGCCTGTATCGTGCTATTACTGCCGCCTTCCCCATGCCCGTGCGGCGTCGTGCCGGCGGATGAAGAGCTTGCCTTGGGCAATGGAACCCAATTAGCAGATCCCAGCATGAAGAAGCTCGACATGGTGCATTACTCATGACATTTTTGTCTTTGTTCCTTGTCTCTTAATTTCCCTTTTGGGTGTGCGTGCATGGCTTGTATGTCTGAACCTTACGTGTATGATCAACTGCATGCAGGCTGCGACCGCACGTAAAGACAACCTTGCTGAGCTGCTGAGGAGTGCAGCCATGGAGGACAAGACCATCATAATGACCTTCACGAACGAGGCATGGACGGCGCCGGGCTCGCTCCTCGACCTCTTCCTGGAGAGCTTCCGCTTAGGCGTGAAGACGGAGCCCCTGCTGAAGCACCTAGTGATCGTTGCCGTCGACGCCAGGGCGTTCGAGCGGTGCCAGCACGTGCACCCGCTCTGCTACTCGCTCGCCGTTGACGGTGGCGGCGCCAACTTCATGGCGGAGAAGTCGTACATGACCAAGGACTACCTGGACATGATGTGGGCCAGGAACAGATTCCAGGCGCGGATCCTTGCGCTGGGCTACAGCTTCGTCTTCACGGACGTGGACATCGTCTGGTTCCGGAACGCGCTGCTGCGCATCCCGGTGGGCGCGGACATCGCCATGTCGTGCGACTGGTTCTACGGCGACAACCCGTACGACCTGAACAAAACGGCCAACGGTGGGTTCCTGTACGCGAAGCCGAGCCCGCGGACGGCCGCCTTCTACGCGGACTGGTACGAGGCGAGGACGCGGTACCCGGGACAGCACGAGCAGTTCGTGTTCGACCAGGTGAAGCACGAGCTGTCGGCGCGGCACGGCGTGACGGTGCAGTTCGTCGACACGGCCTACCTGAGCGGCTTCTGCGAGCCCCGGAAAAATTTCTACGAGGTGTGCACGTTCCACGGCAACTGCCTCGTCGGCCTGCAGACGAAGCTGGAGAAGCTCACCGGCGTCCTCGACGAGTGGAAGCAGTTCAAGGCCAAGGAAGCGCTGCTGGGCAGCAACAGCACTGCACTTACAAATTGATCGATCCATGATGTAATCTCTCGACGGAGCAATAACACAGAGCCTGCTCATGTCTCTCCTACTTATGTTGTTTCCATTCATTTCTACAAATGCTTGTTTCTGCTTGTATGCTGTGCATATGTAGTGGTCCTGTTGTGATGTGCCACGACAGATGACAGGACTCAGAACTGATATCGAAATCGCAGTTTTCCTACAAAGAAATCAAAGCTTATCAATTCATCAAGGGCATGGTGCAGATGCAGCTACTGATCTGACTCATGGATTGCTCGTTGCATTCACTTCATGTGCCATTGTAGGATCGGATATGGCGAGTTAGAGGGGTAAATGATTTTTTTGAAAATCTTCCTCTAAGTATCAACAACAACACGTAGCGAAAACATAAACTCTCAACCACTCAAAGCCAAGAGCCAAAATCTATCAAGACTCACTGTCTCAAACAGGTCTGACCACTGGCTTAACCCTAATATTGTTAGGAATATGCGCACTTTTATGATTATTATAATTACTAAAACAATAATTGAATCAGCAACACATATACTAGACATATTTGTGACTATGAATAGTAACATGATCATATACTCAAATATATCTATCTCATATATATGCACTAACAAGACAAAGTCTAGACTAGGAATGCTACTAACAAAAGTAGGCATAACATCATCACAGGATAGATATCTAGAAAATAAGGCTTAGCCAAATCAAATGATATTCTTGCAGCTTACAGAGACTTGCTCCAACGTAATTCGTGGTAGAGTTTGATCCAAGTACCGTAGCAGTCGGAGTGTCCGAATACCGAAGAGGTCAAAGATCATACTCATAAGAGTACTGTAGTAGATATACTCATAAGTCGAGTAGTAGTCATGGTCGTAAGTCGAGAGTCGTTGCACGGACGCTTCCCAAAACTCTGATTCGTCCCAACCCGTGTAGGATCATGAGAGACGCCAGCTTCGGAGACACTGCTCTCCCCCATGTCGGTGCACGCCGAAGAAGGGATATAGAAGCCGAGGCTACACAATACAGACAAAATAGGAAGGAAGGCTGATCCCAATTCTGAGAGGAAAGATCTCCTTTATAGAGTTTTTCTCATCAAAAAAAGTTGTCATCATTATTGTCATTACACTATTTTAATCATGGTTAATCCGTGTCATGAAGCCAATTTAAATAGTGTAATACAAACTTTGAATTTCTAAATTTTATACATGGTTTTGAGGTACAAAAAGAAGCTGTCACTCCATGGCATGGCTAGGCGAGCAAGCGAGTGCACGTGTGATCTTATTTTGCTTGCTTTAACTAGGTAAGGCCAACTCTACTATATAAATTTGTCTCCTCCCACCTAGACTAGCAATATGGTACTAAACTTCCGAACTTCCACCATGCATGAGTGAGCTTTTGGGATTTTCTAGGATTTAATTGGAATATCAAATGGGCCAAGCCCAAAAACTTTAACAATTCCCCACCAGATCTCAAAAGCACCACAAAATACCCATAATTCCAAAGTGTTGTTAATATACTAGTTTTTCGGTGGAGACCGATTAAGGTTGAATAGGAACACCCACCTTTACAAGAGCTCAGTTCTAAGATTGTTTGCGTGTAGGCACCACTACTATTCTTTCTTTTCTTGTTATGCATCCGGTCCTATAAATCTTTTTTTTCTGACCGGAGGAAGAGAAAAAGAGAGAAAGAAAAATGTCACTTCGCTCGCCTTGGGGGACCTAATTAGGAGCTGATTCATTTCTTTAATAGATATGGTACTAAACTTCCCACCTTCCACCATGCATGAGTTTTTGGGATTTTCTAGGATTTAATCAAAATATCGAATAGGCCAAACCCAAGAACTCCAACAGGTATGAACGCCTAGCGGTTGGATCGCCCAAGGCGCCTATCTGACTACACTGCGGTTGGACTACTTGGTTCCTTGCAGTTTGACCGCTCGTCCATGAATAGTACAATCAGCACTGCACAAGATCCAAAAAAGGATAGCTCTCAAACCACTTATCCAAATACAGTAAAACTTGACATAAACAATCTCTAGGATGTTAGGAATCTATTCCAATCGTGAATCATGAAGATCGATGCCAAAGTTCTGATATTTATCCAAACAAGGAGAGTTGCACCAAAAGTAGACAAAAGAGAAAAATCTTGACCTACTCTAGGTTGTGAGTCCTAGATGAACTAGATAACCTTAGATGGATTCTCACATATCATAGCAAGCAAGATCATAACACGAATTCAACACAAATCACTCACAAGAGCAAAATCCACCCCAAAATCACCTCTCTTGCAGAAAATCGAGCAAACTTAAGAACTCTCTCTAGAAGGTGCCTAGATGAATGGGATCTAATCTCTAAGAGACATCTCCATCTCTAACATGTACTTGGCACTGGAAAAGATCTAGAGAGAGAAATCAAAATAATAATGCCTAGCAAATCAAAAGTACAAGGAATGGTCCATGATACAACTCATTTGGGCAAACTTTGGATAGTCATATTACATGGAGAGGAATGTTATACAACCACTCTCTTATGATGACAGAATTCTAAGCATAGAGCATACACACAAGGCTCCAACTCTAGGAAACCCTAATCCTATCTCTCAAGTATTTTCTCTCTCTTAACACACAAGGGCTTATATATAAGAGTCTTCTACCTCACACCAAACCCTAACACCACCACAACTACTTACAAATATCAAAACCCGGTAACCCACACATAAATGGGCTTTACACTTCACACACTTACACGCTTTTCAAAGCGTGACTTCACATGGTCCACAAGCCCAATAAAACACTCTATCCTCACAATGAGGACTTGAACGTGTCTTCCCTTGCTTGACTCCAAGTATTTCTTCTCCGTTAGTTTCTCGTCCATGGCTCCAATTCCAAAAGCTTCACATCGTTCAAACCTGAGAATGCACAACACATTGGAACAAGGTAGTATCCAGTTCTCATGTAAATTATAATAAAATTCAATTAGAAGTGAATTCACCTATTGATTAATTTGTTTAGCTCGTGCTCGTGTAATCGGTCCAATTGGTGTCTTCAGGATGCCCTCATCATCCTCCCCCTCCTGGAAATGAGTCGTCCTCAACTCTGATTCTTCCGAACCCAAGAATTGTGATTGTTGTGGCTACAGACCAAACAGAGAGAGAGAGAGAGATGGTAGTGGAGAGTGATGAAGATAAGTGTAATGGCCTGGGTCCTCCCCAAGGCTTGTGCTCATACATATATGCACATGAGGAGTGCTTTTACAGTTTTACCCTTACATCTGGTTATCCCCTCTGGGGCAGTTATGTCATTACACATGGCCTATTCTGGGCCTTATAACCTCCTACCAGGCCTGCTGGGTTTAGGTGGGGGCCATCCCTACGACAGGAGCCTCTCATGGTAAAGGGCTTCACAAGGCCGAAGCCATGTTGCCGAGTCCTTTGGCCCCCTCCGTCCCGCGGCCTGTGAACCTGTCCAGACTTGACCCGGGGCTGCGCTGCGGCCGAAGCAGATGCGTGCTCTTCTGGCCGTCCACGTGGTGAAGCATGCTCGACGCGGTGCTGGCCTTGAGGCGTCGTGACCGCCAATGTGACGGCGGACACCTGGCATCTGGACTTCTGGGGCGCGCGCGTTCCGCAATTGTTGCGACCTTGCCGCCTAGTTGGGTGCTTTTTAATGCCGGTTGGCTTGCCAGGGGGCAGGCTGTCGCATCGTGCAGTGTGCCTTCTCGTAAGTGGAGCGTGCGACGGTTTCCGGAGAGCACGCGGTGGGGTGCGGTCGGTTGCTCTTACGCGCCTCTGGTAGCTGCACCTCCCGACGCCTCGCGCTTGTGCTTCCGTCGGTTGGCATGCCTCCACGCTGGCGACTCTTCGTCTAGCGAGGCTGAGTATAAATATGCTGGCGCCAGGGGCCGCTGCCGAGACATTCGTTGCTGTACGTCCCGTACCTGTTCATGGTTAACTTCTCATATGTAGGAAAAGTTTTGTGCACCTGTGTTTGATGACTGCGTCGACCGACGTCAATGCCTGTGAGCGCCGGTGAACCAAATACGTCCCGTTTGTGGAAATGCTTCACCGCTTGATGCAGAGATGGCAAGGCCTGACTTGCTCTCGTAGACAGATATGGAGTCATCCGTACGCTCTGCTCGTGCGAACGAGCATATGCTGGTGTGGCGATTCATATCTGCCTACGAGATCATGTCTGCTCTTGCCGCAACATTGACCTTTGCCTGTTCGAGTTATGGTGGTCGTATGTGCTGTTCTTCGTTCTTGGCTGGCGCCGAAGTCGACGCGCGCTCCGTCCCGTACCGTTCGAACGGGTGGCGGCGAAGCTGGCGCCTAAGTCGAAGTAGACGCGCGCGCTCCGTCCCCTACCCTTCGAACGGGTGGCAGCGAAGCTGGCGCCTAGTCGAAATAGACGCTCGCGCTCCGTCCCCTACCCTTCGAACGGGTGGCGGCGAGGCTGGCGCCCAAGTCGAAGTAGACGCGCGCGCTCCGTCCCCTACCCTTCGAACGGGTGGCGGCGACGCTGGCGCCCAAGTCGAAGTAGACGCGCGCGCTCCGTCCCCTACCCTTCGAACGGGTGGCAGCGAAGCTGGCGCATAAGTCGAAGTAGACGCGCGCGCTCCGTCCCCTACCCTTCGAACGGGTGGCAGCGAAGCTGGCGCATAAGTCGAAGTAGACGCGCGCGCTCCGTCCCCTACCCTTCGAACGGGTGGCAGCGAAGCTGGCGCCTAGTCGAAGTAGACGCGCGCGCTCCGTCCCCTACCCTTCGAACGGGTGGCAGCGAAGCTGGCGCCTAAGTCGAAGTAGACGCGCGCGCTCCGTCCCCTACCCTTCGAATGGGTGGCAGCGGAGCTGGCGCCTAAGTCGAACTAGACGCGCGCGCTTCGTCCCCTACCCTTCGAACGGGTGGCAGCGAAGCTGGCGCCTAAGTCGAAGTAGACGCGCGCGCTCCGTCCCCCACCCTTCGAACGGGTGGCAGCGAAGCTGGCGCCCAAGTCGAAGTAGACGCGCGCGCGCTCCGTCCGCTACCCTTCGAACGGGTGGCAGCGGAGCTGGTGCCCAAGTCGAAGTAGACGCGCGCGCTCCGTCCCCTACCCTTCGAATGGGTGGCAGCGGAGCTGGCGCCTAAGTCGAAGTAGACGCGCGCGCGCTCCGTCCGCTACCCTTCGAACGGGTGGCATCGGAGCTGGCGCCTACGCCCCGCGAATCCCGCCGCGTGGGCGGTGACTTGGGGCCTTGTGATGCGGTCCTGCGCTATAAAGACTCCTGGAATCGCGCCGCCCGCTGATCTGCCAGGGTTAGGTTTCCGTACTCCGCGACCCGGCGCGCCTGGGGCACGCGGCGGCCTATGACTGGTGGGCGGTTGCGTGTTTGCAGCCGCTCGCCTGTTCCCTAGGCAAGGGGGACACGGGGCGGTCAGTGGATGGCGCGTGTCGGAGCTGTTGTGACGGCCCTTGGTGCGTTGGGCAAGGGTGCTGCGCTGAACGGGCGCTTATGCGGCTGCGGTCGCACCCCGATGTGAACCGTCGCGACCCTTCGCTTTTCGCTACGGGGGATCGCGCGGGGCGGACCTTTGCACCGCTGTGGTTGCGTCCGGCACGCGGATCGTTGCGACGCTTCGATAGCGGCGGTACAGGTGAGGCGGCTTGAAATAGCCCCCCTCCCCCGTAACAGCGCCCCCGCACCTTTACGTCCTCTTGCCTGCCTGCTCCGCCCTCGACACTTTCGCGATACGCTCACCGCTGCAACCTTTCCGAGGAAAGCGATGGCTTCCAGTGGCGAGCACGGCCAGATGGTTGGCGGACCCTTGTACATGTAATTCTTCCGGTAAGCAGACCTCCTGGCATTTTAAGATGTGTGCTGTGTGTTGATGCCGCCGTTGGCGACGCAGCTGCGCCAGGGTTCTGTAGAACGGACAGTCCGCAGACTGACGTATGCGGAGGCAGACATCCGCAGTTTGCCTTGCTTTATAGTCCGGAGACTCGCGCGTGCGGAGCTAGGCTCTACGCTACGTCTTATTTAAAGTCCGTGGACTAGTGCGTGTGGAGCTAGGCTCGACGCTACGTCTTCTTTATAGTCCGAAGACTCGCGCGTGCGGAGCTAGGCTCGACGCTACGTCTTATTTAGAGTCCGTGGACTAGTGCGTGCGGAGCTAGGCTCGACGCTACGTCTTCTTTATAGTCCGGAGACTCGCGCGTGCGGAGCTAGGCTCGACGCTACGTCTTATTTAGAGTCCGTGGACTATTGCGTGCGGAGCTAGGCTCGACGCTACGTCTTCTTTATAGTCCGGAGACTCGCGCGTGCGGAGCAAGGCTCGACGCTACGTCTTATTTAGAGTCCGTGGACTATTGTGTGCGGAGCTAGGCTCGACGCTACGTCTTCTTTATAGTCCGGAGACTCGCGCGTGCGGAGCAAGGCTCGACGCTACGTCTTATTTAGAGTCCGTGGACTATTGCGTGCGGAGCTAGGCTCGACGCTACGTCTTCTTTATAGTCCGGAGACTCGCGCGTGCGGAGCAAGGCTCGACGCTACGTCTTATTTAGAGTCCGTGGACTATTGCGTGCGGAGCTAGGCTCGACGCTACGTCTTCTTTATAGTCCGGAGACTCGCGCGTGTGGAGCAAGGCTCGACGCTACGTCTTATTTAGAGTCCGTGGACTATTGCGTGCGGAGCTAGGCTCGACGCTACGTCTTCTTTATAGTCCGGAGACTCGCGCGTGCGGAGCAAGGCTCGACACTACGTCTTATTTAGAGTCCGTGGACTATTGCGTGCGGAGCTAGGCTCGACGCTACGTCTTCTTTATAGTCCGGAGACTCGCGCGTGCGGAGCAAGGCTCGACGCTACGTCTTATTTAGAGTCCGTGGACTATTGCGTGCGGAGCTTGGCTCGACGCTACGTCTTCTTTATAGTCCGGAGACTTGTGCGCGCGGAGCGAGGCTCGACGCTACGTCTTATTTAGAGTCCGTGGACTATTGCGTGCAGAGCTAGGCTCGACGCTACGTCTTCTTTATAGTCCGGAGACTTGTGCGCGCGAGGGCGTCCCCCCGGTGCATCTTTTGTTTATACTCAGACCCGTCACCTTTGGCTACGGCGAGTGCACACGCGAACGTGCGTCTTTGGTTTATACTGCGGGGGGGCGCGCGTTGGCCAAGACGGCGCGCGCCCTCATCGCATGCTTGCATGTGATGAAGAAAAATTAGTGGCAAACGGCGATCTTCATTATATCCCCGTTTGCGCGGGTGAGCGACTACAAAGGGTGAATATACTGACCATTTGCCCTTGGTGCGGCCGCAGCCTCTAGTCGCTAGACGTCTGCAGGGCCCATGCAGGCGCCTATGGATGACCCCGCGGACCTCCGCGCTGTGACGCCGGCTCTAAGGGCGTCGCTGGGCTTCGCGACGCGGGCATCTGGTGCCTGGCTCGATGCGCCGAGCCATATCCTGGTCGCCTCGGACGGTGATGATGGTCCGGGGACCCGGGATCTTCATGCACAGGTAGCCATGATGTGGTACCGCGCCGAAGGAGTTGAGGATTGGGCGCCCCAGTATGGCATTGTAGGGATATGGAAGGTCGACGACGTCGAAGGTGGCATCTTCGGCCCGCACATTGTCATCCCGGCCGAAGGAGACTTGAAGGCCGATCTGGCCCAGCGCCCGCAGGGGCTGTCCCCCGAAGCCCTGCAGTGGGATTCCCGAGGGCCCCAGGCGGCTTCGAGGGATCCCCATCTGGTTGAAGGCCGCCGCAAACAATACGTTCGCGGAACTACCCCCGTCCACCAAGGCGCGCCCCACGTCGCATCCCGCGATGGTGACCCGGATGACCAGGGGGTCCTGATGAGGGAAGTCCACCCCTTGGGCGTCATCGGGTGTGAATGTAACTTCGTGCCGCGCCCACTCCGGCGGTGCTTGCGCTGGGTATGCCGCCACGTGATGTAGTCTTCGCGCATAGGCCTTCTGCTGCCGTGCCGAGGCGAATTCCATCGCAGAGCCTCCGGATATGACATTAATGACCCTACGGTAGGTTGCGTCCGGGGCCTGCAACGACAGAAGGCCCTCCCGAGGCTGCTGCACGTGAGCTTGGATCCGCAAGGTGCCCTCCTGGGGTTGCATTCCCTCCGCCTGTACCTGCATCCCCTGCGCCTGTACCTACATGGGGGCCTCGTATGGGAATTGGACGTGGGCCACCGCAGGCGGGCGCGCCTCCGGGTTCCTGTCCCTAGCGACGCTGTCGCGGAGCGCCGCGATGGAGGTGTAGTTGCGGGTATCATGATTGCCGCGGCCGTGGACTAAGCACCACAGTCCCTGATGCTGGTCGTCGTAATCTCCACGACCCTTATCGTCGCGGCCTCTGCCACGGCCGCGCCCCCGGCCACGGCGCCCCCGGCCGCCTCGGCCCGCTGGAGCACCCTCGTCGGACCCGCCTTCGATGTCGAGGACGTACCGGTTTTGCCTCGACCTTTGCTGACCGCGCTTGGGCTGATCGGACGACTCCTTGTGCGAGTTGTCCCTGCGGTCGGGCGCGTCCCTAGACGACTCCTGCTTACGCTTTCCCTTCGAAGAACCGCCCTTCGGCGGATCTTCGGCTTTTGCCGAGGCTCTGGCCTGGTTGGTGTCGGAGTCGTCGCCTTGCCTTCGACGCGCATCCTCCTCCGCCCTGGCATATTCTTCCATCTTGTCGAAGAGCTTCGCCACCGTCTTGATCGGCTTTCGCGCATTGTACTCAGCCATCGGGCCCGGACGAAGGCCCTGGATGGCTGCATTGACGATGGTGGTCTCGTTGATGTCTTTCACTTGACATCGAATCTTGGCGAAGCGTTTGAAGTAGTCCCGAAGCTTCTCCGAGGGTTTTTGCTTTACGGCAAAGAGTTGGTCCGCGTCGACCCGGTCGACGTAGTTTCCTTGGAAGTTGTTGTGAAGGCGGACGCGGAGCTGCTCCCACGCGTAGATGGATCCCGGCTCTATCGTAAAGAACCAAGAGAGCGCCACCCCTTGTAGCGCGAGGGGGAATCCCTTTGCCTTCGTGGTGTCGTCTCCGCCCGCAGCTTCGATCGCGGTTTCGTATACGCGCACGAACTCGCGGGGGTCCGTGTCGCCTTTGTACGAATCGATGGCGCTAGGAAACTTGAAGTCTTCGGGCCATGCCGCCTGCTGCAGCCCCGCCGAGAGCGGGGACTCCGGATCCACGCGCCGCAGCGGCACGCGGCTGGACGTGGGGGCTTCGCGACTGTCCGCCCTCTCCGGCGTGGGCTCGGACGCGACCACTGGCACGGCCTGCTGACTCCGAGCCTCTTGCATATCTCTGACGGCTCCGCGAAGGTCCCCTAGCTCCCGCTGGAACGCGTTGAGAGCTGTCAGTAGGGCACTTTCCATCGCTGGTGCAGGCAGGGTCACCGGTACTCCCGACGGGCGGATCGGCGTGGGGACGACCGCGTCGCGAGGTCCCAAGCTGCCGGTCGCTCCGTCGTGGCTACCTCGGACCGCCCGGTCCGCGCCGCCGGCGAGGGTTGCAGTGGGGGCGGCGAGGTCGGCTGTCGTTGCGTCGGCGGGGTCGGTTCTCGCCGCGCCCGCATCGACGTCTTCGACCGCAGGCTCCATCCTCGCAACGCCGGTGGCGGGGTTGGTCGTCGCGGTGCCGGTGACGAGGTTGGTCGTCGCGGTGCCGGTGACGGGGTTGGTCGTCGCCGCGCGAACGTCGACGACGTCTTCGGCCACCGCGCCTGCATCGCCACCCGCGTCCGTCGCTGCCGATGCCGAAGCCCTGGTACTCATACGACGCTCCAGCCCGGCCACCTTCTTTCCCTTCGCCGCCGCTGTGGAAGCTTTTTTCGGTGCCATCTTTTTCTTCGGTCTTCAGGCTTGTCTTCGTCCTCCCCACGGACGGCACCAACTGTTGTGGCTACAGACCAAACAGAGAGAGAGATGGTAGTGGAGAGTGATGAAGATAAGTGTAATGGCCTGGGTCCTCCCCAAGGCTTGTGCTCATACATATATGCACGTGAGGAGTGCTTTTACAGTTTTACCCTTACATCTGGTTATCCCCTCTGGGGCAGTTATGTCATTACACATGGCCTATTCTGGGCCTTATAACCTCCTACCAGGCCTGCTGGGTTTAGGTGGGGACCATCCCTACGACAGTGATAAATCAGTAACATTGAATGTAGAACTTACAACATAATCATCACCCAGAAGCTTGATCTTATATGCATTATCATTGATCTTCTCAAGCACTCTGGTTCAAATAGCATCTTCTTTCTAAACTTGTTCACCTTCGCAGCAAGGTATCGTGACTTCTTTTCAATTTCTTCTTTAGTCTTGACATGAATCTTCTTCATATATTCAGCTTGTTTTGATGCTTCCATATTGACATGTTCATACAACGGCAGTGGCAGCAAATCAAGTGGTGCGATCGGCTTGAAACCATACGCCACCTCAAATGGATACATTTGAGTAGTAGAATGCACCACCCTGTTATATGCAAATTGAACAAGCAGTAGACAATCTTTCCACTCTTTCAAATTCTTTTTTATCATTTTCTGCAGCAACATTGAGAGTGTACGGTTTACCACCTCTGTTTTCCCATTCGTTTGTGGGTGACAAGTTATCGAAAAGAGCAACTTTGTCCCAAGTTTGACCCACAAAGTCTTCCAAAAGCAGCTCATAAATTTGACAACTCGATCTGAAACAATTATTCTTTGCATGCCATGCAATCTCACAATTTCTCTGAAAAACAAGTCAGCTATATGCGGCGTATCGTTGCTTTTGTGACAGGGAATGAAATGTGCCATTTTAGCGAATCTATCCACCACTACGAAAACTGAATCACTTCCCCTTTTAGTCCTAGGCAATCTTAAAACAAAGTCCATACTAATATCTTCCCAAGGTGTACTAGGAACTGGAAGTAGAGTGTATAAACCATGTGGATTAAGCTTAGATTTCGCTTTGTGGCATGTCACACATCACTGTACAAACCTTTCGATGTCTTGCCTCAATAAAAGTGATCGCTCAGCATCATAAAGGTCTTTTCTCTCCCAAATGGTTCCATCAATCCTCCTGCATTAGATTCTTACAATAGAAACAAGCACATAGATGAATCTGGAACACATAGTTTGTTAGCACGAAACAAGAACCTATTGTGAACATGAAACTTGTCCCATACTTTTCCATCTTTGCATTTAGAATATGGTTGTAAGAATTCGTGGTCAAAAGTATATAAATCTTTCAAGCTCTCTAACCAGGGACTTTTACTTTCAATTAAGTTAAGAACACATTCTTTCTAGATAAAGCATCAGCTATCACATTCTCTTTTCCTTTCTTGTACAAGTTTCAATGAATTCTACCCACTTAGCATGTCTATGGTTCAGTTTAGCTTGGCTCTTTAAATATTTCAAAACTTTATGATTAGAGTGAATAACAAATTCTTTAGGCCAAAGTAATGTTACTAAATTTTAAGCACACACACTAAACCATATAATTCTTTATCATACACAGGGTAGCTCAATTGAGCTCCTCCTAGCTTCTCACTGAAATACGTGTAGGATCGGAAATGGCAACAGAGGGGGGTGAATGGTGCCTTTTAAAAATCGCCCCAAGTATCTGTGGGATTTTCTTCTCCAATAGCTAGCAAAGCTATTAAGCGAGAAAATCAAAACTTACTGGATATGCAAGAAAGAGCAGGGAATAGCAAGGTCATCAAGACAAGGGAAATAATATTGGCAATTAGAAACAGTCTTTTAAACTGAGCTGGCCCACAAGCAAATAAATGAAATAAAATATGCAAACACTTTTTGACAAAACTAAAAATAAAAGAAGCAATGAAAGCAACACAGAAAAGAGCAAAAGATGGCACAACATTGAGGTTGGTCTGACCGGCTGCTTACTGCCAGTCTAACCGAAAGGATCTCCAAGCAAAACAGTGGCTAGATGTAGGTCTGAAGAATCGACTAAAATAATGAAATGGCAGCAGAGGATAATCAGGCTTGGCCGAAAGAATCAAACACCTACTAATTGCTGCCTGTCCTGTCCAAATAGAAAGCTAAAACCATGAATCCAAACTTTAGCCGAGAACAGTAATAACACAAAAAGAACTTAACCTGAAAACAGCACACAGAACTGCAGACTAAATAAACCGAACAAAATGTATTGCCGAACAGAAGACCAAAGACAAAAAGATTAGGAAAAGAAAGGCAAGTCTCTGGCCAAGAAAACAGACTAAAGCAAAAAGGGAAAAGAAAGCAAAACAAAGGAAAAGATAGACAGCAAAAGATAGCGGCAAGTAATCCTGAAGAAAATAACAGAAGCCGACAAAAGCTCACAACACAGGAAGCTGCAGTCGAATAGAGTTAACAAGCAATCTTGCTGTAGCTGCCGAATAGAACAAAAGAGAAAACTTGCTGCCTGTTCGTTCGTGCATTCTCAACCGAAGTCAGCTAGAAAGAAATGAAGAACAGAGCAAAGCACTGAAGACTGCCGATTGAAACAGACCGAAACACTGAAGGACTGAAAAGATCTACAACCGACTGCAGCTAGTGAAGAAAGAAATTCGGAAGAAATGCAGAGACAGAAGATTGATAATTTGTCAAGAAATGGCACAGCAAAAACCGAATAGTAGACTGCTGCCAACCGAAAAGAGGCTTCTGATTTTTCAGCAGCTTAATCTGACCGAATATAGCATCTTTCAGTTTTTAAAATCTGATCCCTGTGGACTACCAAGCAGAGAAACAAAGACTGCAAACATTAATCACAAAAGGAGTAAAAACCGAAAGAACCAGTAAGCACTAGCACACACAAAACCTGCAACTACTCAAGACTTCATCACAGAGAACAAGAAGAACAAAGCAACATAAATCAACAGAACTACACAAACACAAGGTTTCTTTGAAGAAACAGAGACAAGAATGATTAAATAAGAGTGAGTTTACAACCAGATCATCCCATCACTCACAGAGATCAACACACGCCAAGAAATCACAAAAACTACTGCTGCCTACCACTCATGTAGACAAGGAGAGCAAAGAATAGAAAAACCCTCACACACTCTCAACTTTCTTTCTAGCCTACCCCTCTTCTTTTATAGCCTCCACTAACGGGTTCACAACCCAATAGCTTCAACAACTCAGCGCTTTATCCATTAACTCCAAACCGAATCCGCTTCCTTTTGTGCAGCCCTGCGTAATTACCAAAACGCCCCTCTTGCACCTTCCGGGAAGCTTCCCCATTTCTTGCCGCCCAAGCCTCGCAACCACTTCGAGTCCTCGTCGTCTTCGGCACATCAAGACCGCTCCAACCTCAGCACCGCCTGTGCCTAGTCCAGTCATCCCGTGCCTCGCCACGACTCCGCCTCAAAGTCCTGCAACCATCATAGACAAGAAACCCATTACATAGCACCGCTCGAAATACTGTGAAGCTAAATCTTATTCTAGACCAATCTAAGATTTGTAAATTTAATCAAGGTCTAGGATACGATTTTTATGAGGACATGAGGAAGCATCCACCTGCTGTTCTTAGACCCATAGTGGTAGGTGTGATCGAGATTGAGCCTAGAACTGAGAAAGTTCAATTTAAGTCAGCGGGCTTTGTCCAAGGGATTTCTGACAGCAAGGTGATTCCACCTGTTGCTTCGGCCTCTCAGAAAGCGAAGCCTTATCGTGCTGCTTCTACCTCTCAGAAGGTGAAGTATCATTGCACCTTCTGTCAGAAGGATGGACACTTGGTCGAGCGATGCTTCAGGCGCGCCAAGATTGCACGGAGAGATCATGTTCGCAATCTTAGGAGTATTCAGGGTCAGCCCCAGACCTTGAGTGCACCTAAGGCCAACACGAGGTCTAGGGTTGATCTCTCTGAGGGTTTTAGGCAGTATCGAGGACTTGGCTTTTCCGGTGTTTCTGATTTTCGTCCTCGGTTTGCCTCTGCTCATGATATCCGCCGTCCTCAGGGTAGACCTCATTTCCCCCATCGAGATGGCTACCCGCGGTGTGATCAGCGTGTTGTTGGTACTTCGACTCGCTCTCCCATAGCAGTCAGACCGAACAACAGCTTCAGGTCTACTCGTGGACCTTCGGACTTGTTGAGCGACAGAGAGCGTAGGGTAGCTAGAGGTCAGTCGTGTGTGGCTACTTCTTCTACTCGACGGGTTACTCAATATTGGGTGCCAAAATCACTCTTGATTTACCTCAGTACTGAGACTTTACTCTCTCGTTGACTCAGCCTCGCCGGGCGGGGAAGAGAGAGGTTTGGCTCGTTGACTCTGGGTGTTCTCGACACATGACCGGAGACTCTCGTTAGTTCTCTTCCCTAGCTCGTGCTCCAGGTGATGAGACGATCACCTTCGGAGATGCTTCGTCTAGGCTCGTCATCGCCAAAGGTACAGTGCGCGTTAATGAGTCTTTTATTTTAAAAGATGTTGTCTTGGTTAGTAAGCTGTAGTATAATTTGCTTTCTGTTTCTCCACTTACCGATGACGGTTTTGAGGTGAGCTTTAAGAAAAACGCATGCAAAATTCTTGATTCTTCGGGTAGTCTGGTTTGCGGGATTTCTCGTTATGGGAGGATCTTTCGTGCTGATTTTTCTAAGTCTTCTGGTGATCCTCTCCGGTGTTTAGTTGCTTCTGAGTCCCGTGACCTTACTTTCTGGTATAGGAGACTTGGTCATATTGGATTTGACCATTTGACCCGAGTTAGCGGCCACGACCTCATCGTGGTCTGGCGAAACTCAAGATGGTCAAAGATCTGGTTTGTGCTCCATGCCGGCACAGCAAGATGATTGCCGCTTCTCACTCTCCGGTCACAGTGACTATGACCGATGCACCGAGACAGCTGCTCCACATGGACACAGTTGGACCAGCTCGAGTGCAGTCTGCAGGAGGGAAGTGGTATGTTCTTGCCGTGGTCGATGACTTCTCGAGGTTCTCTTAGGTGTTTTTCTTAGCCTCAAAGGATGAGATGTTTACACATTTTTGAGATCATTTTAGTAGGCTTTCTGTTGAGATCCCGGGTGCCTTACGAGCGATCCGCAGTGACAATGGCACAGAGTTCAAGAATTCCTACTTTGAGAGGTTCTGCGATGAGACAGGTGTAGAGCACCGGTTCTCTTCTCCGCACGTCCCACAGCAGAATGGCGTCGTGGAGAGGAAGAACCGTACCTTGGTCGAGATGGCCAGGACGATGTTTGATGAGTATTCTACACCTAGGAAGTTTTGGGCTGAGGCTATAGCGATCGCGTGCCATGTTTCGAACAGAGTTTTTCTTCGGGCACACTTGCATCGCACTTCCTATGAGCTGAGATACGGGCGAAAGCCCAGTATCTCTCATTTTCGTGTGTTTGGTTGCAAGTGTTTCATTCTGAAGTCCGGGAACCCAGATAAGTTTGAGTCACGATCTTGTGATGGGATCTTTCTAGGTTACTCGACTTCTTCGCGGGCGTATAGGGTTCGGAACTGTGAGTCTAGTAAGTTGGTAGAGACCTGTGAGGTGACTTTCGACGAGGCCAATCCGGGGACTAGGCCCGATATCTCAGGTTCTTTAGAGCAGTCCGAGCCCATGTTTGTGGATGATGAGGATGATGGAGATGAGGGTTGTCTACCCGATCCAGTCTCTCATCCTCCCCTTGAGGTGCCTTCTTCCACTGCACCTCCAGGTGATCAGCCTATGCCTTCTGCTTCCTCTGGAGCTAGTGGCTCTGTTTCTACCTCATCAGCTCATGAGGTAGAGGCCACTTCTTCATCTCATCCAGGACCTCCCCGACATATCCAGAAAGACCATCCTTCTGAGTAGATGATTGGAGACCTCTTTGAGGGAGTCACACGCTCAAGGTCTGGCATGTCACACTTCTGTCTCTATTCTGCCTTTGTTGCCTCATTCGAGCCCAATGACGTTTGTCATGCTCTTTCTGATGAGTCTTGGGTCAATGTCATGCATGAGGAGTTAGAAAATTTCGAGAGAAACAAGGTCTGGTCGCTTGTTGAGCCCCCTCGAGGTCACAATATCAATGGGACTAAGTGGGTGTTCAAGAATAAGCAGAGTGAGGATGGGATTGTCATTCGAAACAAGGCTAGACTGGTAGCTCAGGGCTTCTCCCAGGTTGAGGGTCTAGATTTTAAGGAGACCTTTGCCCCTGTAGCAAGACTTGAGGCCATTAGAATTATGCATGCTTTCGTAGCTTCTAAGGGTTTCAAGCTTTACCAGATGGATGTCAAGAGTGCCTTCCTCAATGGGTTTATTGAGGAAGAGGTCTATGTGAGACAGCCTCCAGGCTTCGAGAACCCCAATACCCAAACCATGTCTTCAAGCTTTCGAAAGCCTTGTATAGACTTATGCAGGCCCCCAGAGCTTGGTATGAGAGGCTTAAGTCCTATCTGTTGAGTCATGGTTTTGAGATGGGTAAGGTAGATAAGACCTTGTTCATCCGTAGGCATGGCACTGACCTACTGCTCGTTCAGATTTATGTGGACAACATCATCTTTGGTGGCTCTTCTCATACTCTTGTTTCACAGTTCTCGGATGTCATGAGCACCGAGTTTGAGATGAGTATGATGGGCAAGTTGACCTTCTTCCTTGGCTTCCAGATCAAGCAGACTCGGGAGGGTACTTTCTTGCATCAGGGCAAGTACACTCGTGACCTCCTGAGATGCTTTGACATGAGTGATGGTAAGCCCGTGTCAACTCCCATGGCGTCCACAGCTTCTCTTGACCCAGATGAGGACGGCGAGCCAGTTGATCAGAAGGAGTATCGCAGCATGATTGGCTCCCTCTTATACCTCACTGCCCGAGACCAGACATACACTTCTCCGTGTGTCTGTGTGCTCGCTTTCAAGCTTCTCCTCGCGTGTCTCACCGCCAGGCGGTGAAACGCATCCTTCGGTACCTTCGAGCTACCATTGACTATGGTATCTGGTACTCTTCCTCGTCTTGTCTTTCCTTGATAGCCTACTCGGATGCAGACTTTGCTGGCTGTAGGATAGATAGGAAGAGCACTTCTGGCACCTGCCAATTTATTGGGTCTTCTCTTGTTTCCTAGTCTTCGAGGAAGCAGTCCGATGTTGCACAGTCCACTGCAGAGGCCGAGTACGTTGCTGCCGCCAGTTGATGCAGCCAGGTACTTTGGATGGTATCGACCCTGCGGGACTTTGGGTTAGTTATCAACAGTGTTCCACTCTTTTGTGATAACACTTCTGCGATTAACATTGCCAAGAACCCAGTGCAGTATTCTCGGACCAAGCATATTGATATTAGATATCACTTTCTTAGAGACCATGTGGAGAAGGGTGATATAGTGCTCCAGTTTGTGGAGAGTAACCACCAGTTGGCTGATATCTTTACCAAGCCTTTGGATAACTCTAGGTTTTTAGCTCTACGTGGAGAGCTTGGGTGATCTGTCCTTATGGACTGTTGTGAGGGGGAGCTTTGTGCTTCTTGCTTTATCATGTTATTATGTTCTTACTCCTTTCTGTTGCATTGCATGCGGGTGCATTTGAGATAGTCCTTCTAGATTAGATTAGAGTGGTTTTCTCTAGTCTAGTTGCTTAGACTCCTTCCTCTCATCTTGTGATTTTAGGATGCTGCTTGTTAGCTGTTTCTCTTCTCACTAGGTTGAGCTCACTCACTTCTTATAGGTTCTAGCAAGGGTTGGGCCACCCTTGGGTAGACAGGGTACGTGTTTGCTCCTTAGTGTGTTAGATGATCAATTGATAGTCCTAGAGTCATATGGGGTATATGAGAGTCAGTCTGAGCCATAGGTTCCTCTATATCTTATCTATGCTTTAAGGACTGCCTTTTCTGATTTCCTTGCACAGCTTCTCGTATTTATTGATTTGGTTCAGGGGGAGTTCATTTGGGAGCTTCTAGATTTTAATATTGTCATAACTCAACTTGAACTAGAGTTGCATCAAATGTTGAGGGGGAGCTGGATTTTCTTGCATGACATTCTCATTGTAATATAACTACATGGAGCCTTGATTATTATCCTGTTATGACATGTTTACAATGAATTACATCTTGCCATGATCTATACTTACTTGCTAGATTTATCATGACTTTATATGTGTAGTCCAGTCTTTGCCATGATAAGTTGATTAAAATGCACAACTTGAATTAATTCATGTCATATTAGCTCTTGAGACTAGTCTGTCTTTAGTTATCTTCTTATGATTCATGCCATGTCAAATAGGCTGAGTTGAGTCTTGAATCTTTATTGAGCTTTAGATTGAGCTATGCTAGTTTCTTGATGAAGCATGAGTTAGTACAAGTCTCTTGTTCGTAAAAATGCAAAAAGATCTCTTTTGTGCGAAAAAACTGATCTCACCAATTCTTTCTTATGAGACTGCTTGCCATTGCACTAGGCATGAACTCAGAGGGAGTTTTGGATGACCAAGATCATCTTCTTAAGCTCATTGCTTGGAGTGGTCGCATAAGGCTTGAGATCTAGCACATAACTAAAATTTTAGTTGGAAACGACCATGAATTTCAAAAGAAAACATGTCCATTATGCTAAATTTGCTTAATTACACAAAAAGACCAAGTACTTGAACAAATGTCTCATTCTTGAACTTGTAGCACTCTAAATTGACTCAATACTAGCTTCTTGGTTCCACTTAGATTATTGCCATGGCCTGCATCATCTTTAGATACCTTTAGCTAGACTATACTCATGGCTAACATGACATGCTAAGAAATTCACCTAATTTTCAGATTATGACTTATTTGGCTTAGCTTGCCTATATATGTTTTGTCATGATCTTGATAGCATACTTATGTATTATGGCTTGGTGTAATACTCAAATAGTCATTTTGGATAATCTTCATGGCTCTAAATGCTTAGATTGAATAAAATTCAGCCATTCCATCCATTCTCATAATTGTGGTCTCTTCCTTGCACCTTGATGATTTTATTACCAAAAGGGGGAGAATAGCGGAGAAAAAGCCTTGTGAGAGCTTTCTGGAGCTTTGAAGAACAATTTGCTCTTTCTGTTTTTGCTCCGTTTGTCGACATGGTCATGAGCTTCTTTGTCCTACTTTATACCATGCTTGACTTTCTTTTCAAACTCAACTTTACGCTTTTTCTGGGTTTGTCAATATACTCATCAAGGGGGAGATTGAGAGACCATGTGGTTATGACCCCATGTTTGTGATGAGTAATTGACGAGTATTCTGGAAAGATTGAGTTTGGTTTGTGCGTTTCGTGCTATAATGGCATTTGACTCAATCGGGTTTGGTTAGTTGGATTTGAGGCATATTCTTCTTCCCGTTTGAGCTTTTGGGCCATTTTATGCTTGAGTACGATTTGTTGATGCTAATGAGGTTTACATGTTTCGAGCGGTGCTATGTAATGTGTTTCTTGTCTGTGATGGCTGTAGGACGTCGAGGCGGAGTCGTGGCGAGGCACGGAATGACCGGACTAGGCGCAGGCGGTGCTGAGGTCAGAACGGTCGAGGTGTGCCGAAGACGGCGAGGACTCGAGGTGGTTGCGAGGCTTGGACGACAAGAAATGAGGAAACTTCCCGGAAGGTGCAGGAGGGGTGATTTGGTAATTTCGCAAGGCTGCACAAGTGGAGCGGTTTCCGTTTGGAGTTAGCGGGTCAAACGGGTTGGGAACCCATTATGCAAGGGCTATAAATAGGAGAGGATCTCCTGGTGCATGTATGGCTTAAGTAAGATGGTTTAGGGTTTTGCTTTTAGTCAAATGGCTTTAGGAGTTGGTTTTTGCTTTGTCTCTCTTTTTCTTTATTAGTTGAGAGTTGGTGGGTGAGAGCAGGGGTGTGTCTGTTCTTGAAGAGAGCTCCTGCGTGAGTGTTGAGAGAGGGGTTTGAGTTCTTGATTCTCCAGGAGTGTGTGTTCTTGATGTAAGAGTTGGCTGTGAACAATCCTTTGTAAGCATTCATGTCTCCGTATCAAAATCAATACGAGAACTTTGTGCTTTGGATTGTATTTCAGTTCTTGCTTTTATTGGCTATTCTCTGTTATATTCTGTTTTGAGTTGTTCTCTTGATCAATTGGTTGAATCTTGAAAGCTCTGTGTTGGAAAACGATTATTGGCCATATGACCAATCCATTTTCTAGACCATTTGGAAGATTCAACTCCCCTTGTGAATTTTGAGTCTCTCGTCAAGTTCCCCTCTATATTTGGTTTTCTAGGGTTTGAGTACAGAGCTAAATGGAATCTTTTGATTCTCTTCAAAAGATGAAGTTTTGTTGTGTTCCTTCGGGGCCTGAGGTTGTTGCTTAGTCAATCTCTTACTTTCATGGTCTATGAATCAAAGATTAGAAAGTAATTTGAGTTTTGATGCTTCTCTCTGTAAGTTTTCAGTTTTTGCCTCAAATCTGAAATTCTTGAGTTTCCAGTTGAATTCCCTTGTTGTTTGAGGCCTCTATGTTATCTAGAATAGGTTATTGCTCATATGGCCAGAGGGTTTCAGCAGCAACACATAAATCATGTTGAAATCTTGAAGTCTCAGTAGTTCTGTTTTTTAATTTTCGGCCTCGGGTCCCTCTGTGCCTGCAGTTAGGGTAACCGGTCAGACCGGCCAACCCTTGGCGGTCCGACTTCCCCTCCTATGGCGGTCAGACCGACATTGTATAAGCGGTCAGACCGGCCAGCGGTCAGACCGGCCGCATAGAGGCGGTCAGATCGGCGGCTCAGGAGCGGTCTGACCGGCCTCAAGGCTGCGGTCTGACCGCCCCTGCCTCCCTTGGTTGGTGTGGTTTCTGGTGCTTATCTCCAGTGCTATGGTTTTTTTTCAGGTTCTTGTGTTTGCTTCCTAGTAGGTCTTGGTTGATTTAGTTTGTTTTGTTTTGGGCTTGGTGATATTTTGTACTCGGGGTAATTTTAAAGGGCTCCATTCACCCCCCCCTCTGTCGCCGTTTTCGATCCAACACACACATATAAAAGCATGACAAAGCTAGCTAAGTAGACATAATATGACAATGAGCAATATCAAATCAAAATTATATCACAAGTGAGTAATAATTAAATCTCATATTTAAATGTATATTTTACAACGCAATGTCATGTAGACACAAAAAAGAAACATAAAAGTAAAACTCTCCTTACTACAAGAACCACTTGAAAAAGAAATGTAAGAGCTAAATGCAAGAAAAAGGAAAAACTTGCAAGAGAAAGAAAAATCTCTACTCCACATGTTCTCTAGCCTAAGGAAAATACATTACTAAGGAGCGAATCAACCACACTAGCTATTCCTACTACTAGATGCTAGTAAAAGAAGCAAACGCAACCTAGGCATGGTAATATATCCTAGAGAACCTAGTAAGGAATTAGAGAAGTATCTAAGAAAGATACAAGACAGAAGGTGTGACTTACAACACCCTGAACTAATCTAAAACCCTGACACTTCTAAATGATATGCAATACTAAATATGTAAGAAGAGAATTTACAAAACTCAAGAAATAACATGTGTCACACCACTTTGTGGTGAGATGTAGTCGATGTAGTCGTAGCTAGAGCAAGTTGTATCCTAAAAAGTGAAAGTCATCACCTGATGCCCAAGAGTGAAGTAGGAGACCCAAAGAGGTTGACATGATCCACTTGTGGTTGTACTATTTTAAATTAGGAGGTCATCACATAAGTAAGTCCTTAAGTTATCTGGGTGGTACATACGACATACCATCATTTCTCGTGCTACTTCCGCACCCACCATCATACCATCGCCCAGATGTGGTAACAGCAGGTTTTAGGGTTTTAAGAAGTATAACCTAGGTTATCTCAAATATACCAGTCATCTCCCTCCAATGATTTCCCCAAAACAAGTTTCCTGGTTAAATGATAATGATTAGATCAAACTAGTGCCTTGAGACTTAAACAAGACTAGCATGTCACTTAAGTACATCTATAACTAGAAAAGTTACCAATAACTATCTAGGATGACAAGGATCACATGATTCAAGTGTCAAAGGAAAGTATAATTAATACTACAATGTCAAGTAGGTATGTATCTACCTTAAGTTTGACATACATTTGCATAACAAATTAAGTATGCAATTTGATAAGTTAAATGCATATAAATTTGCACAAATGTGAGTTCAATATGATCAAAATATTGACTCACCTAGCTCAAAAGAAGATTGGTCTTGGAACTCTTGAGCTTGCTCGAACTGGGGCTCCTCCACGTCCTCGTACTCTACTCAGACGGTCGCATCGAAAAAAGGGCAAACAAACGAGCAAAGCAAATAAATATAAAAGAAAATTCAAATGAACTCCGAATTGAATAAAACTAATGCAATTAAATAGATCTTGAATTTAGAAACAATAGAAATAAATTGGAGCTAAGACAAGCAAGAACAGGCTCTCTAAAGTTTAAATTTGGATTAAATCCAAAAATAAACAGAGGAGCGTAAAATTCTCTCTCTGATAGGTGGGGTCCACCAATTTCATTAAAATTTTGAATTAATTTACTATTGAAAAAGGCTATAGAGGTTGACAGCTAGGTCCCAAGACTTTTAATTAAAATTTTGATTTATTTTCTAAAAGAAAATCGTCTTGAGGCTGACATGTGGGACCAATGCACTATGTAAACAGTAGCTCAAGCCCCACTTGTTAGTGGCTCCTACTATTTTAAATGGTTTAAAACAATTTTAAAAGGGCCTGGGACCCACATGTCAGTTGGACAGGACTTAAATTAGATGGGGTGGCCCACAGGTCAGTGACTAATTAACTAAGCCTTAACAAAGGTCATTATGCTAATTAATGACATGGGCTTAAACCTTAAGCACCTCGCTACAGTGTTCTTCATCCCGTCGAGCAAGGCACGGCTCGCCGACAGCGAGAGGGGCCATGGCGGATGGAGGTGATGTCGAAAACAGGTCCCTTGACTAAGCGCGAGCCTCCACACAAGGCGGTGCAGGCTAATTTGGCTCCTAGGGCGGCTGGCGTGAGCTCAGGTAGTGACGGATGGCCGAGCATGGCACAGCGGTGCTTCAAGACACTAGGGTTCGATTCCAGCCTAGGGGAGCATCTACGGGCGGAGATGGATTCACCGAAATGGAAGACAGAGCTTGGGGATGCAGAGGTTGGGTTGTCAACGGAGAGCCGAGGTGATGGGAGAGGGCATTGTGGGTGGCTCACCGGAGACGACGACGTTGCTTGGCGGTGGTCAGGGCAGCTTCGAGGTCCTCAGCGAAGCTCTAGCCACGAGCAATTGGTTGAAGGAGTAGTAGAGAGCTCGAGATCGCTTAGGGTGGCAGAACAACTGGAGGGAAGGAGGGAACGGAAGTGGGGACTCAGGGGCAATGGAAGCAGCAGGGGCGTGATTGGGGGCAAGGTGAAGCGGTCCATGGGCTTTATAGCCGCGAAGAGGGCGAGGTGACCGTTGGTGCCATCAAGCTTGTGCGATGGTTGATGAGGGGCAGGTCAGCGCACGGCATGGCACAGGAGAAAAGAGAGGGGCCTAGCGTGCGGCGTGAATAGGAAGAATTAAGGTGTGGGATTTGTGGGCTCGCAGGACGGGAGTGCTTGAGCACGGTGAGTATACGGCGGGCTCGGGTCGTAGTGTTGAAACGCACAAGAAGGAGAGGGAGAGAGAGGGGATGGGGTGAGGCGGAGCACTGCAGAGGAACAGGGGTGCACTATGGAGGCGACACCAGGCATGGGAGTGATGGAGGCAGGCCATGCACAGGGGAGACAAGGCGGGCAGTACACGGCACGGTCGGCACTTGCCAGGCACAGGCGACATGGCTTGGGGTGGCTCAGGCCAGCTTGGGCTAGGCCATAGGCTGGGATGGGCTGAGCCAAGGCCATTGGGCCGAAGGAAGAAGGGATGGGTTGGGTTCAGCCCAAGAGAGAGATTTTGAAATTTTAAATTTTGGTTGAATTTTGAGATGGAGCTTTGAATTGCAAATTGAGTTTGAATTCATTTTTAAAAAAAATTACACACAAGCACAAACAAAACCAAAAATGGGATGACACACTCATGGAATCAATATCTGGTCGAAGCACTCGAGGATTGCTCGTTGCATTGACTTCATGTGCCGCCGTATTCCCAGTTGGCCGGTTCCTTTTACAAAGTACTCGCAGTTTATTGAGACGAACCAAGAACAAAGACAGCTTGTGCGAAGAACATCATCGTGCGGAATATGGGAAACGGACAACCGCCCGCCGTGTGAGCGCGCGGGTAGGCACATCGATCGAACAGCGGGTGTGCATGCAGAGAGTAATCTCCCTCCCTCCATGAACACTCGGCGGGTGACCTCGTCTCTCTCCGGCAAGCGTGAAGGACCAGCACCAAGGGCCAAATCTATCGTGCCTGCAACAACTCAGCACACATCTGTGTTTGGTTTAAAGTCAGGTAAGGATGGAATAAATCCATCCCTATTTTTAAGGATGGAACCGTCCCCATCCCTTATTGTCCCTGGAACCAAACACACTATTGGAGGCAGGTAGCGAGGAAGAGGGATAAGCCCATCCCCTCATTTTTGAGGGATGGGGGCATCCTCAATTTAGGGGAATATTCCCGGGATATTCCCCAAAGGGGATGGACTTTGTCCCTGCTGACTCCAATCCAAACAGGTCCAAATCTGGGATCGCCCCGTCCCATCCCCTATTGTCCCTGGAACCAAACACACCCGGCGGACCCAGGATTTTACCAAAGGGTATGCCGCATCAAAATTTTCATATGCAATTCGGTAAAACCATTTGCCAATTCGGTAAATAATTGTAAAATTTGCACCATAATTCGGCATACAGGTACTAAATAATATGATAAGTCTTAAATTCAAGGATTAAGTTAGAAACTTGCACAAATTACAATATAAATAGTTTAAACACCATACTAATAGTCTCAAATATACGACCCTTTATTCTCTTAGATTTTTCAGAAGCACAAAAGGTGAAATTAACGCTTAAATTCTTGATGCAGTGATATAATCAATCCTTGTTCCTAGTAAAATTAACACTACTTTCTATAGACCGGACTCAACAGGATTCACAATAACTACTTCAAAAAAGTGCATGAGACCACAATGAGTACAATTACCTGGGATGAAAGGAAATTTACGGGGCAGAAAAGGCCGCAACATCCCTTTCTGCATCTTCCAATCAACTGGATTGATGCTTGCTGCTTCCAGCTTCAACAGGACCTCGTTCTTCTTCGCTGAAGGGACAGGAACTTCGACATGCTGCATCAGAGGAATTTGAGAATTCATTGGCTGGTTTCTTCTCAAGGAAAAAACAAACAAAAAAGAGATCTTGTTGTTGACTGGTTTCTTTTCAAGAAAAGAAAATGAAGAAATCTTGTTGACTCCTCTATGCATGAAAAAAGGGGAGATTTTGTTGAGTGGGAAATCTCTCATCTACACTAAATCAGGTTTATTTCTATTTTGAAGAGTGGCTCTTTGACTATATCAGAATAACATGAATTAGCCTAGCACCCGATTGACTCTTTTGACCACCCGAATCATATGACTACTGCTGACTTAGGCGAAACATAAAAAATATCTTGGGTGCTTTTTTATACGGATCTAAGATAAGGCATGTACCAACCAATTAATCAAATTGACTTTGAGACGCTTCAATAAAGTACAACTTGTTCGACCACCAAAAAAATCCCAAGAGAGGAAAAGACTCGCCACTACTCACAGACTCAGATGAACTGATTGCTATTTCCAACCAGGGGTGAGCCCAGGCACGCGACTACCAAAACTAACGAACCAATTAGCTAATGATCTAGCTGATTTACCAATTAACTAGTCATATCGTACTTAGCATTAACCAATCTATGCCTAGTACGCACACAAGATTCCGCCCCTATCCCCCGTTGCTCGAACAAAAGCACGGACGCGTGCGGGGCGGGCTCACCTTGAGGGCGGCGGCACCTCCGCAGCTCCGCTGCAGGCGTCGTACTGCACGGCCCGCATCTTCGCCTGCGTCGTTGGCGTCGTGGCGGCCACGGCTCCAGCCATGGGGAAAGAGGGGGAGCAAAGCAAACAGATGGGAATCCGCGCTGCGCGAATATCGTGAGGCTCTCGTGGCACTTCGTCTGGTCTGCTTGGTTGGCTTCTCGGCCCCGACAGGAGGACGCCGGTGAATCCGTGGCGGCTCTGCACACTGCAGCAGGTGGCTGGCCCCAGGTATGCCGTAGCCCACCCGGCATACCCTGTGGGTCCGCCCTGGAACCAATAGCACAATCTTGTGACTTCGCATCACAGGTCTTTCTGGCTGCGGCTGATAACTTATAGCTGTGGCCAACGGCTTAAGGGTTTTGCTTTAGTTCACTTCTTTTAGAAAAGTTTACTAATTTTAAATCAAATCAATTAGTACTAGGTGATGGCACATGTACCAGCCTACAAAAAATAAATAACCCAAAGATTAGATATGGATATATACTTAAATATTACGTAGGGAAAATTTTAGATTTAATTTTGTCTTAGTTATAAATATTTGCTCCTATCTAATATTAACTACTTTATCTTAAAAATTCGTAAATCTTTCTAAAAGAGGTATACCGAAGCAAAACTCGTAAATTAATTGATGTTCTTACACAGAGATCACGACATTTATATCACCAGATTGACACAACAACAGCTAGCCAACAAGTGAACTATGGCTCGAGAGTTCACATAACACAAATCGCACTTGTTTTACAAATAACAAGTTACGGTTTATCACCAAATTAAGATAGCAACATCACACCATTAATTGTACAGCAACTTGACCTTTATTTGCCCAGACCTCGTAAACGAACTCCACAGGAAGCGACATGCACAAATTTGAGCTGATTAATCGGCAGTCATGAGGACACCTTGCCGCCAATACAACCGCGTCTAACGAGGAGGCGACGCCAACAATCTGAAGGTGGCAAGGCAGTCCGCCACGGTGGAGACACGAGGATGAAGGATGATCATAAGAATATTCTTGGTCACTGTGATTACATCTTTGCCATTCCCTCTTCTTCATCTTCTGCGCAAAAGGAATACACCATTTGCAACAAAACTTTAGGAGTTCAGGGGTGTTGGTCGTTGGTCGTTGTCATCTTATTGGTGTACTCGACAAACAAAATAGTAAGAGACTTGGATAAAAACCTACATAATTATGCTTGAACAACTTGTATCTATGTAATCTGAATATTTTATACAAATTCCGTTATCTTTTACTCGTCATTTTAGACTACAACGCAGCCTGCAATGAATGCTTTTGACTATTACTTCCTAATTTATGTTTGAAAATTATAAAAAGCGTAATGCTGAATCCACACGTATTGTTTCCATGTGACAGAAATAAATATTTTTTGTACAGAACAGTGTTTAAAGTTAAAAAAAGGTGAACTGAACGCAATTTAAAACATCTATTCATGAACGGAGGTAATAGTTATTATTCTGAACTCTTCAATTCCACTACTAAAACATAAGCATGCCCAATTTCCCCTGCGTAAACACGTAACCTTCAAACGAGATACTACAGTTGCATCTTGAATCATTTTGTTAAAAAGGATATTGAGCACCTATGTTTACTGTTTGCTACATGTTACAGCTGCTACTTGTTCAAATAAGAATTTCTAAAGTGCCCTTTCTATAGGATGTGACAGAGCACGTCTAGCAACCTAGTTGGCTAGTTGTACCTAACACGGTATATGAGTGAGAGAGACTGACCATATTATTTGACGGTGTATGGATATGGGTAGCGATCTAACACGGTGTTGCAGGAAAGATTTGACACCTTCTTCTCCCCATTCCAATCTATTCCACAATTCTGAATCAGTCCGTAGTTCCTGCAGCTTTCGTGGCAAGTTTTGCATCCGGAAAGGAAGCCCCTTCAAATTTGGACAAGCGCCAACATCCAAGCGTACTAGGGATGGGAATGTCACATCAGAGTTACATATGCTGGTCAAATTAGGCATATCTTCCAAACTCAGAAATTTGAGGCATGGGAATGTATCAAGCGACGTCATTGAACCATGGTTCTCTATGCTCCGAAAGGCTTGCTTCATATTCCCACATAAAAGTACCTCAAGTCTTTCAAGGCAAGGCAAATACATGGCCAAAGAGACGTGCTCTAGCTGATCGCACCCCGCAACATCCAAACAAGTGAGCCTAGGGATTCCTTTCCAAGTAATCACTCTAAGGCTTCGCAAACGAATAAAACGCAGCCAAACGAGAGCATCAAAATGAAAGTTCGGTTCCCCATCCTCATGCCTTACTAGTATTATTATTTGCTCCATTGTGCTATCCTTAATTGCCAGATCATGTAACGTCCTTCGCACTAAGTCATTTGAAAAAGGACCACCTGACAAGCAGAAAGTGTAATACTTGGGCCAGCCCGGCCCAAAACCCGGCCCAAGTTATGCCACGTACAAGAGATCGAGAGAGAGCCAGAGGGGGGAAGCCAAAGTCATTTTGCTCTTCTTCCCCCGTGCACTCTCGGCTGTGGCTGCTATTTCCCTTCCCCCGTACTCACCTGTGCTGTTGCTCCCCATCGCGCCGTTGTCGCCGCTAGCCCGCCGGCATCGCCGCTCGCCAGCCCCGGCGTCGTCCTCTAGCTGCCGCCCATCACCCTTCGGTGCCGCTGCGCCGCGTGCTGGCTGCCACACACGCCGCGCGCCACCGCCCTCGGCTGCCATCGCCGTCGCCCCTTGCGCCTGCTGCCGCAGCTCGCCGTTGTCCTTTAGCCCTGTCGGTCGTGCGCCGTCGCCGCTCCGCCCGTGTGAGCTGCCGGCGCCGTTGATTCACCCCGCGCGCGTCGCCGCCCTCTGGCCGCCGCCGCCGCTCCCCGGCTCTGCTTGTTGCGCGCCGCACAAGGAAGCAAGGGGGAGGGCCAGACTCCGGTCGGAAGAAGAGAGGGAGGGGGCACGGCTGGGTGAGGGAGTGAGGAAGGAGGCGCGGGAGTGGGAGTGAGGGAGAGGAGGAAGCCGTAGGTGGTGAGAAGAAGAAAGGAAGAGGGGAGTGTGGCCGCCTGTGAAGAAAAAGAGGAAAGAAGGGGGGCCGGCCGAAGGAAAGGAAAAAAAGGGAAAGAAGGGAAAAGAAAAAGAGAGAGAAGGAAGAGAGGAAAAGAAAGAGAGAAGAAAAGAGAAAAAAAGGGGAAGTCCGACCCACCGTCAGATTTGCCTGATCCAACTGAGAAAAAGGAGGGTTGTCCCGATCTGATCGCTCGGGGCCAGGGTAACGCCTCGAAACCTTCTCCCTGTTTATTTGCCGAGTCAGGCATAGGTTAATAGGTCGATAATTAGAGTTGATGTATGTGACTATTTAATTATCATTATTAATATAACTGCCTGAATGATGAACTCGGTATTGCCACAGTTGATTTGGTCGATCTGTGGCAGAAGAGGGAGGAGAGCATAGTTTGAGGTTAAACAACTGATTAAAGTGAGATTAAGCCTGTAGAAATTGATCAGCGAATATAAATAATGAGACCGCTAATTTTACAGACTGGTTGAACATCGGGGCAATGAGTGTGCCCGGTGGGATATGATTTGATTATGTCGGGTTGGACATTAGAGCGATGTCATTTGCTCGTAATTGAATGTATTGCATGAGTGTTGAATTGAGATGATTAATGATTGTTCAGGTGGCGGTTCGAGTCTGGTGCCGTCCACGCACCGTCCGCCAGGTTAACAGGCAAGTGCAGGGTAGAACAGTAAATTGTGGTGAATGGTTGTTATTTGGGTTTCCATGCTATGATTTACAGTATTTATGAGATGTATATGAGTTGTGCTAATCATATCCTGATGAGTATCGCTTATGATTAGACATCCATATGTGAAGCATATTGCATCATGCAAATGCATAAGAGCCAGGCTGGTGAGAAAGTCATGACTAGCCCGTAGTGCTCTTGAATAAGAGCAAGGTCGGTGAGAAAGTCAAGTGACTATTCCGGAGTGCTCTGGAGTAAGACCTACAGAGGTAGGCAATTGAGTGGTCCATCGACGGGTGGACGCTCCGCTATACCGGTATTAGCTACAGTTATAGGTGCATACAGATGCATTGCATTGCATTGCATTTACAGGAAATGAACAGATGACAGAGAGGAAACCCAGAAATTCTGGGTTACAGCTCATAAAGGTAATTTGATGGTTACAGATGCATTACAGATGCGTTGCATAGCATTGCATTACAGATGCATTGCATGAAAGTGACAGAGAAAGCGATACAGATTACAGATACAGAGTTGAGGTACAGATTATAGCTACAGAGTTGATTTACATTTTACAGTTACAGAATTAATTTACAGTTTACAGTCATAAAGTGGATTTACAGCTTACAGTTCGTAAAATTGATTGAAGTGCTAAAGTGATGTTACTGTTTTATCGTGTGCTTGCTGAGTCTTCGGACTCACCCTTGCTTTAACGTTGTTTTTATAGGAATCTGTTGGAGACGACATGCATGGGCGGGAGTAGCATAGTCATTCACGTGCCACAGTGATTCACAGATCATCTACAATTGACATATTTAGTTGTGGATAGTCTAAGTACCTTTTGGTAATTAGTAAAGTTATATTTCGGCTGCGCTTAGTGCCAAGTGTACTGGCTTTTGTCGCTTGATGGGTATTTAAATAAAAGAATTGTTTTGTAAGACCAGCGGCAAAGGTCGGAGTTGGTAACGTTACGGAGTAGGTGGTAGCACTTTGGACTCAGGGAGGGGCCGGGGTGTTACAGTTGGTATCAGAGCGGGCGTTAGATCCGTGGTGAAAAAAAAACCTTAGGCCTAATGGTTCAATTAAAACTTGACACGCATGGGTGCACAGTAGGACGGGATTGGGTTAAGCATTGCATTTCTGTTTTCGTTAGTCATGTTGATTTGCAATGCTTCGAGGCGGATGCTTGCGAGTTGATGCCAAGCATTTGAACTTGTTGCTTGTGTGTCCGACGGGACCTTACTGTGATTGTGTCGCATACCGATGCAATAGAGACCGAGACCGTGACCACGGGAGAGGCCTGGTCATGTTGCTATTTGTGACAGTGAAGTAGTGATGCTTTGTTTCAGTTTTGGGAAAATTGGTTAGCAACTCGTTGAGTTGTATGGAAATACCCGATAGAGGGGAGTGCTCCAGGCAAGTCTGGTATTCGGAGGAATTTTGATTATGTGAATGATTGGAGTGACTTGCGTGTTGAGATCAATGTTTTGGAGAAGGCAATATCTAACAGTGGTTGAAGTGTTTGATTCAGCGTACGTGGCTTATGGTAGTTAAAGTAACAGGTTGGTAGGGGATGGAATTCTAGATGGTGAGAACCCAAGAGAGAATTATCTTTAGTTATGTTTGTGGGATTGACGTTGATTTGAATCCAATGGGGATTTAGTAGTTATATAAGAAGTAGCGGTGTAAGGCAGATCTATTTCTGCTTAATAGTTGGATTTGAATTATTGGTTTTACTTGGGTTCCAATTGATAAACCTTGCCTTGCAATCTAGACTTGCTAAAAAGTGTGTTAATCTATTGTCTTGGTGGAAAATCTCTCATGGAGGTATCCTTTCAATCGGCAATAGGCGAGTGACCCTAAACTTAAGTTTATCAAGTTCACCCCGTGATTGATCATTATAATCACGACCGATGTCTTGGCAGGCTCAAATAGTTGTAAGGTTAGAACTCTATTGGGATTAGTTGGGAGGATAAGAATGAGGATCTTAATGTCGGATAAATCTTCCAGCTAAATTGAATGGAGAAGAATTGTTATTGAGTTAAGTGAGACTCAAATTCCGAGGGATGAAGCTAACAATGTTTTAGTGAGATTTGGTGGCAATATTTAAGCATGAGTTGGTGGAGTTGCCACTGCATTTTGTAGGAAATCATGTGCATGCCAATGAAAGTAGAACAGACGGATTCTATGCTTAAAAGCAATTGTGGTTTATGGAAGTACATATGATGTGTGCTAAAATCCGGGTGATTGATCATCCTTAAAGTTGAGCTGGTGGAGATTAGTTAGCGCCTTGGAATTAAGTGCTCATGGGATTATTTATTGATAGTGGATCTTTTGATCAAAGAGCCTTGATCGCATCTTGTGGTATGCGTACTTGATAGTCGTTATGATTGTGTTGTTTTGTATAGTAAGGTGGAAGTGTTTGATGAATTATAGAGTAAATATGGAGGAATAAAGTATCCAGTGAACCGTGGAAAGGTTCAAGATGGGATACTAAAAGTCAATGACTTATGTATTAGCGAATTGACATTTGCTTATCGGTGTAAGCAGTACAAGAGGTACTTTCTTGTCGTGGTTATGGGGAAAAGAATTTGAATTGATTTCTATGTTGGTAGTTGGAAGAAATGCACTATGTGTTGATGTTCACTAGCATTGGGGTTCATGACTTCGAAGGAGGTCATGCTCAGTTTATAATAATGATGAATGCTTGGAGGTACGGTAAGAGATCCGTATGACTCACATATTGATTTATGTGCATGTGTCATGAGTGCTACATGACTTTCCTCACTTCTGCATATGAGATTTCCCGGACGAGTGGTCCGTGGCGCTCCCGAACACGTAAGTTTCAGGCGTACCTAGGAACGAAGTCCTAGGCGTACTCAGGAATGAGTCCTGAGCATTTCTCAAATATGTAATTTCGGTTGTCTTGAATTGGGAGTCTAAAGTGGGCCCGGGCGCGTCAACTAGGGTCATGTAAGATTTGGATTTTGTTGCATCTCCCTTTTCCTTGGTGTTATTTGTCTATTGTATATGGCTAATAGAAAACTAGTTGATCTTATGCCATAATCCTGGTGAGAAATTGGTTACGGATAAAATCGGCCTTAAAGGCAAAATCGATTGTGTTATCGCAACTAGTAGCGTCTATGGGAGATAATAGTGACTGATGTCACATTTAAGCTGGTAAATCATGGTAGCAATGTGAGTATGAGATTTTGGGTGAAAGAGCTTCCCTGACCTATGTTTGCAGGTAATCATCACTAGGTGTTAATGTTTTAGATTGCTTGATTCCCATAACATAGATCGAGGATGATAATGTTATCGGAGTTATTGGGGGAATATTGGAAACCTTGGTTTATGAGCCTCATATTTGTTGATAGCTAGTGGAGGCTAAAAGATTGAGGAAAAAAATGTGAAGTAGAGCTATTAGAGAGTTTAGTTATCAAATGTTAACTGAGATCTTGAATAGAGCTTACCTCATTTTGTGGATATGAGGAATTGAGTACAGATGGGTGATTTTTATGTTCACTGTGTTCGGTGATCATTGACTGAGGAAATAGTTAGAGAAATGAATCATTTCATGAGATGAAGTTGACCATTGATGGAATTCATCGTGGTGTAAATAGAGCATGAGTTGAAACTCTAGAGAATAAGGGTATTGGAGGAATCGAATTAATAGAATCGAATACGGATTTTGATAGGACAGGTGAGGTTACCTGTCGACAGTATGTCACTGGGTGTAGGAGGTTTGCTGGAGTACTTTGCGAGACATGTACTAAAGCATCCTCAGATTCATGTGAATATTGCCCCTGGATTGAATTAGTTTTGTAACTCATAGGTTGGTGTTGGAAGGATGAATTGTCGCATGGTATATGCGGCATAAAGTCGTTAGTCAAGATGAGAATTGATGTCCTGTTCAGTTTTCACTCTGAGTAGATTTATTGTGATGAAATGATTTCCTGTGGGGAAGTGAATTCCCAATTATTTTAGAAGAAAGGTTGTTATTGGTGGATGAAGAGATTGATCCTATGATTGGATTACCTTTATAAAAGACTTTGCTTTGTAAAAACGAGTCGGGTTTATGAGGGTTATGTGATATTTCTCACATGGAAGAGAAGAGCTCTCTTTGTTGCGAACAAAAGTAGCGTTATTTCTTTTGTGCAAGCGATGAGAGTGATTTTCGTGGAGGATTGATGATTTCCTCATGCCGAGGCATGAGACGTTAAAGATTCCTAAGGTAGTGGTCGTGTTAGACCAGACGTAGGATGACGTGAGAATTGAGTCTATGTGCGTGAGATAGTGAGATTGCGTGGTGTGCCCAAGACGATAATTTCGGACAGAGATGCTAAGTTTGTCTCCAAGTTTTGGGAGAGCTTGCAAAGCGCTTTGGGCACAAAACTTCAGTTTAGCATTGCTTTCCACCCACAGACAGATGGGCAGCCTGAACACACCATTCAAACACTAGAGAACAGGTTGAGGTCCTATGTTTTGTCATGGAAGGGTAGCTGGGAGGATGTGGTGGCACTCGTGGGGTTTGCCTACAATAACAGCTACCACTCCAGCGTTCAGGCTGCGCCATCTGAGGTTCTGTATGGGCGGAAATGTAGGTCGCCACTCTGTTGGGATGCCGTAGGCGAAAAGGCAGTTCTAGGTCCAGATTGGGTCCAAGAGACAGTGGAACGAGTGGCGGAGATTAGACAGAATCTGCTAGCTGCCCAGAGTAGGCAGAAGAGCTATGCGGATATTAGAAGGCGAGATTTAGAGTTCGAAGTGGGAGATCATGTGCTTTTGAGAGTGTCTCCCACTAAAGGGATTGTGAGATTTGGGATCAAGGGGAACCTTAGCCCATGATATATTGGGCCATTTCCGATTCAGGCACGAATTGGAAAGACGGCATATCGTTTGGGTTTTCCCGAGTCGATGCGAGGAGTTCATAATGTGTTTCATGGTTCTATGTTGAGAAAGTACTTAAGGGATCCGGAACATGAGATTGTTCTAGAACCATTGCCCCTTAAGCAAGACCTCACCTTCGAGTCCTGTCCAGTTCAGATTCTAGAGGAATCGGAGAGAGTGTTGAAGCACAGAACGTTAAAGTATGTGAAAGTCCTTTGGTCGCATCAGACTGAACGAGAAGCGACGTGGGAATCAGAATCTCGTATGCACGAGAAGTACCCAGAGTTGTTCCCTACGGGTACGAGTTACAGTTGATTTTTGTTCAGTATAGTTTATTTATTGTTCGTACAGATTATCAAGTTGCATAATTCGAGGTCGAATTCTGCTAAGGGGGGGGGGGGGGGTAGAATGTAATACTTGGGCCAGCCCGGCCCAAAACCCGGCCCAAGTTATGCCACGTATAAGAGATCGAGAGAGAGCCAGAGGGGGGAAGCCAAAGTCATTTTGCTCTTCTTCCCTCGTGCACTCTCGGCCGTGGCTGCTATTTCCCTTCCCCCGTGCTCACCTGTGCTGTTGCTCCCCATCGCGCCGTTGTCGCCGCTAGCCCGCCGGCATCACCGCTCGCCAGCCCCGGCGTCGTCCTCTAGCTGCCGCCACTCCTGCTGCCGCCCATCACCCTTCGGTGCCGCTGCGCCGCGTGCTGGCTGCCACACACGCCGCACGCTGCCGCCCTCGGCTGCCATTGCCGTCGCCCCTTGCGCCTGCTGCCGCAGCTCGCCATCGTCCTTTAGCCCCGTCGGCCGTGCGCCGTCGCCGCTTCGCCCATGTGAGCTGCCGGCGCCGTTGATTCACCCCGCGCGCGTCGCCGCCCTCTGGCCGCCGCCGCCACTCCCTGGCTCTGCTTGTTGCGCGCCGCGCAAGGAAGCAAGGGGCAGGGCCAGACTCCGGTCAGAAGGAGAGAGGGAGGGGGCGCGGCTGGGTGAGGGAGTGAGGAAGGAGGCGCGGGAGTGGGAGTGAGGGAGAGGAGGAAGCCGTAGGTGGTGAGAAGAAGAAAGGAAGAGGAGAGTGCGGCTGCCTGTGAAGAAAAAGAGGAAAGAAGGGGGGGCTGGCAGTTCGTAAAATTGATTGAAGTGCTAAAGTGATGTTACTGTTTTATCGTGTGCTTGCTGAGTCTTCGGACTCACCCTTGCTTTAACGTTGTTTTTATAGGAATCTGTTGGAGACGACATGCATGGGCGGGAGTAGCATAGTCGTTCACGTGCCACAGTGATTCACAGATCATCTACAATTGACATATTTAGTTGTGGATAGTCTAAGTACCTTTTGGTAATTAGTAAAGTTATATTTCGGCTGCGCTTAGTGCCAAGTGTACCGGCTTTTGTCGCTTGATGGGTATTTAAATAAAAGAATTGCTTTGTAAGACCAGCAGCAAAGGTCAGAGTTGGTAACGTTACGGAGTAGGTGGTAGCACTTTGGGCTCAGGGAGGGGCCGGGGTGTTACAGAAAGCAGACGCTTCTTCCAGGTATTGTAGACCTAAAGACCGAATGGGGATGTGAGCCTCACTTAGTAATTCGTACTCAGCAACACCTTCAACATCAATAGCAACGGCTTTCAAGTTAGCTAGGGTGCCCATCTCTTGAAATATTGAAGTCACATAGTTCGCATGGCCCCTTTTTCCCAATGTATTCGACAATTGAAATACTTGCAATGCTTTAAGACTAGAGATGACCTCCTTCGGTATTGTTCGTATGCAGGTCCAGCGTAGATACAAGAATTTGAGCTTAACAAGGTTTACAAAGCGGCTAGGCACTTCGTCTATTGAACAATTATGTGACAAATCGAGATACTTCAAGTTTACCAAGGCACATAATTCATCAGGTATATTCTTCAGTTGGTTCCCCGTCAAATCCAGATATGTCAATGCAGTGAAATTCTTAATAGTTTCAAAAACCCTATGATCCAAATTATTATATTGAAGGTGTAGTGCCGTAAGTTTCGTTGGGCAAGGATCAAGACCAAAAGGAGGAAGCTCTTCCATTGCATTATCCATCAGCGAGACACATTCAGCTTTACTCCAAGGGATAGTGTTTCTAGATAAATCTGTGCCAACTCGTGCATGAACAACCCATTTGTCATTGTTCTCACCACAACCACAAGAGATCCATAGAGCCATATCACGAACCACATCGTGCATTTTAACAACATCATCCCAATATTTATCCAAATATTCACAACTCTCTAACAAACAAGCAGCTTTAAGGTCGCCGATTAGACTATGTGCTTTTCCGTAGGAACTTTGTATATCAGACTCATCTTCGTCAATCCAGCATTGTGCTTTATCCAAATATTCACAACTCTCTAACAAACAAGCAGCTTTAAGCACCTAGGCCCATCCAGCATCGTGCGAGGTCATCTTCGTCAATCAACCAATCCTCTGGCCATATTGCGCAAGTCAAGAAACACTGTCTCAAGGTGTCATTTCTCAAACTATCATAACTAAACTTCAGCCGTCGGAAAACGCTTTCCATAGACAGGGCATCATCCGGATTACTTTTTGGATACATTGCCCTTCCAATAGTTACTAAAGCTAATGGCAAGCCCTTCAGTTCCTTCACAAGTTCTCTTGCAAGATGTTTAATCTCCTTTTCCTGAACTAGAAGAAAGAGTTTTCTGACCGACCTTTTCCTGAAATAGCTGCCATGCCTCATCCTCCCGCAAACAAGCCACTTTTATCTCCTTTCTCACCTCCATTTCACCGCATACTTTTTTTGATCTTGTTGTGAGCACCACTTTCCTCTTGGGTTGGTTTGCACTTCCAAGGGGGTATGGTATGCCAACTGCTTGCAGATCAATCCGCTCCCAAAGGTCATCCAATAATATCAGGAAATTTCTTTCCTTGAGGAATTCAGAAATAATGCTGGCTTGAGATTCTACATCATCATCTTTCTGTAGGCCGAGCTTCTTTACAATTCTAGCTTGGATCTTTTGCGGTGAACATCCTGTAGATGCTGTCACAAAGATAACATGATCAAAGGAAGAGTCCCCATCAAATGAGTTGTTAATGTTCTTCAGAAGATGAGTCTTGCCCACTCCACCGGGGCCCCATATTCCAATCATACCCACTGGTTTATTCTTAATGCACTTGAGAGCCTTTTGAAGATTAATCGCTCTAGTTGGTTGCTGTTTGGTAGATAGACAGGGGATCTTCTCGACGGCAGGTGGCATCTGCTGAACTGCAATCTCACTCGGTGTAGAACTCAGGCAATCTTTGACATGGAGAACCTTCTCAGAGGCATTTTTGCTAATGTTGTAAGTTGACCACAAATTAAAGTGCAGCACCCAAAGATTTTGTATCTCTGATCATATATGCCACAGATAATCTCTTTCTCTGATTTGATTTTATGTACCTTCTGTTGCCACCTCCGCACTTCATTAGTTGCTGACATTCCCCGTCGTCTGGCGACCTCAATCTGGTTCTGCACATCCTCACTCTTTGCAAGTAGATCCTCAGTAGCCTCCCTGAGATCCTCCACATTTCTGCCAGCCTTGAAGAGGTAAACTGCATGCCTCAATGTAAGATTATAAAGAGGCGTTATGATAGAGCTGGCTAGATTAATCAAAGATGCCATGATTGGAGGTAATAATCAAACAGGAGAATCCTTCACGACCTTCAAAACAGATATGTTTCCCTCTTAGTGTGTCTTGTGATCGAAATCCAAGATAGAGAGATGAATTATAAATTACAGTGGGAGCGCAAACATGTACCTTGTGCTTGTTCCGTGGAGTACGTAACTTCAATGTGACGAAAGTGGGGAAGGCCACTGCAGTGTACTTGATATCACGATTGTTACATAGGCAAACTAGAAATGATTTTTTAAAACCTGAGAAGGCATCAAAATCTACTCAGCGGGTAAACAAAGAAAAGGAAGAGCAGCTTTCTTTCTTATTCCTTTTTTTACATAGGCAAACTAGGAATGATTTTGAAAAGAGAACATGAGAAAAACATCAAGGTAGATGTGTATCAGTATTTCAGTTTGATTTTTTGGCAATTTCAACTTTCTTTTTACTTTCAGCATGCTCCAAACCTTTCTATCTCTAACATTAAAACATGTCTAGATGCAGAGAAACATGTAAATGAACAGTTCCTTAAATATATGAATCTTTCAGAGAAAACATACCATCAATTGATTCGAAAATGTACGGATCTTGAATAAACAATTCCGTAAGACTCACAAATATAAAGACCAACCATGGAAATATATAATCTGGACATATAGATCGTGTTGAGTAGAAGGCCACAAGCTCAATGAATGGCAGTGGGAAGCAAACAAAATAACAGTATATGTGCCCACCTTTCCCTCAGTATAACCGAGCTGAGACGCTGAATAGACCCAACCTTTCCCTCAGTGATGTAAGTTAATAAAGAAAATACTCCTTCAAGTTTCAGCGAGTGGTCCTTCAAGAGAAAAATCTGAAAATGGACAGAGTTGTAAGTAGCATGACCGAAACATATATATTAAGCTTGCAACAGGTACTGTGAATAGTGGTTGGTCGGAAAGACAGGTAGAAAAGAGGGAAAAGGCTTTAAACAGGTGTTGGATGCACCTTTTTTTGTGATGCAGGATCGTAATAGATGAAATATGAGTAGATCCAAGATGCAAGAAAAAAATAGTGCATTGCTTTTAAAAAAATTGGCGGAAGGAATTTTATATATACTATTACCGCCTCTAAACTCTGTTTGAACTATTGTATGCTACCGTTAACTATTGTGTTCAAACCGTTGACTATTTCACGAATCACACCTTGCCCAACCAAACTCAATACACTTTCAGATATAATTCTTGAATGACAAACTTAGAAGCTTATTGTAACACTCTGCATTTTCGGCTAACCTTAAGTAGCGAGTTACAAAGCTAAGTGGGATTAATTAAGTAACTAATGAATTAAAATGTGGGGGCAATTACCGTGAAAAGAAATTAGGCAAAAGTTGCTTCAAACGAGTCTTGGATGCAGGTTAGTTTTTTCCTTCTTTCCCTCTCCTTGGCTTGTTTTGCAGATGCAGGATTGCCGGATGAACTTTGAGTAAAACCAATATGCAATTAGTGCGAAAGGATCGGGATGTCGTAGGTCTCATGTCAAAGCGTCTCAGAAGGTCGCGAGTGTACTTGCCTTGATGCAAGAAAGTACCCTCCCGAGTCTGCTTAATTTGGAAGCCAAGGAAGAAGGTCAACTCACCCATCATGCTCATCTTAAACTCGGTGCACATGAAATCCGAGAACTGTGAAACGAGAGCATGAGAAGAGCCGCCAAAGATAATGTCGTCCACATAAATCTAGACGAGCAGAAGATCAGTGCCATGCCGACGGATGAACAAGGTCTTGTCTACTTTACCCATCTCGAACCCATGACTCAACAAGTAGGACTTAAGTCTCTCATACCAAGCTCTAGGGGCCTGCTTAAGTCCATACAAAGCTTTGGAAAGCTTGAAGACATGGTTGGGTATTTGGGGTTCTCGAAACCTGGAGGCTGTCTCACATAGACTTCTTCCTCAATGAAACCATTAAGGAAGGCACTCTTGACATCCATCTGGTAAAGCTTGAAACCCTTAGAAGCTGCAAAGGCAAGCAGGATTCTAATGGCCTCAAGTCTAGACACAGGGCAAAGGTCTCCTCGAAGTCTAGACCCTCAACCTGGGAAAACCCCTGAGCTACTAGTCTAGCATTGTTTCGAATAACCACCCCATCCTCGCTCTGCTTGTTCTTGAACACCCACTTAGTCCCAATAACATTGTGACCTCGCGGGGGCTCAACAAGCAACCAGACCTTGTTTCTCTCAAAATTCTCTAGCTCCTCATGCATGGCATTGACCCAAGACTCATCAGAAAGAGCATGAGAAACATCCTTGGGCTCGAAAGAAGCAATGAAGGCAGAATGGAGACAGAATTGAGATAAGCCAGATTTTGAGCGGGTCACACGCTCGAAAAGGTCTCCAATAATCTGCTCTGAAGGATGAGCCTTCTGAATATGTCTAGGAGGTCCAGGGTGAGATGAAGAAGTGGCCTCTACCTCATGAGCAGAAGAGGTAGGAACAGAGCCACTAGCTCCAGAAGAAGCGGAAGGCAGAGGCTGATCACCTCGAGGTGCGGTGGAAGACGACACCTCAAGGGGTGGATGAGGGACTGGATCGGGTAGACAACCTTCATCTCCATCATCCTCATCATCCACAAAGATGGGCTCAGACTGCTCTAAAGAACCTGAGATATCGGGCCTAGTCCCCGGACTGGCCTCGTCGAAGGTCACCTCACAGCTCTCTACCATCTTGCTAGACTCACAGTTCCAGACCCTATAAGCCCGCGAAGAAGTTGAGTAGCCTAGAAAGATCCCATCACAAGAACGTGACTCGAACTTGTCTAGGTTCCCAGACTTCAAAATAAAGCACTTGCAACCAAACACACGAAAATGAGAGACGCTGGGATTTCGCCTGTATCTCAACTCATAAGAAGTGCGGTGCAAGTGTGCCCGAAGAAAAACTCGATTTGAGACATGGCACGCGGTGGCTATAGCCTCAGCCCAAAACTTCCGCGGTGTAGAGTACTCATCAAGCATCGTCCTGGCCATCTCGACCAAGGTACGGTTCTTCCTCTTCACGACGCCGTTCTGCTGTGGGACGTGTGGAGAAGAGAACTGGTGCTCTATACCTGTCTCAACACAGAACCTCTCAAAGTAGGAATTCTTGAACTTCGTGCCATTATCACTGCGGATCGCTCGTAAAGCACCCGGGAGCTCAACAGAAAGCCTACTGAAAAGACCTCGGAAATGTGTAAACGTCTCATCCTTCGAGGCTAAGAAAAACACCCAAGAGTACCTCAAAAAGTCATCAACCACGACAAGAACATACCACTTCCCTCCTGCTGACTGCACTCGAGCTGGCCCAACTGTGTCCATATGGAGCAGCTGTCCCGGTGCATCAGTCATAGTAACTGTGACCGGAGGGTGAGAAGTGGCAACCATCTTGCCGTGCCGGTATGGAGCACAAACTAGATCTTTGACCATCTTGAGTTTCGGCAGACCACGATTGAGATCGTGGCCGCTAACTCGGGTCAAATGGTCGCGGGACTCAGAAGCAACCAAACACCGGAGAGAATCACCAGAAGACTCAGAAAAATCAGCAGAAAGATCCTCCCAAAACGAGAAATCCCGCAAACCAGACTACCCGAAGAATCAAGAATTTTGCAATTATTTTTCTTAAAGGTCACCTCATAACCGTCATCGGTAAGCTAAGAGACTGAAAGCAAATTATACTGCAGCTTACTAACCAAGGCAACATCTCTCAAAATAAAAGAGTCATTTACGCGCACTGTACCTTTGGCGATAACGCGCCCAGATGAAGCATCTCTGAAAGTGATCGTCTCATCACCTGGGGCACGGGCAAGGAAAGAAAACCAATGGGAGTCTCCGGTCATGTGTCGTGAACACCCAGAGTCTACGAGCCACACCTTTCCCTTCCCTGCCCGGCGAACCTGAGTCAAACAGAGAGTAAAGTCTCAGTACTGGGGTAAATCAAGAGTGATTTTGGCACCCAATACTGAGTAACACGTTGAGCAGATGAAGTAGTCAAGCACGACTGACCTCTATCTACCCTACGCTCTCTGTCACTCAAAACAGCAGAAGGTCTGTGAGCAGACCTGAAACTATTGTCGGGCTTGACTGCTACGAAGGAGCAAGTCAAGTCACCAGCAACATGCTGAACACGTAGCGAGTAGCTATCTCGACGGGGGAAACAAGATCTACCCTCAGGACGGTGGAAGTCACGACCAAGAGCAGCATGAGGACGAAAACCAGAAGACTCAGAAAAACCAAGTCCTTGATGCTGCCCAAATCCATCACCAGAAGCAACCCTAGACCTCGTATCGGTCTTAGGTGCACTCAGGGTCTGGGGCTGACCCTGAATACGCCTAAGTGCCTCAGCACGGTCTCTACGCGCAATCTTGGCACGTCTGAAGCATCGATCGATCGAGTGTCCATCCTTCTGACAGAAGGTGCAGTGGTACTTCACCTTCTGAGAGGTAGAAGTAGCACGGGGAGGCTTCGCCTTCTGAGAGGCCGAAGCAGCAGGTGAGATCACTTACTGTCAGAAATCCCCTGGACAAAGCCCGCTGACTTAAATTGGACTTTCTCGGTCCTGGGCTCAGTCTCGATCACACCTGGTGCTATGGGTCTAAGCACGACAGGTGGATGCTTCCTCATGTCCTCATAAAAATCGTATCCTAGACCCTGATTAAATCTGCAGATTTTGGATTGGTCTAGAATAAGATTGAGCTTCTTCTTGCCGCCTACAAATCTCTCGAGAGTGTTCATAAGGTACTGACACTCCCAAAAGAGAGAGGTGCAAGAAGAGCAGGGGGAAGAAGAGACAACAGAAGGTAAGGGAGCAGAAGAAGAACCAACAGTAGAGGAAAGAATGACTTGTGCACGCACAGCCGACTCTGAAGGGACAGACCTACTACTAGCCAGTTGGTTCATGTCGCTAGGTGTCTCCACCTTACCCTGGGACTTCTCCCCCACCTCAGCAATCACATCACAATGAGTTGATGGCTTCTCTAGTAAATCCTTAGTTAGCTTCACACATTGTTCATTCAAAGCAACGAATTCAAGTTTTAGTTTATCACAACTAATGCATGGTGAGCTAACAGGATCCTTAGTCGCATACTGAGCCATTTTCTTGTTGTTGTCAATCATTTCTTGAAACTGTGTGGAAACAGATTCAAGTTCAGCAGTTAATCTAGGACAGTTCAAGCATGAAGCAGCTGGCTCAAGCAACCAAGCATACAACTCAGAAATTTTATGATCTGCCCATTTTAGGTTCATCTTCAAATTATTACAACTTTCACATGTCTCGGGCAAATCAAGCAACATAGTATAAAGACCTCTAAAAGCATTGTCCTTATCCTCACATGAGGTGCAAGATGTAGTCTCAACAACAGCAGATGAAATAGGCGCTACTCTACTCATCTCAAGCTCAGCAAGAAGACTAACATTCTCCACCTTAATCATGTCTAGCTCAGACGACACACTATCATGCAAGGTCCTTAGTTTCTCCATGTCATCCAACAGAGCACAGCATGTATCACAATCATCACGGGAGGGAGCAGATGTAAGTGAAGTAAGCTCCCGTGATAGTCTATCTACTTCCTTCTCTAACTCAGTACACCTAGCCCTAGCTCTAGCATGAAATCCACCTAACTTGAGAAAAGCATGATTGAGCTGGTCATAGGTGGGGCATACCTCGTCGAAGTCGGAGTACAGCTCGCTGTCGCTCAGTTCGCCCTCAAGGGCCATGAAGCACATGCCGGAGAAGTCGTCGCCGCCATCCTTGGGTTCTTGATCTCCCGTCCCGTTGTCGTCGCTCCATCCCTCCACCTCGCTAAGGTCGAGGTCATCGAAGGCGATGAGGATACGGTGGCAGAGCTTCTTGGCTTTGCCAAGGTTGCGGAACGTCTTCTTGCCTTGGGTATGAGCTGGAGGCTTTTTGTTGCAGTTCTTGTCGGTGTAGTCGTTCTTGCTCACACCACCGTAGTCGCCTTTGCTCTTCTCCAGCTTGGGACAGTTTGCCCGAATGTGGTTGGGGCCACCACACTCGAAACAAATCATGGGCCCTCCTCACTTTCTGTCTCTCCTTCTCTTGTAGGCATGAGAAAAGTTCCGGGCAAGGAGAGCCAACTGATAATCCGCAAGCTGCTCTAACTGATCATCAGTTACATCACACAGAGCAGCAAGGGAGAAACCACAGAGTGAGTCAGAAGAAGAACCGAAAATCAGACTGGGATTCGTGACTAGGGCCATCGACTGCGACTTCGACTTGCGAGAGACAATGTCAATCTCGTGAATCTTGAGGCGTGAGTACAACGCATCAAGAGTCAAAGTCGAGAGGTCAGTGGTGTCCTTGATGGTAGTCACCTTCATCTCCCACACACGCAGGTCCAAGGCAGCGAGCATCTGTCGAGCGTTGTCCGAGTCGGGGTATGTGAGACCGACCGCTCGGAGGTTGCTCAAAATCTTATGAAAACGCGCAAAACACTCATCAAGTGACTCACCAGTAAGCATCTCAAATTTGTTGTATTCACGCTTGAACTGGTCCTGTCGAACCGTCTTAATCTGGGTGGTGCCCTCATGGTATGCGTCGAGGGTCACCCAGATGTCGTAGGCCGACGTCAAATGAGATATGCGATCGAACTCGCTGCGGCTCAACCCCTAGATTATGATGTTCCTTGCCTTCGCATTCGCCTCAACATCAAGCATGTTTCCAGCGTTGATGTTCTCATCGGCAGGAACAACATAACGTACTTTGACCTTACGCCAGATGGCGTAGCCCTGAGCCTGGATGTAGGTCTCCATCCGACTCTTCCAGAAGGGATAGTCGATCCCATCGAAGATTGGGGGCTTGATCGAGTACTTATCTGTCGCCATGGCTCACAGACCGGTTAAGATCTATAGATGAGAGCTAACCGGCTCTGATACCAATTGTTGGATCGAAAACGGCAACAGAGGGGGGTGAATGGTGCCGATTAAAATTCGCCCCCAAGGTATTTACGGAAAAACTCAACTCTCCGACAGCTACTCAAGATAGAAGAAGAAACTCAAGGCAACACAGAAGCTTCAAACAAAAAGAAATGCAAAGTGACCAACAAAGATATTTTTTTATTTTTATTTTTTTACGCAGAGAGAAGCTAACACAGAGAAATAATTTAACTGACAAAACTAGACCAGAGGCTGCAAACACTAAACAAATATTTGATCGGCAACCAAAAGAAAAGGAGCTAAAACAAATTGCCAAGAGCACTGCCGAACCAACAAAGAAATAAGGGAATTAAGTTTGAAGACTTTTACCCGAAGACTACAAATTGGTTCTACTCGGCTGGGGACAACAAGAAAAAAACCAGCTAAAAGGGAAAAGCATATCTAAAAGAGAAAAGAAAAAGAGAACAAGATAGTACTGAAACTGATCGGTACAGGAAATGCTTGACCCAGCTGAAAACAACCAAACAGCAGCAGCTACCAAACAGGAGAGCACGTAAGAGAATAAAAGGGAAAGCAAGGAACAAACAGAAGAAAAGATGGACTACAGATTGGTGTTGCCTTCTGGCCGAAAGACTGAAGGAAGAAGCAGCACTACTCTTGCCGAAACAGAGGAATGCTTCAAGAGTTAATCTTCCAAAAAGATAGACTGCTACTACCCGAGAAGGATCATGCAAATAAAATGGTACTGCAGCTAGACGGCCTGAAGAAAACAGCATTAAGTCCTTGAGAACAAAAGAGAGCGAAGACTAAAAAATCAAAATGAAAACTAGGCTCTCATTACTCGGGTGGGACTCCTCTACGAGTCATCCTGAGAGAACAAAATTTCCACTCAAAAGGGCTAAAAACTAGATGTAAAAGATTGCTTGAATCCCTCAATGCTTGAAACAGAAATCCCACAGACAAAAAGAACTCAAGAAACACAAACCAAATGCACAGGGAAACTCAAGAGCTAGAACAACTCAAGCACAGTCTCTCATAGATTGATACCGAGACATACATGATTACATGATAGTTGTTCTCAGCTCAACCCTCTCTCAACCTCACACTAACTAAGTCCCCATACATGCTTGAAAATCAAGAACTCAAGAAAGGAGAGAGCCAAATAAAACCCTAACTCTTATACCCACTCTCTCAATTTCAGCACAACCTCTCCCTCTCTTTTTATAGCCTCTCACTAATGGATTTGCATATGCTTTACCCATTAGGTCACCACCTACTTGATGCTTTATCCAAACCCGCTTCCTTTAGTGCAGCTTTGCATTTTTACCGAAACGCCCCTCGCGCACCTTCCAGGAAGCTTCCTCCTTTCTTGCCTTGCAAGCCTCGCAGCCACCTTGAGCCCTCGCCGTCTTCGACACCTCCCAACCGTTCTGACCTCAGCGCCACCTGCGCCTAGTCCGGTCCACCATGTCTCGCCACGACTCCGCCTCGATGTCCTGTAGCCAACACAGACAAGAAACGCATCAAATAGCACCGCTCGATACATGTAATCAAAATTAGCATGATAAAGCCCAAATCTGACAAGTCGACATAATATGCAACATAACTATTTTGACTAGGTTTGACCAAGTTCGACCGAGCCCGATTGCACCACGCAACGACATGGTCCGAACCAACCAAATCAAACTCGACTTCCCTAAATCGATGTCAATTACTCATCACACACACGGGATGACCTCCAGATGATCTCTCAGATTTTTTATTGGTCAATCACATTGATAGCGCCTGAGGTTTTCAGAAAAAAATAGCATTCCACAATACTGATCTACTAGCTCCATACGAGATACGACCACACACCATATAGCCTACCTCGATGGCGATGTCTCGTCCAGTAGAGGGTAATGTGTGATGTTGGTTTGTAGTATCTTTGACTATCTGTTCTCTCATAATTGTAAGCTTGTGCCAAAAATTTGTTCAAAAATACTTATGCTTTACGGTTCTAGCCAAGTCTATCAAAATTACCCTGATTAATTCTACATATCCCCTCACTTCACTTCATCTTTTTTACCCATGCTTTAGATATTAGATATTGGGTGGGTTCTTTTCAACTTAATTGTAAATTTATGCTTTATGGCTGAGGTTTATGGTTTTTGACTCTAGTGCGAATACTTGTGTGAACAAACCGAATGCCGATAAGTTGATAAATCACTTCGAAAAAACTGTACTAATAAGCCACTTTAATACGACAGCACAAAAGTCGTCTCATTTGTTTGTTTAAGAGAAGTCATAAGTTATAAGCTGAAAAGAAATTAGCCATTATTGAAGAATGAAGGGGTATATAAATTATGGCTATATTACTTTATGTAGTGATAACGTATTATAAAGTTGATAAACAAATTATATTTAAACAAAATTTTAATATATATGTTTCGATTAAGAATGTATAATTGTTCACTATATTTCGATTAAATCGGTGCACAATGATTAAATAACATCGTAGTGTTGTAACGTCCAATGATTGCATACCTTTTTTTTGTAATACCTATGAGAAAGAAAAGGGAAGGAAAGCGGAGGAAAGGGAAGAAATTGCCGTCAGAGCCCTAGAGGTTAATTTCGGGCAGGGTAGTCCGTTCACGGAGATACCTGACCGTCCGGGGGCCAGTCGGCACCTCTCACAACCATAGGGTCATCACTCGGCATAAACAAACCTGAGATATTTCCAAAAGTACCATAGCAACCGGCCAAATACCAAAATCCAAAAATATCATTCGGTTACTACAGTCGGGCTACACTAATGGACAACTCGACCTCTCTGGATAACCAAGCCACTAAGTCACAGAGAGGACAACAAAGCATCGAGAAAAACCTGCACAACCACAACCTAGTTACCACACACAGCAAACCGAGCAAAGGATAGAGAGAAGAAACATCACGGCTCTAGCAAGCCAATTCTCCCTCCAGTCTCATTCCCTAAACCCTCAAACCCTCCGATCATAGAGCTTCAGCCACCACAGACAACACCAGAAAGCACCAAATAGTAGTAGGAAGGCGACAAGGGGCCAGCTGGACTAGCAAGAAGGCGGAGAAGACCACCGCCAAGGCCAGCCCGCATACCCACGACCGAGAAAGTGACCATCGAGCACAAGTCACCATCCTCGCCCAAAGCACCCAAATCAACCAACAAAGGTAGCCCCAAATTACTCATAGCAATAGCATTAATTTCAATGTTAAACCTTGCATAGCCACACACCACAAGCCACCGATTATTGTCAACTAGCACCACTGGGCAACCATGAAACCATCACAGAGGACACCAACCGAGGGTAGAACAAGAGGGCAGAGGGAGCAGATCGTACCGAGGAGGTGAGTCACTGTGGTGTACAGGGGCACCGCGCACCCGACGGCCATGGCATGCTCCCCCGGGGCATGGCACGACCTCGAGCCCTGCCAGAGCCACCTAACAACCACCTCGGGCCAATCCGAAAAGCGAAAAGGAGCAAATCAAAATCTAGGATCAAATTAAATAAATAGAATGGGAGAGAGAAGAAGAGGTGAGCCAAGGGGGAAAGGAAGTGCAAATCGGGACCGACGGGCAAAATTCCCAAACCTAGGGTTACAAGTAGGGGCGGCGAGGAGCTCGGGAAATGAGGACCCGGACCCGGCGAGAGATGGGCGGCGAGGCGAGAATCACCATGGCCGGCGGCGCTAAGACGGCGAGACCGACGGCGCGAGGGGAGGAATAGGGGAAGAGAGGCGCTGAGGAGCCTGAGACGTGGTGCTGAGCGCCGAATCTAGGCCCAGGCGGCGCGGCCAGTGGCGCTGCGTCGGAGGCGCGGCATCGAGATCCGATCAGATCGGGAGAGGAGATAGCCAGGAGAGAGAGAGAGAGAGTTGATGGAATGAGTGTGTTTGCGGAGATAATAGAAAAACAAAAAAGGAAAGGAAAAGGAAAGAAGGGGAGGAAGGAAAAGGAAAAAAGAGAAAAGTGAAAAGAGAAAAGAAAAAAAGAAAAGGGGGAAAAATGGGAGATGGGTAAATAAGATTTATTTGTGATTATAGATGACGATCATTAAATTATTATCGTTTGGACACCGGGGCATCGGAAAGGTGTCCGGTGAGAGAGAGATTGTCGGTGTCGGCTTTACACGTAGAAACGCTATCGATTGTCTATATGCAAAGAATCGATGTTTGCATGCTTGTGTGAATTACAATATTGAATGGAGTGTTCGGGTGATGCTTCTAGGTGGAGGTTTTGATTTGATGCTCCTCCACGCATCGTCCACACGGATAACCAGGAAAAGCATGGTAAAATAGTGAATTGTGATGAATGCCTGGTGTTTGTTTTATGCCATGATTTATGCCGTATTATAAAATGATATCCTGGCTTATCTGTTGATTGTATTGCGATGAGTGATGCTTATGATTGAGCATCAACATTTGAAGAATGTTGCATTTGCATTGCACCATGAGCATCATGAAAGCCTTACGACGGTAGGCATCCCACGCGGTGGGAATGACAGGACCTACTTCGGTAGGCACCTCCAGGGATGGAGGCAGAGGGGGCTTTCACGACGGGTGAAGCAACCCCATTATACCGGTATAAACAGCATACAGTGGCGCATTATGCATTGCATTCATGGACCTACAACGGTAGGCCTCCCACGACGGTAGGGAAATCGAGACCTACTTCGGTAGGCACCTCCAGGGATGGAGGCAGAGGGGGTTTCATTGACGGGTGAAACAACTCCACTATACCGGTATAAGATGCATACAGAGCTGCATTGCATTGCATTGCATTTGCAAGAAACGAACAGGAAACAGGGGGGAAACCCAGAGATTCTGGGTTACAGTTCATAAATGTGATTTGATGGTTACTGTACCAAAGACATAGAATTGATTTGCAGTTTACAAGTACGGATTGGATCTACAGTTTACAGTTACAAATGCATTGCATAGCATTGCATTGCATGAAAGTGACAGAGAGAGTGATACAGTTTATAGTACAGAATTTGCTTACAGATTACAGTTACAGAGTTGATTTACAGTTTACAGTTATAGAGTTGATTTACAGCTTACAGTTCATGAAATCGATTGAGTGCTAAAGTGATGTCATTGTTTTATCGTGTGCTTGCTGAGTCTTCGGACTCACCCTTGCTTTATCATTGTTTTTTTAGGAATCTGGTGAAGGCGACATGCATGGACGGGAGTAGCACAGTCGTTCACGTGCCACAATGATTCACAGATCATCTATAGTTGACATATTTAGTCTTGGATAGTCTAAGTACCTTTTTGGTAATTAGCAAAGTTATATCTCTGCTGCGCTTAGTGTCAAGTGTACCGGCTTTTGTCGTTTGGTGGATATTTAAATAAAAGAATTGCTTCGCTAGACCAGCGACAAAAGTTGGAGTTGGTAACATTATAGAGTAGGTGGTAGCACTTTGGGCTCAGAAAAGGGCCGGGGTGTTACATTTTTACAGTATTGCTACATATTCATCTCATCTTGCAAGCTTACAATTTTAGCTCTTGATGGGGGAATTTTGTTGTTAACGAACGGTATAGGAAATACCACTTTACAGTGAAAGTAATTGGAGTCGGAGGGCATATACGGCTCACCCACCCTTTCGGTGTTTTAATTTGGTGCTCTCAAGAACTCCTTGAAAATGGTTTTGAAATTTTTCTTAAAATCAATCAAAATGAATCACTCGTCCATATAGACTAGAGAAACAAAAATTACAGATTTTGGTCAATAGGAACTTCTATCTTTAAGATTTACTTCTCTACAACTCTCTTTTTGCTATCCATGTACTGGTCAAATTCAGACATGAAATTTTACGAGATAGTTGATTGGATTTGTATCGAAAGTACTGATGTAATAGCTTATTACAAAATCACTAGAAGACGACTTGTCAAGTCAAGCAGAGACAATTTCTCGGGCTGTCTGTCCAGAATTACTCTGCCCTACATTTTTGTTCAAATTTCATTGGCTGGACTAACACGTTGATGATCGATCAATCAACTAAATAACGCATATCGTGCAGACTAATCGTAGCAAAAAGTATCTATGCATCAAAGATTTAAACGTAATCAATTATATAGCAAAATCCCCAGAACCTAGGAAAAGAATAGGAAATTACCCTATACTTGAAAGAAGGGACGTTAGGGAAACAGAGGGAAGGAGGCGATGGCGCCTATGGCGTTAGGCAGGGCGTTGCTCTGAGCTCCGTGGGGGTGACTTTGGCTTCGGTGAAACTCTAGTTTTCTCTCTCGGAGAAAACACTTTGGCTTCGGTGAGCTCCGTGGATTTTGGTAGGATTCTACGTGTTATGGTGCATGGAACAGCGGGAGAAATATATAGGCGTGGTGGGAGAGGGAGAGGTATCCTCATCATGCCTGGCAAGGCCACCGGGCAATGCCGCACTGACCGTCGCATATATGGCACTGAAGCGCCTTTAAACGTTTGTTTTTTAAATCTAGTGCGCTCAGTAACCGTGGTAGATGACATATGTCTTCTACTATGCTACTACCTCAGCAGGAAAATGATAGCATAGGAGGCCGGACGAGTGTGGCAAGGCAAGCAGGGGTGCGATAGCCATGGTCTAACTGCCTCGGCCTAAGAGCATCTCCAACAGTGACTTATGAGCTAGCTCTAAGCATATTGTTTCATATTTTAATAGAAGAGAGAGAAAAGCTATCTCTTGATCAAGAGCTAGTCTCATACACACATTCCAAGATTATGTGAGAGTGTCATGTGAGGCTATTTATGTTATGAGCTATGTGCTAAAGTTAGTACTATTGGAGAAGTTGTCTTAGAGCTAGTAACTAGCTCATACTGTTGGAGATGCGTGGGAGCTGCCGAGTTTTCCGGGCTCGATAGGTGGCTTCATATGCTCTACTAGTACTGGTAGATCTCGAAAGAAACAGAAAAATGGAATTAAACAAAACCTTTTCTTTTCTTCAATTCTAGAACGCAAGACTTCTCGAATTGATCAAGTTGGTTCGGGACTTCACGTTGCACTGTTGCCACGGTGCAAAGGTGCAATTTTTAACTGTATACATATGTAGGCACAGAATCGATACCTACTGCGACTTAACTGACACGCAAAATTTTTAGCTAGCTAGGGGCAGCATAGTGCTCGTGATTGTCGCCGGAACACAGCGGCGACTAATTCAGCTCTCGAGGAAGTCGATCATACAGAGCACTGGGGTGCAGGCAACGCGGGATGCCACCTACCGATCCCAGGAAGTTCCTGCCGAGCTAGAACAGCTCAGTAGATTGTTAGAGCCCATCGGCTAATGTGCACCTATTTGCCATGTGCTCGACCAGCCTTCTACACTAGCGCTCTTCTGCTAAGCTACAGTAATGTGACAGGAGATACATGCTATCTGCTACGGCTGCCGAGCTTAGGAAGAGAATTAAATTTACAAAAACAGGCATCTGAAGATCAAAATTAAAAAAATTACTACAGTGGCATATATGAAAAAAATATGTTATAGATTTTTCTATCCGATTAATAAGTTCTCTTCTATTCATATTTATATTCGAATTCACATAAAAATATAGATACGAATGTAATATAAACTTTTACTATCCGAAATGTTATTTTATGTAGACTATTTATATCTGTATTTGTATTCGGCGAAGCAATATATGTATTTTATTGCAATACGACTTATTAGTTAGACAAGTTTTTTTTAATTTAATATGAATCTGTGTTTCTGTAGATAAAATAAATAAATTAGAACGATTAAGCGTGACTATTTGAAGATAAAATATCATTAATATTTTTATACTACATAAGTTACTAGGATATCCGAATCCGACCGAATTAAGTAGTTATTAGGATACCTTGTACAAGCTATTCGTAATTAATTTGCGTTGTTCTTATGCTCCGTTTTGATGTTTTGGTCTATGATGTTTGCAGGCACTCGAGGACGGTGGTTTAGGGCATCAAGTTCAAGCGTACGAAGTAGAGATGAAGAAAGCCCAGAAGTGTATTGAAGATTAACGGAGAAATGAGAAGAATCGTGAGAGACAGGAGCCCGTATGTTCGGATTTTTTTTAATAATCCATTTTTTTATTGAAAATAAAATATATCTGTGAATTTTTTTTACAGGAATAGTCTTCAGTCGCCTAACTTTTGGACGACTGGAACTTATCGCCCAATGGCAGTGCGACACGCAAGCAGTCCGTGGACCGTTGGGCGACATAATTGCAGTCGCCAAATAGTCAGATGATTGCTTCCAGTTGCCCAACGGTTCAGTCGCCCAACCCTTCGGCGGCTGAAAGCGCATATAAATCGGTCGAGCCCCTGGCCATTTCTCCCACCCAACTTTTGATGTTTCTGTACTACTTACATTTCTTACTTATTAAGTGATGTTTGAAATATTATTGTGCTCTTAGTTGTACTCCTTTTTATGATGCTTGTTTGTTTGATCCGTGTCGACATCTCTAGTTCAATGCATGCGACGCACCAGTAGAACAATGCACTTAATTAATGGCAGCTGCACTGATGTGTGAACCATTCGATTATATGCTTAGGACATTGAACAATTTCGCGGACAATAGGGGAGAGTACTATGATACAACCTTATCTGTACATGCCTACTTGTAGAATGTGCCTCACACTGCCCACATGGAGTGTTGCAGAGGGGGCCGTCTTGGACGTGGCTGGTCGTTGTTGTAGTGGCAAGCACATATGCAGTTACAGTTCACACAGTAGCATGTCGGGTCATACAAACTTCCTATGTTGACCTCATCATTACTCCTCTCGCGCTGCATCCGCTGACAGAGGTCATCGTTCCCCTCTTTGAGACTTTCAATTCGCGTCTCAAAAAAGTGTCCTTTTTTCCCTTGGCATATGGATCATCTGTGTGCTATGCATGTAAAGAGATTTTCTTTCTAAAAGAATGTAAGAGAGATTTCAATTAATAAATTTGCGAAAAAGTGGATATTTTCTAAGGGGAACGAGGGGAGGCTCTTACTGCGATGTGTTTAATAATAAAAGGATAATAGAGTTACAATATGTACAAAGCAAAGGCTTGAATAAAAATTGCAAGAACTCTAGCCAGATAAGGATTTCAGCTTGAGGATCTTGTGAGAATTCCACCGGCGACTGCAACTTCAGGATCGCTACTTCACTCAGAACTCTCAACTCACTGGAGTTTCATATGATGAACAAGCTCTGAAGGAAAAAACGACTACAGAACGGAAAATAGAATTTTCCGGAGCTGCAACTATTCAGCATCCTTTTCCAAGTTTATTTCACTTACTTCATAGCTCTCAGTTGAGAGTTTGTTACATGCATGAAAGAGTCAAACAAATAAAATGGATCCTGCAGTGACCGCGCCATCCCACAATCCAGGCATCATGTAGACTACTAACTGAAAAATAGCAAACTGAAAACTACTTCAAAGAAACCCGGTCAGACCGGAGTACTCAAACCAGTAAAACCGGCCTGCACAACCCGGTCTGACCGGAATGCATATCCCGGTAAGACCGGCAAGCAATACCCGGTCAAACCGGCATGCATATTCCGGCCAGACTGGACTCAATGTGCCTGCATATTCCGGCCAGACTGGACTCAATGCTTAACATCAACCTGAAAGCTAGAACTACAAACTAGTGCTCAAGATTACATTTCTTATTTCCTAACAAATTCACCCCTAATCTTGAAGCACTTTAAACCTGTTCTAACCCCAACTTCTTCCTCAGTTCTATGAACCGGATTCGCCCGAGGGGTTTGGTTAGAATGTCTGCAAGTTGATCTTAAGACTGAATATACTCCACTGAAATCTTCTTTTGCTCAACACATTCCCTGATAAAATGAAACCTTGTGTCAATGTGTTTGCTTCGATCATGTAGCACAGGATTCTTACACAGATTGATGGCTGATTTATTGTCAACTTTCAGCACTGCATAGCTGAACTCTGTTTCTTGCAGTTCTACAGTCAGAAATCGGAGCCAAATCCCTTGACAAGCAGCAGTTGTGGTGGCAATATATTCAACTTCACATGAGGATAATGCCACCACCCTTTGTTTCTGTGATTGCCAGCTGATCAGATTGTTCCCAATTGTGAACAAGACTCCTGTTGTGCTCTTCCTGTTGTCAATGTCTCCACCCATATTGCTATCACTATAGCCAATTATCTGGGAATGAGATCCTTGATTCCTTCCAAACCTGTAACCAAAGTTTAGAGTTCCAGCAATATAGCGTTATATGTGCTTAACTGCAGCCCAATGTTCAATAGTTGGCCTCTCCATAAATCTGCTCACATAGCCAACTGAATAGGCAAGATCAGGTCTTGTGTTAACCAAATATCTCAGACTTCCCACAATACTTCTGTATAGAGTGGGATCAATGCATTCTCATGTACTATCTTTGCTCAACTTAAGCCTGGGTTCCATGGGAGTGTGTGTGGGATTACAACCTTCCATCCTTGCCTTCAGAAGGATCTTTGTTGCATAAGCCGACTGTGACAGCTAATGCAGTCTTTACCTTGAGAAACCTCCATCCCAAGATAATAACTCAATAAGCCCAGATCACTCATGCTAAATAAAGCCTTCATCTGCTCCTTGAATTTGAATATCTCTACTATTTGAGCTCTAGTAATGATGAGATCATCAACATATACAATTGTCCTATCCCTCGGGTATAGACCGCACTCTTTGTTGCACTTTTGACAAAACCCAAATCTGCAATACTAGAATCCAATTTTGAATTCCAAGCCCTGGGAGCTTGTCGTAGCCCATACAACGCTCTTCTCAGCTTCAAAACCTTCTCCACATTCTTCTCATCTACAAACCCTGGAGGCTGCAACACATAAACATCTTCCTCCAGTTCCTCGTTCAAGAAAGCAGATTTCACGTCCATGTGATGAATTTCCCAATTCTCCCACGCAACCAATGCAATGAGCAGCCGCACGGTCTCCATTCTAGCCAACGGTGCATACACTTCACCAAAATCAATCCCGTGCTATTGCACGTAGCCCGTTGCAACCAATTTGGCTTTGTATCTCACCACAGCTCCTTTGGCATCCTTCTTGATCTTGAAAACCCATTTCAAACCTATTGCCCGATGTCCTGCCGGTAGATCAGTAAGATACCAAGTGGAATTACCTTCGATTGAGTTCATTTCTTCAATCATCGCTTTGTGCCAGCAGCTTTGTTTCTCAGCTTCGTCAAAGCTTAGCGGCTCCTCCTTAGCCAACAGACATTGATCATCGTAGTTGAAGTCAAGGATCAGAGTCATGGAAGCATTGAGATTATCAATCTTTCGATATCGTCGTAGCGCCTCATTGGAAGCAGTGGAGTCATTACTCGGCGGCGTGCAGAATTCCTTCATAGCCCGGTCTACATTACCTGGTCAGACTGGCCTGCATGGCCTAGTTAGACCAGCCTTCGAAACGGGGGTCATTGGTTAGGCTGGTGTCGTGTGCGCACCCGGTGAGATGTTAGTATTTTGAAATGTGTTTCCTCCGATACTGTCATCCGCCCCGCCGTTTTTAAACTGTAGTGCCACAGCTCTAGGCACTGGAGCAGAAAACAATTCAACCATGAAACCATCATCTTCAAGCTCCTCTTCTTGCAATCTACCAAAACTTGCCCACGGCCAGCTTGTTGCTTCATCAAACATGACATCGTGCATCACGCATACACGCCTCACCACCGGATCATACATCCGATAGGCCTTGGATCCTTCCTCGTAGCCAATGAAAACCATCTTCGAGCTTTGGCCTTCTAACTTCTTGAGATGGGGCTTCGCCGTCCTGACATGACCAATGCAACCAAAAGTGTACAGGTGTGCAACACTGGGTCACCGGCCGTGCCATGCCTCGTAAGGTGTCACGCCGTTAAGGCTCTTTGTCAGTGAGCGATTTAGAATGTACACCGCAGCTACTATGGCCTCTCCCCAAAAACGCCTGGGCATGCTCATTGCTTTTAGGATGATGCGTGCAGTCGCGACAATTGTCTGGTTTTGGCATTCGACCACGCCATTCTGCTGTGGAGAGTATGGCGCGGTGACTTGACGCTTAACGCCTTGATCTGCACAATACTCTTTGAACTCAACAGAGGTGAATTCGCCACCCCGATCGGTACGGAGCGCCTTCAATTTTCGCCCTGTCTCCACCTCGACGCCGGCCTGAAATTGTTTGATTGCCTCCGCTACTTGATCCTTTGATGACAATAGCCGAATCCACATGAAACGGCTCATGTCATCCACGAGCAACAGGAAATACTTGCCTCCTGGAGTCACTAGCGTAATCGGGCCACAAAGGTCCCCGTGCACCAGTTCGAGCGTCGCCTACGCCCGGAATGTCGCCTCCTGCGGGAATGAAGCTCGTCGCTGCTTGCCCACAAGGCACCCATCACAGTATTGATCAACATGATTAAACATTGGGAGCCCGCGGACCATCTCCTCTCGTGAAAGTTTGCGGAGCGCCTGGAAATTCAGATGGCTGAAACGGACATGCCACCGCTAAGAATTCTTACTACAGGCTGCTGCCAAATAGACAGGTTTCACCAAGTTTAGTCTAAGCAGGTAGAGACGATTGGTGCTTCGAAGTGCCTTTGTGGGCAGAAGACCCTGCTGATCACGGATGGAAAAGATCCCATCTTGTACATTAACTCTGAATTTCTGCTCGTCCAACTGCCCAATGCTTATGATAATGGTCTTCAGTCTAGGAATGAAATAGACATCCTCAAGGGCACGGTGCTCACCATTCTTGCAGACGTAGATCATAGTGCCGCGTCCACAGATGTCCACCATAGAGCCGTCTCCAAATTTCACCGTCCCAGTGATGTGAGTGTCCAGTTTGGTGAATGCCATCTTGGCGCCAGACATATGGTTCGTGGCACCGGTATCAAGATACCAAGTGTATGGGATAGGCTCATCAGTAATCTCCTGGAGTTCAACACCCTTGGCCTTTGTTTCGTTGAGGTGCACCAGCTCACTAGCAAATGTTTGTCCGAGTGTTGCACCCCCCCGCCGTGGAGAGTGCGCACTGCTGCGTCATGAGGAGAGTGGGCTCATCTTCGATCAGCATCAAATTTGCTTGCTCCTTCCGCTCTCGTCGCGGCTTGCGGCATTCCTCTGCAAAGTGCCCGAAATTATAGCATTTATAGCACTTCACCTTCGAGCGATCTCGCGAGCCACCACCCGTTGCAATCTCCTTGCTGTTGTGGTTCCTCTGGGACCCTGCATTCTTCGGGTGCCAACGGCTCTGCCTGCTGCCGCTGGAGCCACTGCCCGCCTTCTTGCCATCGTTTGAGGAGCCCCCTAGTCCCTCTGCCTCATGCGAGCCTGCCATTCCTCCTCAGTGAGAAGAAGTTTGTCGCCTTGGTGTCGTCGTTGCTGTTGGACCGAAATGGCGACAGAGGGGGTGAATGGCGCTTTAAAAAAAATTAAATTTGCCCCTCAAGTATCCACGCTTATGCTTCATCTCCAATAGCTATGGAAGCTATGAAGAAAGAAGAAACGCACTACTGGAAGTCACAGCAACAAAGCTAAACCAGATCCAGAAAGAAACAGCCAAGAAAAAATAATTTCAGGGTAGGTCTGACTGCAAGCGGTAGTGCCGCTGATACGAGCGGTAGTACCGCTGGGCGGTAGTACCGCTGAGCCGGGCGGTAGTACCTCTCGAGAAAAACAGCAAACATGATTTTCAGAAATTTGAGAAATTCGCAAAGATTCTTGGATTCTTGGCTTGGGAAACTTCGAGGATAGCTAGGGAACACTCCCAGAAGAATAAGCCAAGAGCCAATTTCGAGAAAACCACTTCAAGAAACAAGAATTTCCGATTTGGGTAAAAATCTGAAAACTTGCAAGAACCGAGCCAAAAACGAAATTACTCCTCAACCTTTGATCCTTTGGCCATGAAATTTTGAGGATAGCTAATTAATAGCCTCTGGACTCTCCATGTCAAATTTCAAGCCACCTCGCGAAGAGAATCAAGATTTGCATAAAACCCTAGGAGGAGGAAATGAAGAACAGGGAGGCTCAAAAACCCAAATCTGAAATTAAACGAAGTTTGCTCTTGGAAAACTTGATCAAATGATCTTGAGGCATCATCCCAACATAGAGCAACCCATTTTGGGCCTTCCCAGCAAGAAAGAACAAGAAACCAAGAAAGTCAAGAAATCAACAGAGAGGAGCATCGAAGAGAAAAATGAACAGAGTGACAAGAACTGAATCAATCTCAAACTCCACCATCTCATATTGATAAAGAGGAAAGGAGATACATGATTGATACAAGAGGAATGATTACAAGCCACTCAATCCATCCTCTCACTCTCCCTCTCCATCCTCAAGATCACCAAGAGCTTCACATGCTTCTTGGGAGGAACACACATCGAAGGTCACCTCACAAGTCTACCATTTTACTAGACTCGCAGTTCCAAACCCTGTAAGCCCGCGAAGAAGTTGAGTAACCTAGAAAGATACCATCACAAGAACGTGACTCGAACTTGTCTAGGTTCCCGGACTTTAGAATAAAACACTTGCAACCAAACACACGAAAATGAGATAAACTGGGCTTTCGCCCATATCTCAACTCATAAGAAGTGAGGTGCAAGTGTGCCCGAAGAAAAACTCGATTTGAGACATGGCACGCGGTAGCTATAGCCTCAGCCCAAAAGTTCCGTGGTGTAGAGTACTCATCGAGCATCGTCCTGGCCATCTCGACCAAGGTACGGTTCTTTCTCTCCACAACGCCATTTTGCTGTGGGATGTGCGGAGAAGAGAACTGGTGCTCTACACCTGTCTCATCGTAGAACCTCTCGAAGTAGGAATTCTTGAACTTCGTGCCATTGGCACCCGGAAGCTCAACAGAAAGCCTACTGAAAAGACCTCGGAAATGTGTAAATGTCTCATCCTTCGAGGCTAAGAACAACACTCAAGAGTACCTTGAGAAGTCATCGACCACGACAAGAACATACCACTTCCCTCCTGCTGACTGCACTCGAGCTGGTCCAACGGTATCCATATGGAGCAGCTGTCCTGATGCATCGGTCATAGTAACTGTGACCGGAGGATGGGAAGCGGCAACCATCTTGCCGTGCCAGCAAGGAGCACAAACTAAATCTTTGACCATCTTGAGTTTCGGCAAACCACGAATGAGGTCGTGGCCGCTAACTCTGGTCAAATGGTCAAATCCAATATGACCAAGTCTCCTATGCCAGAAAGAAAGGTCGCGGGACTCAGAAGCAACTAAACACCTGAGAGGATCACCAGAAGACTCAAAAAAATCAGCACGAAAGATCCTCCCAAAACGAGAAATCCCGCAAACCAGACTACCCGAAGAATCAAGAATTTTGCAAGCGTTTTTCTTAAAGCTCACCTCAAAACCGTCATCGGTAAGCTGAGAAACGGAAAGCAAATTATACTGCAGCTTACTAACCAAGGCAACATCTTTCAAAATGAAAGAATCATTAACGCGCACTGTACCTTTGGCGATGACGCAGCCAGATGAAGCGGCTCCGAAGGTGATCGTCTCATCACCTGGAGCACGGGCAAGGGAAAAAAACCAACAGGAGTCTCCGGTCATGTGTCGTGAACACCCGGAGTCTACAAGCCAAACTTTTCCCTTCCCTGCCCGGCGAACCTGAGTCAAACAGAGAGTAAAGTCTCAGTACTGGGGTAAATCAACAGTGATTTTGGCACCCAATACTGAGTAACACGTCGAGCATATGAAGTAGTCAAGCATGACTGACCTCTATCTACCCTACGCTCTCTATCACTCAACAATCCAGAAGGTCAGTGTGCATACCCGAAGCTGTTGTTGGGCTTGACTGCTACAGAGGAGCGAGTCAAGACACCAGCAACATGTTGATCACGCCGCGGGTAGCTATCTCGACGGGAGAAACGAGATCTACCCTCAGGACGTCGGAAGTCACGACCAAAGGGAGCATGAGGACGAAACCAGAAAACTCAGAAAAACCAAGTCCTCGATGCTGCCCAAACTCATCGACAGAAGCAATCCTAGACCTCGTGTTGGTCATAGGTGCACTCAAGGTCTGGGGCTGACCCTGAATACGCCTAAGATCATGAACACGGTCTCTACACGCGATCTTAGCACGCCTGAAGCATCGATCGATCAGATGTCCATCCTTCTGACAGAAGGTGCAATGATACTTCACCTTCTGAGAGGTAGAAGTAGCATGATGAGGCTTCGCCTTCTGAGCGGCTGAAGCTACAGGTGGACTCACCTTGCTGTCAGAAATCCCTTGGACAAAGCCCGCAGACTTAAATTGGACTTTCTCGGTCCTGGGCTCAGTCTCGATCACACCTGGTGCTATGGGTCTGAGCACGGCAGGTGATGCTTCCTCATGTCCTCATAGAAATCGTATCCTAGACCCTGATTAAATCTGCAAATCTTGGATTGGTCTAGAATAAGATTAAGCTTCTTCTTGCCGCCTACAAATCTCTCGAGAGTGTTCATAAGATACTGACACTCCCGAAAGAGAGAGGTGCAAGAAGAGCAGGGGGAAGGAGTAGCAAAAGGTAAGGGAGCAGATGACGAACCAACAGTAGAGGAAAGAATGACTTGTGCACGCACAGCCGACTCTGAGGGGATAGTCCTACTACTAGCCGGTTAGTTCACGTCGCTAAGCGTCTCAACCTTACCCTTGGGATTCTCCTTCCCAACCTCAGCAATCACATCACAATGAGTTGATGGCTTCTCTAGTAAATCCTTAGTTAGCTTCACACATTGTTCATTCAAAGCAATGAGTTCAAGTTTTAGTTTATCACAACTAATGCATGGTGAGCTAACAGGATCCTTAGTCGCAAACTGAGCTAGTTTGTTGTCGCGATCAACCATCTCTTGAAATTGCTTAGAAACTGACTCAAGCTCAAGCGTCAATTTTGGACAGTTGGTGCAAGAAACAACAGGCTCAAGTAAAAAAGCATGCAACTCAGCAATTTTATGATCTGCCCGTTTTAGGTTCATCTTCAAATTATTGCAGTTTTCACAAGTCTCGGGTAGATCGAGCAACATGGTATAAAGACCTCTAAATGCGTTGTCCTTATCCTCACATGAGGTGCAAGCAGTAGTCTCAACAGGAGTAGATGAAGTAGAAGCAATCATACTCATTTCTAGTTCAGCCAAAAGACTAAGATTCTCCACCTTAACAATATCAAGCTCGGAGGACAAACTATCATGCGAGGTCCTTAACTTCTCCATATCACCCAACAAAGCAGAGCATGTGTCACAATCATCACTAGAGGGAGCAGATGTAAGAGCAATAATCTCTAGTGACAATCTATCTACTTCCTTCTCTAACTCAGTACACCTAGCCCTAGCTCTAGCATGAAATCCACCTAGCTTAATAAAAGTATGATTGAGCTGGTCGTAGGTGGGGCATACCTCGTCCGAGTCGGAGTACAGCTCGCTGTCGCTCAGTTCACCCTCGAGGGCCATGAAGCACATGCCAGAGAAGTCGTCACCGCTCTTGGGATCTTGGTCACCTGTCCCGTCGTCGTCGCTCCATGCCTCCACCTTGCTGAGGTCGAGGTCGTCGAACGCGGTGAGGACGCGGTGGAACAGCTTCTTGGCCTTCCCGAAGTCGCGGAACTTTTTCTTGCCTTGAGGGTGCGCTGGAGTCTTCTTGTTGCGGTTCTTGTCGGTGTAGTCATTCTTGCCCAAACCGCCGTAGTCGTTCTTGCCCTTCTCCAGCTTGGGGTAGTTTGCCCGAATGTGGTTGGGGCCACCACACTCGAAGTAAATCACGGGTCCTCCCCTCTTTCTGTCCCTCCTCCTCTTGTAAGCATGGGAAAACTTCCGAGCTAGGAGGGCCAGTTGCTCATCCTCGAGCTGCTCTAACTGATCATCAGTTACGTCACATAGAGCAGCAAGGGAGAAACCGCAAAGCGAATCAGAAGAAGGACCAGAAGAAGAAACGGGATCGGTGACCAAGGCCATCGACTGTGACTTCGACCTACGAGAGACAACGTCAATCTCGTGAGTCTTGAGGCGCGAGTACAACGCGTCAAGAGTCAAGGTCGAGAGGTCTGTCGTGTCTTTGATGGTGATCACTTTCATCTCCCAAACACGCAGATCAAGTACCGCGAGCATCTGACGAGCGTTGTCCGAGTCGGGGTATGTGAGACCGACTGCTCGGAGGTTGCTCAAGATCTTGTGGAAACGCGCGAAGCACTCATCGAGGGACTCACCAGCAAACATCTCGAATTTGTTGTATTCTCGCTTGAACTGGTCCTGTCGAACCGTCTTGATCTGGGTGGTGCCCTCATGGTATGCGTCGAGGGTCACCCAGATATCGTAGGCGGACGACAGGTGGGAGATGCGATCGAACTCGCTACGACTCAGGCCCTGGATAATGATGTTCCTTGCCTTAGAGTTTGCCTCAACATCATGCATATTCCCAGCATTGATGTTCTCATCGGCAGGAACAACAAACCGGACCTTTACCTTGCGCCAGATAGCATACCCCTGAGCCTGGATGTATGTCTCCATTCGGCTCTTCCAGAAAGGGTAATCGATGCCATCGAAAATGGGTGGCTTGGTCGAGTACTTGTCCGTCACCATGTCTCTTGAGACCGGTTAAGATCTATTGATTAGAGCTAACCTGGCTCTGATACCAATTGTTGGACCAAAATGGCGACAGAGGGGGGGTGAATGGCGCTTTAAAAAAATTAAATTTGCCCCTCAAGTATCCACGTTTATGCTTCGTCTCCAATAGCTATGGAAGTTATGAAGAAAGAAGAAAGGCACTACTGGAAGTCATAGCAACAAAGCTAAACCAGATCCAGAAAGAAACAGCCAAGAAAAAATAATTTCAGGGCAGGTCTGACTACAAGCGGTAGTACCGCTGATACGAGCGGTAGTACCGTTGATACGAGCGGTAGTACCGCTGGGCGGTAGTACCAATGAGCCGAGCGGTAGTACCTCTCGAGGAGCGGTAGTACCTCTCGAGAAAAACAGCAAACAAGATTTTCAGAAATTTGAGAAATTCGCAAAGATTCTTGGATTCTTGGCTTGGGAAACTTTGAGGATAGCTAGGGAAAACTCCCAGAAGAATAAGCCAAGAGCCAATTTTGAGAAAACCACTCCAAGAAACAAGAATTTCCGATTTGGGTAAAAATCTGAAAACTTGCAAGAACCGAGCCAAAAACCAAATTACTCCTCAACCTTTGATCCTTTGGCCATGAAATTTTGAGGATAGCTAATTAATAGCCTCTGTACTCTCCATGTCAAATTTCAAGCCACCTCGCGAAGAGAATCAAGATTTGCATAAAACCCTAGGAGGAGGAAATGAAGAATAGGGAGGCTCAAAAACCCAAATCTGAAATTAAACGAAGTTTGCTCTTGGGAAACTTGATCAAATGATCTTGAGGCATCATCCCAACATAGAGCAACCCATTTTGGGCCTTCCCAGCAAGAAAGAACAAGAAACCAAGAAAGTCAAGAAATCAACAGAGAGGAGCATCGAAGAGAAAAATGAACAGAGTGACAAGAACTGAATCAATCTTAAACTCCACCATCTCATATTGATAAAGAGGAAAGGAGATACATGATTGATACAAGAGGAATGATTACAAGCCACTCAATCCATCCTCTCACTCTCCCTCTCCATCCTCAAGATCACCAAGTGCTTCACATGCTTCTTGGAAGGAACACACACAGAGAAGGAAGATGATCGTGGGAGACAAGGTGCTGCTGCCCTCAACCACTAAAGAGCAAAGCAAAACCACCTCTCATAGCCTCTTTTGACCCACTAAAACCCTAACTCTCTCCTAAAGCCATACATGGGCATGCAGCCCCTCACATCTATTTATAGCCCTTTGCTAACGGGTCTCCAACCCGTTACGCCGGCTAAACCCGAACGGAACCACCTCCACCTGTGCAGCCTTGCGAAATTCCCGTTTCGCCCCTCCTGCACCTTCCGGGAAGCTTCCGCGTTCCTTGTCGTTCACGACTCGCAACCACATCGAATCTCCGCCGTCTTCGACACATCTGACTGTTCTGACCTCGACACCTCCCTGTGTCTAGTCCGGTCACCTCGTGTCTCACCACTACTCCGCTTCGACATCCTGCAGTCATCACAACTAAGAAACATATCAAATAGCACCGCTCGATACATCAAAGCATAATAGCATCAACAAATCATGCTTACTCATGATGAAGTCCAAACCTGCCAAAACATCAAAATATGCAACCTAAACCCTTTGGCCAGGAATGACCAAGTCCGACCGAGTGCATTACACCGAGCAACGACATGGTCCGAACCACACAAACCAAACTCGACTAAACCAAAACCGATGTCAATTACTCATCACACACACGGGATGACCTCCACAAGGTCTCTCAGTTGCCATACCGATCATCCATAGATGATAGGTGCCCAACAAGTTCTTCCATCGGCATCGTCTTTAGATCAAGTAACTGCTCGATCGCAATCGCCACCTGCCAATATTTGGAAGGCACAACTCGCTACAGTTTTTGATCACTTGTTCATCTTCCAACATACCCCCCATGTCACGAATATCATTGATAAGGCCGGTGATGCGCATCCTGAAGTTTTCGATGGATTTGCCATCCTTGAAATGGATGGACTCAAACTCGTGACCCAAAGCTTGTTGTCTCGCCTCGCGTACACAAGTGACGCCGACCCGCGTAGTCTTGACATCTTCCTAGGCCGCCATTGCCGAGTCTTTTGTCGCCAAGGATCTCAGCATCTCCCGCAGCACAGCCTAAAGAATAGCTGCAAGCGCCATGTGGTCTTCCTTGAAGTCATCACTCCCAGGCTCAATTGCACCCCATACTCCTTGGGCTTGCAAATTCACCCGCATCAACAATGCCTAATCGGCGTAATTGGTTCGCGTCAGCATCGGATACCTCAGTGGCACGCCAGACTCCCTTAGTGCCTGCTGGGATGCTGCCGGCAATTGGAGTCTGTCTTCGTCGGAGTTGTTGCCATTGTCGCCAGTACTGACACTACTACAGAAAGCCTCATAGTAGATGCCAAATCACAGACGGTTTCGTGAAACCGTCTGTAATGTACACTATTACAGACGGTTTTAATTAGAAGGCCGTCTGTGGTATTTGTGGCGGGAAAAAGGAGTATCACAGACGATTCTTACCTCTGAACCGTCTGTGATACTGGAATATCACAGACGGTTTTTATTAAAAACCGTCTGTGATAATCTGGGATTATCACAGACGGTTTTTTTATTAAAAACCGTCTGTGTTGTGTCCACTATCACAGACGGTTGTTGTTAAGAACCGTTTGTGAACATTCACAGACGGTTTTTAACAAGAACCGTTTGTGATGTCCCTTTGTCTGTCATATTTTAGATCAGAGGTTAATATATAAGTACACATTGCTTCTAATAGCTTAACTACAGAAGTACTGAGACAAGAGATCGCTAATTAAAGGCGAATTTATTAATTTCAATTAGAGGCAAATTTATTACAATAGTCGGACAGGTAAAGAGTTTCCCAGATTGTAATCTTTTGGGCTTCATACGCTTCTTCTTCGACTTGGGGACTTGGAGGATCAGCCGCTAAATTCTCGAACGCCGTTAAGATTGCCCTTGTCCTCAGCACTTCCTCGTGCAGCCTGGGCAAATGATCAGCAGCATCCATAATGTTGTAGAGGATAGCATGAAAAGATTCCTCAGAATCTGCCGTATCTGCTTGATCGGCAAGGCTATCCATCAGTCTCTGCAATGCGTGCAGAGCTTCTTCCGCTTTGCGCACATTGTGGAGAAGAACCAGGGTGAGGGCTGTTTCCCTTTCTTGAGTGGTAGCGAGACGCCTCCGTCGACGGCAGAGGATCAGGTCAAGCTGACGGATGCAAGAAAGTCGGGGAAGGAGAGCAGGGCGGGTGCGGAGAAGCTGCTCCAGATGCAAATTGCTGGCCACCTGTGTAAGGTTCCGGCCGAACAATTCTTGATGAACAGATGAGAGGAAGGAGATGATCACAAGAACAGTAGAAGCCATGTTGTATATTGTATATTGTATTGTACGTATGTACGTAGAAGAGACCTGGATTAGGCGCGCATATTTAACCTTTAGCACAGACGGTTCGTACACCCAAACATTAATGATATAGACGCTTCGTATAACGATCGAGAGACGTTAATTAGACGATCGAAACACGAAGTGTTCTGGCATCGAAAAACACGCGAAGCGTTCTGGTATGACACTATTACAGACGGTTGTAATTAGGAGGCCGTCTTTGGTATTTGTGGCGGGAAAATGGATTATCACAGGCGGTTATTACCGAAGTATCACAGACGGTCTGTATTAAAAACCGTCTGTGATAATCCCAGATTATCACAGATGGTTTTTAATAAAAAACCGTCTGTGATAAGCTAGTTATCACAGACGGTTTTTAATCAAAAACCGTCTGTGATAATTCACAGACGGTTTTTAGTTAAAAACCGTCTGTGATAATGGCTAAGGAATTTATTGCGCTGCTCAGACCGCATCTGTCTTCATTTCGATCCAGATCTAGCCACTGCTGCGCACTTTTTCACTCGGGAGGAAGCTAGGCGATTTCAGGCCAGTTAATTTGGTGGGAAGAGGCAGAGATTGAGCTTTGAATATTCAGTCTTTCCTGGTTGCTCTAGATATGGTTAGTAATGTAATTTATTTTTTCTTTAGTTGCATTACAATTTAGGTCTAAGTAATCCATTAGTGGTTATTGAAGATGGTTAATTTGCAAAATTGTTGGTTATATAATAGCTGTTGTGTTTGTAATATGAATTGAGCTAGCAAATTAAGTCTCAATATAATAAATGTGGCCCGTATATATGTAGTTATAATTAGTTAATCTAGTTTTTAATACTAAGTTGTTATATATGTACGTAACGTAGGACCGAAGCTGGATGTATGCCGCGAGCCGTGTGAGTGAAGAGTACATTAATGGCGTTTCTGCTTTTATAAGAGCCGCCGAGGAGGATATGTTGAATAAGGGGGTGGAATATATGTGCTGTCTATGCACTGACTGCGAGAATTTGAAGATGTTTAAGAACCGAGGGTAAATTGTAGCGCACTTGATTCGGAGGGGTTTCAAAAAGGATTATACGTGTTGGATCAGTCATGGCGAAGTGAATGATCATATGCCGCCGAATGACATCGTCGGTGAAGTGAATGATATGCCCCCGGATGACATCGCCGACGAAGTGAATGATATGCCCCCGGATGACATCGCCGGTGAAGTGAATGACATGCCGCCGGTTGATGTCGATTGTGGCTCGGATTCGGATAGGTTGCACGATGATAATCTGGATCAGATGCTTCGCGATGTAGAAGAGAACTATGATGAGAGAGAGTATGTTAAATTCCGTGGCTTGATGGAGGACTCAGAAAAACCTTTGTACACGAGCTGCAAGTACACGAGGTTGTCGGCCGTGCTTGAACTGTTGAAATTGAAGGCAAGCAACGGTTGGTCCGACAAGAGTTTCACGGCGCTGCTAGGTCTTTTAGCGGAAATGCTTCCGGAGGGAAATGAGTTGCGTAAAACCACGTATAAAGCCAAGAATGTTCTTTGTCCGTTGGGAATGGAAGTAGAAAGAATACATGCATGCCCGAACGACTGTATCCTCTACCGTAAAGAGTATGCAAACATGCATGTATGTCCGGTGTGCAACGCATCCCGATACAAACGTAACAATCAATCAGATGATGGCGAGGGAACAGAGGCGAAGAAAGGACCTCCTGCTAAGGTGGCATGGTATTTTCCTATAATTCCCCGTTTGAAAAGGTGTTTTGCAAATCCAAAGGAGGCAAAACTGCTGCGTTGGCACTCGGAGGAGCGCAAGAAGGATGGAATGATAAGACACCTTGCTGATTCCGCGCAGTGGAGAAACATCGATAGGAGTTTTGCAGAGTTCGGTGTAGAACCAAGGAATATAAGGTTTGGACTGAGTACAAATGGAATGAATCCTTTGAGTAGCATGAGCAGCCGACATAGCACATGGCCCGTGACTCTCTGCATCTATAACCTTCCTCCTTGGTTGTGTATGAAGCGAAAGTACATTTTGCTGTCGATACTTATCCAAGGGCCAAAACAACCTGGGAATGATATCGATGTGTTCCTAGCACCGTTGGTGGAAGATCTAAAAGTATTGTGGAACGAAGGGGTACATGTATGGGATGCATACAAACGAGAGAACTTCACTCTACGCTCCTTATTGTTCTGCACCATAAATGATTATCCTGCCCTTGGTAACCTATCAGGCCATAGTACAAAAGGTGCCAAAGCTTGTACTCACTATTTAGATGGTACCGAGAGTGTGTGGCTGAGACACTCACGCAAAACCGTCTACATGCGTCACCGCCGGTTCCTTCGGAGGGCTCACCCATATCGCAAGATGAAGCAACAATTTGACGGAGAGAAGGAAGACGGTTCAGCTCCAAGGCATTTAAGAGGACACGAGGTTTATGATATGGTTAAGGATTTAGATGTTGTCCTCGGAAAGGGATGTAAATTGAGGGCTCATGAGAAGAACACCTGGAAGAAGAGATCAATATTTTGGGACTTACCTTATTGGGAGTACCTAGATGTTCGGCACTGCATCGACGTCATGCACGTAGAAAAGAATGTGTGCGACAGCTTGATTGGTCTCTTACTGAACATTCGTGATAAAACAAAGGATGGCGTCAATGCACGGCTTGACTTGGCTGACATGGACATCAGGCCTGAGTTAGCACCGACATGCACTGATAATGGACGAACGTACCTTCCCCCTGCGTGTTACACTCTGTCCAAGGCTGAGAAAACAGAACTGTGCCAGTGCTTGCATGGTGTCAAAGTTCCGTCTGGTTACTCCGGCAACGTGAAGAAACTTGTTTCGATGCAAGATTTGAAGTTAAATGGCATGAAGTCTCATGATTGTCATGTGCTGATGACACAGATGCTCCCTATTGCAATTAGAAATATTTTGCCGATCAAAGTCCGAGAGACAATCATGAGGCTATGTTATTTCTTTAACACAATTGCTCAGAAGGTCATCGATCCCGAAGGACTAGATGCTCTGCAGGACGAGGTGGTGATGACTCTATGTCACCTTGAAATGTATTTCCCTCCTTCGTTTTTCGATATCATGGTCCATCTCATTGTTCACGTTGTGTGGGAGATAAAAATGTGCGGGCCCGTATTCCTACGTAGCATGTACCCATTTGAGAGGTTCATGGGAATTCTCAAGTCCTACGTATGGAATCGTTCTCGGCCGGAGGGCAGCATCGTCGAAGGTTATGCAAGCGAAGAGGTCATTGAGTTTTGTGTCGATTATATGGCTCAGATTCAACCGATAGGTGTCCCTCAATCTCGTCATGAGGGGAGGCTGAAGGGTCTCAGAACTATCGGAAGGAAAGCAATCACTCCAGATATGGACACGTATACTCAAGCCCATTTCATGGTGTTGCAACACATGACTGAAGTGGCGCCTTATGTGGAGCAGCACAAGGATGTGCTTCGGCAACAGAATCCAGAGCGGCCGGATGTTTGGATCATGAGGCAACACAACCGTTGGTTCAACCAATGGTTGAAGGAGCAAATCACTAGGAGCTCGCCGAGTGAGACGCTAACATGGTTGGCAAAAGGGCCGACATTTACAGTTGTGACATGGCAAGGATATGACATAAATGGGTACACATTCTATACGCAGTCTCAGGATGTCAAGAGCACTAACCAGAACAGCGGTGTCCGCATAGATGCATTCAGTACCGATGGGTCGAGAAACTCGTACTATGGCTTCATAGAAGAGATTTGGGAGCTCGACTATGTGGTTTTCAAAATCCCCTTATTTCGCTGCCGTTGGGATATGACATCGGGGGACGTCTCCTTTCGAAACCCTGCAGACCAGCAAGTGTCCCAGCGCCTGGTAAGATATCGATCGAACTACGTAGCTTGTAATTACTCCACAACTTCGTACGAATTGAAATGACATGTCGTGGTCTTGCAAGAAGAGCTGAGTTTTCAATCTACCGACGGATCATTCCAGGGAACAAGGGAGAATGATATGCTCTCCGTGGCCCTGGGAAACAAGGAGCACCCGGGCCGTACGAGAGGCCTTGGGCTTTACGTTCCATGGAAACATGGTTTCCAAGATGACTCCGACATGTATCGGCGCAGGAAGAGAAACAAAGCCGAGCGTGACGCACAGCTACGAGAAGAGATCAAGGCATCTCTTAAAGAGGAGCTACTGTGTTCGATGGCTGATATAATCAGAGATGAGGTGCGGAAACAGACAGAAAGTCAGCAGGCCGCCACCGCCGCTGCTGCGCTAGCTAGCCCGCACAACCGTCCGAGTAGCTGCGCGTCCAACCGACGCAAATCCAATCCAAATTCCCTGTGGGCAACATCCAGGTAATAATTATTACCTCTCGAATGCTTGCTCCATTGGTAGGCCTATTCGAGTAGCTAATTTTGTATCGTTATGTAGGAGCCTACGAATTGCAAGCTCCAAGTGAGATATGGCTCCGTTCCCTTGTACGCTGCTTGGGGCCAGGCATATTCGTCTGGTATCGGGGCCATGGTGCACGGTCAAGCTTTAAAGCCAGGCTTCGCAAAAGTTAATGTGGATGGTGTGCATGTCAATTTTGAGGTGGTCCCGCTACCGAAGGCCCCCAACGACGAGATCATGACTCTAGGACAGGCCATCGGAACATTCATCCAGTGGCCCAAAAGCGACATCTCCCTGGAGTCTTCTTCACCGGTGGCAGGACCAGAGCAACATGCACTGGTTCCATCTCCATTACAACACCAGTCGGTTGCACCACCGGATACTGCACCGGTGCTATCTCCACTGGTCATACTCTCGCTAGAGCAACTTGCACTGGTGCCATCTCCATTACAAGACCAGTCGGTTCCACCACCGGATACTGCACCGGTGCTATCTCCACGGGTCCAAATCTTGCCAGAGCAACTTGCACCGCTGCTGCCGACTGCCGTTAAGTCGGCCTATAGCCGAGGCAGCAAGGCCAGCAAGGGCAAAGCAAAGAAGACCAATGATGATATTCCGTACCTACCTTTGGCCCGCAAATTCGTGCTTGGTCAGCCGTTGCTCGAGGAAAAATACCTCCAAAAGCTACCATATAGTTGCATGCAATTGCACATGTGGTATATGCAGCAGTCCAATAAGCTAGAGGGAGAACGGACTTCAAGTATCACTGTCAAATTCACCAAAGAAGATTTACACCACAGTTTTCAAGAGTGTATGTTCGTGGTCGCCTTTGAGGATTTATTCAATCTGTTCACGTTCAACGCTCTTGACGTCTCAATCATTCGATGCTGGACGCTGTAAGTGTGTACAATCATAGTCTCCGTTAATGTCATACCGATAAATGCCATATCTAATTTTTTGCTTTCGTGTGTATATATATAGACACATGCTGATTAAAGCTAGATCATCCAACTTATCAGTTGGTTTCTTGGACCCACAATTGGTCGCCAAGGAAACCATCGACCAGGATACACCCCTCGTCGAGATGTATCTGAAATGAAGTGCGATGTCAATGGGATGTTTTATGTCTGTGAAATGTATCTGAAAGGAAATGAGATGTGTGAATTATATGTTTTTTGTCTGTGATTATCTGCTTGTTTCAGAGGGCATGGCTAGCATTTCCTGAGGCTAGCTATAAACAGAAATAGATTCTGCTGGGGGGAGGAGTATCACAGACGGTTTTTCATTAAAAACCGTCTGTGATTATGCGATATCACAGACGATTTTTCATTAAAAACCGGCTGTGATTATCCGATATCACAGACGGTTTTTCATTAAAAACCGTCTGTGATTATCCAATATCACAGACGGTTTTTTTTAAAAACCATCTGTGATATCGGATAATCACAGACGGTTTTTAATGAAAAACCGTCTGTGATATCGGATAATCACAGACGGTTTTTAATGAAAAACCGTCTGTGATATCGCATAATCGCAGACGGTTCGAAAACCGTCTGTGATAACTTGGATTATCACTGACCCATAATTTCAGACGGTTCAGAAAACCGTCTGTGATGACGTTTCTGAACCGTCTGTAATGTGGATTTCTGTAGTAGTGTGAGACGCCTGCCTGGTGGTGTGTATCGACTTGACGAAGCCGACATGGTGTGTGGATTAAGAGTGGCTTTGATACCAAATGTCAAAACTCCACTGGCGACTGCAACTTCAGGATCGCTACTTCACTCAGAACTCTCAACTCACTAGAGTTTCAGACGATCAACATGCTCTGAAGGAAAAAATGACAACAGAATGGAAAATAGAATTTTTTAGAATTTTTTCGGAGCTGCAACTATTCAGCATCCTTTTCCAAGTTTATTTCACTTACTTCGTAGCACTCAATTGAGAGTTTGTTACATGCTTGAAAGAGTCAAACGAATAAAATGGATCCTGCTGTGACTGCGCCATCACACAATCTGGGCATCACGTAGACTACTAACGAAAAACAGCAAACTGAAAACTGCTTCAAAGAAACTCGGTCAGACCGGACTACACAAGTCGGTCAGTCCGAAGTACTCAAACCAGTCAAACCGGCCTGCACAGCCCGGTCTGACCGGACTGCATATCCTGGTCAGACCGGCAAGCAATACCGGCATGCATATTCCAGCCAGACCGGACTCAATGTGCATGCATATTCCGTCCAGACCAGACTCAATGCTTAACATCAACCTGAAAGCTAGAACTACAAACTAGTTCTCAAGATTACATTTCTTATTTCCTAACATATCTTCATTCACTCTGTGCATATGCTGAAATGTGGATATTATCCACGCCAACCATTTGATCCATTTTAGATTGACCATAACTATTACATGCATCAATCCTCGTTCCCACTCGTGTCGGCTAGTTGACAAGCCTTTTTCTCGCGTCGTGTTCTACATGTGTTCACACGACGTAGGTATGGAGAGTGGAGTGTGCCTCCACCCTCCCAAAAACCCTAACACCCCTGCCATCCTGTTGATACCGATGTCTCCTTGGTCGCCAATGTGCTACCGATCCAACCATCTCTATCGCCCGTGGCCCCAAATCTTGACAATCCCACTCCCCGATGCTGCCACAACCACACTGCCCTACTCGTTTCGGTTTTAGTTTACAAAACTCAAACAATAACATGTGTCACACCACTTGATGATAAGATGTAGTCGTAGCTGGTGCAAGTTGTATCCTAAAAAGTGAAAGACATCACCAGATGCCTAAGAGTGAAGTAGGAGACCCAAAGAGACTAACATGATCCACTTGTGGTTGTACTGTTTTAAATTAGAAGGTTATCATATAATTAAGTCCTTAAGTTATCTGGGTGGTACATACCACATACCATCATTTCTCGTGCTACTTCTGCATCAATCATCATACCATCGCACAGATGTGATAACAGCAGGTTTTAGGATTGTAAGAAGCATAACCTAGGTTATCTCAAACATACCAGTCATCTCGCTCCAATGACTTCCCCAAAACAAGTTTCATGGTTAAAAGATAATGATTGGAGCAAACTAGTGCCTTGGTACTTAAATAAGACTGGCATGTCACTTAAGTATATCTATAACTAGTAAAGTTACTAATAACTATCTAGGATGACAAGGATCATGTGATTCAAGTGTTAAAGGAAAGTACAATTAATACTACAATGTCAAGTAGGTATGTATCTACCGTAAGTTTGACATACATTTGCATAACAAATTAAGCATGCAATTTGATAAGTTAAATGCATACAAATTTGCACAAATGCGAATTCAATATGATAAAAAATATTGACTCACCTAGCTCAAAAGAAGATTGGTCTTGGAACTCTTGAGCTTGCTCGAACTAGGGCTCCTCCATGTCCTCGTATTCTACTCAAACGGTCGCATCGAAAAAATGGCAAACAAACGAGCAAAGCAAATAAATATAAAAGAAAATTCAAATAAACTCCAAATTGTATAAAACCAATGCCATTAAATAGATCTTGAATTTAGAAAAAATAAAAATAAATTTGGTTAAATTTGGAGCTAAAACGAGCAAGAACGGGCTCTCTAAAGTTTAAATTTGGATTAAATCCAAAAAATAAAAAAAGAAGAGAGAAATTCTCTCTCTGATAGGTGGGCTCCACCAATTTAATTAAAATTTTGAATTAATTAACCATTGAAAAGGCTATAGAGGTTGACAGCTGGGTCCTAAGACTTTTAATTAAAATTTTGATTTATTTTCTAAAAGAAAATCGTCCTTAGGTTCACATGTGGGACCAGTGCACTGTGTAAACAGTAGCCCAGGCCCCACTTGTTAGTGGCTCCTATTTTTTAAATGGTTTAAATTTTTTTTAAAAGGGCCTAGGACCCAGTTGTCAGTTGGACAGAACTTAAATTAGATGGGGTAGCCCATAGGTTAGCGACTAATTAACCAAGGCTTAACAAAGGTCATTACGCTAATTAATTAATGACATGGGTTTAAACCTTAAACACCTTACTACAGTGTTCTTCATCCCGCCGAGCACCGCATGGCTCGCCGACAGCGAGAGGGGCCACGGCAGGATGGATGTGATGTCGAAAACAAGTCCCTTGACCAAGCGCGAGCCTCCACACAAGGCGGCGTGGGCTAATTTGCCTCCTAGGGCGGCTGGTGATGAGCTCAGGTGGTGATGGATGGCTGGGCATGGCATAGTGGCACTTCAAGACACTAGGGTTCAATTCCAGCCTAGGGGAGGATCTACGGGCAGAGATGGATCCATCGAAAGGGAAGGCAGAGCTCGGAGACGCAGAGGTTGGGTTGTCAACGGAGAGCCGAGGTGGCGGGGGAGGGTATTATGGGTGGCTCATCAGAGACGAAGACGTTGCTTGGCAATGGTCGGGGCAGCTTCATGGTCCTCGGGTGAAGCTCTAGCCATGAGCAATTGGTTGAAGGAGCGTTAGAGCTCGAGATCGCTCGACGCGACGGAACAGCCGGAGGAAAGGAGGGTAGGGGAGTGGGGACTCGGGGGGCAATGGAGGCAACAGGGGCATGATTGGGGGCAAGGTGAAGTGGTCCATGGGCTTTATAGCTGTGGGGAGGGTGAGCTAACCGTTGGTGCCATCAAGGCCTATGCGACGGTTGATGAGGGGGAGGTCAGCACATGGCATGGCACGGGAGAAAAGAGAGGGGCTAGCATGCGGCATGAAGAGGAAGAATTAAGGCGTGGGATTTGTGGGCTCGCGGGGTGGGAGGGCTTGAGCATGGTGAGTATACGGTGGGTTCAGGTCATAGTGTTGAAGTGCACAAGAAGGAGAGGGAGAGAGAGGGGACAGGGTGCGGTGCAGCACTGCAGAGGAATAGGGGTGCACTATGGAGGCGATGCCAGGCATGAGAGCGATGGAGGCGGGCCATGCACAGGGAGACATGGCGGGCAGCACATGACACGGTCGACGCGCGCGTTGGGCACGGGCGACATGGCCTAGGGTGGCTCAGGCCAACTTGGGCTAGGCCATAGGCCAGGATGGGCCAAGCCAAGGCCCTGGGCCAAAGGAAGAAGGGGATGGGCTGGGTTTGGCCCAAGAGAGAGATTTTGAAATTTTAAATTTTGGTTTAATTTTGAGATGGAGCTTTGAATTACAAATTGAGTTTGAATTCATTTTTAAAAAAAATTACACACAAGCACAAACGAAACCAAAAATGGGATGACACACTCATGGAATCAATGTCTGGTCGAAGCACTCGAGGATTGCTCGTTGCATTGACTTCATGTGCCACCGTATTCCCAATTGGCCAGTTCCTTTTACAAAGTACTCACAGTATATATCACAGTTTATTAAGACGAACCAAGAACAAAGAAGACAGCTTGTGCGAAGAACATCATGCAGAATATGAGAAACGGACAACCGCCCGCCGTGTGAGCACGCGGGTAGGCACATCGATTGAACAGCGGATAAATATCACAGACGATTTTAGTTAAAAACCGTCTATGATATCTCAATATCACAGACGGTTTTTGTGACATCTCAATATCGCATATGGTTTTTAACTAAAAACATCTGTGATTATAAACATCACAGACGATTTTTAACTAAAATCTGTCTATGCTATTCTCTTCTACCCCTAAATCTATTTCTGTTTATTGGCTAGCCTCAGAAAATACTAGACATGCCCTCTTAAACAAGTAGATCAACATGTACATGTATACATCCAATTCACATCTCAATTCATTTCACAAACATAAAACATCCATTTCATAAATCAATTAATTGAAATGAAATAAAATATCCATTAACAAATACACAATTACAATCAATGTCAATCTTATCCTAAACAAAAAATCATTGTACGTTGTGGAACTCTCCATCTGATTTTATGAGTCTAGCCATCAAAAAGTACGCGCACTCTCCGCGAATTAGTGCAAGGTCGAGCTGAAAGACCATGTGGAAGTGACCCCATGTGTGTGATGAGTAATTGACATCTGTTCTAGGAAAGTCGAGTTTGGTTTGAGTGGTTTGAGCCAAGTCGTTGCATGGTGCAGTCGACTGTGGTCAGATCTGGTCGAACGCGATCGGACGTGCTTAGGACGCCTGTTTTCTTTTCGACCGGTCCTTGGGCTATTTTGGGTGTGAGCAATTAATTCTAATACGACCTTGTGTTATTTGTATCTCGAGCGGTGCTATGTGATGTGTTTTTTATCTATGATGGCTGCAGGACGTCGAGGCGGAGTCGTGGCGAGGCATGGGTGACCGGACTAGGTGCAGGTGGTGCTGAGGTCGGAGTTGTCAGGATGTGCCGAAGACGGTGAGGACTCGAAGTGGTTGCGAGGCTTGGGCGGCAAGAAATGAGGAAGCTTCCCGGAAGGTGCAGGAGGGGCGTTTTGGTAAAAGCGCAGGGCTGCACAAAAGGAAGTGGATTTGGTTTCGAGTTAATGTATAAAGCGCGGAGTAGTTGGTGCTATTGGGTAAAGTGTCATGCAAACCCGGTAGTAGGAGGCTATAAAAGGAGAGGGGTAGTCATGAGAGAACTTGAGGGTTTTAGTGCATTGGCTCTCCATGTGTGTGTTTTAGAGAGATGGCTTGAGAGAGTGTTTGTGTGGGTTGTGAGTGTATGCTATGAGTTCCTGAATTTCAAGCATGTATGGGGACTTAGTTAGTGTGAGATTGAGAGAGAGACGAGCTGAGAAATCCCTCATATGTAATTGCGTATGTCTCAGTAACAATCGAATCACTACTAGTTTTCAGGTCTAGGACAACGGAGCGAAATCGTTGCAATAGGGCCAAAATAGATGCAATATGTAACTATTGCAACATTTCACTTCCGTTGGCAAGCGTGGCAAGTACTTGCGTGCTTAAAAGGTTGTGCAACGGATTGTGGTTTCATTGCAATACCTATGGTTATTGCCATGCAATGTGTTGTGGCAATTGTTTGTTGTTGCAACGAATGATGTCGTGGCGATATAGGCTATTGCCACGGCTGACTCCGTGGCAATAGCTGCTTTTGCCACAAAGTTTGGTCGTGGCAATAGTATCATTTGCCACGAAAATATTGCGTGGTAATAGGTTCTATTGCCACGCCAATGGTTCGTGGCAATAGACCCTATTGCCACGGAGAGCATTTTGTTGCAATAGGATATATTGCTACGGGAGGCGTTTCGTTGCAGCAGGTTTAATTGCCACGGGAGGCGGTTCATTGCAATATGTTTTGTTGTCACGGAAGGTGTTTCATTGCCATAAAGTTATTGCAACGAAATATGTTTTGTGGCAAATAGATCCTATAGCAACGAACCTTGTTCATGGCATATAGTGGAATCGCAGCATAGTAGCGGCGTTGCAACAGCCTATCACAACGAAATACCAATTTTGCATACAGGTTTATCGCAACGGTAAAATTTGCGGTAGCATATTGAGCTGTTCTTTTAAACTTAACAATGTCATAAATGAGACATTAGTCCTATCAAGATCGCACTCGAAGAATTCTTTTTCTGGTGGTGCTCCCTTGCATTGAATAACTAAAGTCCACTGCTGACCCAACCCTTGTTTCGTTCTGTATGTTTACATAGAGAAAGGTTAAATAGTCAAAATGCAGTTGTCAGTATGCAAAATCTGAGAGGAAAATAGTAGATGATCAGAAGGAAACAATAAATTTGTAATGAGTGCGCACGTGCATGGGACTAAGGCAGAATAAAAGCCAAATGGACTGCTTTTTCTTCAACTGACTGATGTATCTTAATCCATAACTGTCGCGCTAAAGCCAAAGTACGTCAAGTTTGCGTTTGCTTGATTAACATGAAAAGAAAGGACAGGTACTGAACTAGTAGATAGGGTGGAGTCAGTTGTTGATCCGGTTATATATTATTATTATTATTATTATTATTATTATTATTATTATTATTATAAATATGTACCAGTTTCCTCAAACTAGCAAATAGAGTTATAGCTTTGATTGACTTACTAGCTTACGGGAACGCTTTGAATCTCAACTTACTTTGAACGAGTGCTTCCCACATAGATTGCTGGAAAGAGGAGTGAGCCGGGGCAGAACTTGAAGCACGGGAGAAGGAAAAAAAGGTATACAAGGGGTGCGTAGTTGGTATATGTACGGTATAGACCTTTCTTTGTGAATAGCTAGTTCAGTGACAAGGGTGTATACAATGGTCAGCTTATAGGTTGAAAAAGTAAGTAGAGATAGCCTAGATAGCCAAGAAGATATACGTATTTCATAGAGCTAGCTAATAAAGCTTTTGTTAACTTCAAATAGGCTATTGAATGCAACGGCAAATAAAGAAGAAGAAAGTGCCAGAGCTAAGAGCTAATATATTCCCAGTCTATGCATGGATAAAGGAATGATAAGAGCTATGAGCAGTTTATTAAACTACACAACGGCTAATATATATAAGGACAAATCAACTAGAAAAAACCGTTACCAAAGAAACCATTTGTTTAAGCTTATTCGTTCGCGCTAGGCTCACAAACTAAATAGAAGAACTAGAGGCCGCCAAGGTCTTCAACCATTAGATAAGCAGGTAGGATCCTTTGCTTACTACTTGAAGCAGAAACCTAGAAGAGGAATTCTTTCTATTTACGAGGAAACAAACCATTAATCAAGAAGAGAGACAGACATACTTTGAGCTCTTAGAAGGTTGCCCAACAGAAAGATGTTAAGACAAAGAGAGAGATAGACCTTCAATAAGGATGCTGCAATAGCTTGAAAAGTACTTTGCTTATAAAGCATAAGCTGATGTTAACATCAACTTAAAATATATTACTTGCTACACGAAGACTTTCTTAGTAATGCTCTGAGCGCTCGTCTTGATGCTGGCAAGAAGGCTGCCGAGTTTACTTAACTTAATACGATACGCAACTTCTTTCTATTTCAACTGACTTCGTTCATTAAAAAGCAGATAACTTCTTCCCTTCAAGCATTTTCTTTCCAGTTTAGAAGAAGTAAATTTCTAGTGTATGGTGCTTCTTGATTCTAAAGTAATTTATCTCTCTGGCCAGAAGGTCTGCATGATGTGTCTAGGAACTATAATATTAGAAGCCATAACATGGCACTGAAAAAATAACTACCATAAATCCATAACAAAAAATGAGATTGTGCTCCAAAAAGTTCTCTCCAGCAATGTATCAAAGACAGTTTTTTTTTCAATTTTCAAGCATCTTCATCAATTCAGCATTCAAAGAACTACATTAGCAATTTAGCAGTGTACAGTGCACAGAGCCAGATGAAGCCGCACAACAATACTTTAGACTATAAAAAATTCCTCTAGTTCTGAGATTTCTGCTCTTTCTTCCTAAAAAGAACACTTGATAGCGGGAGCACTAGTCTCTCTTCAACAAAGGTTGCTCCAGTTCTCTGCTACAACAAAACATGGTGACCATATGAACTAAACGAAACTGCCAAAAGAATATGGCTCTAGCTTCGCATTGGGAATCAGAAAATGGTCCTATGTCTAAACATTGCAATTTATGAATAAAAACTACATTTTTTTAATGAATGATTTCAATTGAACTGAACCACATGCTGCAGTATCCCAAAAAACCACCTAGTTTAATCTTGCTCACAAGATGGGAAAAAGATCTCTAAAGTTGTTAGTTTAGTGAGTTAAAGGGTGCCCTAGGTCTAGGGAGATGATGAGGCTTCATACCTGGGGAGGGAAGCATCATCCGTGCCATCTTCTTCAGCGCCAGAAGTTCGAGGTGGAACCCGTCGGTCGGCCCTCGTGATGGCGAAATCCCCGTCGGTGGCGTTGGCGGCGGCCGAACCAGTGATCGGCATCGTCGATGGAGTCATTGCCATCGTCTTGTCGACCTAGGCCTTCTCCGAACCGACGCCTCGTTCCCTCTCACGCATGGGATCGGAATAGATCGCGGCGTCGGCCTTGGGGTGTATAGAGGCGGCGGAGGCGGAGGGAGACGGGGACTGCGGTGGAGGTGGGGGGAGGTGGGGGAAGGCGGAGGGGGGCGGCGGCGGGGGAGGCGACGGAGGCGGAGGGGGCGGTGGGCAGCGAAGGGGCCGGGGAGGCGGAGGGACGGGGAGGCGGGGAGGTGGGGGACGAGGCGGCGGCGGGGGAGGTGGGGGATGAGGCGGCGGGGCGGCGTGGGAGGGGGTCCCATGGGAGCGGGCGCCGGGCGGAGTGGGGGAGGCCGGGAGGGCGGAGGGGCCAAGGGGGCGGAGGCGGAGGGCGATGCGGTGTGGGCGTCTGGCGGGCGGAAGATTTAGGGGTGTATATCCCGCGATGGTTTTGGACGGGGGCTGTGGAATTTGGGCGGGATGTGCGTATTGTGGGGAAGTTATTAGGGAGGGAAAATTTTTATGTTTTTTAAATATATATATATATATATATATATATATATCTTTACTATTATAAAAGAAGGAGTCGCGTATTGTGGGGAAGTTATTAGGGAGGGAAAATTTTTATGATTTCTAAAAATATAATAAAAATAAATAAATAAATATATTTTTACTATTATAAATAAACGGTGTTGCAGCCTAGTGATTCAGAGCTGAAACGTTTATTACAATAATAATTAGAGTGTTGCAGCAGAATGATAATTAGAGACAAAACACAATATTACACGAATATCGCCACGCAGGGCTACAGTTTAAACAAAAAAATCATCATCACCATGTCCTACAGAATTCACAGGTGCGACAATTCCATCATCTATGTAGGTGTCATCATCTTCATCATCATCGTCTAAGTCCTCATCATTGGGTTCAGGTACAGGAACCGCCTTATCTATGACAGAAGCATCAACACTTACCCCTTCCATGTCATTCCTTTTCCAATTTGTCAAGTCTTCATGTAGGCGGGATACATTCATGTCTTCCAGTCCGACGACCAGCGACTCAACATCGGGTTCTCCCTCCTTTTCTGCACCTACTGCTTCAGGCATGGAAAACAAATTCCTAGGTTTCATGCGAAGCACTGTGCACCAATTCGGTTTTGTCGCACAAGGCACATAAAAAACCTGCTCAGCTTGTGTCCCTAAAATGTAAGGCTCATTGAAATATCAAAAACGAGTCTTATCAACATCGATGATCCCGTATTGATCCCTGCTGAACCCTCTTCCTTTCTTCGTAGTAGCAACAGGTACATCGTACCTGTCACACTGAAAAAGTATGACTTCTTTTTGGTTGGCAAAATCTAGTGTGATAATTTTTGTAATCACGCCATACCAGTCCATGTTGCCAGTGCTATCATCGCCCTTCACAGCAACACCATTGTTTTGTGTAGTTAGGTTCTTCTCTATGGCAGCCGTCCGAAATAGATATCCATTTATGTAGCATCTGTTGAAAAATCGAGCCCGATGGTCTGGTCCCCGGGAAAGGGCATACATTAGATCACTTGTTTTTCCTTCTTCATATAGTTTGGAGATTTGCAATTAGTTCAAAGAAAAATAATTAGGCAAATACGTGACATCATAATGAACCAATAAATAAAACAATTGTAACTCACTTTACGCTCAAACCAGCCTACAAATTGCTCCTTGTGACGGGTTTCAACATTCTGTGCACTCATATTTCTAAGCTCATCCTTGTGCTTACTAAATTAAAACAAAAAAGAGGGCATCCATTAGTTGAAAACATGAAAAATAATATATACTTGAAATTTAGTACATCTAAAGTACAACTTACTTAATCCATGGAATGGCCTCATCACAGTTTGTAATTATGTAGTGCCTCATCCGATGCAACTCCAACCTAGAAAGTGACTCGATAGTACATCCTTTCTTACTATACTCCCACCGGCTGGTTTAAGGATTTTTGGGGTTTTTATTTTTCCAGAAATTCAAGTAATACTTTTTGAGCTCTAGAAAGGAGCAAATAAATCCATAAAATTCCATAAAATTCCTTGGGACTCAGGGAACTCAAATAAAATATTTTTGGCAAATGTTAATGCTTAACTTAATCATATTAAACCCTTTTTAATTCATAAAAATTCCAATTAAGCTTTAATTAATCTCAAAAAAATACAAATGGTGAATTTTATTTCAAAAGCTTCAAAAAGGCTCTAAAATTCAGGATGTTACAAACTCCAAGTATAATCATTAAATACCCAATTAAATTAGAGTTCACCTGATAATATTTAATACAACTCAATAATTCCTTCCAGTTAAATAATATATTTAACTGAGAAGTGCAAGACATGAGCGTATCCGCGTCAGCGAGATTGATTTCCCAGGGGTTACTCACGTGTCCTTTCCCATAACGCAAATACTGTAAAAGAATAAGTGCACAAATATTGGAACAAAACACATGCCTAGACTAGTGGTAAGAAAAAGGTTTATGACCGTGAAGGTCCTGGGTTCAAGACCTAGGACATGCTCTTTTTTTCTATTTTTGCTTAAATAAATTGTGGCAACACAATTACTTTTTGCCACCCAACAAGTTTTTCTTCCAACAAATTTAAATCGTGGCAAACCTTTATTGATGCAATGCTTTACAATTTCGTTGCAACATATACAAACCTTTTACAACACTAGTTAAAGATTATGACAATGCAATCAATTCGTGGCAATAAAACATTTATTGATGCAACGCGTTACAATTTCGTTGCAATACATATCAACCTTTTGCAACGTAATTTAAAGATTATGGCAACGTAATAAATTCATTGAAATATTGTCAACTCATCGCAACCACTTAGAATTTCATTGCAATAACATCAACATATTGCAACGAAATTCAAGATTATCACAACGCAGAAAAATGTGTGGCAATATTGTCAGCTAATCGCAACGATTTTGAAAGTGGTGGCAATAACACGTACCTCTTGCCACGAAAGTCAAGATTTTTGCAACGCAATAAATTAGTGGCAATATTGACCACATATCGCAACATTTTTTCCAAACTGTGGCAATAAGGCCTACCTATTGCAACAAATTTTGTGCCGTTGCAATGTGTTTCGTGGCATTAGGGGGATTTTCTAGTAGTGAACTTTCTTGTGTCGGTTGTTCTGTCCCTGGCTGCTCTGGTTCTTTCGATTTTACTCTGCAGCACATTATCTTCTTGTTCAATTTCTTTTTAGTCTTTCTACTGCTGGTTCAACGGAGAGATTTCTTAGTCTTTGTGCATTGTTTCAGCCGTATGTATTTGGTCTCGTTTACAGCTTCTTTGCCTTGCCTCTAAGCTGAAATCTTTTCTCAGCCGATTAACTCAGTTTGCAGCTCCGGCCAGACCATGTCGTAGGTGTTCAATCCTTTGTGTTTTTGGTGCACTTCAGGCTGCAAGTCTGCATGTTCTTTGGCTGATATCTAGCCTTTTCGGTTTTGGCAAAGATTCTTGTTTCCTCCAGTAGTTCGGCCAAAACAAAAACTGCATGTCTCTTTGGTATGCTTTGATTCATCAGATCAGCAGTCTTATTCACTGCATTTCAGCCGGCTGTAGTTTGTGATTTTGAGTTACATGTTCTTCTTTTTGGCTTGATTTCTCTTTCCCTTGCTTTTCTTCTTGTATTCTTTTTCAGTCTTTTTAGTTTTCGGCAGCAAAGGAGTTCATTCCTTGTCTGTTTTTCAGTCAGGTCCCTTTGCTCTATCTCTCTGCCTAGTCTTGCCAGTTGCCACTTTGCCATCAAAATGAAAGCTTGCTAGTAGTCTGTTCGGCAGCAGCTTTGATATATGCTTTCGGTCAGTGCAGATTTATTAGCTTTCTATCTTCAGCAGCAAGTATTCTGTATTGTTGCTTTAAGTCTGGCCGCAAGACTTCAAATGGAGTTTCTCTTCATCGGTTAGACTAGATGCAATTTCACTTTATGCCAACACAGCAGCTCTTTGATCCTTTTTTTAGTTTCCTTTATTTCCTTTTTGCCTGTCTGTTGGTTGTTGGCGTTGAGCCACTGCTGTATCTGCTCCTTTTGGTTTTTGTTGGTCTGTTGTTTGGGTTCCAGTGTGCAAATATTTGTCTGTCTTCATAGCTGCTATAGTTATCGGAGACAAAGAATTACGTGTCGATACTTGGGGGCGGATTTGAAAGCAACATTCACCCCCTCTGTCCCTCAGTTCGCCCTCGAGGGCCATGAAGCACATGCCGGAGAAGTCGTCGCCGCTCTTGGGGTCTTGGTCACCCGTCCCGTCGTCGTCGCTCCATCCCTCCACCTCGCTGAGGTCGAGGTTGTCAAACGCGGTGAGGACACGGTGGAAGAGCTTCTTGGCTTTGCCAAGGTCGCGGAACTTCTTCTTCCCTTGTGCATGAACTGGAGGCTTCTTGTTGCGGTTCTTGTCGGTGTAGTCATTCTTGCCCGAACCGCCGTAGTCAGCTTTGCCCTTCTCCAGCTTGGGGCAGTTTGCCCGAATGTGGTTGGGGCCACCACACTCGAAGCGAATCACGGGTCCTCCCCTCTTTCTGTCCCTCCTCCTCTTGTAAGCATGGGAAAACTTCCGAGCTAGGAGGGCCAGTTGCTCATCCTCGAGCTGCTCTAACTGATCATCAGTTACGTCATAGAGAGCAGCAAGGGAGAAACCACACAGCGAATCAGAAGAAAGATCAGAAGTCGAACTGGGATCGGTGACTAGGGCCATCGACTGTGACTTCGACTTGCGAGAGACAATGTCAATCTCGTGAGTCTTGAGACGCGAGTACAGCGCATCAAGAGTCAAAGTCGAGAGGTCCATGGTGTCCTTGATGGTAGTCACCATCATCTCCCAAACACGAAGGTCGAGTGCAGCGAGCATCTGACGAGCGTTGTCCGAGTCGGGGTATGTGACTCACCAGCGAGCATTTCAAACTTGTTGTAATCTCGCTTGAATTGGTCCTGTCGGACTGTCTTGATTTGGGTGGTCCCCTCATGGTAAGCACCGAGGGTCTCCTAAATGTCGAAAGCCGACGTGAGGTGCGAAATGCGGTCAAACTCGCTAGGACTCAAACCTTGGATGATTATGTTCCTTGCCTTTGCATTCGCCTCAACATCGGGCATATTCGCCACATTGATGTTCTCATCGGCAGGAACAAGATAGCGGACCTTGACCTTCCTCCACATGGCATATCCTTGAGCCTGGATGTATGTCTCCATCCGGCTTTTCCAGAATGGAAAATCAATGCCATCAAAGATCGGAGGATTGGTCGAGTACTTGTCCGTCGCCATGGCTCTAGAGACCGGTCAAGATCTATGAATTAGAGCTAACCGGCTCTGATACCAATTGTTGGATCGCAAACGGTAACAGAGTGGGGGTGAATGGTGCCTTTTAAAAAACGACCCCCAAAGTATTTACGAAAACTCAACTCTGCAATTGCTATAAAAATTTACGAAGAAAGTGATTCAAGTTCTCTGTAAATCGCAAACATTTTTTGTTTTAAAGAACCTGAAGAAACTCATAGAAGAAGCAGAGACCAGATCATCACAAACTGCCCAAAAAGAAAGAAAATGAGGAACTATAAAGGATCACAAGCTTCTAAGATGGCTAAAAGGATGAATCAATTACTACCCATGCTTGTACACAAAAGACAGCTGAGAAACACTACACTGGCCTAAAGGACGAAACAAAAGTAACTGCACTGAAAACGCTTGTTATCAGGTGAGACAAAGTAGCAGCACTTTTGTCGGTACAGAAGTACACAGAGAAGAAAAATAAAACTAAGATTAAATGCAAACGGCTGCAGTTAAATTTCAAGTAAACGAAATGGAACAATAAATCAAAAATCTGAGAATCATTCAGTACAGAGAGAGCTTGTAACCGCCGAAAAAACAGACCATATATTGATTGGTTGTCCCCTTTTTTCGGTTAAAAAGCTTTCAAGCTTCAACCTAACAACAAACCAAATGGGAGCCACTGCATGGGAGCCGAACACAGGAAACTGAGATGCTCACAAAAAATAAAATAAAATAAAGCTGACCGAAAAATAAAAAGGAGCAATCGGGAGCCCAGAAAACCGAAAGCATGCAGAGAACTTACAGCTGTTCACACAGCACAAACAAACTCAAAAGCAAAGGATATCAATTAACGAGCTGCTCTTCCAATCATTTATAAAGGATTGTCAATCAACCTTAAGAAATGAAGGAACATACTTATAGAGTTGTTCGGTAGGGAGGAATTTAGAGAGCAGCCGCATGCAGTAATTCATTGGACAAGAAATAGCAGCCAAAAACTACATACCCGAGAACAAGAATACAGCTGGGCAGGAAACAAGAACAGAGATCAAGTGATTGCTCCTCTTCTTGATTAACAGGATCTGGATTTCAATCCAAACAAGCTGATGGAACAGAAGCATAAAGAGAGGCAACCAAAAGACAAATCTGAGAAGACTCTTCACATAAATTCATACCAACACCTAGAAGAACTGAGAACAAGAACAAGTAGGCAAATCACAAAACACATCTTTCATAGATTGAGATAGAGACATGATACAAGTATTTGACCCAGCTCATCTCTCTCTCAATCTCACACTAGCTAAGTCCCCATACATGCTTGAAAATCAAGAACTCATAGCACACATGTGGGAGACAAACTCACACACACTCTCTCAAGCCATTTCTCTAAAATTACCCTAATTTTCACACACCTCTCTCTCAATTCATGAAGACTACTAGAGAGCACCCTCTCTATTTATAGCCTCCACTAATGGGTTTGCAACACGCTTTACCCATTAGCTCCCAACAACTCATGGCGCTTTACCCACAATCAACTTCCTTTAGTGCAGCTTTGCGTATTCACCAAAACGCCCCTCGCGCACCTTCCAGGAAGCTTCCTCATTCCTTGCCCTCCAAGCCACGCAGCCACCTCGAGTCCCCGTCGTCTTCGGCACACCTTGACCGCTTTGAACTCAGCACCACCTGCGCCTAGTCAGGTCTTCCTGTGCCTCGCCACGACTCCACCTCGACGTCCTGCAGCTATCACAGACAAGAAATAAATCAAATAGCACGGCTCGATACATGTAATCAAAATTAGCATGATAAAATCCAAACCTGTCGAAACAAAGGAATACCCATCCTAAACACGATTGACTAGGTTTGACCAGGTCTGATCGAACCCAAACCGCATCACGCGACAACTCGGCTCGAACCACTCACATCAAACTCAAGCTATCCAAACTACTCGTCAATTACTCATCACAAACATGGGATCACGACCACATGGTCTCTCAACTATGTAGTCGGTTTTGTTCTTACATAGGGAATCAAGGTATATTGCCTTGTTCTATTTTGGTATAATTACAATTAAAATCCAATGGAACCCCTGATTGTAGGGCATAAGTACAAATTCCTTATCACGGTGAGCCAACAGTGTTGTTGTAATATACGTCTCGACAAAGGATGCATCCTCGTTGATGGTATCCATGGTCACCAAGCATGGGTCCAAGTAACCAATTGGTGATTTGGATGGTCTAGCTTCAGTCACCATGTGTCTATATATATACACAGAAAAGTAACAAATTATATATGACATATATCAGTATTACATAAATGGAGACTGTGATTGTACACACTTAGAGCGTTCAGCATCGAACGAGTGAGGCATCGAGAGCATTGAGCGTGAAAAGATCAAATAAATCCTCAAAGGTCACCGTGAAGACACAATCATGAATTTCATGCTGGAAATGATCCGTCCTGAATTTGACAACGATACCTGAGCGTCGTTCTCCCTGTGGCTTATTGGCCTATTCCATATACCAAGCGTGTAATCTCTGGCAAGAAAGTCCTAGGGTTATGAGGTGCTTTTCCGGGACGATCATTGGCTCGCCTAGCACAAATTTGTGGACCAATGGCAGGTACAGGATATCATCATCGATTTTCTTTGATTTGCCCCTGTTGCCTCGGCTATAGGTCGACTTCATGGTAGTTGATTGTAAAGGTAGCACCAGTAGTTGCTTCACCAGGAATAGCACCTGTGGACATGGCACCAGTGCAGGTAGCGGTGGTGGAGATAGACCTTGTGGAGATGGCACCAGTGCATGTAGCTCTGGTTCGGACTGCCCTTGTGGACCTACCACCGGTGAAGAAGCCTCCAGGCAGATGTCGCTTTTGGGCCACTGGATGAATGTTCCAATGGCTTGCCCTAGAGTCATGACCTCGTCGTTGGGTGGCTTCAGTAGCGGGATGACCTCGAAATTGGCATGCACATCATCCACATGAACTTTTCTAAAGCCTGGTGCTAAAGGTGTATGGTACACCATGGCCCCGTGAGTAGATGGATATGCCTGGCATAACAATACAAAATTAGCTACTTCAATAGGCCTATCAACGGATCGAGCATTCCAGAGATAATATTATTACCAGGATGTCATCTATAGGAAATCTGGCCTCGCTTTCCATCATAGGATTGGACGCGCAACTACTCCGATGGTTGGGGGGCTGGCTATCACAAGAGAGGCGGTGGCGGTGGCCTGCTGATTTTCTGTATATCTTCGCATCGCATCTCTGACGTAATCAGCCAGCTCCTCTCTAAGAGATGCCTTGATCTCCTCTCATAGCCGTGCCCCACGCTCGGCTTTGGTTCTCTTCCTACTCCGATACAATTTGGAGTCATCTGAGAAACCATGTTTCCAAAGAACATAAACCATGTTTCTAATCATGAGACTTCATACCATTTAATTTCAAATCTTGCATTGAAACAAATTTCTTTATGTTGCCGGAGTAACCAGACGGAACTTTGACACCATACAAGCACTGGCACAGTTCTATTTTCTTGGCCTTGGACAGAGTGTAACACGCAGGGGAAGGTACATTCGTCCATTATCTGTTTTTGTTAGTGCTAACTCAGGCCTGATGTCCATATCAGCCAAGTTAAGCCGTGTGTTGACATCGTCCTTTGTTTTATCATAAATGTTTAGTAAGAGACCAATCAAACTGTCACGTACATTCTTTTCTATGTGCATGACATCGATGCAGTACCGACGATCTAGGTACTCCTAATAAGGTAAGTCCCAAAATATTGATCTCTTCTTCCAGATGTTCTTCTCGTGAGCCCTCAATTTATGTCCCTTTCCAAGGACAACATCTAAATCCTTAACTATATTATAAACCTCTTTTCCACTTAAATGCCTTGGAGCTAAACCGTCCTCCTTCTCTCCGTCAAATTGTTTCTTCATCTTGCGGTATGGGTGAGCCCTCCGAAGGAACTGGCGGTGACGCATGTACACGGTTTTGCGTGAGTGTTTCAGCCACACACTCTCGGTACCATCTAAACAGTGAGTACAAGCTTTGGCACCTTTCACACTCTAGCCCGACAGGTTAGCATGGGCAAGATAATCATTTATGGTGCAGAACAATAAGGAGCGCAAAGTGAAGTTCTCTCGTTTGTATGTATCCCATACTTGTACCCCTTCGTTCCACAGTACTTTTAGATCTTCTACCAATGGTGCTTGGTACACATTAATATCCTTCCCAAGTTGCTTTGGCCCTTGGATAAGTATCGACAGCAAAATATACTTTCGCTTCATACACAACCAAGGAGGAAGGTTATAGATGCAGAGAGTCACGGGCTAAGTGCTATGTCGGCTGCTCATGCTACTGAAAGGATTCATTTCATCTGTACTCAATCCAAACCTTATAATCATAAGCACATAGGTCGGCGGTCAGACCGACTGTCTCTTCTGCTTTTGCTGTTTCCATTCATTTCTACTCATAAGCACATAGGTAGGCACATCGATCAAACAACGGGTGGGTACGTAGAGAGTAATCTCCCTCCCCCTGCATGAACACTCGGCGGGCAACCTCATCTCTCTACGGCAAGGGTGAAGGATCAGCACCAAGGGCCAAATCTATCGTGCCAACAACTCATACATATTAGGCACCAGCAACATGAACCAATAATAGAATCCTGTGACTTCGCACCAATAAATAGAGTCTGTTCTTTTTGGTTGCGACTGATAACTTTTAATTGTGGCTAATGGTTTAAAGGTTTTACTTTTGGACACCTCTATTAGAAAAGTTTACTAATCTTAAATCCAAATAATTAGTATTAAGTGATGGGGAACATGTACCAACCGACAAAAAAATGAATCTGAAGATTAGATATAGATATGTACTTGAATATTATGTAGGGAATTTTTTTGATTTAATTTATTTTGCAATTATATATATTTGTCTCCACCTAATAGTAAATATTTTACCTTAAAATTAGCAAACATTACCGAAGCAAAACTCGTAAGCTAATTGATGTTCTTACACAAAGAGATCACGCACTACTACAAAAGAGGCTATACTGGACGGGTACATCACAGACGGTCCATACGGAACCGTCTATGCTTAAACTATCACAAATGGTTTATACTAGCAACCGTCTGTGATATTTTCACAGACGGTTATTAACACGAACCGTTTGTGATAATTGAGACATCACAGACGGTTCATGTTAATAACTATCTATAAACTTTCATAGACGGTTCTTAATACAAACCATCTATGATAATCGAGACAACACAGACGGTTCGTGTTAATAACCGTCTATGGTAATCCAGACAACACAGACCTTTATCGTACGAACTACAGAAGCTATACTGAGACGAGAGTCAAAATCAAGGAAAATTTATTACAAAAGTCCGAAAAAAAGAGATTCCCATATTTTTAATCTTCTGGGCTTCATATGCTTCTTCTTCAACTTCTTGAGTTGGACGATCAGCCGCTGAGTCCTCGAATGCCGTGAAGATTGTCCTTGCCCTCTCCACTTCCTCCTCTAGCCTGGGCAAATCATTAGTATGGCCCATAATCTCAAAGGGGATGCCATGATAAGCTTCCTCATAATCGGCCGATTCTGCTTGATCGGCAAGGTTATCCATGTGTCTCTGCACTGCCGCAAGAGCTTCCTCCGCTTTGTGCACATTGAAGAGAAGAACAAGGTTGAGGGTGGTTTCCCTTTCCTGAGCGGCAACGAGACACCTCTGTCAATGGCAGATGGTGAGGTCCAGCTGACGGATAGAAGCGAGTCAAGGAAGGAGAGCAGGGCGTGAGCGGAGGAGCTGAACAACTCATGATGGATAGATGAGAGCAAGGAGATCAAAAGAATATTAGATGTTATTATTGAGAAATCTGGTGATGAAGAAGACGAGGGAGAGGACAGTTTAGAAGAGCTGGATTAGGGCGCGCAAATTTAAGCATTATCACAGACGGTTCATATTCCAAACCGTCTCTGATATTAATATGACAGACGGTTCGTATTCCATACCGTCTCTGATATTAATATCACATTCGGTTCATATTCCAAACTATCTCTGATATATGATTTATCACAGATGGTTCTTATTACGAACCGTTTGTGATAAGTGAGACATCACAGACGGTTCATGTTAAGAACCGTCTGTGAAAGTTGTGAACATCATAGACGGTTCATATAAAAAAATCATTTCTGATATTCTAGACATGACAGACGGTTCTTATAACAAACTATCTGTGATATTGTGGACATCACAGACGGTTCGTATTAATAACCGTCTGTGAATTATCACATACGGTTATTAATGTGAACCGTCTATGATATATTGGTATCACAAACCGTTTGTGGTTGGAAACGTCTGTGATAATCTACGCTATTAAATACTGGGCATACGTGCTCGATCTCGACACAGATCTGTCTTCATTGTGCTTCATCGGTGGAGCGATGCGACCGGCTTTAGGGAGTTCGCGGTGAAAACATATCGCCGTCTTCTGAGTGATCAGAGGTTAGTACTCAATTACTTTTAATAACTTATATGCAGTCATGTTTTTGTAATTGAAAGAGATGATAGATATGTTTTGTTTAATTTAGATCTAGCTAGCTAGCTAGGTTTAGAAAGATAATGTTAGTTTGCTCAATTTCAGAATGGGTAAGTACTCGTACGTAATTCACTAGCTTCAATATATTCTTACTTAACATTATTATGTCATGAATACGTGGCTAGCTAGCTATACCTATGTAATATATATAGATGCATGTCATGTACGTGTAAGTATAGCTAGTCTGATTTGCTATGTAGTAGCGCTAATAATCATTTTTGACACCTATTTGTTACTTGTGTAGCGTAGATGGACCGAAGCTAGATGTACAGTGAGAACCGTGTGAGTGAAGAGTACATTAATAGTGTGTCTGTTTTTAGAAAAAGGGCCAAGCTGGATATATTGAAGAAGGGGATGAAATATATGTATTGTCCATGCATTGATTGTGATAATCTAAAGATGTTTAGCAACTCAGCGCAGATCAAAGCTTACTTAATTCGAAGGGGTTTCAGAAAAGGGTACAAATGTAGGTAGTTATGGTGAAGAGAAGAGTACACAAGAAGGTAGTTATGACATAGTTGAGGGAGACAACGATATGCTAGTTGTGGATTGTGCTTTCGATCATGAGGATAGGTCACAGGATGACAATCTGGATCAGATGTTATGTGATGCAGAAGAGAACTATAGTGAGAGAGTTTGGTAAATTCGAGGGCTTGATGGAGGACTCGGAGAAACATTTGTTCTCAGGCTGCAAGCTGTAATACACGAGGTTGTCATCAGTTCTAGAACTGATGAAATTGAACGAAAGCATTGGTTGGTCCGACAAGAGTTTCACGGCATTATTAGGTCTCCTAGCGGACATGCTTCCAAATGGAAATGTGTTACCGAGAACCACATACCAAGCCAAAAAGATTCTTTGTCCATTGGGAATGGAAGTAGAAAGAATACATGTATGTCCAAATGATTGTATCCTGTACCATAAAGAGTATGCTAGCTTACATGTTTGTCCGGTGTGCAAAGCATATCGATACAAGCGTAAAAATGACTCCAATGATGGGAAAGGCATCAAGGTGAAGCAAGGACCTCCTGCTAAGGTGTTGTGGTATCTTCCTGTAATTCCCTGTTTGAAGCGCTTATTTGCAAACTGCATGGATGTAAGATTGATGTGCTGGCACTAGGAGCAGCGTAAGAAAGACAGAATGATAAGACATGTTATCGATTCTGCCTTGTGGAGGAACATCGATAGGATGTTTGTAGATTTCGGTGTGGAACCGAGGAATATAAGGTTTGGGTTGAGTACAGATGGAATGAATCCTTTTGGTAACATGAGCAGCCGACATAGCACCTCGCCTGTGACTTTGTGCATGTACAATCTTCCTCCTTGGCTGTGTATAAAGCGGAAGTATATTTTGATGTCACTACTTATCTAAGGGCCAAAGCAACCTGGGAATGATATTGATGTGTTTCTAGCACCATTGGTGGAAGATCTTGCAATACTGTAGAACGAAGGGGTACATGTATGGGATGCAGACAAACGAGAGAACTTCACTCTACGCGCCATGTTGTTCTGCACCATTAATGATTTTTCTACCCTTGGTAACCTGTCAGGGTTGAGTACAGAAGGAGCCAAAGCATGTCCGCACTGCTTAGATTATACCGAGAGTGTGTGGTTGAACAACTCGTGCAAAACTGTGTACATGCGTCACCATAGGTTCCTTCCAAAGTATCACCCATACCGCAAGATGAAGAAACAATTTGACGGAAAAAAGAGGATGACTCAGTACCAAAGCCTTTTAGTGGGAAAGAGGTGTATGATATGATCAAGGATATCAACATTGTGCTTGGAAAGGGACGTAAATGGAGGACCTGTCGGAAGAACATGTGGAAAAAGAGGTCAATATTTTGGGACTTGCCTTATTGGGAGCACTTAGAAGTTTGCAATTGCATCGATGTCATGCACGTAGAGAAGAATGTATGTGACAGTTTGATTGGTCTCTTACTGAACATTCCTGATAAAACAAAGGATGGTGTCAACGCAAGGCGTGACTTGGTCGCTATGAATATCAGGAGCGAGTTAGCACCGATAGAGACGATAAAGGCCGGACGTAGCTTCCCCTAGCTTGTTACACTCTATCTAAGTCCGAGTGAACTCAACTATGCCAGTCCTTACATGGTGTGAAAGTTCCATCCGGTCACTCCACCAGCATGAAGAAACTTGTTTCTATGGAACATTTGAAATTAATTAGCACGAAGTCTCATGACTGTCATGTGCTAATGACACAAATGCTACCTGTTGCAATTAGAAATATTTTGTCGAACAAGGTTCGAGTGACAATCATAAGGCTATGTTATTTATTTAACGCAATTGCTCAGAAGGTCATTGATCCCAATGGACTAGATGCTCTGTAAACCGAGGTGGTGACAACTCTATGTCATCTAGAGATGTATTTCTGTAACATCCCAAAATTTAGATATTCAAAATATGGAATTTTTGAAACCTTTTCTCGCATTTTGCTGGCATTCAATTTCTTTTGAATATTTAATTGAAATCTTTTGAGTTTTTGGTGGCATGCAAATTAAGATAATCTCAAATAAAAGTAAGATCATGTAAATAATAAAAGTGGAAAATTCACAAATTGGGATCAATAATCCTAAAAGCAGGAAATACAAGTTCAAATTATGAATTTAAAAATCCAAGAGCTTCTCATTCTCTCATTCTTTCCAATTTTCCCCTCACTTGCATGTGGGCCCCACTCTCTTTTCTCTCTCCCTTTTCTTTTCCCCTCCCATTTCCTTTCTCTGCCGACCGGGCCCCCTCCTCCTTCTTTCCCCCTGTGCGCCCGTGCAACCCCCATTCTTCTCGCTGCGGCGCTCTGCTCCTCCTTCCCCGTGGCGTTCATGCGCCCGCCTCGCCAGAGCAAGCTGCTCACCCATCATCATGCCGCCCCGTCTCATCCCGTCACGTCCCCTCCGCGTGCCCAGCCACCCTCAGTCCTGTCGCCTCGCGCCTACTGTCTCCCGCTGCACTGCCATCATCACCGCTTGCCGCCGCAACCCCCTCGGTCCTCCCATCCCCTCCTCTGTCCTTCCTCTCGCCTAGCGCCCGTGAAACGCCGCCGTAGCCTCCACGCCATTCACGGCTCTCCAGCGAAGCTCCGGCCAAATTGATCGCGTCACATTGAGTCTCCACCTCCCATTTGCCGCCTCCCCGAGTTAATCGAACTCTCGATCATCAGAGCTCGCCGCCGCTGCTCCTTCCCCAAAATCGGCCGCCGCCGCCATTTCCGCCGCCAACACCTCGGGCCACAATTTTTTCGATTCCTCACGTTGGGAGCAAGCCCTCGGCGCCGTGAAGCTTTCCCAATAATCGCCCGGGCCTCTCGTCGCCCGAGCAACCCTCGCCACGGTGGCCCGGCTGCGCCGCCCTCGGCTCCCGTCGGCGGCCAACCCCGGACCCTCCCCGGCTCGACCAGCAGCACGGTAAGCTTCCCTCGGTCTTCCTCAGGCTCACGCGCACGCCAATTGCCGCCCTCCTCCACGCCGGCGCCGCCGCCCCGTTCCACCTCCATCTCCGGCCACCGAGCCTCGCCGCCGGTCCTTCTTGAAGCCTTTCGGCTCACGCCGACGCCCCCCTCGAGTTCCCTGTGTTCCCAGGACTCCATTTCACCGGTCGCCGCCTCCATCCAGCCATTCCCTCGCCGGCGACGTCGCCTTCTTCCCAGCGCCGCCGCTTCCCCTGTTTCGGCCGGTGGCTCTCTGTTTAATTCCCCAACCCCGCTCGCTTCTTCTGTCTTACTCCCCCCATGTAGTCGCGAAAGACCGAAGGCTCAGCTGGCTAATTGAATGAGTATTGAAATCCCAGGTCCCGAGATCGACTCCAGACAGCTGCATCTGTTTTTCTTCTTTTTATCTTGATTTTCTTTAGTCCAATCCAAGTAAGAAAAATCAGGGAAATTTTAGAATAATTTAAAGAAGCTAATAAAATTTAAGTAGGAAGTAAATGAGATTATTTAAGATTTAAATTTGGATTTGTTCATATATGATTAATTAATATGTTTGAATAAATGTCTAAAAGACTAATCATTAGTTAGGGCATTAGTAAAAGATGGCTATGCTTAATGTCCAAGGTTAATAAGAATCTCAAGTAAAAATACCTTCAAGTTAAAGTTAGGGACAATAAATTTGATACCATGTTTGACTATAAATATAAGGATTTAAATTAGATGTTACCCAATTATAATGTATGCCCTAACATTTAGCATGCCATCGGTAAATTGAATCTTAGTTGTAGGACTAGTTGGTAACAATAGTGAAATGTAACTATAAATAGCCAGCCAGGCCGTCACCTAATGTACATACATACGATCCTTTCTTAAAAACTTAATTTGCACTAAACAACAACTAAAGATACATAAAATGGTAATGGTGCCACCAATTAAACCTCAACGTTAGATTTAGTAAATAATAATGTCAAGCGTGATTGAGTATAGTAAGCTACGACCCGTATAAGTAGATCCTAATTCAAATTAAAATAAGCCTAGTAATAACTAAGGATACATAGAATGTTGAGCCATAAAATGCTATAAAATCGGACTCTAATATTTAATTGGTAAACTAAAAATTATATATACATCTCTATATACAACCTATGCCCTGAAGATTAACGCTCGACAAAAACAAAGCTCAGCTAAAACTTGTACACTGATTCAGAGGTCTAACCTAACTCATGGAACTTCCTTGATAAATACAAAAATAATAAAAAGAGATTATTAATAAAAAGGGATCAAGATATCATGTTCTACCACCGGCTTTGCCTCAAATCACCCCTTTAGCTCATAATAAAACTAAATTGAGTTTAATTCGGATTTATTTGGATCTTTTGAGTTATTTGCTTTTATTTGGATTCAGTCATTTATCGCGTAATTAGAAATTGGGAGTCGTGAAGATCCAGTGGATCAAGCGAGATCAAGCTCGAAGTGAAGATAGAGACCGGAAGCTCAAGAAAAAGCATTGAGTGAGCTCAAGACCGCGGTAAACCGCGCCAGGCGAGTCAACTCTTTGATCATATTGAACCCAGTATTTCAAAGCTATTTCCTTTTAAATTAGCAACTTGCATGCTATTATTTCATGAAATATGTTATGTTGATTTCAGCAAGTTAGTTAAATCCTGTTGTTGCTGTTGTGTATATTATTCTCCTTGCCAATCTTGGAAATGTGGACCTTGTCGCCATAGTAAGAATTAACATATGATTTCACAAATTAAGTCCTTATTTATATGGCACGCTTAGGAATGCTAGATACTTGGGGTGACACTAATGCCCCAAGGGATACTCTTCAAACTATTATGAACATGATGGGTAACTTATAGTGTGATGCCATAAGCAACATATGGTGCGATGCCGTATGTAATGTTGGTGCGATGCCAACAAATAGCGTATGGTGCGATGTCATACGCAACCCTTGGTGTGATGCCAAGAGGTAACTTATGGTGCGATGCCATAAGGATGGTTGGTGTGATGCCAACAATTAGCGTATGGTGCGATGTCACACGCAACCCTTGGTGTGATGCCAAGAGGTAACTTATGGTGCGATGCCATAAGGATGGTTGGTGCGATGCCAACAATGAGCATATGGTGCGATGTCATATGCAACACTTGGTGCGATGCCAAGAATGGATATGGTGTGACGCCATAAATTTGGGAAACAATGATTACATGGATTATTACAATGAATGGTTTAAAAATGTGTTTTCAAACCTGCTAGGTCATAGGGAATTTTAAGTAATTATATTCAAAAGCACTCTTTGGCAAAACAAAAATAACCCTATGCCTTTCCATTGGCAAGCCATGCATATTACTTAATTGCATTCTGTGTATTGGCTAGCGGAGCACGGGGTTGGAGTGCTCACACTCGCATTTGCGACAAAATTCAGAATCAGGAATCAAATCACCTCACCTCAGCAACAAGATTGGATAAGCTGGCCGAGAAGATGAAGATGTCAAGGGCTAGGTCGCGAACCTTCAGTTGGCTGTTTGTGGGCATGTCCTGAAGGTCCCACCTGTGTGCTTCGTTCTTCCGCTGCTGCAATTTATTGATTTCGGCCTAATCGGCCCATGTGTAAGTTTACTATTATATTTACGCTTCTGCATGATATGTATTTTGATATTCAGAACTGTAAACTGTGAGCACTATCTACTGATCCAGGGAATAGTGCAGTAAATCACAGTGGATTTGGATTGAAAAAAATCCGGGTCCGACAATTTCCCTCCATCATTTTTTGATATCATGGTCCATCTCGTTGTCCACCTTATGAAAGAGATAAAAATATGCGGCCCCGTGTTTCTACGTGTTTCTACATCATATGTACCCTTTCGAAAGATACATGGGAATTCTCAAGTCATATATACGCAATCGATCTCGACCGGAGGGTAGCATCATCGAAGGTTATACAACAGAAGAGGTCATTGAATTCTGCATAGGCTACATGACTCAGGTCAAGCCGATAGGTGTACCTCTATCTCGTCATGAGGGGAGGCTAGAGGGTATCGGGACTATCAGAAGGAAAGCAATAACTCTATATCAAAATACATACGCTCAAGTCCATTTCACAGTTTTACAACACATGACTGAAGTGATCATATATATTGAAGAGAACAAGGACATGCTACATCAAGAGAATGTAGGCCAGTCAGAAGTTTGGATCACGAGACAACACAATCGTCAGTTCAACGAATGGTTGAAGGTGCAATTGACTAGGAGGTCATCAAGTGAAACACTACAATGGTTGGCAAAAGGTCCAAAATTTATAATTGTGACATGGCAAGGATACGACATTAATGGCTATACATTTTATACAACAGATCAGGATAGAAAGAGCATGGTGCAGAACTCAAGTGTCCGCATAGATGCCTATGATGCGCACGTCAGTACCGCTGGCCCAAGCTTGTACTAGGGCTTGTTGAGGAGATTTGGGAGCTTGACTACGTAATTTTCAAGATTCCTCTATTTCGGTGCCGTTGGGTCCAACTCCCATGGGGTGTAAAGGTCGACAAGTATGGCATCACTACCGTGGACCTCGAATGTGTAGGATACGAAGACAAACCATTCGTACTCACGAGGCAAGTTGTTCAAGTATTTATGTAACCGACCCGGCAAATAAGAAGCACCATGTAGTTCTTCTGGGAAAAAGAAGGATTGTCGGAGTTGAGAATGTTGTGGATGAGGTAGAGTACAATCAATTTGATAAGTTGCCTCCATTCGGAGACGGCATCAGGCTCGAGGAAGAATAAGGTGATGAAGGAAGCTATATGCGTGTCGATCATCGTGAAGGGCTTTATTTAAAAGGAAATAGCCAAGTATAATAAATTATCCCACAAAGCCATCACCTATTTGGAAATATCATAATTAGGAAACTCGGCATGTAATTATGTACCTATATTCCATTGTAATTGTAAAATGAGTCAGGAACTAAGAAATAGTTATATTTATGATTATGCTTGTGTTTTTCATAATATTGCATTGCCAACATGACTTTTTTGGTAGCTACATGTAGTGAACTATCACAGGTGGTTTATCGGAAGAAACCGCCTGTGATAATACATCATAGACGGTTCTATTTATAGAACCATATGTGATATTGGAATTTCACAGACGGTTCTATTTATAGAACCGTCTGTGATAATCTCCATATCACAGATGTTTCTATAAATAGAACCATCTGTAATGTTCGAATATCACAGACGATTCTATTTATGGAACTGTCTATGATATCACTATCAAGGAACCGTATGTGATAGTTTCCCTATAAATATCCACAGCTAGGTTTTACACAGTCCTCTCTCACGCACTCTCCACCGCCCCTACTAGGTTTTACTAGATCTAACTGCTCACTCAAGCGCGACACCGCCGCTCCCTCCCGATGCCGCCACTCCCTCCTGACGCCGGCTCTCCCTCCCGACGCAGACTATCCTTCCCGACACCGTCGCTCCCTCCCGACGCCGGCTCTCCCTCGCGACGCCGCTCCCTCCCGACGTCGCTGCTGTAACACCCCAGCCAATCAATGACCTGGAATGCTACCAAACTAATAACATAATAAGGAAAAACTAATATTCATCTTACAAAATTTCGGCAGAACCTCCTTTGTTTATTGAGTAAATCAGAGGTTCCAACAAGCATAATCAAATGATATGAATAACAGTAAGCAATATATTCATTTATAAGCAAAATTGGATTATGTTCATCATCGCACTCATAACAATACTACTTAGATAAAGAATGGAATCAATGTAAAAGAGTTCTAATCTTTTATTACATTTTGAACCTAATAGACATTAATCAAATACCACTTGAATTATTCAGCAAATAGTGTTTAATGTTCTTTCTTTCTTCCATGGTGAATAGACCGTGCAAGTGCAACAAAACTAATCCTTCTTTATCCCCATGCACGCCGATCTCATGTAGATACCTAAAACAAACAGCAACCACAACAACAACAACAAGAGTGAGTTCAACGACTCAGCAAATATAATAAGTAGTAACAAGAACAAAAGTGAACATCATTTCACAAGTTCATCCATCAATCATATAAATAAACCATGCTATGCAATATGATCAAAAATCTCTTTATATCTTCTCTTTTGCATTTTACCGGTAATGCGGAGTGTGCATCTGTCAATGCACACCCATGCCTGTACCATCTGGTACAGGGACCAATTGCCCATACTCCACAAGTATGGGGACCTTTAGCCCGTCATGTCATCAACATGACGGGGACCACGGCGCTTGGTCATCTCGTGACCAAGACTTCAATAAATTAGCATGATGCACAAACGTGAATGTCTCAACAAATAAAACTTGCATTCACAACATCTATGCATCAGAAATTCTCCTGAACACTTTCAATTGCAATCGACCATAAACAATATCAACATATCATTAACATAATCAAGATCACATATACCCATAATATAGATCAAACATCTACAAACCAACAATCATCAACATTCCACACTATAAAGTTTAAACCATCATTATACTTGCCTTAACCACGAGAAAACGGGGGATGAGCAAAAGGTGCGGCCCCTGGGATCCGTCCTCCTCCTGAATAATAATTATAATGATTGCTAAGACAACAGTAGCGAGTCTTTAGACTAAATAAAAACACCCCCAAACTAACCCAACATGTTTAGCTTGATTCAAAACCCCAAATCCTTTCGGCCATCCTGTCCCCCTCTACGGACAGTCAACTTCAAAAATTCATATCTATTGGTACAGAAGTCTAAATAGGGCGTTCTCAGACTTTATGGAAATATAATTAAATTATCTAACTAAACCTAGTTGGTGAGCCTCCCTGATTCGGCCATCTTCTACCCACACCATCCAGTTGTCTAAAAAACAGCAGTTTCCTATTGGGTCTTCTGGACAGTGCACTAAAACTATCATAACTTTTAGCACGAGTGTCTGATTCATGATTTCTTGACCTTTATGGAATTCTACGGAAATTATCTACAACTTTCATAATATAGAGATCCTCTGATTCTCCTGTTTTCTAATCGCCCAAACCAATCTACCGAAACCTGACAGAAAATCTCCCGATCTGCAGAACAGTCTTACAAGAAAAATCATAAATTCTAGTACAAAGGTCTGATCGATGCGTTCTAGCACTTAATGGAAATATAAAGACGTCCTCTACAACTCTCTAGGAGAAGTCCAGATCTGATTTCCCACGAAACTACCCCAAAACAGCCGTCCAACGAAATCTGTCCTAGCAGTCCAGAATACCGACATTGAAACAACTAGTAAAAAAATGCATCTAATTGGGGAACAACGGGGATTACCCTTGACGAACTGATGCAGATTATGATGAACACCACGCAATCGCTCTCTCCCCCTTCCTCTTCTCCTTCTTCTTCCCTTCCCTCTTCCTCCTTTCTTCCCTGTTTTCTCTGCCACGGCAGCACAAACTCTGCCGCGGCAGCCAATAACCTCGCCGTGGCAGCAGCAAACCTTGACGTGGCAGCAGTTCTATTGGTGGCGGCTGTGTGGGGGAAGAGGGGGTGTGGCCAGCAAGGAAAAAAGGAAAAGGGAGGTTGGGGGAGGCGGCTAGGGTTTGGGGGAGGGGCGCCTCCCCACCCCTTATGGCTGGCCAACACCTGGGCCAAGGCCCAAGCCCAGCTTGCTGGGGTTTTTGCAGAAATCCCCCATCTAAAAACCATGTTAAACTCTTTTCTATCTGGTCTTTCTCCCCAATTAATCTATTCTCTGTCGAATCATATTTGGGGTATTACATTCTACCCCCCTTAAACGGAATTCGACCCCGAATTCTATCCACGCTTACGCCAAGGTATAATCACAGCTAATTCTTAATCATATTAACACACACCTGATGTGACTAATTCTGGATATTGCTCACCAATGTGAGACTCCAATTCCCAAGTGGCCTCTCTCTCTATCTGCTATGAACAAAGCACCTTGACATACTTTAAAGTTTTATTCCTTAATGCTTTTTCTGATCTTTCCAGAATTCGCACTGGCCTGGACTCAAAAGACAGATCCTGTTCAAGTATTAACGGTTCTAGTGAAATATGAAGCTCCAGATGTCGTAGGTACTTCCTCAACATAGACACGTGAAACACGTTATGCACTATGCACATAGACTCTGGAAGATCCAAGCTTTATGCCAACTTCTCGATTCGAGCCAGGATCGTGAAAAACCTGACGTACCTCGGACTAAGCTGCCTGGTGGTACTAAAACAAACGATGCCCCTAGTCGGTGACACCCTAAGAAGCACAAGGTCACCAACAGCAAACTCCAACTCGTGACACCGCACAACCGCATAACTCTTGTTCCAACTCTCAATCAATCTCTACACCTTAACACGGAGCACCTCCTTTAACCAAGGACGCACAACAGAACTCATTTTAAGCAAGCTCTTTTACAAATAGAATCCAACTGAAAATAAAGGATTCACATCGCAAACACACATCACCAACTCCCCATCAGAAGGGTCAAATCAAAAGAGAAAAAAAACGAGGATTCAACACGAGAACATTTCCACATTCTAAGTAGGTAGTTTGCAAATAAACAACACATAAGTCAAAGGAGAATCACTCAAATATCAAACCCGTCTATTATTTTTCCTAAACCGGAAAAAACCACACATGCCAACATAAAGCCAACTCAAACCACAAAAGACTTTCTATCATCACATAGCTCAAACAAGAATCAAAGAGCATTTTACTACCCGAGAAACTATTTTTTTCCTTCTAGGAATAACTTTCTCTTGATTCGCAAGATTCCAAATCATCACACACCACACTAACTCATTTCTCTTAAATTGGCAACATCAACTCTATGCTCAAACCGAGTGCATTCACCACACCCTTGTAGAGGGACTCTACTGTTCTCTCAATAACATACTCTAGTCAACTCCGCTACCAACAGGTTACTTTAATTAATAATTTCCAATGCACCTCATCATTATTTTCACCCACAATCACTTCACCACAATTCTTTAAGGATAATCAACTTGAAATTCTCAGCACACACACTCATTCACTACACCCAAAGGATACTATCAAGGAACATCACACTATTTAGAATCCTCTTGTTCCAATATTCCCACACAACATCATTACCTCCAAGGTTCTAGCATAAAACACCAAACCAAAATTCTCCATCTCCAGGGCTCCTATATATGTACTTCGATATAATTGATACGAAGACTCTCGAATTCGGTGACTAAAATTCCCATAATCGTACATACTCAATCATTAACAACCTCATAAAAACATATTCTCAACCTAATTATCTTTAGGAAGATTCTAACTCCTGGAGGGTTACTCACTGAAGCCAAGTCATGCATGACAATAATTCAACAATCCCTACTATCCCATTGATTCCCATAATGGTTAGACTTCTTCACAATTAAAATCTCATTAACTACACCACCATAATCCTCCTACTAAACCTTGCAAAGTGCCCAATCATGATACTCTAATAAGATTGATCAAGATTCTCATACTTTTGATAATTCTAATGTTCCATCAAAATGATCGAAACATTCTTGAACCACAATCTACTATAGGTTCTACTAATTGCAACCATGAAATCAGTTAGCTCCAAAGGCAAGCATTCTAGTTAAATCAAATTCTCACCGAGAATTATTCCAAGAAATCAATTTATCACTCAATGACTCTCAAACAACTTGACACCTACAATCTCACCAAAATCATCCACTTGACCACCATTATCACGTTGCCATTATACAACCTAAAAGGCTTTGCAACACGGATTGGTTAATCCTTCCTCAGAAGAAGATATAGATAGAAACAATTTTTAGCACATAGAAAAACATTTACCACTCGTCGTAGACACGAGACCAAGGAAAAAAATCAAATAGCCAAGATCTTGGAAAATAGAAGACGAGACCACAGTTCAGTGCACAAATCCCACAAGAAGAGAGTATAAAACTTCAGCCGAAAATAAATAAATAAATAAATAAATAAAGCACTGCTTTTGGAAACTTGAGGGATTCCTTTGTGGCAAACCAATAAGGTTAAGTATGCTTCAATAAGCTGCATGGTACAAAACTTGAATCCAACTGCGAATGCCTCTACTACACCCTTCAATTTAACAAAGGACATACTTTTCTTTAATGGAAGCATCACTTTACCAACTTCAAGCAAACAATCCTTTAAGCTCAAATCACATGAATCACTTAAGAACCGATTGAACCTTCCAATACGTCACTCTACGCAAACTAATTTCAGATACCACAATAATTCTTGAACTCCCATAGGATCATGAATGCAACACTCCAAACATTTCATTTAACTGACATCACAGGAGACGAACAAATTCCTTTACTTCTAAAAGAATCAACACCACCCTCATCATCTCATACTCAGTTTTACTAACCTCATCATTATATATTCTTAGCATGAATCATCATAGCCTACTAGCGCATCATAAACCTTTCCAAAAGAACACAATAACTTATTTCCAAAATGTTTTCCCCCAATAAGATTGCAACAATCTTACTAACATCAAGAATAATACACTCTTAACAAAATCGTTATCGTTTACCCTTCCATTATAAAGCCATCCAAAATCTCATCAAATAGTTCCATACTACTTTATCATCCCATCCTCAAATTGAAAGTATTTCAGAATCTTACAACCTCACTACGACAACCACTTTAAATTAGAGGAGATCTACTACACAATTTAAATGATTATACCAAAACTCCTTTATCAAAGACATAATATCATCTGACAATCCCACCATCATGTAAATATAGATCACATATTAAACCCCATCCATTGCTCTCTTATTGATATGCAACACTAAACTTCATTACACAATAGTTGCACTTAGCAATTACATACGAACACTAAGTATCCACAAAGATAACTCCAAGATTAATATCCACTAATACAGTAATCCAACACCTTCTGAATTTAACTATCCTAAACGGTTAGATTAATCCATTGAGACCTGTTGATCCAATTTATCCCAAAAGTTTACTAAATTTGTCTCTCTTATTGATCAACCAGTTCATCAAAGTTCCATGTCTCTTAGTAACTCTATTGATTCCATTAGGAATAGCCCTATTCATAAACATAGTTCATCAAGAACTACAAGAAGACAACATCAACTTATTCGATTTCACTTCCAAGGATACTAGTTTAAATTAATTATGCTCCACACCAATGACCCCAACTGGATACTCATACCCAATTTATTTGATTACAATCTCTGACTTAACCATAACAAGACATCACAAAAGGATTTTAACACCTTTCTTCAGAAAAGAGAGGCACTAAATTTCAACACTTAGAATAATCCAAAGGAATGACATAAAGCCAAAGCTTTCACATGTTAAAGCAGTTGCAACAGAAAACTTACAGTATCTGAAATACCAAGCGAATAAATGAGTAATATTTTTCCAATAAGAATGACATAACTCCCATGAAACGATCAATCTTGCTGATAACTGATGTTCACAAGAAACAACAATAGATCAACAGTTAGGAGAACCCAAGATAAATTCATCCACCACCACAGGATAAGAGTTGACCAAATCCAACTCAAGGAAGAGAGAAACATTTCTAAATAACTCATTCCTAACCTCTTAAACTAAGTTGACCAAGGAAAAATCCTTCGCCTTTTCAATACCAAGAATAGTGATATAAGCTGGCCATGACCATGGCCGCACCACGGTCTCTATCTCTCGACATCAACTATCACCACACATAACAATCATATAATTGAATCATAAGCACAAAAGATCATCTCATAACAAGTACAAAGTCAAACATTAAGCACACATTCAACTATCCTAACAGATGGAAACGTAGATGCAATGCAAACCTCATTCCCACCTACAGTGCTTAGTGTGTCAAAATTAATATTCCATTAACCACGAACCTACCGCCCGCTCTGATACCAACTGTAACACCCCAGCCAATCAATGACCTGGAATGCTACCAAACTAATAACATAATAAGGAAAAGCTAATATTCATCTTACAAAATTTCGGCAGAACCTCCTTTGTTTATTGAGTAAATCAGAGGTTCCAACAAGCATAATCAAATGATATGAATAACAATAAGCAATATATTCATTTATAAGCAAAATTGGATTATGTTCATCATCGCACTCATAACAATACTACTTAGATAAAGAATGGAATCAATGTAAAAGAGTTCTAATCTTTTATTACATTTTGAACCTGATAGACATTAATCAAATACCACTTGAATTATTCAGCAAATAGTGTTTAATGTTCTTTCTTTCTTCCATGGTGAATAGACCGTGCAAGTGCAACAAAACTAATCCTTCTTTATCCCCATGCACGCCGATCTCATGTAGATACCTAAAACAAACAGCAACCACAACAACAACAACAACAAGAGTGAGTTCAACGACTCAGCAAATATAATAAGTAGTAACAAGAACAAAAGTGAACATCATTTCACAAGTTCATCCATCAATCATATAAATAAACCATGCTATGCAATATGATCAAAAATCTCTTTATCTCTTCTCTTTTGCATTTTACCGGTAATGCGGAGTGTGCATCTGTCAATGCACACCCATGCCTGTACCATCTGGTACAGGGACCAATTGCCCATACTCCACAAGTATGGGGACCTTTAGCCCGTCATGTCATCAACATGACGGGGACCACGGCGCTTGGTCATCTCGTGACCAAGACTTCAATAAATCAGCATGATGCACAAACGTGAATGTCTCAACAAATAAAACTTGCATTCACAACATCTATGCATCAGAAATTCTCCTGAACACTTTCAATTGCAATCGACCATAAACAATATCAACATATCATTAACATAATCAAGATCACATATACCCATAATATAGATCAAACATCTACAAACCAACAATCATCAACATTCCACACTATAAAGTTTAAACCATCATTATACTTGCCTTAACCACGAGAAAACGGGGGATGAGCAAAAGGTGCGGCCCCTGGGATCCGTCCTCCTCCTGAATAATAATTATAATGATTGCTAAGACAACAGTAGCGAGTCTTTAGACTAAATAAAAACACCCCCAAACTAACCCAACATGTTTAGCTTGATTCAAAACCCCAAATCCTTTCGGCCATCCTGTCCCCCTCTACGGACAGTCAACTTCAAAAATTCATATCTATTGGTACAGAAGTCTAAATAGGGCGTTCTCAGACTTTCTGGAAATATAATTAAATTATCTAACTAAACCTAGTTGGTGAGCCTCCCTGATTCGGCCATCTTCTACCCACACCATCCAGTTGTCTAAAAAACAGCAGTTTCCTATTGGGTCTTCTGGACAGTGCACTAAAACTATCATAACTTTTAGCACGAGTGTCTGATTCATGATTTCTTGACCTTTATGGAATTCTACGGAAATTATCTACAACTTTCATAATATGGAGATCCTCTGATTCTCCTGTTTTCTAATCTCCCAAACCAATCTACCGAAACCTGACAGAAAATCTCCCGATCTGCAGAACAGTCTTACAAGAAAAATCATAAATTCTAGTACAAAGGTCTGATCGATGCGTTCTTGCACTTAATGGAAATATAAAGACGTCCTCTACAACTCTCTAGGAGAAGTCCAGATCTGATTTCCCACGAAACTACCCCAAAACAGCTGTCCAACGAAATCTGTCCTAGCAGTCCAGAATACCGACATTGAAACAACTAGTAAAAAAATGCATCTAATTGGGGAACAACGGGGATTACCCTTGACGAACTGATGCAGATTATGATGAACACCACGCAATCGCTCTCTCCCCCTTCCTCTTCTCCTTCTTCTTCCCTTCCCTCTTCCTCCTTTCTTCCCTGTTTTCTCTGCCACGGCAGCACAAACTCTGCCGCGGCAGCCAATAACCTCGCCGTGGCAGCCACAAACCTTGCCGTGGCAGCAGTTCTATTGGTGGCGGCTGTGTGGGGGAAGAGGGGGTGCGGCCAGCAAGGAAAAAAGGAAAAGGGAGGTTGGGGGAGGCGGCTAGGGTTTGGGGGAGGGGCGCCTCCCCACCCCTTATGGCCGGCCAACACCTGGGCCAAGGCCCAAGCCCAGCTTGCTGGGGTTTTTGCAGAAATCCCCCATCTAAAATCCATGTTAAACTCTTTTCTATCTGGTCTTTCTCCCCAATTAATCTATTCTCTCTCGAATCATATTTAGGGTATTACAGCTGCTCCCTCCCGTTCGCTTTTGCCTCAATTAGTTAGCCCATTTGTTTTGTTATCTTCAATAGATTTGCTAAATTGTTTTATGACCTTTAGTACTTTATGATATATGCTTCACATGTTAGCTATAAGATCTAATACTAAAATTGAATATTCAAGCTTGATCTCTTAATTTTTACTATTACTGTCATTTGTCAATCTTGTGGTCTGTCTCAATAGATTGCTAAATTGTTTTATGACCATTAGAACTTTATGATATATTGTCAGACTCAGATTTTACAATCCGGAATCTTCTGTGATTCCACCGCACTCACATATTACAGTTCTAAATATCAAAGTACATATCGTGCGGAAGCGTAAATATAATAGTAAACTTACTCATGGGCCGATTAGGCCGAAATCAATAATCTGCAGCAGCGGAATGAAATACACAGGTGGGACCTTCAGGACTTGCCCACAGGCAGCCAACTGGAGGTTCGCGACCTAGCCCTTGACATCTTCATCTTCTCTGCCAGCTTGTCCAATCTTGATGCTGAGGCGAGGTGATTTGATTCCTGATTCTGAATTTTGTCGCAAAAGCGAGTGTGAGCACTCCAACCCCGTTCTCCGCGAGCCAATACACAGAATGCAAATAAATAGTATGCATGGCTTATCAAAGGAAGGCTCGAGTTATATTATTTGCCAAAATTGCATTTGAAATACATTAAATAGAAATATCCTGAGACTTAGCAGTTTGAACCAAATCATAATGTGTGAAAAGAATGCAATATCATTAATAGTGATACAGATTTTTCGTTCACCATATATGGCATCTGCACTATATGCTTATTTTTCAGCATTATAAACGCTAAACTTATCACTGGGACGACACCCACGACAATTCCAAACCAGGGCAGTCCTTCGCCCTTCACATTTCCATTCCCACCCACAAAGTTTTTGAAATAGAACTAACTCGAGTAAGTTCTCATGTCCGCCCATGACCGTGGGCACGGCTGCTCGAACAATTTTACACTCTGCAGAGGTTGTACACTTTCACCACAAGAGATGAATTATCTTCATAGCCAACATGCTTCCTTAGGCATGAGACCCAGATAATTTATCACAAAGCCTTTACCTTACTCCGATCTAGCTAGACACCACCCGCTGAGGTTTCACCACTGAAGGGTTACACCACCACAGTCAGAAGCCCCCTCTTGCGCCGTGCGAGTACAGTAAAACCCTGTGCCTCACTGTGAGTAAACCAGTACACCCTGGCACCCACTTTCCACTTGTGATATCTGAACTAAACCCTTGCCAGTTAATCAGCTAGGTCGTACCCATTATAGACTTGTGGTTGTACTGTTTTACATCAGGAGGTCATCACAAGATTCAGTCCTTAGTATTATCTGAGCGGTCCTACCACACTCCATAATTTGTGCTTCCACTGCACCACATACCAGCCCCCAAACCACCCGCTCAGATATGTAAGCAATTTAAGAGTTTTGGGAGCATAAAATAACCCTGTCAAAATATACCAGTCATTCCCACCATGACTGCCCAAATCAATTTCTCATGATTAAAGTGATGCTTGGGGCAATTGCTTACCCCGGGTTCCAAATCAATGCTAAGCATGGCATATAATTAAGGACTTATTTTCGAAAGCTATTCATTATAAGTTTTCCACTAGGCGACAAGGCTCACATAGGCAATATTCCAAGAGGGGTGTAATACTTAATCAAGTTGAACAATGGGTATATAGCTAAAATTTTTAAATCAACATATTTTGCACATAAAATAACAGCATGCAATTTGATAATTTAAACAAAAGTAATTTGCATAAAATGTAGGTTCAACATGATCAAAGTATTGACTCGCCTGGCGCGGTTTACCGCGGTCTTGAGTTCCTATAATGCTTTCTCTTGAGCTTCTGATCTCTTTCCTCTCTTCAAGCTTAATCTTGCTGGATCCACTGAATCTTCACGACTCCCAATTTCTAATTACGCGACAAACGACTGAATCCAAATGAAAGCAAATAACTCAAAAGATCCAAATAAATCCGAATAAACTCAATTTAGTTTTATTATGAGTTAATGGGTGTTTCGAGTGATGTGAGGCAAGTTTAGTGGTAGATTAGGGTGACTCGATCTTTTATTAACAGTTTCTTTTATTATTTTTATATTTATCAAGGAAGTTCCATGAGTTAGGATGGACCTATGAATTAATGTACAAGTTTAGCTGGGTATTACTTTGTCGAGCGCTATGGTTTGGGGTATTTTGGCTTACCGAAATAATTTTAGAATTTAGGTGTATAGCATTTTATGGGGTGATATTTTTATGTAGCCTCAGTTTTCATTAAGCCTATTTCAGCTCGAATTAGGATTCAGTTGTATGGGCCATATCTTGTTATTTCATGCTCATGATTATTATTTACTAAATCTAGTATTAAGATTTTAATTAATGATACCATTATTAGCTATTTAGGCAAAGCTTGTTATGTAGGGTAATATTTGTTGCTTCTCAAAATCTACCTTTTAGATTTATTTAATGACAGCGTGTTAATTACTGGACGTATATCTTAATTATATTTAAGGGTATCTTTACTATTTTTGGGTATTTAACCAAACCACATTTTCTTATTAGTGCCCTTATTTGATAATTAGACCTCCATTAAATATTTAATCTACATCAGTTGCTCATGCAGTAAATAACCAAATACTACATGCTAAATAACCTTACTTTACATCCTAAATAAATTTATTGTGTTCCCTAGATTATTCCCAAATTGTCTATAATTTTCACCAAAAATTCATATGGGCTCTAAAATTTCTGGTTTCAGTTCCATTGGATAGATCTTGAATTTAGATAAATTTAGAAATTTGTTTCATTCAATTTGGAGCTAAAATGAATAAGTTATGCCCATTGGAAGTTCTCAGCCTATTGAAATCCAGAAAATATTAAACATCTGGTAGGTGGGTCCCGCTGTCTATTTTTAATTCATTTTTCTGTTCTTATTTTTTTTTATCGGATTTCCCCCCACTAATACTACTCAGCAAAAAGATTACTAAAACCTAATCTAATACTGCGAAGAGAGGAATCGAACTCGGGCCTGCCGGGTGAGAGCGGGCGCTGCTAGCCACCCGGCTATGCGGTGTTTCGTGCCTTACCTGAGGAGCGACTGCATATAAGGCTGAGGCGGCAGCGGCCAAAACAGAGGAGTCCGAGGCGGCGGTCGGGCGGGGGTGCCAGCGGCGAGGGGCAGCCGGAGAGGAACTGGGGAGGGCTGAAATGCGTTCCCAGGGCTATGGGGATGTCGGCGGGGAAGTCAATGAGGACCGGGAAGTCCGGTGGCGGGCCGGCGGCGTGCGGCAGCGGCGACTCGGGGAGGAGCTTCGGTGCTGGCGAAGGACAGCCCCCGGGAAGCATGGGGAAGGTCGAGGGTGAGCTCGCGGCACTCCAGAGATGGCGCGGGAGAAAGGAATTGAGTTTTTGCGGTGGGATTTGGTGGGGGAGGCCATTGGCCGGCGGTGGGGAAGAAGAGCGGGGCCGGCGGTGTGGAGGCTAAAAACCCGATTGCCTGGAGGAGGAAGAAGTGTGGAGCGTGGGGAGTCCAGCGGTGTCCTCAGCGGTACTTATAGGCAAGCAAGCGAGGCCGGCCTCGGGACCTTGCCCGTGCGGTCGCGTCGGCAAGCGGTGGCAGGCGGATGGTACAAGCGACAGCGACCATGCAGCTGCGGGGTGATCTGGCAAATCTCTACACGTGACTTCCCTCTACCCTCACCGCAGCTTTGCTTCGCACGCGTGCCGGGCGACAACACTTTTGTGCCGCGTGGCCGACGAGTGCGACGAAGCGGGGTCAATGGCGCGACGCTGTGGGCGGCAAAGGTGAAACCGGGGGCGGTGTACTGGCGCGCCGGCCGTGCGACATGACTGCTCAGGAAGACTGGAGGCAGGCCACTGGCGTCGCCAGAGTTCGCGCGCCACGGGGAAGAAATGCGCTGAGATGGGCGCAGAGCGGGGAGTGAGACGGGGGAGGAAAAAGGGGGAAGAAGGGGGTGCGAGCGGTGCGGGGTCTGCCGGCCAGAGAGAGATAGCGGGGAGGGAGCACGGGCCCGCTGCGCAGAGGGAGGAGGAGCGGTGGAGTTGGGGCTGGCTGTCAGGCGGGGGAAAGGCATGGGGTGGAGGTGGGGCCACTAGACAGGAAAAAGGGGCGCAGGCGCGCGGGGTTGGACTGGGCCGGCTGGCCTGGTCTGACCCCCTTTTTTTATTTGTTGTGCATTTTTGTATATAGCATTTGTATTTTATTCACTTTTGCTAGCTCACAAAATTTTCATATTCATATCTCCTTATCACTAGATTAATCCTTGCATGTGCAAAATTTTGATATACATATATATGTATATATTTACATATATATTCACGTATGTTGGTATCCATATGCTTGCTCCTATTGTTATTCTTGTTATAATTTTAAGATGGCATTTTATGGTTTAAGTCAAATTTCTCCCTTCCTTTTATGGATCATCTTTTCAGATTCTTATTTTAAATTTTAATTCTCTATTGTTTAAACATGTTTGTTTTCTTCTTGTTCCTTTTAACCTTTGGAACCTTAACCAAATTTCCAGAAAAATATCATAAACTCCAATTTCAAATAAAATATATTGCAAAATAATTCAAAAACTTCACACTTTTCAAATTTAAATTTTCAGGATGTTACATATATGCTTCACATGTTAGCTACAAGATCTAATACTAAAATTGAATATTCATTTTTACTATTACTATCATTTGTCAATCTTGTGGTCTGTCTCAATAGTTGGCTAAATTATTACCTATAAGATCTATTTGAAATGGCATGTTACTATTCCAAAGGGACCTTATAGTAATAATATATGCCACATAGACCATCAAAGGGCATGAAGCAAGTGACACACTCTAGTGTATCTGGTTCAGTGAACTAGGTACACTACTGTGTGTTGGTTGATTCATAGAACTTTGTTAAAGCTCATAGCTCACTGTAGTTAGTTTTTTCTTAGAAGAGAGATTGCGTCCACACAGTCATCGTCATCATCTAGGTCTCACACTCCCAAGATTGGAATAACTAAGCGTGGCCGAGGAGTATCAAAAAGGCCAGAGGGCCGAATGGCCATCACGGTGGTCTCTCCGGATGGGGTCCCTCTGCAACCGAAGAAAGCAGCGGCATCATTTTGGACTATCTGCGGGATAATTGGAAGGCAACGGTTTCTCATCACCATAGCAAGCTGGAAAGATTTGGCAAAGGATCAGAAAAATCAGCTATGGGAGAAAATTACAAATTCGTTCGAGATCCCAGTAGAAGTACAGGGACTCGTGCAACAGTACGTGCTCTTTGCAATGGGAAAAGCATGGAAGAATTTTAAGAGCACTCTTGTCACGCAGTACATAGCCAAGGATCTCACGTCCTTCACGAGGTATCCTTTCGTGTCGCCAGAAACATGGGAGGCCTTTGTGCAGATGAAGACAACGACCGAATTTGAACAACAAAGTGCGGCGCATAAGGCTCTCTAGTTACAAAACACTCACCCTCATAGACTCAGCACCGCTGGATACGCAGTTAAAATCCCGCAGTGGAGGATGCAGGACGAGGTCACAATCTGATCGGAGGCCTCCCACCATTTGCCGGGATCGCAAACGAGCGCGCTCGAAACTGGTTAAGAGCGAGGTCATCAACCACATATTCAGGTATCTCTTTCAAAAACCCTGCAGATGAAGTGTCCCAACGCCTGGTAAGATATGTTAAACTACATAGTTGTTAACACCTCTTGAACTTCATGGGTTCAAGAATAACATGATTAATTGCCTCTTGCAGCAATCATTGACTACCGAATTTTCTCGTGGCTCCTTTCAAGAATATAGGGAGAGAGATTTACTATCACAAGCCTTGGGAACACAAGGAGCACCCAGGTCGCACACGAGGCTTGGGGGTTTACGTATCTTAGAGGCACGGATTTCCACATGACTCCGAGACATATAGGAGTAGGAAGAGATCCAAGGCGTACCGCAACGAACAAATAAAACAGGAGCTCCGTGCTTAATTTGAGGAACAACTATCTGCCTCACTTCAAGAGCAGACTGCCTCACTTCGAGGAGAGACAGATTCATTGAGAGAAGAACTAAGACAAGTCCGCAACCAATCACAACTCACCCCTACTACTGCGATACCCAGTCCCCCTCAACATCGCAGTAGCTGCGCGTCCACACCAATTACTGAACATAGCGATGCCCACTTACCTATCGGCAACATCCAGATAAAGTACCTCTTTAGAATGCTACATAGATCTCTCTGGTGGACGCCTTAGCTCATCTTGTGTCATTATGTAGGAGTTCATGTCTTGCATCCTCAGAGTCAGGCTTGTTGGCTTTATTCCCGTTGACGCTGGGCGGGGAATGTCGTATCCATTTCTGTCAGACGTTGGTGCACGGTGTACAAGTAGAGACCAGTTTCATAAAGGTTCAGGTGGACATGATTAATAATGTTTTTAAGACCGTCCCTCTTGAGAAGCCCCCTAACGAAGAGATTAAGACATTAGGGAATGTCATCCACACATTCATCCAGTGGCCCAAGAGGGACATCGCCCTTGAATTGTCCGTGCCATGATCTCCATATCCAGTAGCCCAAGAGGGACATCACCCTGGACCTGTCACATCGGCTCCGGTGGCTCCACCTCCAGCTCCGGTTCCGAAGCCTATTGCATCGGTTCCCGTGGAGACGCCATCAAAAATGTATCATAAGCGAGGCTCTAAGATTCAAGCGAAGAAAATTAAGGCGCGTCCTGAGCCATGAAAATTCATTCTAGTAGTGTCGTTGGTCCCCGAATTACAAATACCCTGGCTTGGTCTAGTTTGCAATACATTGCATACCTAATACATGCAGAGGTCCAACATGAAGCCAAACGCACAGTGGATTCACTGTGAGATATATAGAGGTGCATTTCCTCCACGACTCGGGCTACTTCGTCGTGACATTCGAAGACTTTGTTATAATCCTATATCACACTTTATTATAAAGCCTCTAGAATTGATAATACCTATGTATGTAATTGTATTTTTGCAGTGCCACCAGCAGCTACAGGGCAACGTATATGGATTCTACGTTTGCCGCCATATGAAGAAAATCATGGACACTAAGATGAATAATCCAGAGGTTTGTGAACCTTCCAATAATTATTATTTTCTGATTATATATATGTATATATATACACACACATGCTAATTAATGACTTAACATTACTCCTAGCGACAGCCGCTGGACTTCGACGAAAGTGCTTATGATCTTGACAAACTCGTCGAAATTCGTGGAAACCTCTTCGAATTCTTGCTATCTTCCACCCCGGCAATGGTGATAATTAGATGTTGAAACATTAGATTCAATTGTACAAATCACTCAATTGTGCTTAATCAAACAATTCATTCAATTTAATTCATTTGTGAGATATGTGTAACGATTGTCATGCTATATATATATGTGACCTACTGGCCGTTTGTTTCATTCATCTATGCTATATACATGATCTAGCTTGTTTTCAGATGGCATGGCTAGCATATCCGGAGGCTAGCCGAAAAATGGCAAATAAAATCGCTGTTGAAATAGCTATCATAGACGGTTCGGTGTTCCAAATAGTTTGTGATATATATATCCCAGATGATTTGAAACACTGAACCGTCTGTGATATGAACGATATCACAGACGGTCTTTGTTATTAACCGTCTGTGATATGAAGCATATCACAGACGGTTAGTAACAAAAACCATCTGCCATCGGTTATGAAAAACCATATGTATTGTAAGTTATCACAGACGGCGTGGGAGCCATCTGTGATAATCACATATTATCACTGACACATAAACTGAGACGGTTCAGGAACCGTCTATGATGACGATTCCAAACCATCTGTGATAACACTGTCTGTAGCAGTGACGGCAGTTGTATCACCAAATTGACACAACAGCAGCTAGCCAACAAGTGAACTATGGCTCGAGAGTTCACACATCAGAAATCGCAATTTTACAAATAACAAGTTCGGTTTATCACCAAATTAGGATAGCAACGTCACACCATTCATTGTACAGCAACTTGACCTTTATTTGCCCCGACCTCGTAAACGAACTCCACAGGAAGCGAGATGCACAAATTTGAGCTGATTAATCGGCAGTCATGAGGACACCTTGCCGCCAATACAACCGCGTCTAACGAGGTGGCGACGTCAACAATCTGAAGGTGGCAAGGCAGTTCACGGTGGAGACACGAGGATGAAGGGTAATCATAAGAATATTCTTTTTTTAGATCAAGGAAAATTTTCATTAAGTGAATGAAAAAGGTCTCAGCCTCTACAATCCGAAGATCGTACGCAGCTTAAAAGTTACATCCAAGAGCATTCAAGCTCGATTCTCACACGAGAGCACAAGAACTAACACAAAACAAAAGACACAAGATACATGAAAAAACAGACACTACGCCTCAATCCTATTCCGGAACTTCCATCCAAATTTTGCAAAGACCTCCATGATGACCATCTCCAAAATTTGACATCCATTCTTGAAGATTGGTTTTTCTCCTTCTTTACTTAACAAGGACCAATGCCGGATCCAATATGTTGCCCTGAAAATGACATGCAGAAAGGTGTTGGTTTTAGCATTATTAAACACCACGTCATTTCTATTCAACCACATTGCCCAACAGAGAGCCGCAGCACCAAGTAAAAATCTGATTTTGAGTTTTGCCCCGATGCCATGAAGCCAAGAGCCAAACATATCCGATATACTAGATGGTGGATGAATTCCAAAGGTGATGTGCACTGTGTTCCATATAAATCTAGCAAAGTGACAATCAATGAAAGATGTTGTATCATCTCCAAAGAGTTACAAAAACAACATTTGACACTCCCTTGCCAATTCCTTTTTGCTATATTATCTTTTGTAAGAGTGACCCCTTTTTGGAGATACCAAAGGAAAATTTTAATTTTCAAAGGCACTCTTATTTTCCATAGTGGATTTTTCGTAGGTAAGACTCCCTCTTGAATCAAATTCAAATACATAGAGTGAACCGTGAAAGACCCACTCCTATGTAAGTTCCAAACAAACACATCCTTCTCATGTGTAAGGTTAACTGTCACTACTTTAGAGACTAAGTCGTACCACGCTGTCAAATTACCTTCCACCAAACCTCTTCTAAATGACACATCTAGTGGCGTAGAAGCTAAAACCTTAGCCACAGTATCATTCTTTTTCCTCACAATCCTATAGAGGGAGGATAGACATCCCTTAAGGGTTTATTTACTAACCAAATATCCTCCCAAAATCTAACTTGTGTTCCCTTTTGAATTCGAAAATAACCATGAGCCAAGAAATCATCCTTGACCTTCATTAGCCCCGACCAAAAGTGGGAGTCACCCGGTCGTTTATAAACTTGAGTTATGGCTTTATTGGTCAAATATTTCCTTCTTAGAAGATTTTGCCAAACACCATCCTCATTAATAAGTTTAAACAACCACTTACTCAAGAGACATTTGTTTTGAATCCCAAGGTTTTGGATACCCAACCCGCCACAGTCCTTTGGTCTACAAAGTACACTCCACTTAGTGAGCCTGTACTTCTTTTTATGACTATCACTTTGCCAAAAGAACCTTGAACGGTAATAATCAAGTTTTTGTAAAACAGCCTTAGGGACTTCAAAAAAGGAAGCATATACATAGCTAAACTAGTTAAGACCGAATTGATCAAAACTAGCCTTCCTCCAACAGAGAGAAGCTTTCCTTTCCACTGCTGAGCTTCTTTTGGAATTTCTCCTCAATGATTGCCCAATCTTTGTTAGAGAGTTTACGATGATGCATAGGAATACCAAGATATTTAAAAGGTAAGCCCCCGGTTTTGCAACCAAAAAGTTGCGCATACTCAAGCTCGCAATCCTTAGCACTACCATAACAGAAGAGCTCACTCTTATGGAAATTAATTTTCAACCTGAAAGTTGCTCAAGGTACTTAACACTAGTTTAAGATCTTTGGCTTGGAGTAGATCATGATCCATGAAGAGAATAGTATCATCTGCATACTGGAGGATCGAGAGGCCATCATCTACAAGATGTGGAACAACTCCTTGAAACCTCCCATCAGACTTAGCTCTACCAATTAACGTTGCCAACATATCTGCCACTAAATTAAAGAGGATTGGTGACAAGGGATCACCTTGCCTAAGTCCCTTTTTTGGCTGAAATAATGCCCTAAAATGTCATTAACTTTAATGCCCACACTACCACCCCTAAACAATTGATCTATCCACTTGCACCAAAGTGGTGAAAAACCTTTCATCCTCAATGTTTGTTGAAGAAAAGACTATTTCACCTTATCATATGCTTTTTCGAAGTCCAACTTTAGAATCACTCCATCAAGCTTCTTCCTATGCATTTCATGTATGGTTTCATGAAGGATAATAACCCCCTTCCATGATATTCCTCCCTGCCATAAAAGCTGTTTGAGATGGTTGTATAACCTTCTAAGCCACTAGTGCCATACGGTTAGACATTACCTTAGTAAAGACCTTAAAGCTAACATTAAGTAGGCAAATGGGTCTGAACTGTTGGATTTGAGTAGCTTCATTTAGCTTCGGTAATAATGTAATTATACCAAAATTGAGGCTAAAAAGTGGGAGGTTTCCTTTGTGAAAATCAGTGAAAAGAGCCATGAGATCTCCTTTGACGAGACCCCCAAAAAGCTTGGTAAAACTCAGCTGGGAAACCATTAGGCCCGGGGCTTTGTTGTGTTCCATTTGGAATATAGCCTTTTTAACCTCTTCTTCTGTGAAAGCGGACGCTAATATCTCATTCTCAGTTTCTGAAACCTGTGATATATCATCCCTAAAGGGATTCCATCATTGAGAAGTTATTTCTCTCTGACGCCCCAAAGAGACCCTTATAATAATTGGTGATGTATTTCTTAAGGTTCTCATCACCCTCTATACTCCCCTCTTCCTGCTCGAGGCGAAAGATCCTAGTCTTCCTATGTTTTCCATTGGCTACCAACTGAAAATACTTAGTATTACAGTCGCCAAATAACAACTTAGTTGTTTTGGCTCTTTGGTACCATTTTATCTCCTCCTCTCGCAACAAATGAACTAACCGCTCTTTATAATAATGCTTTAAATCCTTTTCCGTAGCACTGAGAAGCTGAGTCTCAGCTTTCTATCTAATTCATTCGACTTCCGAATCAATTCTTCCTTTCTTTTTTGTATGAACCGCTAACCATTCTTAGCCCAACCCCGTAGGAATTGTCTAAGTCTCTGAATTTTAAATTGCCATCTTTGTAACGATGTTTTCCCTTTTTTTCTTTGTTCCACACTTCCGCCACCAACTCTGAGAAGCCATCACGTAGCAGCCAACCGAGCTCAAATTTGAACAGCGGTTGATTTTTGCAACGAGTACCGTTTCCAGTATCTAGTAACAGAGGAGTATGATCCGAAATTTCCCTAGTCAACGCCTGAACCGTTGATAGCAGAAATTTTGTTTCCCACTCTGTACTAACAAGGATCCGATCAAGTCTCTCATATGTAGGTGTATCCCTAGAATTAGCCCACGTAAATTTCCGGTTAGATAATTCAAGCTCCTTTAAATCTAAACCATCGATGACGGCACATTAAATAAAAAGGGCCACCTATCATCAAACCTATCATTGTTCTTTTCCTGTGGATTCCTAATAATATTTGAAATCACCTCCGACAAGAACCGGATGTGTTTCTTGGCACATGTTTGTACCAACTCTGCAAGGAAGGCCTCCTTAAGTTCAGGTTGAGCAGCCCCATAAACTGCTATAAGAACCCATTGGAAACCATCACCTCCTAATTCTCAAGTGGAACTTAACATAAAAATCTCCCTTCATCAAAACTACCAATGTCAAAAATTTCCAGATTCACCCCAAGAAGGATCCACCGGACCTACCATGAGGTTTTGACCAGTGGCCACAAAAAATCTTGACCACCACAAATATTGTTCAACACTGTTTTTGGAAAATCTTTCTTCCCGGTCTCCATAAGAGCAATAAAGTCTAGCTTATGCTCTCTAGATAATTCTGAAAGGAACCTATATTTAGCCAAGTCACTAAGACCTCTGCTATTCCAAAAGATTCCTTTCATTTTGATCGATTTGATCTTTCTTTTTTTCCTAACTATTCCAATTTTCTTATTCTTCTTATTAAAAGATGACATAGATTTATTCTTCTTGAAGACAGTTTTGAAGTCAACAACTTAGGTGATCACTGTCGTCATCCATAACCTCCTCCATCAAATCACCACAATAAGTGACCAAGAGTGACGTTATTAACGTCATCATCTTCATCACTTTCTAAAAAAAACAGCATCACTGTCATGTTCTTCAACAAATCTAGGAAAAAAGCCGACAGTCTATTGCGTTCTACAGTTTTTAAGCACCCGAACTGAACCTAAAAACTTCTTTCTCATTTTTGCCAACATCTAGGCCTAGGTTGATGAGTTTGGAAGCAACAACAACATCTGAAAAAGATGTGAAGGACAGATTTTGCTTGTTACCTTCAACCTGCTCCAAATTATTCAACGCAACCCTTCTTTCTACTTTGTCCATCTACGTGTTCATCCGCCCGTGGTCGCAAGCCTCGGACTGGAACGAGTTGGGGTTACAAGACCATCCTTGATGCCAGCTGCTGCCGCTATCCTCTCTTCAAACGACTTCGACCCAACGATGTCGTCTTGCGTGCTTGCAGGAGGTAGCGGCGCCATCTTGGGCGCCTCCTGTGCCAAGGCCGGGTGCTGCAACCTTGCTGCATCAGGCAGCTGTCGAGCGCCTTCCGGCGCAGCCAGCCATTGGCCAGCACCTGCCGGCGTTAGCCCGTGATGTACCATCTCCTCCATCGGTGCTTGGAGCACCCCAACATCATTAGATGCTGCTGCTCCATCTCCCTCAACACTTAGCAAATCACCATCCTCATCAATGAACACATCTTCCACCATTTCGTCAACAAGAACATTATCATTGTCACTGTGATTACATCTTTGCCATTCCCTCTTCTTCATCTTCTGCTCAAAAGGAATACACCATTTGCAACAAAACGTTAGGAGTTCAGGGATAAACAAAACTTCATCTTCTGCTCAAAAAGGAATACACCATTCCCTCTTCTTCATAATATTGGTGTACTCGGCAAACAAAATAGTAAGAGACTTGGATAAAAACCTACATAATTATCCTTGAACAACTTGTATCTATGTAATCTGAATATTTTATACAAATTCCGTTATCTTTTACTTGTCATTTTAGACTACAACGCAGCCTGCAATGAATGCTTTGGACTATTACTTCCTAATTTATGTTAGGAAAGTTATAAAAAGCATAATGCTGAATCCACACGTATTGTTTCCATGTGACAGAAATAATTTTTTTTTGTGCAGAACCGTGTTTAAAGTTGAAAGAAGTTGAACTGAAAGCGATTTAAAACATCTATTGATGAACGGAGGTAATAGTTATTATTCTGAACTCTTCAATTCCACTACTAAAATATAAGCATGTCCAATTTCCCCTACGTAAACACGTAACCTTCAAACGCGATACTACAGTTGCATCTTGTATCATTTTGTTAAAAAGGATATTGAGCACCTATGTTTGCTACATGTTACAGATGCAACTTGTTCAAATAAGAATTTCTAATGTGCCCTTTCTATAGGATGTGACAGAGCACGTCTAGCAACCTAGTTGGCTAGTTTGTACCTAACACGGTATATGAGTGAGAGAGACTAACCATGGACTTGACGGTTTATGGACTTGACAGCGATCTAAGACGGTGTCGGTGTTGCAGGAAAGATTTGACACCTTCTTCTTCCCATTCCAATCTATTCCACAATTCTGAACCAGTCCGTAGTTTCTGCAGCTTTCGTAGTAGGGATGAGAATGTCACATCAGAGTTACATATGCTGATCAAATGAGGGATATATTGCAAACACAGATATTTGAGGCATGGGAATGTATCGGGCGACGTCATTGAACTTTCTTGTCCGCTGCACATTTTTAAACCATGGTTCTCTATGCTCCGAAAGGCTTGCTTCATATTCCAACATTCAGATACGATGAGTCTTTCAAGGCAAGGCAAATACATGGCCAAAGAGACGTGCTCTAGCTGATCGCACCCCGTAACACACAAACGAGTGAGCCTACGGAATACATCTTTTGGAAATATTCCTTTCATGTAATCACTCTAAGGCTTCGCAAATTAGAAAAGCACAGCAATTCGAGAGCATCAAAATGAAAGTTCGGTTCCCCATCCTTAATTTCCAGATCATGTAACGTCCTTCGCACTAAGTCATTTGAAAAAGGACCACCTGACAAGCAGAATGCAGATGGCTCCTCCAGGTTTCGTAGAATTAAAAACCGAATGGGGATGTGAGCCTCACATAGTAATTCGTACTTAGCAAAACCTTCAACATTAATACCAACGGCTTTCAAGTTAGCTAGGGTGCCCAACTCTTGAAATATTGAAGACATATAGTTCACAATCGCCCCTTTTTTCCCATGCATCCGACAATTCAAATACTTGCAATGCTTTAAGACTAGAGATGACCTCCTTGGGTATTGTTCGTATGCAGGTCGAGCGTAGATACAGGAATTTGAGCTTAACAAGGTTTGCAAAGCGGCTAGGCAAATCGAGATGCTCCAAGTTTACCAATGCACATAATTCATCAGGTATATTCTTGAGTTGGTTACCCCTCAAATCCAGATATGTCAATGCTGTGAAATTCTTAATAGTTCCAAAAATCCTGTGATCCAAATTATTATATTGAAGGTGTAATGTCCTAAGTTTCGTTGGGCAAGGATCAAGACAAAAGGAGGAAGCTCTTCATTGAATTATGCATCAGCGAAACACATTCAGCTTTACTCCAAGGGATAGTGTTTCTAGACAAATCTGTGCCAAACTCGTGCATGAACAACCCATTTGTCATTGTTCTCACCACAACCACGAGAGATCCATAGAGCCATAGCACGAACCACATCGTGCATTTTAACAACATCATACCAATATTCACAACTCTCTAACAAACAAGCAGCTTTAAGGTCGCCGATTAGACTATGTGCTTTTCCGTAGGAACTTTGTATATCAGACTCATCCACCAAACCTAGGCCCATCCAGCATCGTGCGAGGAGACGTATTTGAATCACCTGATCCTCTGGCCATAGTGCACAAGTCAAGAAACACTGTCTCAAGGTGTCATTTCTCAAACTATCATAACTTCAGCGTCGGAAAACGCTTTCCATAGACAGGGGATCATCCTTGTCACGGCATGACTTCCGCATGTGATGAATGGCGAATTCCCACTCACCCGGATCACTCTTTGGATACATTGCCCTTCCAATTGTTATTAAAGCTAATGGCAAGCCCTTCAGCTCATTCACAAGTTCTCTTGCAAGGGGTTCAATACGAGGACTAGAAGAAAGAGTTTTCTGGCCGACCTTTTCCTGAAATAGCTGCCATGCCTCATCCTCTCGCAAACAAGCCACTTTTATCTCCTTTCTCACCTCCATTTCACCGCATACATTTTTTGATCTTGTCGTGAGCACCACTTTCCTCTTGGGTTGGTTTGCACTTCCAATGGGGTGTGGTATGCCAACTGCTTGCAAATCAATCGGCTCCCAAAGGTCATCCAATAATATCAGGAAACTTCTTTCCTTGAGGAATTCAGAAATAATTCTGGCTTGAGATCCTACATCATCATCTTTCCGTAGTCTGAGTTTCATTACAATTTCATCTTGGATCTTTTCCACTGAACACCCTTCAGATGCTGTCACAAAGATAACATGATCAAAGGAAGAGTCCCCCGCAAATGAGTTGTTAATGTTCATCAGGAGATGAGTCTTGCCCACTCCACCGGGGCCCCATATTCCAATCATTCCCACTGGTTTATTCTTAATGCACTGAGAGCCTTTTGAAGATTAATCTCTCTAGTTGGTTGCTGTTTGTAGAAGGACACGGCATCTCTCTGACGGCAGGTGGCATCTGCTGAACTGCAATCTCACTCGGTGTAGAACTCAGACAATCTTTGACATGGAGAACCTTCTTAGAGGCATTTTTGCTGATGTTGTAGTTTGACCAGAAATTAATGCTGTAGCACCCAAAGATTTTGTATCTCTGATCATATTCGCCACAAATAATCTCTTTCTCTGATTTGATTTTATCTACCTTCTCTTGCCACCTCCGCACTTCACTAGTTGCTGACATTCCCTGTCGACTGGCGATCTCAATCTGGCTCTGCACATCCTCACTCTTTGCAAGTAGATCCTCGGTAGCCTCCCTGAGATCCTCCACATTTCTGCCAGCCTTGAAGAGGTAAACTACATGCCTCAATGTAAGATTATAAACAGGCGCTATGATAGAGCTGGCTAGATTAATCAAAGATGCCATGATTGGAGGTAATAATCAAACAGGAGAACCCATCGCGACCTTCAAAACAGATATGTTTCCCTCTTAGCATGATCGAAATTCAAGATAGAGAGATGAATTATAAATTACAGTGGGAGGGCAAACATGTACCTTGTGCTTCTTCCGTGGAGTACGTAATTTTAATGTGACGAAAGGCACTGCAGTGTACTTGATAACAAGTCAAACTACATGAATAGCAGATGATGATATCACGATTGGTAATGGTAAAACCTGAAAAAGGCATCAAAACCTACTCAGTGGGCAAACAAAAGAAAAGGAAGAGCAGCTTTCTTTCTTATTCTTTTTTTATATGGGCAAACTAGAAATGATTTTGAAAAGAGAAAACATGGGAAAAACATCAAGGCAGATGTGTGTCAGTATTTCGGTTTGACTTTTGGCAATTTCAGCTTTCTTTTTACTCTCAGCTTTGCTCCAAACCTTTCTATCTCTAACATTAAAACATGAAAAAAGGTGCGATTAGAAGCTCCCCCACCTCTCTCGGAGGCCTCTCTCCCCCACCATCCCCCCCTCCCCCTCCCAGATCCCGCCACCTCGCGTCGCCGGAGCGCGCCACCGGTCGCCGGTGGTCGCAAGGAGGGCGGTGGCGGGGCTTTTTCCCCTTCCCCAGCTTGGATCGGTGGGGAACAGAGCTCTGCTCCCAGTCAACGGCATCCCTCGCCGGCGGCGGATCAGGCAGCCTAGTGGCCGGATCTGGCGTCCCTCGGCCCGGATCTGCTAGTCTTGGCAGTGCTGCGGCGGGATCTCGAGTCATGGCGCGGCTGCTCGAGCGGGAAGGCTTGGCGCGGCGGTTGCTTGCGCTGGGCGGCGTGGTGCACCGACGGCCGTTGCGCTGCTGGCGTTTTGCTCCCGGCGGCGGCGGAGGGGTTGAAGGTGAAGGTCGTGCTGATGAGGGCGGAGCTGGAGTGTCTCTTGGCGCAGCTCAACTCCGGCAAGGGCCGCCTCGAGGACGTGCTTCTCTAGTTGGGCAGCGCCCGCGCCAACAGGCTCTAGCAGCCGTCGCCGCAGCAGCGCGGCGGGTGGCGCTCACGCCTCGGGAGCACCTGCGAGTGCCACAACGGCTTCGCCGACGGCGACATCCTCGCCACCACTTAATCACAATCGCAGTCGTAGATGGTTTTCCTCCCTGGGCGCGCTTGGATCCATACGGGGATGGCGCGTGCAGTGCGTTGCAGTGTGTCGGTGAAGTTGGAAGGGTGTGTGCGGTGTGCCTAATGGCCTGTGGACCTGTCTTGCGGCAGGCGGTTTGGATGCTGGGTGCCTGAGGCATCCCGCGGCGACCGGTGAAGGCTAAGTTGGCAATGGTGCTTGGTGTCCGGCGTGGCAGCAGATAGTCCTCTATAAGCGTCGCTTAGTGGGTTCTATAGAGGTGGACATTGCAGGAAGCGGCTCTTCGATGATTTCAAGAGTGGCTATGCCATGGCCTTGAGGTGTGCAAGTCTCTGGTGTGGTGGTGGCGGTCTATTTTGTGTGTGGGTTGTGCGTGGGGTGCTGTGGAGGTGCTGGCGAAAGTCTTGCCGGTGTTCTTACCGGTCCCGACAATGATGACGCCTTCGGGCGCCATTTTCCTTCCTGGAGGTGTTGTCATGGCACTCCACAGCCCTCATGTTTTTTGATCTCCAGGTGAAAATCTTGCCTCAGTGAGGCGGGCGGCGTTGGCGACCCTAGTCGTCTCCTTGGAGGCGTCGTCTAGGAGGTCCTTCACGCAAAGTAGTCTAAAGTTTGGATGGTGTAGTCAGTTGAGGATAGGGTCTTGGTTGAAAGCAAGGACAGAGAAGAAGTTCTGAAGCTTAGTCTTTCTAGCTTTTTTTATAGTCCTTAAGTTCTCTTTCTTGTTGTTGTATGCTCCTCAGTTATGAGGATTTGAGCCTAAGAGCTCGTGTAACCTTTGGCTGTGTATATCCCTCGTGGATATAGAGGCCGGATTTTATATCCTTTATCTAAAAAAACATTAAAACATGTCTAGATGCAGAGAGACATGTAAATGAATAGCTCCTTAAATATATGAATCTTTCAGAAAAAAAATTCCATCAACTGATTTGAAAATGTACAAATCTTGAATAAACATTTCCGTAAGACACACAAATCTAAAGACCAATCATGGAAATATCACATATAGATCGTGTTGAGTAGAAGGCCACAATCTCAATGAATGGTAGCGGGAAGCAAACAAAATAACAGTATATGTGCCCACCCGATGCGGAGCTGAGATGCTGATTAGACCCGACCTTTCCCTCAGTGATGCAAGTTAATAAAGAAAATACTCCGTCAAGTTTCAGCGAGTGTTCACTCAAGAGAAAATGGACAGAGTTGTAAGTAGAAAGAGGGGTATTAGCATTGTTAGATGTGTATTACATATCTGTGTATTTACCCCATTGTATGAGGGGTTTCCTGCATATATGCCAGACCTGTACATGTATATATATTGGCCCTTTGGCCACATGATGAATACAAGCGTTATTCTAACATGGTATCAGAGCCAAGATTTCGTCATACCTAGGGTTTCGTCCATACCTAGGGTTTGCATGGCCTGCCGCTTGCTTACTCTTTTCCACCGCCGCTCGTTTCTACCGCAACTCCACCACCATCTTCCGGTTGCTGCCGCCAGGCTCTTTGCTCAGATCAGGGGCCGCCACTCGGGAGCTCGTCTTCGTGTCAGCTACGGTTCCATCGGCCGCCTCTGGCTCGTTGCTGCCCCGCGGAACTGGCCTGTTCGCCGACGACGCACCTTTTCCTTGCGCCAAATCTGGCCACCGCCGGCCCTCATCGCCGCTCCGTTTCCAGATCCGGACGGCCTCCTCGAGGTCGCCGCTGCCCGGTGCCGGCCCGAGCTGCTGCCAGATCCGACGCACCGCCGGTCAACCGCTGCTCCGCCGGCCGCGGTGAAGTCGGATGCTGCCGCCGTATCTCCACTGCGGTGAAGTCGGCTGCTGTCGCGTGAGGCCGCCGTCGTTGCTGTCAGTGCGCTCAGGACGCCGCCGCCATTGGTGTCGGTGCGCTCGGGAAGCCGCCGTCCAGATACCGCCGTCCGCCGTCGCCGACCGCCGTCGCCGACTTCTGAGTTACCTTTGTGATTTTTGCTTCGGTCGGTTGAAGTGGTGGGCTGAAGTGTCGGTCGGTTTGTAAACCAACCCGAGAAAAAAAGAGAGAGAGCAAAAAAAATGTCTTCTTTTGCAGGCATCGTTTCTGTTCCTCGTTGCCCTGTGATCTTCGATGGTCTTAATTATCAGGACTAGTTTCAACACATGCGCATCCACATGCGTGGTCAGTGCCGTTGGGACTTTCTTACTGGCGAGTTGCCTTGCCCATCTCGTCCTACTCCACCTGTTGAGCCTGTTCTCCCGAGGAATGCTTCTGAAGACGCTCGTACAAAGGCTTCTGAGGTTTTTGAGGATGCCATGGAGACTTTTCAGACTCAGTATGCTGCTTACAAGACATGGATTGATGAAGATGCTCGTGCCTCTGCTATTTTGGTTACTAGCATGGAGGTGCATCTCACTGGTGATGTTGTTGGATTGGCTTCCGCACATGTGATGTGGACGCATCTATGCAGTCGCTATGAGCCACCTGGTGATTCCTTATACCTTGCTGTTGTGCGACAGGAGCAGTCACTGCAGTAGGGAGATGCCGCTGTGGATGAGTTCTATGCTCAGTTTCTGCGATATGGTGTCAGATCGACTCTTTGGGGGCCAGATGTTTGCCACACTTGTCAGTGTTGCCAGCGTCAGCAGTCTCACATGCAGCTTCGCCGCATCTATGATTTTTTGACACGTCTCCGGTCTGAGTTTGAGCAGACTCGTGCTCAGTTGCTGGCTCGTTATCCTCGTGTGACTTTATTGGAGGCCCTTGCAGCTGTTCGTACTGAGGAGATTCAACTTCATGGAGCGGGTCTGCTATCATCATCATCACTTCCTTCGGTTTTGGTGACTTCTCCGGCTTCTACACCCGCTATGCCTTTGCCTCCACCAGCTGTGTCTCCACCAGTGACAACTGTTGTTGGTAAGGGCCTTCACTGCACCTATTGCAACAAGGATGGACATGTGGAACAATTTTTCTACAAGAAGAAGAAGGATCTTCGTCGTGGTGCTCGTCCTCTGAGGGGCACTGGAGGTTCCTACTCTCAGCAGAGTTCTGGTACCCCTGACACTCAGCAGCTTCTCACATTGCTAGGCCATATGGTTGCTTCTGCATCGTCTGCTTCTACTGGTTCTGCTGCTCAGTCTTCCGGTGAGAGACCACCTTCTACTTCTCCTTCCTCAGGTACATCACCTTGGATTCTTGATTCTGGTGCTTCTTTTCATATGACATCTGATTACACCTGTCTTACTTCCATTAGTCCTTTAGTTGCTCCTATCACTGTCCACACAGCAGATGGTACCTCTCTTTCTGTCACAGGACGAGGCACTCTTTCAAATTCCTCTTTTCATGTTCCTGCTATTTCTCATGTTCCAAAACTAACCACGCAGCTCATATCTGCTGGCCAGCTCATTGATCATGGTTGTCGTGTTATTTTCGATTCTGATTCTTGTTGTGTTCAGGATCGTTGCACGGGGACTCTGGATGGTACTGGCCCTCGCCGCCGTGACTCCCAATGGCTCTGGGAGCTTGACTGGCTTTGCCTTCCATCCGCTGCCCCAGTTAGTCTTCTAGCCTCCACCATTGCCTCTGCAGCGGCTGCAGCCTCCACCACATCGTTTGCTCAGTGGCATCATCACTTAGGACATCTTTGTGGTTCCCGTATGTCTTCCTTACTTCGTCGAGGTCTTTTAGGGTCTGTGTCTAGTGATGCTTCTCTAAATTATCAGGGCTGTAAGCTTGGCAAACAGCTTCAACTCACTTATTCTTCTAGTGAGTCAGTGTCTTAGTGTCCTTTTGATCTTGTTCATTCTGATGTATGGGGACTAGCTCCTTTTGTTTCGAAAGGAGGTCATCGATATTATATCATTTTTATTGATAATTTTTCTCAACATACATGGATATACTTTATGTCATCTTGTAGTGAGGTTTTATCTATCTACAAGACCTTTGCCACCATGATTCGCACTTAGTTTGACTCTCTTATTCGTGTTTTTCGCGCCAATTCTGCTGGAGAGTACTTGTCGGGAGTCCTTCGTGGTTTTTTTTGCTGAGCAGGGTACTCTCTCTCAGTTTTCTTGTCCAGGTGCCCATGCTCAGAATGGTGTGGCTGAACACAAGCATCGTCATCTTCTTGAGACAGCTCATGCTCTCATGATTGCTTCTGCTGTTCCACCACATTTCTGGGCTGAGGCTGTTTCTACTGCCACTTTCTTGATCAACATTCAGCCCTCCTCTGCTCTGCAGGGTGGGATCCCAGTTGAGCGTCTCTGTGGCCAGACTCCTGATTATTCCAGACTTCACCTCTTTGGGTGTGTGTGCTATGTTCTTCTTGCACCTCATGAGCGCACCAAACTGATCGCTCAGTCAGTTGAGTGCGTTTTTCTGGGCTACAGTGCTGAGCACAAGGGATATCGTTGTTGGGATCCTATTGGCCGACGGATGCGAATTACTCGGGATGTTACTTTTGATGAGTCTCGTCCTTTCTATCCTCGTCCTTCTCCTTCCTCCACTTCAGCATCTGTTGTTGAGCCACTTTTATTTCTGACTTTTCCTTCCAGTCCTATAGTCACCACTCCACCACAGCCTTTGATCTCTCCGGTGCCTCCTTCTCAGTCAGCCACTTCTTCACCATCGACATCCTCTCCCGAGGTTGCTCCTGATCTTGTTCCTTCTTATCCTCTCTACTATACTCGTCGCCCGCGAGTTGAGGTTCCTTCTGATATGCCCTCTCCTTCTGACGGATCATTCTCTTTGGTTCCTCCTCGTTATACTCTTCGCGATCGCTAGTCTATTCGGTCTCCTGAGCGTTTTGGTTTTGCTACCGCTGCTCTTGCCGAACCGACTTCTTATCGTGATGCTGTTGTTCATCAGGAGTGGTAGCATGCGATGGCAGAGGAGATCGCTGCCCTTGAGTGTACTGGCACATGGGATCTTGTTCCTCTTCCTGCACGTGTTACTCCTATCACGTGCAAGTGGGTCTATAAGGTTAAGACTCGCTCTGATGGTTCTCTTGAGCGTTACAAGGCTTGTCTTGTAGTGCGTGGTTTTCAGCAGGAGCATGGCCGTGACTATGATGAGACTTTTGCTCCTGTCGCTCACATGACCACCGTTCGCACTCTTCTTGCTGTGGCCTCTGTTCGACAGTGGTCCATCTCTCAGTTGGACGTCACGAATGCCTTTCTCAATGGCGAGTTGCGTGAGGTCTACATGCAGCCACCCCCTGGGTATTCTGTTCCTAAGGGTATGGTTTGTCGTCTTCGCCGATCTCTCTATGGCATCAAGCAAGCTCCTCATGCCTGGTTTGATCGTTTCTCCTCTGTTGTCACTGCAGCTGGTTTTTCGGGGAGTGCTCATGATCCTGCTCTTTTTATCCACACTTCATCTCGTGGTCGGACACTTCTCCTTTTGTATGTTGATGATATGATCATTACTGGAGATGATCCTCAGTATATCACTTTTATTAAGGAGCGACTTCACGAGCAGTTTCTTATGTCTGATCTAGGTCCTCTTCACTAATTTCTTGGGATTGAGATTATTTCTACTCCTGAGGGTTTCTATCTGTCCCAAGAAAAGTATATCCAATATCTTCTTGATCGTGCCTCTCTTACTGATCAGCGGACAGCTGAGACTCCCATGGAGCTTAATGTTCATCTTCGTCCCACTGATGGTGAGCCTCTTGCTGATCCTACTCGCTATCGTCATCTTGTCGGGAGCCTTGTTTATCTTGGTGTCACTTGTCCTGACATTTCGTACCCTGTGCACATCTTGAGTTAGTTTGTTTCCGCTCCCACTCAGCTCCACTATAGTCATCTTCTTCATGTTCTACGATATCTTTGGGGAACTATCTCTCGTCGTCTCTTTTTCCCTCGCTCCAGCTCTTTACAGCTCCACGCATGCTCTGATGCCACCTGGGCTAGTGATCCTTCTGATCGCCGGTCTCTCTCTGCTTATTGCGTTTTTCTTGGTGGTTCTCTCATTGCTTGGAAGACTAAGAAGCAGATAGCAGTTCCTCGTTCGAGTGCTGAGGCTGAGTTGCGGGCTATAGCTTTATTGACTGCAGAGGTTACTTGGCTACGGTGGTTACTTGAGGATTTTGGTGTTTCTGTTTCTGCACCGACTCCTCTTTTGTTTGACAGTACAGGTGCTATTAGCATTGCTAAAGATCCGGTGAAGCATGAGATTACAAAGCATATTGGTGTTGATGCTTCCTACATGCGGACACAGGTGCAGGATCAGGTTGTTGCTCTTCAGTATGTGCCTTCCGAGCTTCAGTTGGCAGATTTTTTCACAAAGGCACAAACCAGGGCTCAGCACAGTTTTCATCTCTCCAAACTTCATGTTATTGATCCACCATGAGTTTGAGGGGGTGTTAGATGTGTATTACATATCTGTGTATTTACCCCATTGTATGAGGGTTTCCTGCATATATGCTAGACCTGTACATGTATATATATTGGCCATTTGGCCACATGATGAATACAAGCGTTATTCTAACAAGCATGACCGAAACATATTAAGCCCCACTCATTTTGGTTTGAGTTTTTGGTTTCTGACTTATTTTTCACTATTAATAAATTTCGTCTTTTTCTGAACTTTTGCCTTTGTTTGAGCTTTTTGCCGGTTCTTTTTTCTGTATTTGTTTACGTTGTTCGTGATGAGCTAACATATTATTTCTATTTTTAAATTTTTTAAATTTAATTATGCCAGATAAGCCACCTTCAGCTACAGTGTAATTTCATCCAGCTACAGTACAATTTCAGCCATAAGCTACTATTTTCAGCCCAACCGAGTAGGGCAATATGAGTTGATCCAAGATGCAAGAACAAAAATAGTGCATTTGTTTTTTAAAAAAGTGGTGGAAGGGATTTCATATATACAAGTACCACCTCTAAACTCTGTTTGAACTATTGTATGCTACTGTTAACTATTGTATTCAAACTGTTGACTATTTCACGAATCACACCTTGCCCAACCAAACTCAATACACTTTCAGGTATAATTCTTGAATGACAAACTTAGAAGCTTATGGATTTGAGAATACAATTTCCTAAAGAGTAAGACACATGTTCTTCAAAAAGAAAAAACTTAAGGCATAGATCTAAAGTGAATTCTTTGCCTTGTAGTGGATATGTAGACCATGTTGAGTGTATGTGATCAATGTATTGGGATTTGGAAGCAAACAAAAGAAGAGCTTACACTACTACAGAAAGCCTCATAGTAGACGCCTCATCACAGACGGTTTTGTGAAACCGCCTCTGATTAACACTATTACATACGGTTGTAATTTGGAGGCCGTCTGTCGTATTTGTGGTTGGAAAAAGGCCTCTGAACCGTATGTGATAATGGAATATCACAGACGGTTTTTATTATAAAATTGTCTGTGATATTCCAAATTATCACAGACGGTTTTTAAACATAAACCGTCTATGATACTCCTTTTTTCCGCCACAGATGACCTCTAAATTAAAAGTCCGACAAACAGAGATTCCCAGATTTTAATTCAAGACAGATTTAATTCATTACAAAAGTTCGACAAACAGAGATTCCCAGATTTTAATTCAAGGCAAATTTAATTTATTACAAATCTAAGAGAAAAAGAGATTCCCAGATTTTAATCTTCTGGGCTTCATATGCTTCTTCTTCAACTTCTGGAGTTGGAGGATCAGCCGTTGAGTTCTCGAATGTCGTGAAGATTGCCCTTGCCCTCTCCACTTCCTCCTCTAGCCTGGGTAAATCATTAGCATGGCCCATAATCTCAAAGAGGATGCCATGAAAATCTTCAACATAATCGGCCAATTCTGCTTGATCGGAAAGATTATCTATCACACTCTGCACTTCCGCAAGAGCATCCTCCGCTTTGTGGACATTGTAGAGAAGAACAAGGCTGAGGGCGGTTTCCTTTTCGTGAGTAGCAACGAGACACCTCCGTCGACGGCGGATGATGAGGTCTAGTTGGCGGACGATATTGGAAGCGAGTCGAGGAAGCAGAGCAGGGCGTGAGCGGAGGAGCTGCTCTAGACGTAAATTGTTGGCCGCCTGTGTAAGGTTGCGGCCGAACAACTCATGATGGATAGATGAGAGGAAGGACATGAACAAAATTTTAGATGTCATTGTTGAGAAATGTGGTGATGATCGAAGAAGATGAGGGCGGGAGAGGACAGTTTAGATCGAAGAAATGGAATAGTGCGTGCAAATATAAGCATTATCACAAACGGTTCATATTCAAAACCACCAGTGACGCTTCGTTAACCGCCGTCTCTTAATTAATATCACAGACCGTGACGCTTCATATATAACCACCGTCTCTTAATTTTGAGATGTATATGTGAAAATGTGTGACAATTTTGAGATGTATATGTGAAAATGTGTGATGTAGTCAATTTTGAGATGTATATGTGAAAATGTGTGACAAAATGTATATGTGTATTGGCATTTATGTATATGTGATGTATATGTGTGATGTACATGTGATGGTTGATATGAATGCAGCTGGTTGGTGTTGTATATGAATGCAGCTGTTTGGTTGTGGATATGAATGCAGCTGTGGTTATTGCTGTTGTCTTAATAACTACAGTCGCAAAGGCTTATCACAGACGGTTCTGAACTTAGAATCGTCTGTGATATCAATATCACAGACGGTTCTAAGTTTAAAACCGTCTGTGATAGTATAACTATCACAGACGGTTATAGACTTAGAACCGTCTGTGATATTTATCACAGACGGTTCTAAGTTTAGAACCGTCTGTGATAACCTCCCTATATATACCCTCTGGCTAGGGTTTTCCCTGTGTGCTATGCAGTTATTCGATCTAGATCTAAGTAAATCCCGAGCCCGTCGTCGCCTCCGCCTCCCCGAACCCTCGTCGGCCGCCTCCCCGAGACCGTCGCCGGCCGCCTCCCCCGAGCCCCTCGTCGAGCCCGTCGCCGGCCGCCTCCCCCAAGCCCCTCGTCGAGCCCGTCGCCGGCCGCCTCCCCCGAGCCCCTCGTCGAGCCCCTCGCCGGCCACCTCCCCTCGATTACCGTCTGCATTGTGAGCACTTTCTGTGATGGACTAGAGTTTTGAGTATTGTGAGCAGTTTCTGTGATGGACTATGGTTTTGAGCATTGTGAGCATTGTTTACTGCAGTAGCTTAATTAGTTTGCTATTTGGTACATATTACATTGGTACATTGTTTACTGCAGTAGCTTAATTAGTTTGCTATTTGGTACATATTACATTGGTACATTGTTTACTGCAGTAGCTTAATTAGTTTGCTATTTGGTACATTGTTTACTGCAGTAGCTTAATTAGTTTGCTATTTGGTACATACTACATTGGTACATTGTTTACTGCAGTAGCTTAATTAGTTTGCTATTTGGTACATATTACATTGGTACATTGTTTACTACAGTAGCTTAATTAGTTTGCTATTTGGTACATTGTTTATTGCAGTAGCTTAATTAGTTTGCTATTTGGTACATACTACATTGGTACATTGTTTACTGCAGTAGCTTAATTAGTTTGCTATTTGGTACATATTACATTGGTACATTGTTTACTGCAGTAGCTTAATTAGTTTGCTATTTGGTACATTGTTTATTGCAGTAGCTTAATTAGTTTGCTATTTGGTACATATTACATTGGTACATTGTTTACTGCAGTTGCTTAGTTTACATTGGTACATATTACATTGCTTGTTGTGTTAGTATATAGTATAAGCACATAACCCCTCTCTCTGTCCACATCACCCCCTCCCTTCTCCCCCTTCCCTCTACTCCTCTCCTCTCTTCCTAACATTGAGCATCATGTTTCACTTTTCTTGCTTCCTCATCTTATCATGTTTCACTTTTCTTGCTTCCTCATTTAGTAGCGGGACGGCCAAGATTAATCTTGTGCAACCCTACAATTTGAGAGCACAAATTAACCAATCAAGGACCACTCTAGTGTATATGCCACATAGACCTTCAAGGGGCATGAAGTAAGTGACACACTCGAGTGTTCCCGTTCAATGAACCGGATACACTAGTTTGTGTCATTTGCTTCATAGAACTTTGTTTAGAGACCTTGTAGTAATAGTATATGCCGACTACTGCCGAGTTGTGATGTCCACTCCCACAATCCTTCTTTTTCCATCTTAAATTCAAGGCAATTTTATTACAAAAGTGCAAAAAAAAAGACATTCCCAGATTCTTCGTGAGCAGCCGACTTCTTCGATGAGCGACTATCCATCTGCTTCTTCCCACTTCTTTTCTTCATCTCTGGTCTCTGGATCACGTACGCCAGTAGCGATGATTCAGGCTGCTCACCGAATAATCTGGGAATGTCTTTTTTTTTGCACTTTTGTAATAAAATTGCCTTGAATTTTGTGGGAAAAAGAAGGATTGTTGGAGTGGAGAATGTTGTGGATGAGGTTCCCAGATAAAGAAATCTTGTGATTGTTGCAAAAGATACATGGACCATTTGGGTGGAAAGATGAACTGTTTCGTCAGGCGCATGACTGCCAATTCGAATTGGCAGTCATGCGCCTGACGAAACAGTTCATCTTTCCACCCAAATGCTCCATGTATCTAGCCAAAAAACAGCAAATGAAGCAAGTGACATACTCTAGTGTTCCCGTTCAATGAACCGGATACACTAGTTTAGGGACTTTGCTATTTGGTTTATAGTATTAGCAACTAAAGTAGGTGCTAAGATAGGCACATCACCCCCTCTCTATGTCCATATCACCCCCTCCCTTCTCCCCCTCCCCTCTATCCTCTCCTCTCTTCCAATTCAATATGATCACTTTCTCATCTTATCTTAATAGACCCACAAAATGAGCAACATGTCACCCGCGCATTCTTCAACATCATCGTCGGAGGCGTCCGCTCCAACATCAAGACGCCAAGGAAGAGGGCTATCGAAGAAGCCTGAGGGCCAACAGACCATCACAGCGGTAAACGCATCTGGGGTCCCTATCCTTCCTCAAAAAGCGGTAAACACATTCTGAAGCCTGGTCGGAATAGTTGCACGAGAACGAATTGAGATCACATACAATTCGTGGAAGAACGTGCTTGACACTCGGAAACGTGAGCTGTGGACCGAAATTTTGGCATCGTTCGAGTTCCCAGAAGAACACCTATACGCTGTGCAACGACAAACCTACCTAGCGGTGTGCAAAGCATGGAAGAACTTCAAGAGCACGTTTGTCAGGAAATACGTGGAGACGGACGAAACGCCTTTTCATAAATACCCATTCCTGGAACCACAATGGGAAGAGTTCAAGGCGATGAAGACGTCCGAAGATTTCAAAAGTACAAGTACGGCGCACAAGGCCCTCCAGGCAAAAAAAAACACACACCCACAGACTTGGCACAGCTGGGTATGCGGGTAAAATCCTGCAGTGGAGGAAGGAGGATGACCTGGCAGCTGCACAGGACATCGCCTCGCCGTTTTCCAATATCCCGGATGACCGCGCTCGAAATTGGATTAGAGCAAGGTCATCTACAACGACATCGGGGGACGTCTCTTTTCGAAACCCTGCAGACCAGCAAGTGTCCCAGCGCCTGGTAAGATATCAATAGAACTACGTAGCTTGTAATTACTCCATAACTTCGTACGAATTGAAATGACATTTTGTGCTCTTGCAGGAAGAGCTGAGTTTTGAATCTACCCTAGGATCATTCCAGGGAACAAAGGAGAATGATATGCTCTCCGTGGCCCTGGGAAACAAGGAGCACCCGGGTCGTACGAGAGGCCTTGGACTTTACGTTCCTTGGAAACATGGTTTCCAAGATGACTCCGGAATGTATCGGCGTAGGAAGAGAAACAAAGCCGAGCGTGACGCACAGCTACGAGAAGAGATCAAGGAATCTCTTAGAGATGAGCTATTAGCTCAGATGGCTGATGTAATCAGAGATGAGGTGCGAAAACAGACAGAAAGTCAGCAGGCCGCTACTGCCGCTCCTGTGCTAGCTTGCCCGTACAACCATCCGAGTAGCTGCGCGTCCAATCCGACGCAAACCCAGGCCATATTTCCTGTGGACGACATCGTGGTAATAATTATTATCTCTCGAATGCTTGCTCCATTGATAGGCCTATTCGAGTAGCTAATTTTGTATCGTTATGTAGGAGCCTACGAAGTGCAGGCCCCAAGTGAGATATGGCTCCATTCCCTTGTACGCTGCTTGGGGCCAGGCATATTCGTCTGGTATCGGGGCCATGGTGCACGGTCAAGCTTTAGTGTCAGGCTTTGCAAAAGTTAATGTGGATGGTGTGTATGTCAATTTTGAGGTGGTCCCGCTACCGAAGTCCCCCAACGACGAGATCGTGACTCTAGGACAGGCCATTGGAACATTCATCTAGTGGCCCAAAAGCGACATCTCCCTGGAGGCTTCTTCACTGGTGGCAGGACCAGAAGTGCAGTGCGAACCACAGCAACATGCACTGGTGCCATCTCCACACGGGTAGTGCGAAGCAGAGCTACCTGCACCGGTGCTATCTCCACAGGTGCTATTCTCGCCAAAGCAACTTGCACCGTCTGTACCATTATAGTCGACTACCATGAAGTCGACCTACAGTCGAGGCAGTGGCCATGGCAAATCAAAGACGAAGGATGATGACGATATCCCGTACCTGCCATTGGCCCACAAATTCGTGCTAGGCGAGCCGATGATATTCCCGCAAGAGAACCTCACAAAGCTAGGACTTGGTTGCCAAAGATTTCACACTTGGTATATGGAACAGTCCAATAGACTAGAGGCAGAACGACGCTCAGGTATCATGGTCAAATTCAAGCCGGAACATTTCTTGCACGAAGTTTAGGAATGTGTCTTCCCGGTGACCTTTGACGATATATTTGGTCTTTTCACGCTCAACGCTCTCGACGCCTCACTCGTTCGATGCTAGACGTTGTAAGTCTGTACAATCATAGTCTCTGTTCACGTAATACCGATATATGTCACAATTTGTTGCTTTTCTGTGTATATATATAGATTCATGCTGACCGAAGCTAGATCATCGAAATCACCAATTGGTTTCCTGGACCCACGCTTGGTCGCCATTGATACCATCAACGAGGATGCATCCTTCGTCGAGGACTATATTACAAAAGCACTGCTGGCTCACCGCGATAAGGAATTTGTTCTTATGCCATACAATGAGAACTTCCATTGGATTTTAATTGTAATTATACCAAAATGGAACAAGGCTATATACCTTGATTCTCTAAGTAAGAACAAATCTAAGTACACAGCTATCGTCGAAATACTCGATAGGTAAGTACATTGTACATTGTACTCTTTCTTTCCTTCCGAATGACTAATCTAACTTTTTCGAATAACGAAGGTCGTTCGTCACATACGTTCAACAAACAAGTGGCTCGACGACAGCTGCCAAGCCCTTGAAACATGATCGCAATTTTCGGGTATTGGCTAGCTACACATTAATTAATCATATACAACACTTAGTAGTAATGCCACTTGATTTAACACATTCTATTTTTTGCAGTGCCACCAGCAGCAGCCGGGCAACACGTGTGGATACTACGTGTGCCACCATATGAGACTACTCCTCGATTCCAGCAAGATCACCAATCCTAAGGTTTGTCAATCTTTCCACATTTATTTCATACATGTCAAGTTGTATATGTGCGCGCGTCGATATTCCTATCGACAGGCTGCGCCCATCTCTACATCTGCATTGAAACAGCCGGATTTTGCAAAAATTCGAGGAGAGTTCATTTGGTTTTTGTGAACTAAAGTTGTAAGATCAGATGGAGAGTTCCACTGCCCAGAATGACTTTTTATTGTAATTCTAAGTGCAAATGCAGTGTAGATCTTTTACAATTGTGTATTTGTTAATGGATATTTTATTTCAATTCAATGAATTGATTTGCGAAATGGATGCTTTATGTTTGTGAAATGAAGTGCGTTGTCAATTGGATGTTTTATGTCTGTGAAATGAATTGAGATGTGAAATGTATCTGAAATGAAATGAGATGTGTGAATTGTATATGTTTTATGTCTGTGATTATCTGCTTGTTTCAGAGGGCATGGCTAGCATTTCCTGAGGCTAGCCAATAAACAGAAATATATTTAGGGGTTGAAGGGAATATCACAGACGGTTTTTAACTCAAAACCGTCTGTGATTATCAGCTATCACAGACGGGTTTTACTCAAAAACCGTCTGTGATAATAAGTATCACAGACGGTTTTTAACTCAAAACCGTCTGTGATAGCTGATAATCACATACGGTCCGAAAACCGTCTGTGATGACCTTCGATTATCACTGACCCATAAATACAGACGGTTCACAAAACCGTCTGTGATGACGTTTTTGAACCGTTTGTGATGACCTTTTCTGTAGTAGTGTTATGTTCGATCCAAATACTGACCTGACAATGATGAGTAGAATACAGATCCGACCTCCTCGCGGTATATAGGAAGGCTGATCTTCGTACCAGGTCTGAGAATATACTCCTTCAGAAGAAAATAATGAAAGCGTAGTAAGCCAGTAAGTATAAATAGGATAATGTAATGAGGATGCCTGATGACCAAAAATAATTAATGGAGCAAGCAACGAGTAGAACCTACTGTTTTAGTAGTACCCCCGACTTCGTGAGGACCGTGATTTCGGAGATGATAATGTGAGCAGAGGTTTTACTTGACACTTTACTGACAAGAAATTAGGCAAAAGTTGCTTCAAACGTGTCTTGGATGCAGGGTTTTTTTTTCCCTTCTTTATCTCTTTTTGGCTTTTTTGCAGATGCAGGATTGCCGGATGAAATATATATGAGTAAAACCAATATGCAATACCAAACTAGTGCGAAAGGATCGGGGATCGTATTTTTTTTCCGTCCCAGCGAAACGAAAGAGCAAGGAAGAGTGTATCAAAATGAAATCGAGTTAGGAATGCACAGAATAAGGGAAGCTGTCTTTTTTTTCCTTTTCGTTCAAAAAGGATTGCAAGAACAACAATTGCAACTGAAATAATGAGAGGAGAGTAAAATGAAAACTTCAAAGCGATGATTCTGGTAAAAACAGTTTAAATAAAAATGCAGAAACTAGGAAAGCTAAGAACACGGGAGCTGATGGAAAGAAAGCAAGCAAGCCAAGAAGCGAGCACTGAGCAATTTAGTTTTGGATTGATGGAAGCAAACAGTGCAAGCTGTCGGTCGTACAGTTCGGTCGAAAGCGCTGATGTAACGTCGGTGGTGCAAAACACTCGAAGACTAGAACCAGTCTGCCCTACTTTTGGATTGATGGAATCATGGAAGCAAATAATGCAAGCTGTCGGTGGTGCAGTTCGGTCGAAACTACCGATGTAGGCCCGCTCATTCTCATTTAGGCTTGGACTCCTGATTTCAGCTTATTTTTTTATTATTTTTAAATTTCATTCTTTTCTGATTTTTAAGTTTATTTTGAGTTTTTTTGTCGGTTCTTTTTTCTATATTCATTTGTATTATACGTGATGAGCTAACCTATTTTTATTTTTAATTTTTTTGAAATTTAATTATATCAAATAAACCTTCATCAGGTACAGTCAAAATTCAGCCATAAACCACCAAAATTTAGCTCAATTAAACACCACCTTTTAAATTTAATTACACTAAAAAATCTAACAGAGCTATAGCGTATTTACAATCAGAGACATTGATCGGACCTTCCATGGCAACATAGCATGCAATCACCAACCAGGGCAAGAAACTTCCGTGAAGCTTCCTCGGAAAATTTGTGTATTTTCTTGCGTCAAATTTCGTCAAGTGTTTTGTGCAGGACATCCTTGCATTATAGATCAATCCTGGCCACTGATTATTTTTACAACGACTGAAAATAGCAACATCTGTAAAGAACATTTAATGGAAATATTGAGATGCAACTGCCATTTGCTTGAAAAGGTTGATTGGCACAAATCATTAGAGTAGACTGCATCCTGGGTCATCAAACGTCTCCCAATGGTTAGGGTAGATCACAAAACTAAAAAACTAAGGAGCTCTTTGATTCGTAAGATTAAAAAACACATAGAAATAGAAAAACAAAGAAATAGGATAAAAATACATGTGCGAAAAAAGTGGACCGAAAAATATAGGAATTCTATAGGATTAGGCGGTTGATTCGCGGAAAAAGAAAGAACAAGGGAATTTTAGAGTAAATAGTAATCTCATTTGTTTTTGGCTAATTGAACGCATTAATCTCATTTGCTTAATCATAAATATGCAACAAATCATTTATTTATTAGTCACATATAGTTGGCCCACGGACCATCACCCTTATCCCATAAACTATCATCCTTATCACCTCCACTCCACATGGTTCTCATCTACTCATGCATGAGCCCGTACGTCTATCATCGTCCTTATTCCCCCCCACCCACATTGTTCTTTCCATCCCAAAGACCGTGCAACAGCAGTGGCGGCAAGAAGCTCCAGCGGCGGAAGCCCAAATTAATCATATTAACTTAATTCCGAATCAATATGATTAGCATGATTTTTTATTGATCAATCACATTGATCAACGCTTAAGGATATCAAAAAGAATAGCGATCCACAAATACTGATCTACTAGCTCCATACGATCACGCACCACAGCCTATCTCGATGGCGATGTCTCATCCAGTAGAGGTAATGTGTGATGTTGATACATGGTATCTTTGACTATCTATTCTCAAATAATTGTAAGTTCGTACCAAAATTTTGTTCAAAAATACTTACGCTTTACAGTTCCTGAACAAGTCTACCAAAATTACCCTTGTGAATTTTACATGTCCCCTCACTTCACTCCATCCTTCTTTACCTGTGCTTTAGATATTGAGTGGGTTCTTTTTTGCTGTGACTTATGCTTTATGGCTAAGGTTTATAATTTTTGACCCTAGTGCGAGCGCTTGTGTGAACAAACCAAATACCGATAAGCCGCTTCATAAAGACTGTCCTAATAAGTCGCTTCGAAACGGCGGTGCAAAACCGTCCTATTTGTTTATTTGAGAAAAGTCATAAGCTATAAGCTAAAAAAGAACTAAGCCATTATTGAAGAATGAAGGGGGTACATAAATTATGGCTATATTACTTTATGTAGTGATAATGTATTATAAAGTTGATAAATAAATTATATTTAAACGGAATTTAAATATACATGTTTCGATTAAGAATGTATAATTGTTCACTATATTTCGATTGATCCGGTGCACAATGATTAAATAACATCGCAGTATCGCGACATCCAACGATTGCATACTTTTTTTTTTTTTGCAGTATTGCTACATATTCATCTCATCTTGCAAGTTTATAGTTTGAGCTCTTGACGGGGGAGACTGTTAACGAACGGTATAGGCCAGAAATACCACTTTACTTTGAATTTTTTCCTTAAAATCAATCAAAATGAATCACTTGTCCATATAGACTAGAGAAACAAAAATCTCAAAACTCTTTAAGATTTAATTCTCTACAAATCTTTTTTTACTATCCATGTACTGGTCAAATTCAGACATGAAATTTTACAAGATAGTTGATTGAATTTGTATCGAAAGTACTGATGTAATAGCTTAGTAAAAAGGGGCGGCCTATTGCACAGTTGATCAAAAAAATTGTATTTCAGTCGATTTTTTGCAACATTTTTTTATTTATGCAATATTTTTTGCCTATATTTGCCACATTTGAATATTTTTCCAATGTATGTAATATTTTTTTGGCTATATCACAGTATTTTTCATCCATATTTGCAAAAAAAAAACAAATAACATCTGAGTATTCGCAAATATGTTGCCAACATGCATGACAAATGCAGCAAACATAGCCGAGAAATGTTGCATATATGAGGAAAAAATATTTCAAACATAGGTAAAAAAATATTATAAACATAAAAAATATTGCACTAAAATCGACCGAAATGCAATTTTTTTCCGGTGACTGTGCAATAGCAAACACGTATTAAAAAACACTAGAAGACGACTTGTCGATTTTAGTAGGATTCTGCGTGTTATGGTGCATAGAACCGCGGGAGTACTATATAGGCGTGGTGGGGGGAGGGGAAAGTATCCTCGTTGTGCCCGGCAGGGCCACTGGGCAGCGCCATGGGGACTATTGTTATATGATACTGTAGCAGCTTTTTTAAAAAATTTGATCTATATATGTTTATTTTTGTAAATCTAGCTCTTTCTTCAAACTCGACAACAGCGGTAGACGATATGTATTTTCTGCCGTGCTATCCTAGCTTGGTAGGAGGGAGGCAGCGCAGAAAGTCGGACGAGCGTGGCAAGACAGGCATGGGTACAGCAGCCGGCGATCCCCACCAGCTTGTCCTTGGCTCGGTAGGTGGCTTCATATGCTCTGCTAGTACTAGTAGTTATAGTTAATTACCATGGCTACCATGGCCTATCTCGGAAGAGAGAAATTAAATTAAATAAAACTGTTTTCTTTTCTTCCGTTCTAGAATACAAGACATCTTGAATTGATCGAGTTGGTTCGGGATTTCACATTGCATTGCTACCATAGTGCAAATGTGCAATTTTTCACTATATACATATGTAAGCACAAAATCGATTCCTACTGCGACTTAACTGACAAAATTTTTTGACTAGCTAGCTAGGGGCAGCATAGTGCTCGCGATTCTCGCCGGAACGCAGCGCTGATTAATTCAGCTCTCGAGGAAGTCGGTCATACGGAGCACTTTGGTGCAGGCAGCGTGGGAGGCCACCTAACGAGGCTGGGAAGTTCGGCAGAGCTGCCAAGGCAGAGCAGCTCGCCAAAACGGTGGGGCTCGCCGGCACCGCGCGCTTGCCTGCTCGGCCGCTCTCGGCCAACCTCCTGTTAAGTACGATAGGCCAACAGGATACATATGCCGTTTGTTGCGGCTGTCGAACTTTAGGAGAGATCTAGATTTATAAAAACAGATATCTGAGGACCAAAATTAAAAAAAATTACTACAGTGACATATATGAAAAAAAAAACTCCAGCGCTGTGTGGGATGCTAGCAGATGGCGTGTTGGGCTTGGCCTTGTGGTCGTGTGCGTTGGCTTCCTTGCTAGGAGTGGGAAATGAATACAAATTATCCGTATCATTTTATTACCGTATTCGATAAGATACAAATAGAATATATCATTTTTATCCGATTAACAATTTCTTTTTTATTTCTATTTGTATTTGAATTATCCTAAAAATATAGATATGAATATGGTATAAATTTTTACTGTCCAAAATATTGTTTTATCCAGACTATTCATACTTGTATCCGTATTCAACGAAGCAATATACATATTTTATTGCAATACAACTAATTAGTTAGACAAGTTTTTTAATTCAATAATGAATTCGTGTTTCTTTAGGTGAAGCAAATGAATTAGAATAATTAAGCGTGACTATTCGAGGATAAAATATCATAAGTGTGACTGTTTGAGGATAATTATCATTAATATCTTCGTACTACATATGTTATGAGGATGTCTAAATCCGACTAAATTGAGTAGATATTTAATTCGAATTCGTATTCGTTACAATATTCAATTTGTGTTTGTATTCGAATAAATTGGGTCTATGCATATATGTAGTGTATACCTTTTACAAGCTATTTATGATTAGTTTGCGTTGTTGTTATGCTCCGTTTCGGTTATTTGGTCTATGATGTAGGTAGGTACTCGAGGGTGGCGGTTCAGGGCATCAAAGTTCAAGCGTACAAAGCAGAGATGAAGAAAGCGCACAAGTGGATTGAAGATTCACGAAGAAATGAGAAGAATCGTGACAGACAGGATCCCATGTGTTGGAGGACACCTAAAATATCCGAAATGTAATATCGTGATTCATACTAAAAAAAACATCGCGCTCTTTTACTCTCGCACGATGCCAAGAACAACATGTCGGGACCAATGGAGATGAAGTAATTAAGCTGCCATATTTTTCTAAGCCATCACGCAAGAGCGACTAATATCAATTTCGTGAGAAAACCTTGGCAAGAAAAATGGCGAACGGATGGGCACCAGACCCGAGCGTGGAGCAGTTCAGACGCACTTGGATCTTGCCATCTTGGAGTGGTTTGAATAAAAAGCAAAGGAAAATGGAGTTACAATATGTACAAAGCAAAGGTTTGAATAAAAATTACAAGAACTCTAGCCAGATAAGGATTTCAGCTTGATGATCTTCCTTCTCACTCTGTACATATGCTAAAAAGTGGAATCTTGTCTTCGCACAGTGATATTCTTTTCTCACGCCCTTTAGTCATGCACATCTGCACGAAACATTTTTTTTTCGTGCCTCGTTTTTGTGACTACATTATGATTTCAAGTTTCCGACAAAAAAACTGGTTGTTGTTTGAATTTTGGCTAGTTTATACTAATATTGTTAGGCTTTGGTGCGGCCAAAAGAGAATGCAGATGACCTATTGGATAAACAATGCCAATAACAACACACTTTTTTTTCTCTAAAAGTTCTCCCGAGAACTTGCATAAGGCACGCAATGATGACAGCGAAAACGATGTACACACTAAAGCCCAACATCTGTACCAACGAAAATCACAAATGAGTATCTCTCTCCGTAATCTGTACCGCAAATAGCCAAAATTCAAAAATTTCAACCAAAAGCCATAAGCCGCAGCCGTTGCCAAACAGGCCCTTTAGCATGCTTACTTTTGGCCATGCCCTTTTTGGTGTTTTTTCTTCGGAACGGAAATAAACAATCAAGTTCTTCAAACAGCTTCTTAAAATATTTCTATAATACCTGTAGTAAAGATAACTTATATTTCAGCTCACCAACTATTACAAATTTACAATCAAGGTTAGATATCTATAGATATCTATAGATCAGTCTTAACATTTTAATCTAGATTCTTAGCTTCACAAAAAAAAAGAGAAATGGCCAGAGTTTAGCCAGTAGGACACCTCTGACTATTGCATCTGCGAGCTGTCCAAAGAGATGTGGCAAACTGCATGCTTGCCATGGCCTGCATGACTGTCACCTTTGCCTTGCAGCCTGCAGAACTTCACGAGCCTCCCTTCTTAAGTCAAGCATCAGGAAAGCCAACCCACCCTACTTCCTACTCCTTTCCCTTCTCTGCCAAAGCAAAAGCCGCAATCAAGCAAAAAGGCAGCTACACCACACAGACACAGTGAAGAAGAGGGAAACGGAGGAGAGGAGCCATGCCACAAGAGAGCAAGGAGGGGAAGGGCAAGAAGTTAGGCGCCCCATGTAGCCAGCAAAGGCCGTGGCGTGAGGATGACAATGGCGGAGCAAGGATGATGACAACCATGACCGCCAAACCCATGCCAAGCCAACCCATTGAGTACGTTCACCATCCCTCCACAACCCCATAGAGCAGCACAATAGCATGTAAACGTAGATGAAGAGCACATAGAGTTACGGGATGGGGGCAAACCGTCCTATAGTAGGGGGGTGGCCGGCCGGCGAGCTCAACCCGCAGGGAGTGGCCAGTGAGTCCGAGGAGAGGCCTAGACCAAGGGGAGCCAAGGCGGCTGGCATCGATGACTAGCGGCGCCAGTCAGGGCCAGAATCAGGCGCATGCGGGAGGAGGCGGCCGGCGGTAGGGCAGCGACAAATCCGCCAGGATCGGCCAGATCTGGGGAGGATGTAGGCGGCTCTTGCAGGAAGCGACGGAAGAGGTTGCCGGTGTCGAGCTATTGGCCGCAGTGGGCCAAGTGGTCGGCAAGCCCAAGGCAGCCGCAAGGCGCCTGCACTTCGCCTGAGGGATAAAGAGAGAGTGGGAGAGGAGAATAAGGTGGGGCGGCGGCGGAGGAGCCGCCGGCGGCGAGCTTCGGGCCGGTGACGCCGAGCCTAGCCGCATGCCACCGCGCCACCGGAGGAGCGCCCGAGCACAGTCACGCGCACGCGGAGAAAGAGAGCAAGAAATGGGAGAAGGAAGAGGTGGTCGTTCAGTCGAACCGAATAAAGGAGAGGAAGGAAAAAAGAAAAAGAGAAGAAAAGGGAAAAAAGAAAAGAAAAGAACAGAGGAGAAAAAGAAAGGAAAAAGGTTTTGGTACATGCGCGACGGGTCCCTAACCCCAGGCGTTTTTATGCCAAGATCGGGTTATGCGCGTAGAGTTGTCGACGCTCGCTTAAGCTCTGGTTTTGGTATGATGTATTGAGTTGGGTTAACGTTTGTACAGGAGGAGGTCCCGGGTCGGAGCCGTCTACGCATTGTCCCCGAGACTAACTAGGCAATTGCATGGTAAAGCGGTAGATTTGGGTAGTGATTGCTAATTAGATGAATGATGGTGCATTGCTTACCATGTTGTGGTAAGTTAACTATTTCTGGTTGCATGATGAGAAATGATGAATGATGTTTGTTGAGATATGACATGTTGATATGCATAAATGAAGAACTTGCATTGTATGCATATCATGAAAAGAGATAGTGTTGTGGTATCACTGATCTACTTTGTGTGGACACTCCACGAGAGTGGAGATTGAGGTCTCTGTATGAAAATGACAGGCTACTATGGTCCCCGTATGAAAAAGAACGGGCTTGTGATCCCCGCATGGAAACAGGGCAGGCCTAGGTGAGCATCGATGGGTGCTCGCTCTACTATACTGGTATAGGCTAAAGAGATAAAAAAGAAGTGCATGTGCATGTGCATATGCATAATGATTGGTTGATGAGAATTTAAGATTAAATGTAAACGAGTGGTACATGAAACAGTGATGGTTATGGACTGATTCGTAAACCTGTTATTTACTGTTTTGCTTTGTGCTTGCTGAGTCTGTGGACTCACTCTTGCTTTATTGTTTTTAGGTGACAGTTGAGGATGTCATGCACGGACGGGAGTAGCACATGAATAATTTCACGAGCCAACAGCACTCCTTGTACCATCTTTTGATAGTATATTTTAGACTCTACTAGTATGCTAGAGTAAGAACTAAAAGAAAAACTATGATGTATCTGTTCGCTAGAACCTAAATATATTAGTGTTGGCTTAAATTTTCTAGTAGTTATAGGAATGGCAAGCGTATGCAATGGTGGTAGTATTTCGGGCCTAGAGGATGGGCGGGGTGTTATAATTTATTTAAACAACTTTCTGAACTTAAAATTGTATGAGTTGTCCCGATCAAACATTACTATATAGAGGGTCATTACAGATAGTTCTAAACTCTCCTCATAAAAGATTTCTGAACTGTCTGATTTATTACATCTATGATAATCGGCGATTATCACAGATGATTTTTGAGCCGTTTGTGATAAGTCACATCACAAATGATTCATATCAATACTACTACAAAAGAGGCTATACTGGACGGCTACATCACAGACAGTTCATACGGAACAGTCTGTGATTAAACTATCATAGACGGTTTATAGTGGCAACCGTCTGTGATATTTTTATAGACGGTTATTAAAATGAACCGTCTGTGATAATTGAGACATCACAGACGATTCATTTTAATAACCGTCTGTGAACTTTCACAGACAGTTCTTATCACAAACCGTCTGTGATAAGTGAGACATCACAGACGGTTCATGTTATGAACCGTCTGTGAAAGATGCGAACAACACAGACAGTTTATATAAAAAAAATCATCTCTGATATTCTGGACATTACAGACGGTTCTTGTAACAAACCGTCTGTGATATTGTGGACATCACAGACGGTTCATATTAATAACCGTATGTGATAATTCACAGACGGTTATTAATATGAATCGTCTATGATATATTGGTATCACAGACCGTTTGTGGTTGGAACTGTCTGTGATAATCTGCCCTATTAAATACTGGGCATACGTGGTCGATCTTGACACAGATCTGTCTTCATTGCGCTACATCGGTCGAGCGATAGGCGGCGGCCGACTTTAGGGAGTTCGGTGAAAACATATCACCGTCTTCTTAGTGATCAGAGGTTAGTACTCAATTACTTTTAATAACTTATATGCATGCTTTTGTAATTGAAAGAGATGATAGATACGTTTTTGTTTAGATTTAGCTAGCTAGGTTTAGAAAGATAATGTTAGCTAGCTTGCTCAATTTGATCAAAATGGGTAAGTACTCGTAGTTCACTTCTATATATTCTTGCTTAACATTATTATGTCATGAATACGTGGCTAGCTATACCTACGTAATATATATAGATTGATGTCTTGTGTAAGTACGTATAGCTAATCTGATTTTCTATACAGTAGCGCTAATAATTATTTTTGACACTCATTTGTTACATGTGTGGTGTAGATGGACCGAAACTGGATGTACATTGAGAACCGTGTGAATGAGGAGTACATTAATGGCTTGTCTGTTTTTAGGAGAGCGGCCGAGCTGGATATGTTGAAGAAGGGGATGGAATATATGTACTGTCCATGCATTGACTGTGATAATCTAAAGATGTTTAGTAACTCAGCGCAGATCGAAGCTCATTTGATTCGAAGGGGTTCATAAAGGGGTACAAATGTTGGACCAGCCACGGTGAAGAGAAGAGTACATAAAAAGGTAGTTATGATATCGTCCAGGGAGACAACGATATGCGGGTTGTAGACTGTGCTTTTGATCATGAGGATAGGTCGCAGGATGATAATCCAGATCAGATGCTACGTCATGCAGAAGGGAACTATAGTGAGAGAGGGTTTGTTAAATTCGAGGGCTTGATAGAGGACTCAGAGAAACCTTTGTTCCCAGGCTGCAAGCCACAATACACGAGGTTGTTATCAGTTCTAGAACTGCTAAAATTGAAGGCGAGCAATGGTTGGTCTGACAAGAGTTTCATGGCATTGTTAAGTCTCCTAGCGGACATACTTCCAAAGGGAAATGTGTTGCCGAGAACCACCTACCAAGCCAAAAAGATTATTTGCCCATTGGGAATGGAAGTAGAAAGAATACATGCATGTCCGAATGACTGTATCCTGTACCGTAAAGAGTATTCTAGCTTACATGTTTGTCCGGTGTGCAAAGCATCCCGATACAAGCGTAAAAATGACTCCGATGATGGGAAGGGCATCGAGGTGAAGCAAGGACCTCCTACTAAGGTATTGTGGTATCTTCCTGTAATTCCACGTTTGAAATGTTTATTTGCAAACCGCAAGAATGCAAGATTGATGCATTGGCACTGGGAGCAGCGTAAGAAAGACGGAATGATAAGACACGTTGCTAATTCTGCCTAGTGGAGGAACATTGATAGGATGTTTGTAGATTTCGGTGTGGAATCGAGGAATATAAGGTTTGGGTTGAGTACAGATGGAATGAATCTTTTTGGTAACATGAGCAGCCAACATAGCAACTGGCCTGTGACTCTGTGCATGTACAACCTTCCTCCTTGGCTGTGTATGAATTAGAAGTATATTTTGATGTCACTACTTATCCAAGGGCCGAAGCAACCTAGGAACGATATTGATGTATTTCTTGCACCATTGGTGGAAGATCTTACAATACTGTGGAACGAAGGGGTACATGTATGGGATACGGACAAACGAGAGAACTTCACTCTACGCGCCATGTTATTCTGCACCATTAATGATTTTTTTGCCTTTGGAAACCTGTTAGGGTTGAGTACAAAAGGAGCCAAAGTGTGTCCACACTGCTTAGATTATACCGAGAGTGTGTGGTTGAACAACTTGCGCAAAACTGTGTAGATGCGTCACCGTAGGTTCCTTCCGAAGTATCGCACATACCACAAAAATGAAGAAACAATTTGACAGAAAAAAGAGGACGACTCAGTACCAAGGCCTTTAGCGGGAAAGTGGTGTATGATATGGTCAAGGATATCAATGTTGTGCTTGGAAAGGGACGTAAATTGAGGACTTATCGGAAGAACATATGGAAAAAGAGGTCAATATTTTGGGACTTGCCTTATTGGGAGCACTTAGAAGTTTACAATTGCATCGATGTCATGCACGTAGAGAAGAAAGTATGTGACAGTTTGATTGGTCTCTTACTGAACATTCCTGATAAAACGAAGGATGGTATCAACGCAAGGCGTGACTTGGTCGCTATGAATATCAGGACCAAGTTAGCATCGATAGAGACCGATAATGGCTGGACGTACCTTCCCTCAGCTTGCTACACTCTGTCTAGGTCCGAGAGAACTCAACTGTGCCAGTGCTTACATGGTGTGAAAATTCCATCCGGTCACTCCACCAGCATGAAGAAACTTGTTTCCATGGAACATTTGAAATTAATTAGCATGAAGTCTCATGACTGTCATGTGCTAATGACACAAATGCTACCTGTTGCAATTAGAAGTATTTTGCCGAACAAGGTTCAAGTGACAATCATAAGGCTAGTTATTTCTTTAATGCAATTGCTCAGAAGGTCATTGATCCCGATAGACTAGGTGCTCTGCAAACTGAGGTGGTGACAACTCTATGATATCTAGAGATGTATTTCCCTCCATCATTTTTTGATATCATGGTCCATCTCATTGTCCACCTTGTGAAAGAGATAAAGATATGCGGCCCTGTGTTTCTACGTCATATATACCCTTTCGAGAGGTACATGGGAATTCTCAAGTCCTATGTACGCAATCGATCTCGACCAGAGGGTAGCATCATCGAAGATTATACAACAGAAGAGGTCATTGAATTTTGCATCGGCTACATGGCTCAGGTCGAGCCGATAGGTGTACCTCTATCTCGACACGAGGGGAGGCTATAGGGTATCGGGACTATCGGAAGGAAAGCAATAACTCCATATCAAAATACATATGCTCAAGCCCATTTCACGATTTTACAACACATGACTGAAGTGACCCCATATATTGAAGAGCACAAGGACATGCTACACCAAGAGAATGCATGCCAGTCAGAAGTTTGGATCACGAGACAACACAACCGTCAGTTCAACGAATGGTTGAAGGCACAATTGACTAGGAGATCGTCAAGTGAAATACTACAATGGTTGGCAAAAGGGCCAAAATTTACAATTGTGATATGTCAAGGATACGACATTAATGGCTACACATTTTATACAACAAATCAGTATAGAAAGAGCACAGTGCAAAACTCAGGTGTCCGCATATATGCCTATGATGCGCACATCAGTACCACTGGCCCAAGCTCGTACTACGGGCTTGTAGAGGAGATTTGGGAGCTTGACTACGTGATTTTCAGGATTCCTCTACTTCGGTGCCGTTGGGTCCAACTCCCACGGGGTGTAAAGGTTGACAAGTACAACATCACTACCGTGGATCTCAAATGTGTAGGATACGAAGACGAACCATTCGTACTCGCGAGGCAAGTTGCTCAAGTATTTTATGTAACCGACCCGGCAAATATGAAGCGCCATGTAGTTCTTCAGGGAAAAAGAAGGATTGTCGAAGTTGAGAATGTTGTGGATGAGGAAGAGTACAATTAATTTGATGAATTGCCTCCATTCGGAGACGGCATCAGGCTCGAGGAAGAACAAGGAGATGAAGCAAGCTATATGCGTGTCGATCATCGTGAAGGGCTCTATTTAAAAGGAAATAGGTAGGTGTAATAAATGATCCCACAAAGGTAGCACCTATTTGGAAATTGTTGCAATGTAATCATAATTATGGAACTCGGCATGTAATTATGGAACTATATTCCATTATAATTATAAATTACTCAGGAACTAAGAAATAGTTATATTTATGTATGCTTGCGTTTTCACATTGCATGGCCAGCATTTATGATTTCTAGATGCAGAGAACTATCACAGGCGGTTTAATGGAAGAAACCATCTGTGATAATACATCACAGATGGTTCTATTTATATATAGGTTCCGCTCGTGTCTCGCCAACACTGCTAGGTTTTGTTAGATCTGATTGCTCCCTCATGCGCAACGCCGCCACTCCCTCATGTCGGCCGCCTCTCCCTCCCGACGCCAGTCACTCCCTCCCGACGCCGCTGCTCCCTCCCAACGTCGGCCGCCACTCCCTCCCGACGCCGGCCGCCTCTCCCTCCCGACGCTGGCCGCTCCCTCCCAACGCCACCTCTGACGCCGCCGCCACTCCCTCCCGATGCCCGCCGCCTCACCCTCACGCCGCCGTCGCTCCTTCCTGACACCGTTCGCCTCTGTCTCAATAGTACTTTATGATATATGTTTCACTTGATGGCTAAATTTTTACTATTACTGTCATAGCTCATTGCAGTTAGTTATTTCTTAGAAGAGAGATGGCGTCCACATAGTCGTCGTCCTCTTACCTTGTAGCAATAATATATGCCATATAGACCTTCAAAGGGCATAAAGCAAGTGACACACTCCAAAGTATCTGGTTCAATGATTGAACCGGATACAATGGTGTGTGTCATTTGCTTCATAGAACATTGTTTTATGACCTTTAGAACTTCATGATATATGTTGCACTTGTTAGCTACAAGAGCTATTTGGAATGGCATGTTATTGTTCCAAGGGACCTTGTAGTAATAATATATGCCACATAGACATTCAAAGGGCATGAAGCAAGTGATACACTTCAGTTTATCTGGTTCAATGAACTTGATACACTAGTTTGTATCATTTTGCTTCATAGAACTTTGTTTAGGCCCATAGCTCACTGCAGTTAGTTATTTCTTAGAAGAGAGATGGCGTCCACACAATCGTCGTCCTCTTACCTTGTAGCAATAATATATGCCACATATACCTTCAAAGGGCATAAAGCAAGCGACACACTCCAATGTATCCGGTTCAATGATTGAACCGGATACAATGGTTTGTGTCGTTTACTTCATAGAACTTTGTTTTATGACCTTTAGAACTTTATGATATGTGCTGCACTTGTTAGCTACAAGAGCTATTTGGAATGGCATGTTACTGTTCCAAAGGGACCTTATAGTAATAATATATGCCACATAGACATTCAAAGGGCATGAAGCAAGTGACACACTCCAGTGTATCTGGTTCAATGAACTTGATACACTGGTTTGTGTCATTTGCTTCATAGAACTTTGTTTAGGCCCATAGCTCATTGCAGTTAGTCATTTCTTAGAAGAGAGATGGCGTCCACACAATCGTCGTCCTCTTACCTTGTAGCAATAATATATGCCACATAGACCTTCAAAGGGCATGAAGCAAGCGACACACTCCAATGTATCCGATTCAATGATTGAACCGGATACACTGGTGTGTGTTGTTTGCTTCATAGAACTTTGTTTTATGACCTTTAAAACTTCAAGATATATGCTGCACTTGTTAGCTACAAGATATATTTGGAATGGTATGTTACTGTACCAAAGGGACCTTGTAGCAATAATATATGCCACACAGACCTTCAAAGGGCATGAAGCTAGCGATACACTCCAGTATGTCCAGTTCAATGAACTGGATACATTGGTGTGTGTCGTTTGCTTCATAGAACTTTGTTTTATGACCTTTAGAACTTCATGATATATGCTGCACTTGTTTGCTACAGGGTCTATTTGGAAGGCCCATAGCTCACTGCAGTTAGTTTTTTTAGAAGAGTGATGGCGTCCACACAGTCTTCGTCGTCGTCATCTGGGTCTCACGCTTCCAAGATTGGGAAAACTAAGCGTGGCCGAGGAGTATCGAAAAGGCCAAAGGCCCGAATGACCATTATAGTGGTCTCTCCAGATGGGGTCCCTCTGCAACCGAAGAAAGCAGCAGCATCATTTCGGACTACCTGTAGGATAATTGGAAGGCAACGGGTCCTCATCACCGTAACAAGTTGGAAACATTTAGCAAACGATCAGAAAAATCAACTATGGGAGGAAATTACAAATTCGTTCAAAATCCCAGCAGAAGTACAAGGACTCGTGTAACGGCACGCGCTCCTCGCAATGGGAAAAGCATGGAAGAATTTTAAGAGCACTCTTGTCACATAGTACGTGGACAAGGATCTCACGCCCTTCACAAGGTATCCTTTCGTGTCACCGGAAACATGGGAGGCCTTTGTGCAGATGAAGACAACGACCGAATTTGAACAACAAAGTGCGGCGCACAAGGCTCTCTAGTCACAAAACACTCACCCTCACAGACTTGGCACCGCTGGGTACGTGGGTAAAATCCCACAGTGGAGGATGCAGGACGAGGTCGCAATCCGATCGGAGGCCTCCCCACCATTTGTCGGGATCGCAAACAAGCGCGCTCGAAACTGGTTAAGAGCAAGGTCATCAACCACATCTTCAAGTGTCTCTTTCAAAAACTCCACAGATGAGGAATTGTCCCAACGCCTGGTAAGATATGTGAAACTACATAGTTGTTAACACCTCTTGAACTTCATGGGTTCAAAAATAACATGATTAATTGCCTCTTGCAGCAATCATTGACTACCGAATCTTCTCGTGGCTCCTTTGAAGAATATAGGGAGATAGATTTACTATCACAGGCCTTGGGAAACAAGGAGCACCCAGGTCGCACACGAGGCATGGGGGTTTATGTACCTTGGAGGCACGGATTTCCATATTACTCCGAGACATATAGGAGTAGGAAGAGATCCAAGGCGTACTGCAGCGAACAAATAAAACAGGAGCTTCGTGCTCAACTTGAGGAACAACTATCTGCCTCACTTCAAGAGCAGACTGCCTCACTTCGAGGAGAGATAGATTAGTTGCGGGAAGAACTGAGACAAGTCCGCAACCAATCGCAACCCACTCCTACTACTGCGGTACCTAGTCCCCCTCAACGTCGCAGTAGCTGCGCGTCCACACCAATTTCTGAACATAGCGACACCCACTTACCTATTGATGACATTCAGGTAATGTACCTCTTTAGAATGGTACATAGATCTCTCTGGTGGACGCCTTAACTCATCTTGTATCGTTATGTAGGAGCCCATGCCTTGCAGCCTCAAAGTCAGGCTTGTTGGCTCTATTCCCGTTGATGCTGGGCGCGGCATGGTGTATCCATTGCTGCCAGGGACGCTGGTGCACGGTGTACAAGTAGAGACTGGTTTCATAAAGGTTCAGGTGGACATGATTAATGATGTTTTTAAGACCGTCTCTCTTAAGAAGCCCTCAAACGAAGAGATTAAGACATTAGGGGATGTCGTCCACACATTCATCCAGTGGCTCAAGAGGGACATTGCCCTTGACTTGTCTGTGCCACAATCTCCATATCCAGTGGCCCAAGAGGGACATCACCCTGGACCTGTTACATCGGCTCTGGTGGCTCCACCTCCAGCTCCAGTTCTGAAGCCTATTGCATCGACTCCCGCGGAGATGCCACCGAAAACGTATCATAAGCGAGGATCTAAGAGTCAAGCGAAGAAAATTAATGCGTGTCCCAGGCCATGGAAGTTCATTCTAGGAGTGTCGTTGGTCCCAGAGTCACAATTACCCCGGCTTGGTTTGGTTTGCAATGCATTGCATGCCTGGTACATGCAGAGTGCATTCACTGTGAGATATACAGAGGCGAATTTCCTCCACGACTCGGGCTACTTCGTCATGACATTCGAAAACTTATTCTTACTATTCAATATTGACGAACTCGACACCTCACTTCTACGATGCTGGACACTGTAAGTGTACTGTACAATAAAGTTTTACATTCGCGTTATACCGATAAATGTCATTACTCTTTTCTTATGTATAGATACATGATCCAACAAGTCCAGCGATGGCGATAACTGGTGGGTTTCCTCGACCCACACATGGTCTCCGAGCAATCTATCAACTAAAATGCATCCTTCGTGCAAGATTACATAACGAGGAGATTGATTGCTCACAGCAACAAGGAGTACATCATGGTACCCTTCAACCAAGGGTAAGTGCTTCACTAGTTGCTACACAAGTTTCATTTGTACTTTATATGCAGCATGAACTTAGGATTAATCACTATGGCGACACACATGACTAGATCTCATTGGATTTTGAATGTGATTGTACCAAAGTGGAGCAAGTTAATATACCTTGATTCCCTACTTAGGAGCAACCACGACTTTAGTCGTGTGCAAGAAGTAATTAACAGGTAAACTCATTTCCTCCATACAAAACTCTATTGTAATATTTCCTTCATTTGCAATGGCCGATGCTAACTTTTTGAATCACATAGGTCGTTTACCGCTTATGTTGCCCTAGGAGGGAGACACAACAAATCCAGTGACACGCTGCGACACAACACGCGATTTCTGATACCCGCTACAACACAACAATCCTATATCACACCTTGTTATAATGCCTCTAGAATTGAAATTACCTCTGTATATAATTCTATTTTTGAAGTGCCACCAACAGCTACAGGGCAGCGTATATGGATTCTACGTTTGCCGCCATACAAAGGAAATCATGGACACTAAGATGAATGATCCAGAGGTTTGTGAACCTTTCAATAATTATTATTTTTTGATTATATACCACACATGCTAATTAATGACTTAACATTGCTCCAAGCGACAACGAGTGGACTTCGACGAAAATGCATATGATCTCGACAAACTCGTCGAAATTCGTGGACACCTCTCCGAATTCTTGCTATCAGAGGTCATAAACAAGACTGGAGAGTTCCACCCCGGCAATGGTGATAATTAGATATTGAAACATTGGATTCAATTGTACAAATCACTCAATTGTGCTTAATCAAACATATCATTCAATTTAATTCATTTGTGAGATCTGTGTAACGATTTTCATTCTATATATATGTGATCTGCTGGCCATTTTTCATTCTTCTGTGCTATACACGTGATGTAGCTTGTTTTCAGAGGGCATGGCTATCATATCTTGAGGCTAGCCAAAAAATGGCAAATAAAATTGCTGTTGAAATAGCTATCATAGGCGGTTCGGTGTTGAAAACCATCTATCATATCTATATCTGTAAGATCGAGGAGGCCGACTAGAGGGGGTGAATAGGCGGTCTAAAAATTTTCTTCAAATTAATATTAACAATTAAAGAGCTTTTCTATTTGCCTAAACCAAGTATACAATACGGAAGCTAAATTCAAATTGGTTTAGTACAAATAGTGCCTAAGTCAAATGAATTCGCCTAAGTGCACCAACAATTCTAGCCTAGGTCAATGTTTGCAATTCTAGATTTACAAGCAATCAAAATAATGCTAAGTAAGTAAATCGTTGAATGTAAAAAGAGTACAAGAAAGCAAACCACAAATGACACGTTCTCTTTTTACCGTGGTGTTCGGAGACTTCCCAGTCTCCCCTAGTCCACGTTGAGGTTAGCCCAAACGAATTGGACCGGCTCCACGAATTAAGCCTTCTACCTCAAATCCACTAGTGGTAGCTCTTCCCCGCTCCGGGTAGGTGAGCTCCAACCTTCACACACGTCGGGCCTTCTCACAAGCTTCTTTGAGAAGATCACCGGGCACGACACCTCCAACGCCGTCTAGGTACTACCGCCGTTATAGGTGCGGTACTACCGCTCCCCATCAACGGCTAGAAAAAAAAAAATATAGCCGTTAGTCAGCCATTTGCGGTACTACCGCAGTTATAAAATGCGGTACTACCGTTCTGCGGTAGTACCGGAAGTCGGCGCGGTACTTCCGCTTCAGCACAGACAGCACTCAGAAAAACGGTCATAACTTTTGACTCCGATGTCGGAATTGAGTGATCTTGGACTCTATGGAAAGCTTATTCAAAGGGCTACACAACCCATCTATTTGCATGATCTCAAACACATTAGATCAATGCAGAATCAAAAGATCCAAAAGAGTCACTCCATGGTCTAGTCCAAAGGAAATAGCAATAAACAATCTTAGACCATGCCAAGGGATATACATGATACAACTTTTGCAAAACACATTTGCAAACTTAGATCATGTCACAAGGAATAGGTACATGGACTTCAACCTTTTGCAAAACACATTTGCAAAGTATAGTCACATGTTACAAGGATTTGCCACATGAGCTTCAACCATTTGCAAAACACATTCGCAAATGCAAGCCTCATGCCAAGATGAGCTAGAGCAAGTGAGGTTGAGCTATCAACACATGATGAGACTCAAACTACTAGACATGACCCTCTTAATAGTACGGCAACCTATACTAGCAATCTCTTCAACCAAACACCAAGACCGGTAAAAGACTAGGAACACATCCTTAGCCCTAGCTAGTCATACCTTTGCCTTGGGTCATCATCTCGATATGCATCAACTCATGATGCATCCTTTCATCAACTCCATCAACACATGATGGTCTTCCTTGACTTGATCAACACATGATCATCATGCATCAACTCATGACACATCTTCTTCTTTGATAGCCTTCAACTCATGAAGCTATCTTCTTCTTGATCTTGACTTGATGATCTTCAACCCATGAAGTCATCCCAAGTCATCCTCATTTGTGGAACCTAACCTATTCATCCAACTCATGAAAATGTTAGTCCACAAAACAATTGTCATCAATTACCAAAACTCACCATTAACTCATAATGGAGGGACTAGATTCTCAATCTTTCCCTTTGGTAATTGATGACAATCTCAACAAAATGAGATAATAATTGAATATAAAATCATTTGAATTCAATGTGCGGTACTACCGCCGTTATAAACTCCGGTACTACCGCTCTCCGGTAGTTCCGCAGAGTCGGCGGGTACTACCGCTCGAGCCGAACCAAACTTGGCGCTCTCTGGAAAAAATCTCCTCTACCTCCGGAGCTTCCGGGCTCCGGAAGTACCGCTCTACACGGAACTACCGCACCCAGCGGTAGTTCCGGCGTTAAATCGCCGGTACTTCCGATCCGCGAAATCTCAAATGCATCCGGAGGGTGCTCTCTGGAAAAAAGGCTCGCTCGAAGTCGGATCTTCCGCCGGTACTACCGCTTCTGGGCGCGGAACTACCGCTCTCGGTAGTTCCGACGTTCAAAATGCGGTACTACCGCTCTTCCAGACAGAGCAGTTTTGGTTTTAAAAGATTTCAATGAATGCATGATCCTAGTTTGATCCCAATGTATGTATAAAAGAAACATGGATCAATACTAGTGAAACTCCAAAACATAGAGAGAGCTCCCCTAAATGTGTGCATACATCTATATGAAGAAAAACATATGCACATATTCATTTGAACTATTTGAGGAGTTCAATCTATATTTTGGATCTAAGGAATGCATTAGCATAGAAAGTGATTTTGAATGCATACCTCTTTGATTTCACCTTTTCATCCAAATGAGACTAAGCTATAATATATTGAACAAACATATTAGTCTCATATATACATTTGTCATTATCACCAAAACAATATAAAAGTATTTGTCATTAACATCAAAATCTCATAATGGCATTTGTCATTAACACCAAAACCAACTTAAACGGAGCTTGATCTTTCAATCTCCCCCTTTTTGGTGATTGATGACAAATCCATTTATGATAATAGCACATAGGTGAAAATGACCAAATGATATAACATGAAGTGCATAAGAGAAGGTGAAAGCATTATTTGACATATACAAAAAAATTTTAATTTCTCCCAATGAATATGTTATCACATTTCTCCCCCATTAGCATTGGTATTTCTATTATTCTATGTATTATTTCTCCCCATTTGGCATTATCACAATTTTAAATTTCTCTCCCCCATATCCAAGGCTATTATCACAAATTTCAATGCTATTATCACAAATTTCTCCCCCATTTGGCATTAAGCACCAAAAAGAGACAATTATCACAAAATAGCATGATTCTCATTAAAACAAGGGAAGAGTACAAGTTAAGCCATGAAAGGAGATATTTTATCATGAGGAGCTTGATACCAATTGTATTTTATTATGAGGGCTTGATACCAATTTGATTTAACTTAATATGGTCATGAAGAAATATGAAACAAATGCAAATGACCAATGAAACCACTTAAAATAGCTAAATATTTGAAACACATTCAAATAATCTTACTCATGAAGCTCCTTGAAGACTTTTGAAGTTTTCTTTTTGGTGTTTGATACCACTTGATATACCTCTTGAGTTGATACCACTTGTATATAAAACCTTGTAGCATGTGGATCATTCTGCTGATTTTGCATTCCAAGTGGCCTTCAAAAGCTTCCTGAAAAACTGACTTACAGTATCCAATAAATCTGAGAAAATTTTTCAGTATAGTCATAATTATAGCTTCCTCAGATTATGAACCACTTAAAGATACAAAAATCATAAATCAGCTCAAAACATGTTTTTTCAGAAATCTGAAACTGAAATTTCAGACTTTTGCATCACATTAGCTTCTAGAGAGAGATGGAAAATTGATCAAATGCTCTTTAAATTCTGCTAAAATTTGACAATGAAGAAAACTATATATGATCAATTTCATTATTGCGACTTCCTCTAATATGAACCCATTTGAAGATATAAAAATCACAAATTGGCTCAGAATCATGGAGTTCTGAAAATTTCAGCATTTAGCCCAAGAGAGAAAAGTCACAACTTTTTCAAATTAACTTGAAACTTTCAAATTTTGCAGATGAACTTGATGCTATTTGTGACCTTTTCCAACAAGAATTTTGAAAAGAAGTTTTCTTTCAAAAGATATGCCTAAATGCGCTTTGAGCAAGAGAATGAATGATTTTGCATGAAGCATAAAATCCAAACAATTGGATTTCATGGAGTAATTTGCTTTCTTAGCTTCATATGAGTTATAAATACTATTTCAAGCCAAGATATACAAAGAAATCTTGCTCAAATAGCCAAACTCATTATATGCAAGAATAGGTCATTTTGGGTCAATTGAAGTTTTTGGATGAGATTCAAATGATATAACTTTTCAACGGTTGGTCTTTTGCAAAGCTTTGAACTAGAGAAATGTTTGAAATGACCAACCCTTTGAGTTTTGTATTGACCACTTTTTCAAAACTCATAGATTTAGATATAAGGAAATATGTCTTTAATCAAAAACAAGATCATACAAGATCCTTTTGGGCCAAATCTTCCTTTTGATTTCTAAAATAGAAATTTTTACTCAAAAGGCTTTGAAATCATTTGAAATACATAGTTTAGTACTTTTATTTAGTTTTTCACAATTTTAGCCTTTTAAACAATATTTTTGATTTTTGACCAAAGAGGCTCTTTTGAAAAGGTAATCTGCATATCATTTGATTTTACTCCATGAATAGCAAAGGAATGAAACCATTCATTCCCAAGAACCATAAATCATTTTTGGGCAAAAAAGTAAAATAATTTTTCCAATAGTAATATTTTACCCTTTTTGCTTTAGTAAGCACAAAAATATTATATATGTTTTTCACAAAGAAAAACTCCCCGAAATTGTTTTCTCCTCTTTTGTGTAAGGGGGATTCTCCTCTTCTTGTTTTCTTCTCTTTTCTTACATAGATACCACTTGTGAAAATACCACTTGTAAATATAAATGATACCAAGTATACTTAATTCCAATCGTAGAGAACTTGATACCACTCGAAAGATTACTCATAAGTATAGCACTTGTGACAAGAGTATGATATCATATAGATGAGATACCACTTATAAGGGTGGATACCACTAGAAAGAAGATGATATCATAGGTGAAAGAGCTTGAATAATAGAAAAGATTATCTCAGCAAGAAGAAAAGGATATCACTTATTTTCCAAATGAAAGATATACCAAGTCAAAAGAGTAGATACTACTTGAAAGATAATATCACTTGGAAATCAATGATATCATATATGTGAAGAGCTTGGTTAAGAAATATTTGCTTGCCAAGATGAAAAGGATATCAATCCAAGAGACATCAACTAAAGGAATAAGGATACCACTTAATTTTCAACACTAAGGGATACCACTTGAAGAAAATGGATGATATCACTTGATAAGGTTGGAGTGAAGTACATGTCGATGTCAAGATGACTAAAAGTCTATCACTCTTTTGAGGTAATGTCACTTTATGAAAAGCAAAGGATTAATGTGACATGTGAGGTCAAGAAATACATGAGGGTAGCTAGCAAGGATAAAATGAATCATCTTGACTTTGAGGAGCAAGAGGAAATGGCTGAGGAAATTGGGAATCAATTTTTGAATCAAAGCAGCCGCTTGCCAGAAATATCGGAAGTACCGCCGTTTCACCACCGTAGTTCCGGAAAACGGAAGTACCGCCGTTTCACCACCGGTAGTTCCGGAAAACGGAAGTACCGCTGGATGGCTATCGGTTGTTCCGATTTTTCTGGGAGCACGCCAAGAGATTGGATTTTTTAGGAGAGTTAAGATATAATGTTGTATATTGCTCCAATTTTTTTCACAAAGAAACATAAATCTCTTATGGAGCATTTCCAACTATATGCCAAGATTAAAACTCTTTTTAACATAATTTTTAGCAAATTAAGCTTTCAATTTTCACAAACAAACTCATTTTCAGTAAATTCTTCAAGATTGCAAAAATGAGCACTTAGGGTAATTTTAATGATTCAATTTCATGTATGAGTTGTAAATACCCTTGTGAGCCAATATATGTCAATAGATTTAGCTCAAATGGCAAAACTCACTTAAGTGCTATATTGTGACCACATAAGTCAACTTAAGTTTTTGGGCGAGTTTCAAATCCAAATAACTTTTGATTGGTTGGTTTTTTGGGAAACTTTTGAATACAAATAATGTTTAAAATAGCCAACTCTATGTTTTGGTATTGAACACATTTTCAAATTCCTTTTAGCATTGATTTTTGGGAATTTTTGAGTTTAAAGCCAAAACAAGATACTAAATAGATAGTTTTGGGTTGGAAACTCAATTTTACTTGAAATAAGTTTTTCTAAAGCCAAAACCTATGTAAAACCTTTCAAATATATTTGTATACATTTTCAAACTAATTTTTCAAAGATATACTAATAATTTCAAGATTTTGATTTTTGTCTAAATGGCTCAATTTTGAAAAACAATTCTAACACTTAATTAATTTGGGCACACTTAGGGATGTGATACACATGAATATGATTTAGCACTCCCCCTTAATGTGCCACAAACATCTTGCTCATCAATTTACAATAATGAAATTTTAGCACAAGAGCAAGAGAACCCCTTTTAAATGATTTTCATGAAATGCAACCTACACAAGGCTAGGGGCTAAACAAATTCAAATGTAGATACTTGTTATCGAGATGGCATTGGTTCATGGTGTGGCAAGATCATCCTCAAACTTGGCTTCCATTTTGCCCACGGTGGAATTCACCTCTTCATGAGTGAGCCAAGCCTCCAATGCCTCTCCAAGTACCTATTAAGCATTGAAGCACATTTTGGAACCCAAAACTTGGCTGGGTCCATGAATGTTAGTCACAATAGATTTGGGCACCCAAATGGCCCTAAATTAAATTTATGTGAACTAACATCTCTAGCAAACACATTGCCATTTTCTATCCTTTCTAAGCAAATATTGTTCATTAAATAGAGAGGGCTTAGAAATGATTCCTTTGGGACAATCCTTATGTCTTTTCCCGCAATTATAGCAAGTTTGGCAATTGTTACCTCTTCTTATCTTTTGCCTTGCTCATTACCGGTTTGCCTCTTCATTGATGGATTTTTCTTGTTTTCCACCTTGTTGGGGCACTTAGAGGCGAAGTGTCTCATTGTTGCATCCAAAGCATTTGACTTTTGGATTGTTCTTCATGTTGCTTTGGATGCTCTTCACCTTTTCTTGGAGTGAAACCAATACCTCTCTTGTCATTTGATTTTCTTTGACTTCCTATATTTTGTCAAGAGAGGCCTTCCCTTTGTAACTTTTGTCCAAGTCATTTTTCAATCTTGTGACTTGGGCCTTAAGCTCATTATTTTCCTCTACAAGGTTAGTCAACAAGCATAGAGGAAGTAGAAGCATCTAATTGTGAGCAACAAGGTAAATCAAGCAAACCATCACATGAGGTAGATATTAATTTTAGATGAATTGCAAGAGCTAGGAATTACACATGGCATATCATCTAATAAATTACATGTAATTCCTATATCCACATTTGGTTTAGAATATTCCTTGAAAGAAGAGACTCATGTTCTTCTTTTAACATCATAATTATTTTGAAGAAACATATTCTTTCTTCAAAACCTTAAATTTAGTTTTTCCTTTCCAAGGAATTCATTAATTCTTCTACATGTCCATCAACTCATAAGAAGGTGCATCATCATTATCATCAAAGTTTACCTTCTTTTTACCTTTTGCCATAAAGCACCGAGTTGATGTGGAGGGAATGGTGGACTCTTCATCGTCGGAGCTAGAAGTTGAGCATTCTTCTCCCGACATCCACTCTTGTATGCAATCTTCATCATGATGTGGACACTTCATATTTGTCTTGAATTTTGTCCACATATCATGAGCGCTATTGAGATTGCATATTGTGTTGAACACCTCTACACTCAAAGCACTAAATAAAGCGTTAGTAGCTTGAGCGTCGAGATGTGAGCATTTCTCATCCTCAATTGTTGGAGCAAGAGGATCCAATGGAGGAGAAAACCCACATCTACAATCCGCCATATTTTTGGGCTCATGGCCTTAAAATACATCATGCGGATTTTCCAATTTGCATAATTGTGCCATAAATAGAGGTGTGTCATCTAGGTGCACAATCCACTAGTGCCATCCTTTACTCTCTAGGCGGTTAAGCCTAATAGAGAGACCAAGCTCTGATACCACTTGTAAGATCGAGGAGGCCGACTAGAGGGGGGTGAATAGGCGGTCTAAAAATTTTCTTCAAATTAATATTAGCAATTCAAGACCTTTTCTATTTGCCTAAACCAAGTATAATGCGGAAGCTAAATTCAATTGGTTTAGCTCAAATAGCGCCTAACAAATAAATTCGCCTAAGTGCACCAACAATTCTAGCCTAGGTCAAGGTTTGCAATCCTAGGTTTACAAGCAATCAAAATAATGCTAAGTAAGTAAATTGCTTGAATGTAAAAAGAGCACAAGAAAGCAAACCACAAATGACACGTTCTCTTTTTACCGTGGTGTTCGGAGACTTGCCGGTCTCCCCTAGTCCACGTTGAGGTTAGCCCAAACGAATTGGACCGGCTCCACGAATTAAGCCTTCTACCTCAAATCCACTAGTGGTAGCTCTTCCCCGCTCCGGGTAGGTGAGCTCCAACCTTCACACACGCCGGGCCTTCTCACAAGCTTCTTTGAGAAGATCACCGGGCACGACGCCTCCCACGCCGTCTAGGAGTCGGCAAACTCCAAGAGTAACAAGTCAAGTCCTCACTTGACTCTCACCACGTGCAACGAATGCACAAGCTCAATCCGGACACAAAGTCCTCCTCTAGATGCAACACATGCACTCTAGATCACCTCTCCTCTCTCACAAAGTGCAACACATGCACAATTGAGTGGAGAGCCTCACACTAGCTCAAAAGAGTGAAATGGAGTCCCTAAACCTTACCCCAACCGGCCACAAGGAGTATTTATACCCACACCTCAAAACTAGCCGTTGGAGTCAAAAACAGGATTTTGCGGTACTACCGCTGCTACAGTACCGGTACTACCGCTCCCCACCATAACGGCTAGAAAAATAGCCGTTAGTCAGCCATTTGCGGTACTACCGCAGTTATAAAATGCGGTACTACCGTTCTGCGGTAGTACCGGAAGTCGGCGCGGTACTTCCGCTTCAGCACAGACAGCACTCAGAAAAACGGTCATAACTTTTGACTCCGATGTCGGAATTGAGTGATCTTGGACTCTATGGAAAGCTTATTCAAAGGGCTACACAACCCATCTATTTGCATGATCTCAAACACATTAGATCAATGCAGAAATCAAAAGAGATCCAAAGAGTCACTCTCATGGTCTAATGTCCAAAGGAGAAATAAACAATTTAGACCATGCCAAGGGATAATACATGATCTCAACTTTTGCAAAACACATTTGCAAACTTAGATCATGTCACAAGGATAGGTACATGGACTTCAACCTTTTGCAAAACACATTTGCAAAGTATAGTCACATGTTACAAGGATTTGCCACATGAGCTTCAACCATTTGCAAAACACATTCGCAAATGCAAGCCTCATGCCAAGATGAGCTAGAGCAAGTGAGGTTGAGCTATCAACACATGATGAGACTCAAACTACTAGACATGACCCCTCTTAATAGTACGGCAACCTATACTAGCAATCCGGTCTTCAACCAAACACCAAGACCGGTAAAAGACTAGGAACACATCCTTAGCCCTAGCTAGTCATACCTTTGCCTTGGGTCATCATCTCGATATGCATCAACTCATGATGCATCCTTTCATCAACTCCATCAACACATGATGGTCTTCCTTGACTTGATCAACACATGATCATCATGCATCAACTCATGACACATCTTCTTCTTCTTTGATAGCCTTCAACTCATGAAGCTATCTTCTTCTTGATCTTGACTTGATGATCTTCAACCCATGAAGTCATCCCAAGTCATCCTCATTTGTGGAACCTAACCTATTCATCCAACTCATGAAAAATGTTAGTCCACAAAACAATTGTCATCAATTACCAAAACTCACCATTAACTCATAATGGAGGGACTAGATTCTCAATCTTTCCTTTTGGTAATTGGTGACAATCTCAACAAATAATGAGATAATAAATTGAATATAAAATCATTTGAATTCAAAGTGCGGTACTACCGCCGTTATAACTTCCGGTACTACCGCTCTCCGGTAGTTCCGCAAAGTCGCGGTAGTTCCGCTTGAGCCGAACCAAACTTGGCGCTCTCTGGAAAAAAGGTTCCGCTCTACCTCCGGAGCTTCCGGACTCCGGAAGTACCGCTCTATACTGCGGTACTACCGCAACCTGCGGTAGTTCCGGCGTTCAAATCGCCGGTACTTCCGATCCCGCGAAAACTCAAATGCATCCGGAGGGTGCTCTCTGGAAAAAGGATCCGCTCGAAACCGGATCTTCCGCTCCGGTATCCTTCTGGGCGCGGAACTACCGCTCTCCGGTAGTTCCGACGTTCAAAACTGCGGTACTACCGCTCTTCCAGACAGAGCACAATTTGTTTTAAAACAGATTTTTAATGAATGCATGATCCTAGTTTGATCCCAATGTATGTATAAAAGGAAACATGGATCAATACTATGAAACTCCAAAACATAGAGAGAGCTCCCCCTAAATGTGTGCATACAATCTATATGAAGAAAACATATGCACATATTCATTTGAACTATTTGAGGAGTTCAATCTATATTTTGGATCTAAGGAATGCATTAGCATATGAAAGTGATTTTGAATGCATACCTCTTTGATTTCACCTTTTCATCCAAATGAGACTAAACTATAATATACTTGAACAAACATATTAGTCTCATATATACATTTGTCATTATCACCAAAACATTATAAAATATTTGTCATTAACATCAAAATCTCATAATGGCATTTGTCATTAACACCAAAACCAACTTAAACGGAGCTTGATCTTTCAATATCCCAGACGGTTTCAAACATTGAGCCGTTTGTGATATGAACGATATCACAGACGGTCTTTGTTATTAACCGTCTGTGATATGAATCATATCACAGACAGTTAGTAACAAAAACCGTCTGTGATAGTCGACTATCACAGACGGTTTTTCTCAAAAACCGTCTGTAATGTAAGTTATCACAGACGTCTTGAGAGTTGTCTGTGATAACTACCTATTATCACTGACATATAACACAGATGGTTCAAGAACTATCTGTGGTAACGGTTCCGAACTGTCTGTGATAGGACTGTCTATAGTAGTGAAAGAACCGTCTGTGAAGACCAACTATCACAGACTGCTTCAACTATAAAACCGTCTGTAATATGTCGAACATCACAGATGGTTTTATTTACCAACCGTCTATGACTAACTACACATTATAGATGATTGGTGTATAAAATCGTTTGTGATAGTAGATGTTAACAGACTGTTTATACCACAAAATGGTCTGTGATAGTTCACTCTATATGTAGAAAATTTTCTATTTTCGGCTAACCTCAGGAAATACTAGCCATGCTCTCTGAAAACAATTTACAGATAACAGATACAAGCAAATATACAGATACATAGATATATCATAGATAAACAAATTTACAGATTGATTACAGATGAATTGTCACAATGTTTTTATAACATGTTTACAGATACACATTATGATATATATCATAATGTTTCTTACTGTATCTGCAAACATGTTATAAAAACATTGTTTGTCATTAAAAAATTTATTTAGCCTTGGGCGTTTGAAACTCCCCTTTTGGTTAATAACCTTCGCCATTAAGAAAGTGGCAAGCCGTTCTTGCATTTTGGAGAGTTCATTCATTTGGTCTAATACTTAAGGATGTTGATGCCCTATCGCTAAGAAGAGTGAAGTATAAGCACTTATATATATATTGTATAAATAACAGGGGGCACCATGGTGCCCAGGCTCCATGATTAAGACTTTCATTCATGATTGAGACTTTCCATTCATAATTAAGACTTTCCATCCTGATATTATATATCATTGCACTTGCAAGCATTTAAAAGCAATCCAAAGGCAGGGAGGCTTGGTGCCCGGGCACCCTGGTGTCCCAATTAAATGATAAGTGGGAAGTAATTATTATGCGATTGATAAACCTCTAGATCCTTGAGCCTACCACCCATGATTTCTTGCATACGATGGCAACACATAGAATCCACATATGTTGCCCTATAGCTACTGGTGGCACTGTAAAAATAGAATTATATACATAGGTTCATTCCGCTTAAGAGGTATCATTAATTACAAAGTGTGATATAGGATTAGAATATGTTGTTGATATCCTATGTAGGACTTGTGCCAAATTTCACTGCATTTGGAATAGTGCTTTTAGAGTTGGCTCTTTTCTTAAATTGTGTGCAGCGCTGTTCTGTATTTTTCCTTAGCGAGCGGTTAGACCATAAGAAATCGAGCGGTCAGACCAGTGTCGCGTATGATCCAACTATCAAACGTTCAAACTGAAGTTTTATCGGCGGTCAGTCTGCGGTCAGACCAACTGTCTCTTCTGCTTTTGTTGTTTCGATTCATTTCTACTCATAAGCGCGCGGGTAGGCACATCGATCGAATAGCGGGTGGGTACGCTGTACGCAGAGAGTAATCTCCCTCCTTCCCTCCATGAACACTCGGCGGGCGACCTTGTCTCTCTCCGGCAAGGGTGTAGGATCAGCACCAAGAGCCAAATCTATCGTGCCAACGACTCATACACATCAGGCACCAGCAACTGAACCAATAACAGAATGCTGTGACTTCACACCAATAAATAGAGTGTTCTTTTTAGTTGCGGCTGATAAATTATAATTGTTGCCGATGGTTTAAAGGTTTTACTTTAGGACACCTTGTTAGAAAAGTTTACTAATCTTAAATCAAAATAATAGTATTAGGTGATGGCGAACGTGCACCAACCTATAAAAAATGAATCTGAAGATTAGATATAGATATGTACTTGAATATTATGTAGGGAAATTTTTTTGATTTAATTTATTTTGTAGTTATATATATTTGCCACCACCTAATATTAACTATTTGACCTTAAAATTTGCAAATCTTACAGAAGTAAAACTCGTAAGCTAATTGATGTTCTTACACAGAGATCACGGCAGTTATATCACCAGATTGACACAACAGCAGCTAGCCAACAAGTGAACTATGGCTCGAGAGTTCACACAACAGAAATCGCAATTTTACAAATAACAAGTTCGGTTTATCACCAAATTAGGATAGCAACGTCACACCATTCATTGTACAGCAACTTGACCTTTATTTGCCCAGACCTCGTAAACGAACTCCATAGGAAGCGAGATGAACAAATTTGAGCTGATTAATCCGCAGTCACGAGGACACCTTGCCGCCAATACAACCGCGTCTAATCGTTAGACGACACCTTGCAGTCATAGGAAGCGGGAGGCGACGTCAACAATCTAACCTCTTCTTCATCTTCTGCTCAAAAGGAATACACCATTTGCAACAAAACGTTAGGAGTTCAGGGATAAACAACACTTCATCTTCTGCTCAAAAGGAATACACCATTCCCTCTTCTTCATCTTATTGGTGTACTCGACAAACAAAATAGTAAGAGACTTGGATAAAAACCTACATAATTATCCTTGAACAACATGTATCTATGTAATCTGAATATTTTATACAAATTCCGTTATCTTTTACTTGTCATTTTAGACTACAACGAAGCCTGCAATGAATGCTTTTGACTTTTACTTCCTAATTTATGTTAGGAAAATTATAAAGAGCATAATGCTGAATCCACACGTATTGTTTCCATGTGACAGAAATAAATATTTTTTTGGTACAGAACAGTGTTTGAAGTTCAAAAAAGTTGAACTGGACGCAATTTAAAACATCTATTCATGAACGGAGGTAATAGTTATTACTCTGAACTCTTCAATTCCACTACTAAAATATAAGCATTTCCAATTTCCCCTGCGTAAACACGTAACCTTCAAACGACATACTACAGTTGCATATTGTATCATTTTGTTAAAAAGGATATTGAGCACCTATGTTTACTACATGTTACAGCTGCAACTTGTTCAAATAAGAAATTCTAATGTGCCCTTTCTTAGGAGTGAGAGAGACTAACCATGGACTTGACGGCATATGAGCATGGGTAGCGAACTACGACGGTGTTGCAGGAAAGATTTGACACCTTCTTCTTCCCATTCCAATCTATTCCACAATTCTGAATCAGTCCGTAGTTCCTGCAGCTTTCGTGGCAAGTTTTGCATCCGGAAAGGAAGCCCCTTCAAATTTGGACAAGCGCGAACATCCAAGCGTACCAGGGATGGGAATGTCACATCAGAATTACATATATTGCAAACTCAGAAATGTGAGGCATGGGAATGTCATTGAACCATGGTTCTCTATGCTCCGAAAGGCTTGCTTCATATTCTCACAGTCATATAGCGCGAGTTTTTCAAGGCAAGGCAAATACATGGCCAAAGAGACGTGCTCTAGCTGATCACACCCCGTAACATACAAACAAGTGAGCCTAGGGAATAGATCTTTTGGAGATATTCCTTTCCAAGTAATCACTCTAAGGCTTCGCAAACAAATAAAACTCAGCGAATCGAGAGCATCAAAACGAAAGTTCGGTTCCCCATCCTCATGTATTATTATTTGCTCCATTGTGCTGTACTCATTTGCCAGATCATGTAACGTCCTTCGCACTAAGTCTCATTTGAAAAAGGACCACCTGACAAGCAGAATGCAGATGCTTCTTCCAGGTATTGTAGATCTAAAGACCGAATGGGGATGTGAGCCTCACTTAGTAATTCGTACTCAGCAATACCTTCAACATCAATAGCAACGGCTTTCAAGTCAGCTAGGGTGCCTAACTCTTGAAATATTGATGGCACATAGTTCCCATGGCCTCTTTTTCCCCATGTATTCGACAATTCAAATACTTGCAATGCTTTAAGACTAGAGATGACCTCCTTGGGTATTGTTCGTATGCAAGTCCAGCGTAGATACAGGAATTTGAGCTTAACAAGGTTTGCAAAGCGGCTAGGCACTTCCTCTAATGAACGATTTTCTGACAAATCGAGATGCACCAAGTTTACCAAGGCACATAATTCATCAGGAAAATTCTTGAGTTGGTTACCCCTCAAATCCAGATATGTCAATGCAGTGAAATTCTTAATAGTTCCAAAAATCCTATGATCCAAATTATTATATTGAAGGTGTAATGTCCTAAGTTTCGTTGGGCAAGGATCAAGACCAAAAGGAGGAAGCTCTTTCACTTTATTACCCATCAGCGAGACACATTCAGCTTTACTCCAAGGGATAGTGTTTCTAGATAAATCTGTGCCAACTCCTGCATGAACAAACCCATTTGTCATTGTTCTCACCAGAACCACAAGAGATCCATAGAGCCAGATCACGAACCACATCGTGCATTTTAACATGATCATCCGAATGTTCACAACTCTCTAACAAACAAGCAGCTTTAAGGCCGATTAGACTATGTGCTTTTCCGTAGGAACTTTGTATATCAGACTCATCCACCAAACCTAGGCCCATCCAGCATCGTGCGAGGGCATCTTCGTACATCACCCAATCCTCTGGCCATAGTGCGCAAGTCAAAAACACTGTCTCAAGGTGTCATTTCTCAAACTATCATAACTAAACTTCAGCCGTCGGAAAACGCTTTCCATAAACAGGGGATCATCCTTGTCACGGCATGACTTTCGCATGTGATGAATGGCGAATTCCCACTCACCCGGATCACTTTTTGGATACATTGCCCTTCCAATAGTTATTAAAGCTAATGGCAAGCCCTGCAGTTCCTTCACGAGTTCTCTTGCAAGGGGTTCAATACGAGGACTAGAAGAAAGAGTTTTCTGACCGACCTTTTCCTGAAATAGCTGCCATGCCTCGTCCTCTCGCAAACAAGCCACTTTTATCTCCTCTCTCACCTCCATTAGACCGCATACATTTTTTGATCTTGTCGTGAGCACCACTTTCCTCTTGGGTTGGTTTGCACTTCCAAGGGGGTATGGTATGCCAACTGCTTGCAGATCAATCCTCTCCCAAAGGTCATCCAATAATATCAGGAAATTTCTTTCCTTGAGGAATTCAGAAATAATGTTGGCTTGAGATCCTACATCATCATCTTTCCGTAGTCTGAGCTTCATTACAATTTCATCTTGGATCTTTCGCACTGAACACCCTGCAGATGCTGTCACAAGGACAACATGATCAAAGGAAGTGTCCCCAACAAATGAGTTGTTAATGTTCATCAGGAGATGAGTCTTGCCCACTCCACCGGGGCCCCATATTCCAATCATACCCACAGGATTATTCTTAATGCACTCGCGAGCCATTTGAAGATTAACCTCTCTAGTTGGTTGCTGTTTGGTAGATGGCCAAGGCATCTCTTCGGCGGCAGGTGGCATCTGCGGAACTACAAACTCACTCGGTGTAGAACTCAGGCAATATTTGACATGGAGAACCTTCTTAGAGGCATTTTTGCTGATGTTGTAGTTTGACCAAAAATTAAGGCTGCAGCACCCAAAGATTTGTATCTCTGATCATATTTGCCACAAATAATCTCTTTCTCTGATTTGATTGCATCTACCTTCTCTCGCCACCTCCGCACTTCATTAGTAGCTGACATTCCCTGTCGTCTGGCGATCTCAATCTGGCTCTGTATATCCTCACTCTTTGCAAGTAGATCCTCGGTAGCCGCCCTGAGATCCTTCACTTTCTGCCAGCCTTGAAGAGGTAAACTGCATGCCTCAATGTAAGATTATAAAGATGCGTTATGATAGGGCTGGCTAGATTAATCAAAGATGCCATGATTGGAGATGCCATGATTGGAGGTAATAATCAAACAGGAGAATCCTTCATGACCTTCAAAACAGATATGTTTCCCTCTCAGTGTGTCCTATGATCGAAATCCAAGATAGAGAGATGAATTATAAATTACAGTGGGAGGGCAAACATGTACATTGTGCTTGTTGCGTGGAGTGCGTAACTTCAATGTGACGAAAGCGGGGAAGGCCGCTGCAGTGTACACGAATAGCAGATGATGATATCACGATTGGTAAATAAAACCTACTCGGTGGGTAAACAAAAGAAAAGGAAGAGCAGCTTTCTTTCTTATCCTCTTTTTACGTAGGCAAACGAGAAATGATTTTGAAAAGAGAAAATATGAGAAAAACATCAAGGTAGATGTGTGTCAGTATTTCAGTTTGACTTTTGGCAATTTCAGCTTTCTTTTACTCTCAGCTTGCTCCAAACATGTCTAGATGCAGAGAGACATGTAAATTAGTAGTTCCTTAAATATCTGAATCTTTCAGAGAAAACATACCATCAACTGATTCGAAAATGTACGGATCTTGAATAAACAATTCCGTAAGACACACAAATATAAAGACCAGCCATGGAAAATATAATCTGGACATATAGATCGTGTTGAGTAGAAGGCCACAAGCTCAATGAATGGCAGTAGGAAGCAAAGAAAATAACAGTATATGTGCCCACCTTTCCCTCAGTATAACCGGGCTGAGATGCTGAATAGACCCAACCTTTCCCTCAGTGATGTAAGTTAATAAAGAAAATACTCCTTCAAGTTTCAGCGAGTGTTCCTTCAAGAGAAAATCTAAAAATGGACAGAGTTGTAAGTAGCATGACCGAAACATATATATATTAAGCTTGCAACAGGTAGTGTGAACAGCGGTTGGTCGGAAAGACAGGTAGAAAAGAGGAAAAAAGGCTTTAAACAGGTGTTGGATGCACCTTTTTTTTGTGGTGCACGATCGTAATAGATGAAATATGAGTAGATCCAAGATGCAAGAACAAAAATAGTGCATTTCTTTTTAAAAAGTTGGTGGAATGAATTTTATATATACTATTACCACCTCTATACTCTGTTTGAACTATGTTTAGATATCACCCGAATGTTTTCTTTCTAACAATCATCCAAGTCTGAGACCGTTGGATTAGAGATCCAACGGCCTCTTTTTTTAAGAGGAAGGAGATTTTTTTGAAGAAGGGGGAGATTTTTTAGAAGGGGTGGGGTTCATGACCATTAGATCTCTAATCTAATGGTCACAAATTTATATAATAGTTAAGAAGAAAATATTCGGGTGATGTTTATCAATACCCTTGAACTATTGTATGCTACCGTTAACTATTGTATTAAAACTGTTGACTCTTTCAAGAATCACACCGTGCCCAACCAAACTCAATACACTTTCAGATATAATTCTTGAATGACAAACTTAGAAGCTTATTGTAACGCTCCACGTTTTCAGCTAACCTTAAGTGGCGAGTTACAAAGCTAAGCGGGATTAATTAAGTAACTAATAAATTAAAATGCAGGGTAATTACCGTGACAAGAAATTAGGCAAAAGTTGCTTCAAACGAGTCTTGGATGCAGGTTAGATTTTTCCTTCTTTCCCTCTCCTTGGCTTTTTTTGCAGATGCAGGATTGCCGGATGAAATATGAGTAAAACCAATATGCAACTAGTGCGAAAGGATCCGGGATCGTAATTTTTTTTCCCCTCCCAGAGAAGCAAAAAAGCAAGGAAGAGTGTGTCAAACTGAAATCGAGTTAAGAATGCACAGAATAAGGGGCTGATGAATCTGTCTTTTTCCTTTTCGTTCAAATAGGATTGCAAGAACAACAATTGCAACTGAAATAGGGAGAGGCGAGTAAAATGAAAACTTCAAAGCGATGATTCTGGTAAAAACAGTTTAAATAAAAAAAAAGTGCAGAAACTAGGAAAGCTAAGAACACGGGAGCTGATGGAATCAAAGCAAGCAAGAAGCCAAGAAGCGAGCACTGAGCAATTGCCGAGTTAGGACGGGGGAGGGAGCAGTAAGACGTCCACCAATATCCTTATCCCTTCGCATGTTTTTTCATCCACTCATGCCAGAGCCCGTATTTCCACCATCGTCCTTATCTCCTCCGATCTCTCTTCCACCACATCTTCCTTCCATCCCAAATATCGTGCGATTAATCGTATTAATCCAATTTCAATCAATATGATCAGTATAATTTTTTTTGATCAATCATATTGATAGCGCCTGAGGTTTTTAGAAAAAAATAGCGTTCCACAATACTAATCTACTAGCTCCATACGGCCGCGCACCACAGCCTACCTCGATGGTGATGTCCCGTCCACTAGAGAGAATGTGTGATGTTGGTATATGGTATCTTCGGCTATCTGTTCTCACATAATTGTAAATTTGTATCAAAAATTTGTTCAAAAATACATGATTTACGGTTCCTGGGCAAGTCTACCAAAATTACCCTTATTAATTCTACATATCCCCTCACTTCACTTCATCTTTTTTTACCCATGCTTTAGATGTTAGATATTAGATGGGTTTTTTCGACTGTAGCTTATACTTTATGGTTGAGGTTTATAGTTTTTGACTCTAGTACGAGCACTTGTATGAACAAACCGAATACCGATAAATTGATAAGCAACTTTAAAAAGACTATACTGATAAGCTACATCAATACGACAGCACAAAAGTTATCCTATTTGTTTGCTTAAGAGAAGTCATAAATCATAAACCAAAAAGAAATTAGCCATTATTGAAGAATGAAGGGGTATATAAATTATGGCTATATTACTTTATGTAGTGATAATGTATTATAAAGTTGATAAATAAATTATATTTAAACAAAATTTTAATATATATGTTTCGATTAAGAATGTATAATTGTTCACTATATTTCGATTAATCCGGTGCACAATGATTAAATAACATCACAGTATCGTGACGTCCAACGATTGCATACCTTGAAAGTATGCAATCAAAGATTTAAACGTAGTCAATTATATAGCAAAATCCCCAAAACCTAGGAAAAGAATAGGAAATTACCCTATGCTAGATCGGGTGAACAGCTTGAAAGAAGTAAGGGACGTTAGGGAAACAGACGGAAGGAGAAGATGGCGCCTATAGGCGTTAGGGAGGGCGTTGCCCTGAGCTCCGTGGGGCGACTTTGGCTTCGGTGAAACTCTAGTTCTCTCTCAGCTTTGTGGATTTTGGTAGGATTCTACGTGTTATGGTACATGGAACCGTGGGAGAAATATATAGGCGTGGTGGGAGAGGGAGAGGTATCATCATCATGCCTGGCAAGGCCACTGGGCAATGCCGCACAGACCGTTGCATATATGGCACCGAAGCGCCTTTAAACATTTGTTTTTACAGACGCGGTAGATGACATATGTCTTCTACTATGCTACCATAGCTCAGCAGAAAGGTGGTAACACGGAAGGCTAGACGAGTGTGGCAAGACAAGCAGTGGCGCGATAGCCGCAGTCTCCACTGGCCTGCCGGGCTGCCTTGGCTTTATGGGAGCTGCCGAGCTTCCTGGGATCGATAGGTGGCTTCACATGCTCTACTAGTACTGCTAGATCTCGCAAGAAACAGAAAAATGGAATTAAACAAAACCTTTTTTTTTTCTTCCATTCTAGAATGCAAGACTTCTCGAATTGATAGAGTTGGTTCGGGACTTCGCGTTGCATTGTCGTCACGGTGCAAAGGTACAGTTTTTCACCGTATAAATATGTAGGCACAGAATCGATACCTACTACGACTTAACTGAGGCGCAAAATTTTTCAACTAGCTAGCTAGGGCCGTAAACGAGCCAGCTCGGGCGAGTTTAGCCTTTCAGACTCGAGCTCGGTAGAAACTCGAGTCGAACTCGAGTAGGGGTCCGAGCCTGGACTTGGGCTCGAGTTCAGCTCGGCCTAAGCTCGAGTAGGCTTGAGCTCGGCTCGTTGAAGCTCGATAATAATTAAAATAATTTATTATGCACTATGTTAGAAATAATCTTGACTTAGAGTCCATGTTGTAGTAGAGTTCGTTTCCAAGTATAACTCAAGTTGAAGTTGAGTCCAACTTGAAGTCCGAATCGGAATAGAAGTAGGAGAGTTTTATCCCTATATATTGGGGGGACTTGTACCTAGTTTTGTATCCAAGGGAAGAAAAGCAAGAAAGAGGGGGAGCAAATAAGAGAATAAAGAAATTCAGAAATTTCTTCCGTGTTCTCTCAGATTATTTGCGATGTGCGCGTTTTCTCCTGGGATCAAAGTTGTAACAAGTGGTATCAGAGCCTAGGTGAGAAGCGAGTCGCTGGAAAAATCGTCTCGACGATTCCGTTTCGCGCTCGTCTCGAGCCGTGTTCCCGAGGCCTCCGTGCACGCGTCGTACAACTGGAGCAACAAAAGCCAGCGCCGAGAGAAGCAAAGCAACGCAGTCGTTCCGAAGCAACGCAGCAAGGCAGAGGAGAGGAGATGTATCACCGTTCTGCATCAAGTATGAGTTTAGTAAGTCGTAGTTGAGTCCGACTGCCTCAATGTTTTAGAATCTTTGCATCTGGTGGACCCGTACCAGTTGAGTTGAGTTCCTACATGCAAGTTTACATGTAGACCGCTTCATGTGGAGACGTGGCTGGTAGTTCATAATGCATTGAGATTAAAACTAGAGTGTGTCAAGTCAAGATTAAGGGGGAGATTGTTAGAAATAATCTTGACTTAGAGTCCATGTCGTAGTAGAGTTCGTTTCCAAGTATAACTCAAGTTGAAGTTAAGTCCAACTTGAAGTCCGAATCGGAATAGAAGTAGGAGAGTTTATCCCTATATATTGGGGGGACTTGTACCTAGTTTTGTATCCAAGGGAAGAAAAGCAAGAAAGAGGGGGAGCAAATAAGAGAATAAAGAAATTCAGAAATTTCTTCCGTGTTCTCTCAGATTATTTGCGATGTGCGCGTTTTCTCCTGGAATCAAAGTTGTAACACACTATTTTCCAATAATAAGAACATTTTGAGTTCAAGCTCAGTTCTAGTAAGCTCGATAATAGTCAAAATAATACAAACATACACTAATTTTCAACAATAAGAAAAGCTCGAGCTCGAGTAAACTCGGTAAGAGTTCATATGTATCACTATTTAAGCTTGAATCGAGGCTCACGAACTATTCGAGCTCGGCTCAGTAAAGCTCGCGAACTCGAGTTCGGCTCGTTTAAAACTCGAGCCGAGCTCGAATCAAGCCTAAAACAAACAGAACTTAAATAGTTCGCGAGCTTCAAGCTTTTTTTTTATAGCCTTATAGATAGCTAGGGGCAGCATAGTGCTCATGATTCTCACCGGAACACGGCGGTGATTAATTCAACTCTCGAGGAAGTCCATCATACAGAGCACTGTGGTGCAAGCAACGCGGGAGGCCACCTACCGATCCCAGGAAGCTTGGCAAAGCTGCCAAGCCAGAGCAACTCGGTAGACTGGTGGAGCCCATCGGCCATCGTGCATCTACTTGCCATGTCGTGCTCGACCATCCTCCTACGCTGGCGCTTTCCTACTGAGCTACGGTAGCATGACAGGAGACACATGATGTCTGCTGTGGCTGTCGAGCTTGGGGAGAGAACTAGATTTGCAAAAACAAGCATCTGAGGATTAGAATTAAAAATAATTACTGCAGTGGCATATATGAAAAAAATACGATATAGATTTTGCTACCCAATTAATAAGTTTTCTCCTATTCCTATTTATATTCGAATTCACATTAAAATATGGATACGAATATGGTATGAACTTTTACTATCCGAAATGTTATTTTATCCTGACTATTCATATCTGTATTCGTATTCGGCGAAGCAATATACGTATTTTATTGCAATATGACTTATTAGTTATACAAGTTTTTAATTTAATATGAATTTGTGTTTCTTTAGATGAAGTAAATAAATTAAAACGATTAAACGTGACAATTTGAAGATAAAATATCATTAATATTTTTATACTACATAAGTTACGAGGATATCTGAATCCGATCGAATTGAGTAGATATTCGATTAGAATTCGTATTCGTTACACTATTCAATTTATATTTATATTCAATAATATTTAAATTCTTTTACAAAATTTGAATACAAATACGACAATATCACTATTCAATTTATATCGGATCCGTTTCCACCTTGTTCCTCGCTGCGTGTTGGAGTTGGTGTTTCCTTGTGGGCTCGGGCACCAGCGGACAGCAGTAGCAGCGTCGGCTCGGCCCAAGGAGCAGCTCGGTGGGATCAACGGCCCAGCTCGGCACCGACAGACACAGTTCAAAGTGCGCACTAACCGCGCGGTCAGTTTGCCGGTTTGAGTGATTGATCATGGGGTCTATGCATACATGTAGTGTATACCTTGTACAAGCTATTCATAATTAATTTGCGCTGTTCTTATGCTCCGTTTTGATGTTTTGGTCTATGATGTTCGTAGGCACTCGAGGACGGTGGTTTAGGGCATCAAGTTCAAGCGTACGAAGTAGAGATGAAGAAAGCCCAGAAGTGTATTGAAGATTCACGGAGAAATGAGAAGAATCGTGAGAGACAGGAGCCCGTATGCTCGAGGGTACCTAAAATATAATATCCGAAATATATGAAATTTACTCGTACTAAAAAAACATCACGCTCGTTTACTCTCGCAGGATGCCAAGAACAACATGTCGGTGTGGGACCAATGGTGATGAAGTAATTAAGCTGCCATATTTTTCTAAGCCATCACGCAAGAGCGACTGATATCTATTTCCTGAGAAAACCTTGGCAAGAAGAATGGCGAACGGATGGGCACCTGGCCCACTTGGATCTTGCTTTTCGGAGTGGTAACCCCTCGTTGTTCACCGAAAATTTTAGATTATATTAAGATTGATCATTCTTATGAACTGAGTTATTTAGAGGAAAAATTATTTGAGCTTCCCAATTTATTTTTATTGTTTTGTTATAAGTTTTAACTAATAGACAAGTATGGTAATAAAGAGAAATTATATGGTTCCTAAAATTTGCATAACTTCAAAACTAGAATGTTCAACTTTAAAGAAGAAACACTGTCATATAGAAAAAAAATTAATAGCACTAACCTTAATATTTCTAGCTCATGTAGTGTTATTTGTGAGGTATAGAAAAGCTTCCAAAAAGGGGAGCGTTGTGAGCTGCTTATATACACCATAACTATTGCTCCATTTGCGTCGAAAAAGAATTTGTTTCTAATTGAGATCATTAATATCAGATCACGATCCAATACTCTATTTTCTAAAGAAGGGGAGCCGGACGAGACACGTACGTACATAATCTCAATACCATCTAGTCATAATACTTTCAATTATGTACACTTGTTTTCAAGAGATTTTACTTTATTTGATAAAAAATTTATGATATTAAATAATGAAAGTCTGCAGTCTAGTGGACTCCGGCGGTCAGCCCGATATGGGCCATAAACGTTGAACTCAAAAGGCCCGTCCTGGGCCGAATCGATGGAAACCCTGCGTAACAAAATTTTAGGACCAACATCTCCATAAAAATATTAGGACCAACGTGGGCTTGAAATACTTGCATAGGCCGAGATGAACTAAACAGTACACTTTACTGCTCAATGCAGTTGCGTGTTTGCAACATCCTCTATAGGAAAAAAAAAACAAATTGTATCGCGACTCAAAAGAGTGTCCTATTTTCTTCTCTTGGCAAGAGAGATTTTCTTTCTAAAACAATGTAACAGATATTTCAATTAATTTCAAATTTGCTAAAAGTGGATATTTTCTAAGGAGAAAGGGAGAGGCTCCTACTGCGATGTTTTAATAATAAAGGGATAATGGAGTTACAATATGTACAAGCAAAGGTTTGAATAAAAATTACAAGAACTCTAGCCAGATAAGGATTTCAGCTTGATGATCTTCCTTCACTCTGTACATATGCTAAAAAGTGGATATTATCCACGCCAAGTCGCTAACCTCCCTCTCACTCGTATCTGCTAGTTGACAAGTCTTTCTCTCGCGACGTGTAAGGTATAGAGTGTGGAGTAGAGATGGCAATGGGTACCCAAAACCCGATACTCAGTGGGTTTTTACTCTATTAGGGCATGGGTCTGAGTCAATTTCCTAACCCATGGGTCTCTTAATGGGCAAAAAGCCCAACCCATCGGGTCTGCCGGGTTCGGGTACGTTCCTATAGTACCCAAACCCGTAAACCCATGGGTAATATAAACCCGATCCATAAGAGTTATAAACCCAGGCTCCCAGCCTCCCAGGCAAACCAGCCCAGCCCATAGCCCATTAGCCATTTAGCCCCAAGCCCTAAACACAATGCAGCAATGCCCCATTACCCATACGGCTAACCCTAGCTAGCACTCGGTCACGGTCACTACTCACTCATCCCCAGTCTCCACCCCGATTCAACAGCAGTCGCAGCGGCGGCGCATCTGGAGCTCCGCGCTCGGTCTCCGGCAGTCTCCACGCTCGCCCTCCTCGCCGAGCTCCCGCTCCTGCTCCCGCCACTCTTGCCGCACGCTCGTCCTCCCGCACGCCCTCGCCGTCACCTCGCCTTCCAGTTCAGCCTGCCGCCCCCACAGCGACAGCCCGCTGCCCCCACGTCGCAGCCAACGCGCATCACAGCAGTAGGCCCTTGGCCATGGCGCTGCCCTCCAGCTCCAACGAAGATGGCCGGTGAACTTCTTCCTCCTCTCCGTTAACCATTGTTGCAACTCGCATTACTGACCCGACGGGCGACCCATGGGTACCCGTTAACCCAGTGGGCATGGGTCTGGGCAAAAATTTGCACCCATCACGGACATGGGTTTTTTAGCGGGCACGTCCAACTTTCATGGGCATGGGTTTGGGATAGCAAAACCCAGCGGGTTTGTGCCCGTTGCCATCTCTAGTGTGGAGTGTGCCTGCACCCTCCCCAAAACCCTAAAACCCCTGCCACCTTATCCATTGTTTCCTTTGCCGCCAATGTGCTATCGATGCCACCTTCCCCATTGCACGTTGCCCAAAATCTTGACACACTTTTCACTCGCCGATGCCGCCGCACAACCACACTCCACTTGGCATGGCCATCTGCTCCACCTCATTAGCAAGTTGACAGCTTGGACATTTGAGTTAAGAGCAAGTCTTATAATACAGCCTTCAGCTGGCTGTATGAATACTTACAGCTCACTTTTCAGCCTACTCATATAGTAGTTACAGCCAGCTGAAGGCTGTATGACCTACCCCTTCCTCTCACAAAGTTTCTTGGTTCTTGTGCTTCAGCTGGCTGTAAGCTTACAGCCCACCTCTCTTCTCTCTCCTCCTCTCTCTCCTCCACCTCAGCATACAGCCAGCTTACAGCCTCTTATAATACTTGCTCTAAAAGTTGAAAAAAAATAAAGTTGAAAGTTTCAACTTTTTTGATTGAAAGTTGGAATGTGTTGTTCTTTTCTCACGCCCTTTAGTCATGCACATCTGCACGAAACATTTTTTTTCGTGCCTCGTTTTTGTGATTTTTGTGACTACATTATGATTTCAAGTTTCCGACAAAAAAACTGGTTGTTGTTTGAATTTTGGCTAGTTTATACCAATATTGTTAGGCTTTGGTGCGGCCAAAAGAGAATACAGATGACCTATTGGATAAACAATGCCAATAACAACACACTTTTTTTCTCTAAAAGTTCTCCCGAGAACTTGCATAAGGCACGCAATGATACAGCGAAAATGATGTACATGTTAAAAGTTCAACATCTGTACCAGTCAAAATCGCAAGTGAGTATCTCTCTCCGTAATCTGTACCGTAAATAGCTAAAATTCAAAAATTTCAACCAAAAGTCATAAGCCGCAGCCGTTGCCAAACAAGCCCTTTAGCATGCGTAACAAAATTTTAGGACCAACGTCTCCAAAAAAATATTAGAACTAACCTGGGCCGGAAATACTTGTATAGGCCGAGATGAACTGAATAGTACACTTACTGCTCAATTCAATTGCGTGTTTGCAACATCCTCTAAAGAAAAAAACAATCGTATCTCGACTCAAAAAAGTGTCATTTTTTCTCTTGGCATATGGATCGTCTGTGTTCTATGCATGTAAAGAGGTTTTCTTTCTAAAAGAATGTAAGAGAGATTTCAATTAATTTCAAATTTGCAAAAAAAAGGATATTTTCTAAGGAGAACGGGGAGAGGCTCCTACTGCGATGTGTTTAATAATAAAAGGATAATAGAGTTACAATATGTACAAAGCAAAGGTTTGAATAAAAATTGCAAGAACTCTAGCCAGATAAGGATTTCAGCTTGAGGATCTTCCTTCACTCTGTACATATGCTGAAAAGTGGATATTATCCACGCCAACCATTCGATCCATTTTAGATTGACCATAACTATTACATGCATCAATCCTCGTTCCCACTCGTGTCTGCTAGTTGGCAAGTCTTTCTCTCGCGTCGTGTTCTACATGTGTTCTCGCGACGTAGGTATAGGGAGTGGAGTGTGCCTCCACCCTCCCAAAAACGCTAACGCCCCCGCCATCCTGTTGATACCGATGTCTCCTTTGTCATCAATGTGCTATCGATGCAACCTTCTCCATCGCCCGTGGCCCCAAATCTTGACAATCCCACTCCCCGACGCCGCCACCACCACACTGCTTCGCTAATTTTGACTTTAATTTCTAACTTTTAGTTTCTAGTTCACTATTTCTTAATTTCGTTTTTCTAGCTTTCTGACTTTTTGGGCTTTTTTGCCTTTTCTTTTTCTATATTCGTTTGCATTATTTGTGATGGGCTAATATGTTTTTTATTTTAAATTTAATTAAAAAAACTACCAGTAGATACAATACAAAATAAGTTATAAACTAAAAAAGCCCAAATTAGCAACCCGAGCATGGCCATCTGCTCCACCTCCGATGCTTTCGGGTGATTGTTTTTCAAATCATGAGTTGAAAAGTAGATTTACCAAGTTGTAATATTGGAAATTTGAGTTAAAAGTTGAAAAAAAATCAAGTTGAAAGTTTCAATTTTTATCGAATTGAAAATTGGGATGTGTTGTGGAAGTTAGGGGTGGTATATATAGGCTTGTTGCAGTGGGGGAGGCATGCGCTACAAAAAAGATGGTAAAATAGACACCTCATTAGTTTTGCATTTTTCTCGATAGTGTCTAGGTATTTTTGAGAGGGAGAAAGGATGCAGTTGGTTAACACGAATTACACGTTGTAACTGTTAAGTGGGGTCAAATCTTGCAGAAGGACTCGAACCGGATGATAAAACTGGTTTGGACTATATTTTACCTTGATATTTTCATGTTGCAATGCATGCATGAAAACAGATATGATTTTGTCTTCCTCCATTTTTTTATCAACCGATTCATCATTTTCCTTCGTCATACTGTAAAAAACCAAGAAAAGATAGAAGCGAATCGTATCTTCGTACAGTGATATTCTTTTCTCACGCCCTTTGATCATGCACATCTGCACGAAACATTTTTTTCATGCCTCGTTTTGTGATTTTTGTGACTATATTATGATTTCAAGTTTCCGACAAAAAAACTGGCTGTTGTTTGAATTTTGGCTAGTTTATACTTGTATTATTAGGTTTGGGTGCGACCAAAAGATAATACAGATGACCTATTGGATAAACCATGCCAATAACCACACACTTTTTCCCTCTGAAAGTTCTCCCCAGAACTTGCATGAGGCACGCAATGATGAGAGCGAATACCCTCCCCTCCACCACGTCACTGGAACTTCTTTCGCACCCTTACTTTTCGGCCATGTTATTTTTTTACTTTTTTATGACTTTTAGTTCCGATTTATCTAGAAACTGAAATAAACGGAACAACTTCTTCAAATAGCTTCTCGAAAACATTTATCCAAACAGCTTCCCGAGCTTAAAACTATATGTGTTGTCTGGGTCAAAGTCTCCACCGTCGTCTTGAAAAGCGTAACCAAAAGCCATCAGCTGCAGCCAAAAATCACCAACCGCAGCCCAAAAAATGGGGCCAAATATGTCTCATTCGGAACCACACACCTTTAACAACAAATTCTTAATGGGGCCAAATAGATTGTGTGCAGCGCTGTTCTGTATTTTTCCTTAGCAAGCGGTCAGACCGTAAGGAATCGAACAGTCTGACCAAAGTGTAGTCATACTGGTGCCTTAGGTGATCCAACAATCGAGCGGTCAGATCAGTGCCACGTATGATCCAACTATCAAACGGTCAAACTGAAATTTTATCGGCGGTCAGACCGACTGTTTCTTCTGCTTTTGTTGTTTCCATTCATTTCTACTCATAAGCGCGCGGGTAGGCACATCGATCGAATAGCGGGTGGGTACGCAGAGAGTAATCTCCCTCCCTCCCTGCATGAACACTCGGCGGGTGACCTCGTCTCTCTCCGGCAAGGGTGAAGGATCAGCACCAAGGGCCAAATCTATCGTGCCAACAACTCATACACAGGCACCAGCAACATGAACGAATAACAGAATGCTGTGACTTCACACCAATAAGTAGAGTGTGTTCTTTTTAGTTGCGGCTGATAAATTATAATTGTGGCTGATGGTTTAAAGGTTTTACTTTAGGACACCCCTTTTAGAAAAGTTTACTAATCTTAAATCAAAATAATTAGTATCAGGTGATGGCGAACGTGTACCAACCTATAAAAAATGAATCTGTAGATTAGATATAGATATGTACTTAAATATTATGTAGGGAAATTTTTTGATTTAATTTATTTTTTAGTTATATATTTGCCTCCACCTAATATTAACTATTTTACCTTAAAATTTGCAAACCTTACCGAAGCAAAACTAGTAAGCTAATTGATGTTCTTACACAAAGAGATCACGACAGTTATATGATGAACCATGTGGAGGTGACCACATATATATGATGAGTAATTGACCGTGGTTTAGATAAGTCGAGTTTGGTTTGAGTGGTTCGGAGTCGAGTCGGTGCGTGGCGCATTTGGGCTCCGTCGGACTTGGTCATTCCTGGTCATTTGGATTTAGGTTGCATATTCAGATGATTCGACAGGTTTTGGACTTCGGCATGAGTGAGTATGATGTACTTATGCTATTTTACGCTTTCATGTATCGAACGGTGCTATTTGATGTGTTTCTTGTCTGTGTGGCTGCAGGACGTCGCGGCGGAGTCGTGGCGAGACACGGTGGACCGGACTAGGCGCAGGTGGCGCTGAGGTCAGAACGGTCGGGATGTGTCGAAGACGACGTGGACTCGAGGTGGTTGCGAGGCGTGCGAGGCAAGGAGCGCGGAAGCTTCCCGGAAGGTGCAGGAGGGGCGAAACGGGAAATTCGCGTGGCTGCACAAGCGGGAGCGGGCTCCGTTGGATTTAGCGGGCGTAACGGGACGGAAACCCGTTAGCCGGAGGCTATAAATAGAGGTTGGTGGCTGCATGTCTACTTGAGCATTTGGAGGGAATTAGGGTTTACACTAGTCAAAAGAGGCTTTGGGAAGGTTGTTTCCCCTTTGCTCTTTAGTGGGTGAGAGTAGGTGTGGAATACAGACTCTGTCTCCCTTCGATGTCTCAAATGTGAGTGTTCTGAGAGCTCTTGAGAGGGATAGTGAGGGAGTTCTTGTAATCCAAGCATGTATGGGGTTGTAGGGATGTTATGAGCTGATACTCTATGCAATCATGTATCTCTCTTCCTCATTATCAATCCAAGATGATGGTATTTGAGTTTGATTCAGTGCTTGAATCTCTTTTTGCTCTCTGTTCTTCGATGCTTCCATTTGGTGATTTTTGAGTTTCTTGATTTCTTGTTGTCTGGTGTTGGAGAGTGTTAAAATGGGTTGTTTCATGTTGGGATGTGGCCCAAAGATCATTTGATCAGTAGAAATCCCAACAACCCATCTTTGATTTCAGTTTTACTCTTTGGACCTCCCCTGTTCAGTTCTTGCAAGTTCTAGGGTTTTTGTCCAGATTGTAATTCCCTTTGCGAGATCATTTGAAATTTGGCATGGAGACTCTATGGGCTATTAGTTAGCTATCTGCAAAATCTCATGGCCAAAGGTTCAAGGGTTTGATGGGAATTTAAGTTCTTGTGTTCTCCTCTGAAAGTTTGGCAAGTTTCTAGGGTTTTGGAGTAGACTGTGATTCCCTTTGTAAAATCTCTTGAAATTTGGCTTGTAGAGGCTCTTATCTATTGCCAATATTTCTGCAAAGTTTCAGCTCCAAAGAGTGAAGGATGGAGGAGTAATTTGAGATTTTGTGCTTGCTGCCCTGTATTTTCAGTCTGCAGTTTTATGCCCTGTTCTCTGTAGCCGAGTTCACTGCTTTACCCCCTTGGATTTCTCTGAAAAAGCAAATTGAGTATCTCGATCTGAGAAGCCAAGTGCATTCTCCTTCCCTTCTGTTGATTGAGAGCTCCTTTTTCTATCTCTCGGCAATGCATTAAATTTGTTACAGATCGGTTTCTTTAGCTCAATCCTATTCTCTCGTGAGAAACCTACTCACTAATCCATTCGGCCAGAGCAGCTCTCCATTGTGTCTCTTTCAGCATGTACACTCTTTAGTGCTTTTCTTTTTTTCTTTTGCTGATCTTTGTCAATTTTGCATGCAGATCAAACAGCAGTATTTTCAGTTGAAATTTTTACTGACTGGTCTCTGATTTATGCTGAATTTTTCAGTGTCGCATGCGTTCCAAATTTCAGCAAAATTAATTTTAATTTTCTGTGAGGTGCTTAGTTTTGCATCTTTTTGAAAAATCGGTGTTTGATTTCTCGGGGCGATTTTTGAAGCGAGCGACATTCACCCCCCTCTGTCGCCTTTTGGTTCCTACAATTGGTATCAGAGCCGGTTAGCTCTAATCCATAGATCTTAACCGGTCTCAAGAGCCATGGCGATGGACAAGTACTCGACCAAGCCGCCCGTTTTCGATGGCATCGATTACCCCTTCTGGAAGAGCCGAATGGAGACATACATCCAGGCCCAGGGGTACGCCATCTGGCGCAAGATCAAGGTCCGGTTTGTTGTTCCTGCCGATGAGAACATCAATGCCGGGAACATGGCTGGAGAAGGGCAAGGCTGACTTCGGCGGTTCGAGCAAGAACGACTACACCGACAAGAACCGCAACAAGAAGCCTCCAGCGCACCCACAAGGCAAGAAGAAGTTCCGCGACTTCGGGAAGGCCAAGAAGCTCTTCCACCGCGTCCTCACGGCGTTCGACGACCTCGACCTCAGCGAGGTGGAGGGATGGAGCGACGACGACGGGACGGGTGACCAGGATCCCAAGAGCGGCGACGACTTCTCCGGCATGTGCTTCATGGCCCTCGAGGGCGAACTGAGCGACAGCGAGCTGTACTCCGACTCGGATGAGGTATGCCCTACCTACGACCAGCTCAATCAAGCATTTCTTAAGTTAGGTGGTTTTCATGCTAGAGCTAGGGCTAGGTGTACCGAGTTAGAGAAGGAAGTAGATAGACTGTCACGGGAGCTTACTTCACTTATATCTGCTCCCTCCCGTGATGATTGTGATACATGCTCTGCTTTGCTGGGTGATATGGAGAAATTAAGGACCTCGCATGATAGTTTGTCCTCCGAGCTTGATATTGTTAAGGTGGAGAATGTTAGTCTGCTTGCCGAATTAGAGTTGAGTAGGATGGCTGTTACTCTTCTTACTACTGATGAGACTACTTCTCCCACCTCATGTGAGGATAAGGACATTGCTGCTAGAGGACCTTATACCATGCTCCTTGATCTGCCCGAATCTTGTGAAAATTGCAATAACTTGAAGATGAACCTAAAACGGGCAGATCATAAAATTGCTGAACTACAAGCCTCTCTTCTTGAGCCGATTGATTCTTGCTTGAACTGTCCTAAGTTAACTGCTGAACTTGAAGCTGTCTCCAAACAGTTTCAAGATATGATTGATCATGATAGGAAGTTGGCTCAGTATGCTTCTAAGGACCCTGTTAGCTCACCATGCATTAATTGTAACAAACTAAAATCTGACTTGATTGCATTGGATGAGAAATGTGTAAGCTAACTAAGGACCTTCTAGAGAAGCCACCTTGTGCTTGTAATGTGATTGAGGAGAAGGGGGAGAAGCCCCAGGGCAAGGTTGAGACGCTTAGCGACATGAACCAACTGGCTAGCAGTAGGACTGTCCCTTCAGAGTCGGCTGTGTGTGCACAAGCCAATCTTACCTCTGCTGTTGGTTCTTCATCTGCTCCCTTACCTGCTGCTGTTCCCTCTTCTCCCTGCTCTTTTTGCACTTCTCTCTTTCGGGAGTGTCAGTATCTTATGAACACTCTCGAGAGGTTTGTAGGAGGCAAGAAGAAGCTTAATCTTATTCTAGACCAGTCTTGTCAGACCCAGATTTTTCAACCTGAATCTTACTGTGTTTCACTGCACTAATCCCTGGATCAGTAGTTAGTGCACACAGGAACATTGCTGAATCATTTCATACATCGCATAGTCATTCATTATATTACATAGACTGAAATACACCACGTCGGGTGATAGAGTTTACAAAAGGGCCGACTAGGCCAAATGTCATTATTACAAACACGCACAGCGGAATTATAACAAAAGTAAACCCAAATCCACAGGCAAGCGACTGGAAGGTAAGTGTGCATTATATGTCACCAGCGAAACTAGTGACAGACGTGCACACAACGCCGGATGTCCACTTGTCCATGTCTAATCAACGAAGCCTACGCCTTAGTTTTCTTCGTCGTTCTTCTCCTCCATAGTGGGGGCTTCCTCGTAGGCGTAGTGGTCTTGCACTCCTGTTTCTGGATTTTTGCCGCAAAGCGAGCGTGAGCACTCCGACCCCGTGCTCAGCGAATCAACACACAGAATGCAGTATATAACATGTATGGCTATTCAAAGGATGGCTTTGGTTTATTTTATTTTTGCGAAGAGTGCTTTTGAATACAATTATGTAAAAATTTCCTAAGACCTAGCATTTGAACAAAAGCATAATGTTCAAGGAGTATTAATATGAATTTCCATACATATGACATCACACCATATGCCTAATATCATCATAACTTCTCTCTACATACGGCATCACACCGTATGACATTTTTCAGCGTTATAGCCGCTTAACTTACCACTGGGACGACACCCAGGAACCGCTGGAACGACATCCAGGAACAACTGGGACGACACCCAGGCACTACTGGAACGACATCCAGGAAACAACTGGGACGACACCCAGGCACTACTGGAACGACATCCAGGAACAACTCAAATCTGGGCTTTCCTCTGCCCTTCCACTTTTCCATTCCCATTTTTCAAATACTTTTGTAAACAGAACTATATCTAGTTAAGTTCCCATGTCTGCCCTTGACCGTGGGCACGGCTATTCGAATAGTTTTGACTCTGCAGAGTTTTGCACACTTTACCCACAAGAGATAAATCCACCCGTTGCCCCACATGATTCCTTAGCCATGCGGTTGAGTAGAATATCACAGGATTGTTACAATGCATAGTCCTACTGTGGTTACGCCCGCTAAGGTCTATCTTCCGTAGGATCCGACCATCCCTCGGGAAGGGTCCCTCGTGAGCCATCACGGGCAAAGGCGGGGATGCGACCATCCATCCCTTTGCTCGTGGTCATACCTTCACGTAACCACCTAGAGCCACACAAATTAGTAAATCCTGCCTACACTTTGCCAGCTTGTGGTTGTACTGTTTTACACGGGTGATATGACAAGATTCAGTCCTTAGTGGTATCTGGGCGGTCTACCACTAACCCACTTATGCAATCACTGCACCACACACAAACACACCATCGAACCAATCCGCCCAGATAATTAAGCAAGTTGGGGATCTTGGGAGTGTAAAATAATCGTATTCAACATATACCAGTCATTATCACAATGACTGCCCAAACCAATTTCTCATGAATAAAAGTGACGCTCGGGACAATTTCTTGCCCCGAGTTCCTAATCAATGCTAAGCATGGCATACGATTACAGACTTATTTTCGAAATGCTACTAATATATTTTTGCTAGGGCGACAAGGTTCATATATTCAATTACTCAAAGGAGGGGGTAATACTATTCAAAGTTAACAATGGCATATAACTAGAACATCAAATTTAGCATGTATTTGCATAAAAATAACCGCATGCATTTTGCTAATTTAACACAAAGTAATTTGCATAAATGTGGGTTCAACATGATCAAAGTATTGACTCGCCTTGGTCACAGTGGTCGGGTGCTTGATTGTCCGGGGCTTCTAGTGCTGCGGCCTCGATCTCTTCTTCTTGTGCTTCGTAGGCTAGTGTAATCGTGCGCGAAAATTTGGATAAAAAGAAAAATCAAATCAACAAAATATCACCAGAAATTCAAATGAACTTTAAAAATTATTATTTCAGTTCCATTGGATAGATCTTGATTTTATATGAATTTAGAAATTTGTCCCATTCAATTTGGAGTTAAAATGAATAAGTTATGATTATTTGAAGTTCTCAGTTCAGTAAATTCCAAAAATTATTAAATTTCTGACAGTGGGTCCCACATGTCAGTTTCTTTTTATTTTAATTCTTTTATTGCCGTGCCGCTGACACGTGGTCCAGGCACTATTTACTGGGGCCCAGCCGTCAGTAGAGTCCGGTGCAGAGGTGCCACTGACCCGTGGGGCCCAGCGGTCAGCCGGCTGCTCAGGCCACACTGGCTGACGGGTGGGGCCCACCTGTCAGCGGAAGTTTCTAAAAGAAATGCTCGACCGCAGGCGCGGAGCGGGGCTCGAACGCGCGCCGCGGGAGCGGAGGGGGAAAGAGATTAGCGCTGGATGCCACTCGGCCGAGCCGAGCGATGCTTACCCATATAGGGTAAGTATACCTTTTGAGGTAGCTCCGGGAGGCGGCCGGGCAGAGCAGTCGGGGGCGACGGCGCCGGCGGCAAGGGCGGCCGGAGAGGTCCGGTTGCTTCGTGATATGTAATCCTCAGGTGACGGCGATGAGGTTGGTGTAGACGGTCAGGGGTGAGGGTCACGGAGAGGGCCGGCGGCGTGCGGTGGCGGCGGTCCGGAGAGGCTGTCGTCGCCGGCAATGTAGGGACCACGGGGGGCGTGGGGAAGGTCGGGAATGGGTTGGCGTCGCTCTGGGGATGGTTCCAGAGCAAGGACTTGAGCTCCGGTGGCTTGGCTCAGCGGATCGGCGCTCGCCGGAGCTGGGGAAGACGAGGTTGGCGGCGAGGATTGGGGGCGTTATAGCTCAATTGCTCGCGGGGAAAGGAAGAGTGAAGTGCTGCGGCGCGATCATGACTTCCAGGAGGGGTTTTTATAGCGGATGGGGCGCGCGGCTAGGGGGCACCTGGCGCTCCGCTGTGCTTACTCCGGCGGGGAGATGAACCAAATCTCCTCCGAGATTCTGTAGGAGAGAGATGGCGGGAAGTGCGGCTCCCCTCCTGTAGGTTCTCCGATATTTTTCCCGCGAGGTGAGAGAGGAAGAGTGGGGATCCACTGCGCTGAGGAGTGAGCGCGAGAGAGAGAGAGAGCGGCGTGGGCACGTGGAGAAGAGAGGGAGGAGGGAGACGACCCTGGCAGGGCGGGGTCCACCGGCCAGAGAGAAAGCGCGGGGGGCGGGGCGGGGCCACTCGCAGCGGGCGCGGGCGCGTGCGGGCGAGCTGGGCTGCGGGAACGCGCCCGGCTGGGCTGTGCGTGCGTCCGCGCGCGTGGGAGAGGGCTGGGCCGGGGTGATGGCCGGCCCGGCCGAGTCTTTTTCTTTTTCTTTTCTTTACCATTTTTATTTTTTTTCTTTTGCTTTTCCTCTTGGGTATTTATGTGTGTATATATATATATATACACAGATATATTTCACTTCCTTTAATTCCTATAATTCTATATCTACCATTTTGCTAATATTGCTTATATAGAAGTTATTTTCTTATTATATTTAATTGTATGCATATATACATACATATACATATGCTTGTAGATATTTATATTTTTATCTTTATTTTACTTTTTAATCTTGTGGATCATCTTTTCAGATTCTTTATTTGATGCTCATGTTTTAATTTATGTGTGATTTCTTCCTTTTTTATTTTAAAATTCCTTTATATTTACAAAAAGCCAATAAATCCAAATTCAAATAAAAATTAAAATAATCCAAAAACTCCATAATTATTATTTATATTTCCAGGATGTTACAAATCTACCCCCCTTAAAAAGAATCTCGACCCCGAGATTCAGCCTAGCTAGTGAACAGGTCGGGGTAGTCTTGACGCAGTTTATCTTCTCTTCCCAGTAGCTTCCTTCTTGGAATGGTGACTCCATTGCACTCTACACATGCGAATGATTTGGGTCTTGTCTTTTTCTCCACAGTATCCAATATTTTGATGGACGCTCTTGTAGGTTAAATCTTCTTCAAGCTCAATGCTTCAAGTGGAGTTTGATCTTCTGGTACTCGTAGACATTTCTTGAGTTGAGATACATGGAAACATTGTGTATATCAGATAGATTTTGAGGTAATTCTAACTGATAGGCAACTTCTCCTTTCTTGGCCACAATTGGAAATGGTCCCACATAGCGAGGGGTAAGTTTGCCTTTGACTTTAAACCTCTTGACTCCTCGTAGAGGTGAAACCTTCAGTAGACATAATCTCCAACTCAAATGTCAGGTCTTCTCTCTTGTCTGCATAACTCTTTTGCCTAGACTGGGCTGCCTGTAATCGATCTCTGATTAGACGAACCTTCTCTTCAGCTTGTTTGAGGATGTCGGGTCCAAATATGATGTTCTCCCCCACTTCTGACCAATATAGTGGGGTTCTGCATTCCTTCCATATAAGCTTCAAATGGTGCCATCTGAAGGCTGGTCTGATAGCTATTGTTGTAGGCAAATTCAGCATATGGCAAACATTTATCCCAGTCTTTGGAGAAATCCAATGCACAAGCTCTAAGCATATCTTCTAGTATCTGGTTCACTCTTTCTGTTTGTCCATCCGTCTGAGGGTGATAGCGGTGCTGAAATCCAGGTGAGTGCCAAGAGCTTCATGTAGTCTATCCCAGAAATGCGAGGTAAATTGAGAACCTCGATCTGAGACTATCCTTTTTGGCACACCGTGCAAGCACACGATGCGGGACATATACAGTTCTGCTAACTTGTCTCCCTTGTAGGTTGTCTTGACCGAATAAGTGGGCGACCTTGGTCAACCTATCAATTATAACCCATACAGAGTCATATCCTGACTTGGTTCGTGGAAATCCAGTGATGAAATCCATTCCGACTTCTTCCCACTTCCATTGGGGTATCTGCAATGGCTGTAATAGTCCTGCAGGTCTCTGATGCTCTGCCTTCACTCTCTGACACACATCACAGCATGCTACATGCTCTGCAATGTCTCTTTTCATACGGGGCCACCAACAAAAGTGTTTCATACCTTGATACATCTTAGTGCTCCCGGGGTGGAGGGAATACGGAGAGCTATGTGCTTCCCTCAATATCAGATTCTTAAGATCCTTGTGATGTGGGACTACGATACGTGTTCCATATCGTAGAGTACCCTCATGGTCAATTTTCATGTTGGGTGCCTTCCCTTCTTCCATTAATTTCTTCCATTTCAAAATGGCTGGATCATCTTGTTGTGCTGCCATAATCATTTCTTCTATACTTGATTGAATTTCCAGGCGGCTAGAGTGCCTGGCTCCACTATTTCCAAATTCAAAGCTTTCAATTCCTTGTAGAGCTCGGGTTGATGTTCCCGTACCATGAGATTATTGCAATAAGCCTTACGGCTCAATGCATCTGCTACCACATTGGCCTTTCCAGGGTGGTAGTGTACACTCAAATCATAATCCTTGATTAATTCTAGCCATCTTCTCTGCCTTAAATTAAGGTGAGCTTGTGTGAAGAAATACTTGAGGCTCTTGTGATCTGTATACACATCACAATGGTTACCAATCAAGTAATGCCGCCAAATCTTCAATGCATGAATCACTGAGGCTAACTCTAGATCATGAGTGGGGTAGTTAGCTTCATGGGGACGAAGTTGTCTGGATGCATATGACACAACCCTGCCTTCTTGCATTAGTACGCATCCAAGTCCTTGATGTGAGGCATCACAATATACCTCGAAATCTTTGCGTACATCTGGTAGAACTAATACAGGGGTGGTGGTCAATCTCTTTTCAATTCTTGGAAACTTTCTTCACATGACTTGGTCCATTCAAACTTCTTCTCTTTCTTGAGTAATTGGGTCATTGGCCTGGCAATCGGGAAAATCCTTCTATGAACCTCTGTAGTACCCAGCCAAACCGAGAAAACTCTCACTTCAGTGACAGAAGTAGGCTGCTTCCATTCTGTGACAGCTGCAATCTTGGCGGGGTCAACAGATATTCCTCCTGCTGACACTATGTGTCCTAAGAAACTGATATCCCAGCCAAAATTCACACTTGCTGAATTTGGCAAACAGCTGATGCTCTTTTAGCTTTCCAACACTAGGCGCAGATGTTCTGCATGCTCTTCTGAATTCTTGGAGTATATAAGGATGTCGTCGATGAAGACCACGACAAACTTGTCCAAATACTCCATGAATACCTTATTCATCAGATTCATAAAATAGCTGGGCATTGGTTAATCCAAAAGACATGACCAGAAATTCATATAGTCCATATCTAGTGGTAAAGGCTGTTTTGGGTATATCTTCAGCTCTTATCTTCAACTGGTGGTATCCTGACCTCAGATCTATTTTGGAGAATACGGTAGCTCCTCCAAGTTGATCGAACAAGTCATCAATCCTGGGGAGAGGATACTTGTTCTTGATAGTCATCTCATTCAAATCACGGTAGTCCACACACATCCTGGCGTGCCATCCTTTTTCTTCACAAACAGCACTGGAGATCCCCATGGCGATGAGCTGGGTCTGATGAATCCCTTCTCTTGTAACTCTTGGAGTTGTTTCTTCAATTCCTCCAATTCTTCTACAGTCATCCTATAGGGCCTTTTGGAGATTGGAGCGGCACCTGGCTTCAAATTGATAACAAATTCCAAGTCTCTATCTGGGGGCATGCCTGGCAGTTCTTCGGGAAATACTTCGGGATAGTCTTGCACTACTATCATTCCTTCTAGGGGTACGTCCTCACAATGATAGATTGCACGTCCCCACTGGTATGGTCTGTCCACTTTTATTTATGGTCATTCCAGGACACTTGACCACTTTCACTGTTCTGGTGGCACACTCTAGGACACCTTGATTCTTAGCTAACCAATCCATTCCTAGTATGATGTCTAGGGTCTGGGAGTTTAATACTATAAGGTCTGCTAGGAAATCACACCTTTCCATGGTAATGGTCACCCCTGGGCATACTAGGGTAGCAGTAATTGGTCCAGCTGGTGAGTTAAGCACCAATGGCTTCTTAAGGGTATAAATAGGTAATCCCAACTTATCAGCATACCCCTTAGATATAAATGAATGTGAAGCTCCTGAATCAAATAATACTTGTGCGGGTATAGTCTTGACAGAAAACGTACCCATGAGAACTCCAGCGGCTTCTTGAGCTTCTTCAACGGTAATATGGTTGACTCTGCCTCGGTTTGGTGCTGAAGTGTTCTTGCTAGCTTGAGAGCTTTGCTGTCCCTTGCCAGGAGCTGAAGCTTGACTGCGGACAGGGACATTCTGCTTATGTGGATCTGTTGGCAAAGTGTCCCTTCTCCCCACAGTATAGCAATTAAATTTGCTGCGGGGTTTATACCAACTGTCCTCCTGGGCGTGATGCTTGGGACATACTCCACCAGGTCTAAAGGCTGGAGCTGACCCACTGGATTGATTGGACCTTGAGAATGAGGGTTTGAAGAATTTCTGGATAAATCTTCCTTGTGGCCGTTGAGTTGTCATCTTGCGCTTACGGCTGGCCTCAAGAATCTTCTTCTCATTTTCCAAGGCCAATGCCTTGTTTACCAACTGATGAAAGCTGGTGAAGTCCTGGGTGATCAGCTGCACTCTCAGTTCATCTTTCAACCCTTCAAAGAATCTGTCAACCTTTTCTTCTTCTTCTTCTATATCCTTCTGAGCATACCGGGCCAGCTGCGTGAATTTTGTAAGATATTCATTGACAGATAAGTTCCCTTGCTTGAGATTGCGGAACTCATTCTTCTTTATCCGCATTATCCCAGCTGGAACGAAGTTGTCCTTGAAAGCCTTCTTAATCTGACCATGGATAGCTTCTGTCACCTCCGGTGGTAGCATCTTCCTGGCCTCTGGCAGCCAAGTAGTTCTCCCACCATGCTGCTGCAGCACCTTGAAGTGATGTGCAGCAAACACCACTTTGTCTTCATCTGCAATCTTGGCCAACCTTATCTTCCTTTCAGTGTCTCGGAGCCAATCTTCCGCTTCAAGTGGTTCTTCTGCGGATGTGAATGTAATTGGTCTTGTCCTTTGAAAATCTCCTAAGTCAGCTCTGTGTCCGCCAGAGCTTCCTTGCTGTCCAGCATAAATGGCTTGCAGAATCTGGGTTTGTTGTGCCATTACTTGGGCCATTGTGGGATTAACTGGAGGGTTCGGGAGATCAGCATCTGGGTTCTGATTTTCGGGGTTTTCGCCATGGTTTGAGTCTACCTCAGCATGCTGAGGGTTAGCATGGGTCCGAGATCGGGTAACTCTTGGATTGGACATCTGCAGTTACAGTTTCACAACTTAGTACTAAGACTACCCTTGAGAAAAATGGAGGGTATCAACCCTTGCTGTGAAAATAACACAAGATAAACGGCAAAAGAACATTCAACATAAGGCCTTATGCCTGGCCATTCATTATCATACAAACATTCACATAGCCAGCCTCCCAGGCTGGGCTTACAATAACATAATAGTAGAGTTCACTTGCCGCAACTACAATATAACAGGGCTAAGGCAACACTTAATTTACAAGCGACATGACGACACTTCCACTACTACGCCGCGTAGCGATCACCACTGACGGAGGGGTCGTAGTTTGGCGATCTGGAGCGGGATCGACTGCCACTAAACTCCGATGGGTCGGAGTCATCGGTCCGAAGGAGCTCGTGGAGGCTGCGGCTTGGTGGAGGCCTTCTCCGTCGAAGTGCAGACTGAGACTCGGAGGTCGCGCTCTTGCGCGCAGTCAGCCGGGTGCGGGGGCCTGATCCCATGAAGGAGGTGCCGGTGCTGCTAATGGAGCGAGAGGTTGCTGGAGCTGTGCCTGAGCTGCTGCGGCTTCTGCCTTGGCGGCTGCCAGTGCCTGCTGGCACTGGGCGAGCTGGTCACGAAGGGTCGCCACCTCGGTGTGCCGGGCAACTAGGTGCATCCGGAGGGCGGTCATCTCTTCCAGTGCAGCAGTATGAGCTGCTCCCATGGCTCTGGTAAGATCAACTTGGTGGGTGAGCCTTGGATCATCCTCATTACCGGCAGGTAGGTCTCGTTGTGGCGTACTCCCTCCCTGCGTGAAGGGTAGAAGCAGAAGGGTGTGCGGAGCAGGGAGATTTGGTAGATGTCGCAGAGTCGGGCGGCGGCGAGACGAGCAGCATCCTGAAGTGCGGCAGACCTGGTGCTTCTTGGGTGTTCTGTCTGGAAGACGTGGGGTGGGTCATGTTCGCTCTTCGGGTAGATGAACACTTCAAACATCCAGCAGTACACCCCTCCTGCAGATGTCTGGCCCACGATAAATGGGCTGCTCCGGGTACTCCAGGTAGTGGAGGAGCTTGCGCAGGATTCTTGCGAATACGCCCTCATAAACTCCATGAGCGACGTAATCCCAATTACCTTCTTCTCCTGCCATCTGAGTTTGCAAGATGCATTAGTAATGCTTTAAATAATCAATTGAAAAAGTGAAGGGGCGTAGAACTAGGAAGGGTACGAGTAGCAATAATACGCTATATTTTTATAAATGCTTTTTGTATATTTAGAAATTACCACCCTAAGGTTTTCTAACGACCATTCTACGGCTTTTACCCTGCAGTCGTATGCTCTGATACCAGCGCTGTCAGACCCAGATTTTTCAATCCGAATCTTACTGTGTTTCACTGCACTAATCCCTGGATCAGTAGTTAGTGCACACAGGTACATTGCTGAATCATTTCATACATCGCATACATCATTATATTACATAAATGAAATACACCACGTCGGGTGATAGAGTTTACAAAAGGGGCCGACTAGGCCAAATGTCATTATTACAAAACGCACAGCGGAAATAACAAAAGTAAACCCAAATCCACAGGCAAGCGACTGGAAGGTACTGTGTGCATTATATGTCACCAGCTAACTAGTAACATACGTGCACACAACGCCGGATGTCCACTTGTCCATGTCTAATCAACGAAGCCTACGCCTTAGTTTCCTTCGTCATTCTTCTCCTCCGTAGCGGGAGCTTCCTCGTAGGCGTAGTGGTCTTGCGCTCCTGTTTCTGGATTTTTGCCGCAAAGCGAGCGTGAGCACTCCGACCCCGTGCTCAGCGAATCAACACACAGAATGCAGTATATAACATGTATGGCTATTCAAAGGATGGCTTTGGTTTATTTTATTTTTGCGAAGAGTGCTTTTGAATACAATTATATAAAAATTCCTAAGACCTAGCATTTGAACAAAAGCATAATGTTCAAGGAGTATTAATATGAATTTCCATACATATGGCATCACACCATATGCCTAATATCACCATAACTTCTCTACATACGGCATCACACCGTATGACATTTTTCAGCGTTATAGCCGCTTAACTTACCACTGGGACGACACCCAGGAACCTGGAACGACATCCAGGAACACTGGGACGACACCCAGGCACTACTGGAACGACATCCAGGAACAACTGGGACGACACCCAGGCACTAGGACGACATCCAGGAACAACTCAAATCTGGGCTTTCCTCTGCCCTTCCACTTTTCCATTCCCATTTTTCAAATACTTTTGTAAACAGAACTATATCTAGTTAAGTTCCCATGTCTGCCCTGACCGTGGGCACGGCTATTCGAATAGTTTTGACTCTGCAGAGTTTTGCACACTTTACCCACAAGAGATAAATCCACCCGTTGCCCCACATGATTCCTTAGCCATGCGGTTGAGTAGACTATCACAGGATTGTTACAATGCATAGTCCTACTGTGGTTACGCCCGCTAAGGTCTATCTTCCGTAGGATCCGACCATCCCTCGGGAAGGGTCCCTCGTGAGCCATCACGGGCAAAGGCGGGGATGCGACCATCCATCCCTTTGCTCGTGGTCATACCTTCACGTAACCACCTAGAGCCACACAAATTAGTAAACCCTGCCTACACTTTGCCAGCTTGTGGTTGTACTGTTTTACACGGGTGACATGACAAGATTCAGTCCTTAGGGTATCTGGGCGGTCTACCACTAACCCACTTATGCAATCACTGCACCACACACAAACACCATCGAACCAATCCGCCCAGATAATTAAGCAAGTTGGGGATCTTGGGAGTGTAAAATAATCGTATTCAACATATACCAGTCATTATCACAATGACTGCCCAAACCAATTTCTCATGAATAAAAGTGATGCTCGGGACAATTTCTTGCCCCGAGTTCCTAATCAATGCTAAGCATGGCATACGTTACGGACTTATTTTCGAAATGCTACTAATATATTTTTGCTAGGGCGACAAGGTTCACACATTCAATACTCAAAGGAGGGGGTAATACTATTCAAGAAACAATGGCATATAACTAGAATATCAAATTTAGCATGTATTTGCATAAAAATAACAGCATGCATTTTGTTAATTTAAACAAAGTAATTTGCATAAATGTGGGTTCAACATGATCAAAGTATTGACTCGCCTTGGTCACAGTGGTCGGGTGCTTGATTGTCCGGGGCTTCTAGTGCTGCGGCCTCGATCTCTTCTTCTTGTGCTTCGTAGGCTATGTAATCGTGCGCGAAAATTTGGATAAAAGAAAACATCAAATCAACAAAATATCACCAGAAATTCAAATGAACTTTAAAAATTATTATTTCAGTTCCATTGGATAGATCTTGATTTTATATGAATTTAGAAATTTGTCCCATTCAATTTGGAGTTAAAATGAATAAGTTATGATTATTTGAAGTTCTCAGTTCAGTAAATTCCAAAAATTATTAAATTTCTGACAGTGGGTCCCACATGTCAGTTTCTTTTATTTTTAATTCTTTTATTGCCGTGCCGCTGACACGTGGGTCCAGGCACTATTTACTGGGGCCCAGCCGTCAGTAGAGTCCGGTGCAGAGGTGCCACTGACCCGTGGGGCCCAGCGGTCAGCCGGCTGCTCAGGCCACACTGGCTGACGGGTGGGGCCCACCTGTCAGCGAAAGTTTCTAAAAGAAATGCTCGACCGCAGGCGCAGAGCGGGGGCTCGAACGCGCGCCGCGGAGCGGAGGGGGAAAGAGATTAGCGCTGGATGCCACTCGGCCGAGCCGAGCGATGCTTACCCATATAGGGTAAGTATACCTTTTGAGGTAGCTCCGGGAGGCGGCCGGGCAGAGCAGTCGGGGGCGACGGCGCCGGCGGCAAGGGGCGGCCGGAGAGGTCCGGTTGCTTTGTGATATTAATCCTCAGGTGACGGCGATGAGGTTGGTGTAGACGGTCAGGGGTGAGGGTCACCGGAGAGGGCCGGCGGCGTGCGGTGGCGGCGGTCCGGAGAGGCTGTCGTCGCCGGCAATGTAGGGACCACGGGGGGCGTGGGGAAGGTCGGGAATGGGTTGGCGTCGCTCTGGGGATGGTTCCAGAGCAAGGACTTGAGCTCCGGTGGCTTGGCTCAGCGGATCGGCGCTCGCCGGAGCTGGGGAAGACGAGGTTGGCGGCGAGGATTGGGGGCGTTATAGCTCAATTGCTCGCGGGGAAAGGAAGAGTGAAGTGCTGCGGCGCGATCATGACTTCCAGGAGGGGTTTTTATAGCCGGATGGGGCGCGCGGCTAGGGCGGCACCTGGCGCTCCGCTGTGCTTACTCCGGCGGGGGAGATGAACCAAATCTCCTCCGAGATTCTGTAGGAGAGAGATGGCGGGGAAGTGCGGCTCCCCTCCTGTAGGTTCTCCGATATTTTTCCCGCGAGGTGAGAGAGGAAGAGTGGGGATCCACTGCGCTGAGGAGTGAGCGCGAGAGAGAGAGCGGCGTGGGCGCGTGGAGAAGAGAGGGAGGAGGGAGACGACCCTGGCAGGGCGGGGTCCACCGGCCAGAGAGAAAGCGCGGGGGCGGGGCGGGGCCACTCGGCAGCGGGCGCGGGCGCGTGCGGGCGAGCTGGGCTGCGGGAACGCGCCCGGCTGGGCTGTGCGTGCGTCCGCGCGCGTGGGGAGAGGGCTGGGCCGGGGTGATGGCCGGCCCGGCCGAGTCTTTTTCTTTTTCTTTCTTTACCATTTTTATTTTTTTTTGTATTTCTTTTGCTTTTCCTCTTGGGTATTTATGTGTGATATATATATATACACAGATATATCTTCACTTATTTAATTCCTATAATTCTATATCTACCACTTTGCTAATAATTGCTTATATAGAAGTTATTTTCTTATTATATTTATTTGTATGCATATATACATACATATACATATGCTTGTAGATATTTATTATTTTTATCTTTATTTTACTTTTTAACTCTTGTGGATCATCTTTTCAGATTCTTTATTTGATGCTCATGTTGTACCATTTTATGTGTGGATTTCTTTCCTCTTTTTACTTTTGAATTCCCTTTATATTTACAAAAGCCAACAAATTTCCAAATTTAAATAGAAAGAAATTAAAATAATCCAAAAACTCCATAATATATTATTTATATTTTCCAGGCTGTTACAAGTCTAAAATTTGCAGATTTAATCAAGGTCTAGGATATGATTTTTATGAGGACATGAGGAAGCATCCACCTGCTATTCTTAGACCCATAGTAGGAGGTGCGATCGAGGTTGAGCCCAGGTCTGATGAGGTCAAATTCAAATCAGCGGGCTTTGTTCAAGGGATCTCTGACAGCAAGGTGATTCCACCTGCTGCTTCGGCCTCTCAGAAGCTGAAGCCCTCTTGTGCTACTTTCACCTCTCAAAAGGTGAAGTACCACTGCACCTTCTGTCAGAAGGATGGACACATGGTCGATCGATGCTTCAGGCACGCCAGGATTGCGCGTAGAGACCGTGCTGAGGCACTTAGGCGTATTCAGGGTCAGCCCAGATCCTGAGTGCACCTAAGGCCAGCACGAGATCCAGGACTTCTTTTCTTGATGGGTTTGGGCAGCATCGAGGACTTGGTTTTTTGAGTCTTCCGGTTTTCGTCCTCATGCTGCTCCTGATCGTGACTTCCGCCGTCCTGAGGGTACTTCTCGTTTCCCCCGTCGAGACAGCTACCCGCGGCGTGTTCAGCCTGTTGCCGGTGCTCGGACTCGCTTGCCTGTAGCAACCGGACCCAGCAACAGCTCTCGGTCTACTCGTAGACCATCTGCTTTTCTGAGTGACAGAGAGCGTAGGGTAGATAGAGGTCAGTCGTGCGTGACTACTTCATCTGCTCGACGTGTTGTTCAGTATTGGGTGCCAAAATCACTCTCGATTTACCCCAGTACTGAAACTTTACTCTCTGTTTGACTCAGGCTCGCCGGGCTGGGAAGGGAGAGGTTTGGCTTGTAGACTCCGGGTGTTCACGACACATGACCGGAGATTCCCGTTGGTTCTCTTCCCTAGCCCGTGCTCCAGGTAATGAGACGATCACCTTTGGAGATGCTTCATCTGGGCGCGTCATCGCCAAAGGTACAGTGCGTGTTAATGATTCGTTTCTTTTGAGAGATGTTGCCTTGGTTAGTAAGCTGCGTTATAATTTACTTTCGGTTTCTCAGCTTACCGATGACGGTTATGAGGTGAGCTTTAAGAAAAATGCTTGCAAAATTCTTGACTCTTCGGGTAGTCTGGTTTGCGGGATTTCACGTTGTGGGAGGATCTTTCGTGCTGATTTTTCTGAGTCTTCTGGTGATCCTCTCCGGTGTTTGGTTGCTTCGGAGTCCCGCGATCTGACCTTCTGGCATAGGAGACTTGGTCATATCAGATTTGACCATTTGACCCGAGTTAGCGGCCACGATCTCATTCGTGGTTTGCCGAAACTCAAAATGGTCAAAGATCTTGTTTGCGCTCCATGCCGACACGGCAAGATGGTTGCCGCTTCTCACCCTCCGGTCACAGTTACTATGACCGATGCACCGGGACAGCTGCTCCATATGGACACAGTTGGACCAGCTCGAGTGCAGTCAGCAGGAGGGAAGTGGTATGTTCTTGTTGTGGTCGATGACTTCTCGAGGTATTTTTGGGTGTTTTTCTTAGCCTCGAAGGATGAGACGTTTACACATTTTCGAGGTCTTTTCAGTAGGCTTTCTGTTGAGCTCCCAGGTGCCTTACGAGCGATCCGCAGTGACAATGGCACGGAGTTCAAGAATTCCTACTTTGAGAGGTTCTGTGATGAGACAGGTGTAGAGCATCAGTTCTCCTCTCCGCAGTCCC